>CM077091.1:86654988-87254988 GCA_039513925.1 Platanthera zijinensis
CCAACCCGCCCGCAGGCAGTTCGGACCGTTTCTTATTCTACACTCACATTCCACCGTCTAGCCAAATTCCCACTTCTCACCCATCCACCATAGATGCCCCCCGCCCCCGACTTCAAGAAGACTGAATCAGAACATCCCCTACCAAATCAAGCAGAATCCTCCTCCCCCCACTTCAAGGTCTTCTTCCCGATCCAGAATCCAGCCTCCCCAACATTTTTTCCAGTTCCAGACACTTCCCCCAAAGCCCCTACCCCCTTCAACACCTCCAGTCTTCCTTGAACTTCTCTACCCCTCAGGGGGACCTTTGACAAAATTGCCAGTTTTGTTTTCTCTGTTGTTTGGGCAAGAGACCGCATCAATACACTATCTCCACAATAAAGGTTTCATAACTCACTTCAAAAGCCTTATTGGCAATCTCTCCCTCCAAAAAAATTGGGTTGGTTTGTTGTGGGGCCTGATTACCTAAAGGTTGTGAGATCTCCCTGTAAATAGATTTGTTAGGTAAGCACCTGCCTAAGCCAGGGTGGTAGAGAGGGGATGTACCCAAGCTCTAAAACTCTTGTGTTGTCTGGTTGCCCTTTGTCTTTTTTTGTACTGTGTTGTGATAGTCTAGCTTTATATTCTTTACATAATATTTGTAATCACCTATTTTACTGCTAAATCATATAAATCTGTAAAAAGTTTTTAAAGCTCTATTCACCCCCCCCCCCCCCCACTAGAGCTAATTAGATCTATTCCCTTGTCCTTCAATTGGTATCAGAGGTTGAATACATAAATAATTCAACTACAAAAGCTGAATACGTAGCAGCTGGCAGTTGTTGTTCCCAGATACTGTGGATTCAGAACCAACTCCTATATTATGGTTTCAACTTAAATAAGTCAACCCTACTGTATGATAATACAAGTGCAATTCCATTTCAAAGAATCAAATACATCATAGTACAACTAAGCATATAGAAATAAGACATCATTTCATTAAGAGATTGTGTGGACAAAAATAAAATAAAGCTCGTCTACATCTACATTGATTTGTAAAGAGCAGACATCTTCACCAAGCCCTTGGATGAGAGGAACCATCTGTTCTTTATGAATCAGCAAGGTATGATAAATGGAGAGGCTTTAATTTAATTTTGTCTGTGGTCAAGAATTTATCAAATTTTGTCGAACGGAGATCGGCGAGCTTAGAAATCTTTTTGAGATTTTCGTCGCCTGAATCTACGATATCTCTGTGTGAAGTCATATTCGTCGACCTAGATCGACGAACTTGCTTCAGAAATATTTATTCAACCTAAATCGACGAACAAACTATCCCTTCTCTTCAAACTGAGATCAACGAACTTTCAGCATTCGTCAACCTAAGATCGAAGACTTTTTATTTTCGCAGGACTGAGCTCGCTGCTTCATATTCTGAAAACCTTATAATAGGGTTTTTCTTCGAGCTAAATACCGCGCCTTCAGAACTCTCTTGCACTTGATCTTTCTTGTTTTGGCAGGAAACCATGGCAATTTCTATGATCTCACTGTCCGGATGAAATATGATGCAGGGTTCGATATCGACTTCGACTCCTTCGGTCATTCGGACAAGATCTTCAAGGATTTTTTTAAACTATTTGAATATCAACAGTTGAAAAAGTTTATGACAACCAGAATCAAACTACCAGCGGCTGAGATCAAAGAATGGTATATTCTTCAACCGCTTCTGATGCTGAGAAGATGACAGGAACAATTTCAGGAACTCAGGTCTCTCTAACTCCTGTCGTCTTATTTGAGATTTTCGGTTTGTGAATGTGGAAGAAGATATTGGAGATAGATAGCTTTGAATTTGATGAGATGTTGCTGAAAATGGTCACTCTGAAGGAAACCCAAATAAGTTATTGAAGAAGAATTTATCGGCTGAATATAAATTCTTGTCTGATGTAGTGGGCAAAGTCCTGCTGGGCAAGCACACTGCTCACGACTACATCACGAGGCACCAGTTTCTGTTATGAGTGCCTTGGTGAATAAGAAAAAGATTAACTAGGGTCAGGTTTTATTTGACTTAATCAGGAAGAAGAACTCCAAGAAGGAAGTTTGTTTTGCAAGGATACTTTGAATTTTCTGCATGAGAAGGCAAATGATTTACTGATCTCTCAGACAGTTTTCATTAATGCTTTTAAAAGGTTAACCTCTGTCCTCTTTTATCAGATGGGAGAGGACTATTATCAAGCCAACCCAAGGCTTCCTCCTCCTCAAGACCTTTTGAGATCACAAGGGCTATTCTAGCCACTCCCCACCTGTTAAAGAATCCTCCATCCTCCCTCCTCCACCTCCTTCAATAACACTTCTTCCAACAATAACTCCTTCACCTCCTCAGTCACCACCTCCTCAATATCCTCCACCACCTCATCTTACTGACATACATCCTCATACATTAATGTCATCCCCATCCTTTGATTTCCTAACCTCCATACTTTCTACACAAAATTCTCCTCAACATGACATCTCAACTCCTATTCCATCTTGTAATGACCCTAGCCGATCAAACATGATAATGTCATGAATCCGCTCTAGGTGCCGCCCCGCCAAGCACCAAGCACAGGACAAGCACGTTACCGGGCTGCAGCCCAAGCACCCCCACTCAATTGGTGATGAGAAGGGAAAGAACTCCATAGTTAAGCGTGCTTGGGCGAGAGTAGTACTGGGATGGGAGACCTTCTGGAAAGTCCCCATACGGCCCAACTTAACTATCGAGTTTGCTCATCAAAGGAGGTTGTGGCCACCAACAACCCACTAGTGGGCTGGAGAGGGGTTGGGGTGCTTGGGCTGCAGCCCGGTAGCAATGTCGTGGGGCGAGACAAGTCGCGGACTCTGAGCTCTAAACTCGGTCGTTACACATCTCTTCCTGCATCACCTTCTCAGGATGACATCATGCAAGATGTTATTCCATCTGATGTCATTCCTCCCTTTCCTCCATCTGTATCTACTCAGATCCCACCTGAGTTTATACATTTTGATATTCCCTCCATCTCCATCCATCCATCTGTATCCACTCAGACTTCTCCTGAGTTTATGGATATGGATTCTCCTTCCATTACCACCCTCATGGAGCACATCACTCCCGTCATCAGGAACTCATTGCAGAGTCAATCACACTTCTTACTGCTTAATCTCATCTCTTGCTGCCCTTTTTGTTGACTTCTCTGTCCCTCCTTCTATCTGGGGCCTGGTTCCAGTTTCCACTGAAACCAACCAGGGGGAGATGCTCTATGAAGAAGCAGCTCCAGCAGCAGCAGTTCCAGCAATTGAATATGAAGCTCCAGTAGCAGCAATAGTGATTCGAAAAATTATGCTAGAGATCATAACTGTTGGTGATTGTGTGATCAATCCACAGTTGTTTAGTTTTGTTTATTGAATTCTTTCAATTAAGCATTATTTAATTTTATTCCATACTTGATCCAAGATCAGTCTAAAGCCTTGGTTTGCTATACTCCTTCCATTAGCCCCGAGGTTGTAAAGCTATTGAAGGCCAATTTTGTAGTTATTAAGCCAGTCACAGAATCATCTCCCAAGGCTATCACTCCTCCAACTTACAAAATGGATGAAAGTCCATACCAAACTTGATGATATCATGCTTGCAGATATAGAAGAAGAAGCAAAAGAAAATCAAACTGTTACTTAAAGTTTTGCAGAACCAGAATCTCAAGTACAGCCTCAGGCTGAGAAGAAGATCTCCAAAATAAACTCTCTTAGATATTGTTATGCGAAGTCTGGCTGGATGAAGATGATTTAGATGATGATGATGATGAGCCCATCTCCGGAAGCCAACCCTTCCATCCCTTCTAAGCCTAATCCAACTGCAGACACTCCCTATTACTTTTTGAACAAAATAACTCCATATAAAGGGATGCCTAACTGGATGTGGTTGTTAAAGAATGAGCAAAAAGCAAGGAAGAAGAGTAGAAGGTACTCTCCTCCTCTCCTTCTAAGAGGAACTGGAGAGGTCCTCCTCCACCTCCTCCAGCAGTAGGTGCTTCAGGAAATGTATCACAGAGATCTACCACATACACCCAAACATACCAAAGGCAAGACAGATCTTCAAGATCTTATTCTCAAGGAAGCAGTCAGCATCAACATCAATATCATAAATCTTCAAGAAGCAGTTCTCATCTTCCTCCAAAACCAGCAAGTCCTCCAAAAGCTCCAGTTGAACCTGAAAAATAGAATAGTCCATAAAGGCCTTTGTCTCCTGCTTATGCTCAAGAGATGGATCCAAATTCTAGAATGGCTAGATTTAATGAATTAATTTCTCTATCTTAGATTTGAAAAGCAAAGGAAGAAGTTAAAGACTCCTCTCAATTCTCAACTATGTCATTCTACAGGAAGAAGGAACTTGAGAAGTACGAAGTGGGCAAACTTTTCAATACTGACACTTATATGAACTTGCACCCTAAAGTAGTGGTCCCCAGAGCTGTATCTAAGAAAACAATTGGTAACTCGGACATGAAGATGACTCTAAGATAAGTAGCTGATCCAAACAGGAAGAAAATATTTGCCAAATCTTCTGTTCATCCACAGTCTGATTTATAAACTCTAAATTTTTGTTTATTGTTTTTATTTGAACAATATACATGTACCATTACTATATATATCTGCCAATGATTTTCAAATTATGTCAGATATTTTATTGCTGTGATTTTATATTTTTCTTTATTTTGTTATAGTGATCTCACCCAAATAAGGGGAGATTTTTGGAACCCCTGATTTGGATTTGGGCTAGGTTAATTACTTAGGATGTTTGACCCACCTTGTATAGCCAGGATCATTATTGTTCGTCCTAGGGTTTAGGCCAGTCTTTTAGATTCAGATTTCATAGACTAGCCTGTAGTGGACTTCAAGAGAATCAGTCTTAGAATAATTTCAGAGTTCAGAATATAAGTTTGACATTAGTCGAACTCAGCTCAACGATAGTCGGGCTCTACTCGAAGAACTCAGAGTTCCTTCTCTGAGTTTGAGCTCGACGAAATTTGAGCTCAGGTCGACGAACACTGCTCAAGACATATTTCCAGGTTCGACGAACTTGGAGCTCAAAGAATGTCAGCTATTCTTGGTGACTTGGATCGCTGAGCTCAGGTTGATGAATGAGATTTCTCAGCTCGACGAACTTGGAGTTCAGGTCGACGAAATCTGCCCTGAGGTCGACGAAATCTGTTCAGAGTCTAAATGTTAAGTTTTCCTTATCTGTCCCTCTCTTCATTCCATCCTAAGTTAATAATTCTCTGAGTAATTAATGCTTAAATTCTCTAAGAATATAGTTTTTCAATGCAACATTAATTATGGTTTTTCTTCGGAGTAATTACTTGACTTATTCTCAGGACAGTTGGGGATATACAATTAAAGTCAAATATTCCAGCCATTCTCCTTCCCAGATTTCCAGCAGTAATTAATGGACTCATTTCAAATTCTTAAGGAAAATTACAGGCAGCATATATAAAGCAAATTTCTTTGCTTCTCAGAGACAACACACAGAATAGATGGAGTTGACTAACATAGATACAGTAAGATTCTGACCTTTACTCTGAAAAGAAATTATGATTTCCCTTGCACATTCAAGAAGACTGAAGAAGAACGTCATCTACAAAATCAAGAGTCTTCTTCAATTTCTTATCCAGGAATCTTCAGAGACAATTATTCAACATCTGTCTACAAGTTCCTGGACATCTTCAAGACAAGGCTGCATACTACACCCTTTACAAAGCTCTAGTCTTCCTGAACTTCTCTACATCTCAGGGGGAGTTTTGACAACAAAGATCCATTTTTGTCTTCTCTGTTTTGTAGAGAAAAAGAGAAGTCATCATCAACTCTTCTTACACTGTAAAAAGGGTTTCATAACTCCCTTCAAAAAGTTTGACTAGTTCACAAGTCTCCCTCCAAAAGTCTTGGGTTGGTTGTTTGGGCACCTGTTCAAAAGTCTAAAGGGTTGTGAGATCTCCCTGTAAATAGATCGCGTGGTGGCAGTCACCTGAGAAAAACATGCTAGTGGATTCCTACCACGGTGGTAGAAGAGTGGATGTTCCCAGTTTGGGGAACCACTATAAAATCTCTTGTGTTGTCTAGTTGCCCTTTGTCTTTTTGTACTGTGCTATGATTGTCTAGCTTTATTCTCTTTATATAATATTTGTTATCACCTATTTTACTGCTAAATCATATAAATCTGTAAAAAGTTTTTAAATCTCTATTCACCCCCCCCTCTAGAGCTAATTAGATCTATCCCCGTGTCCTTCATGATGGTGTGTACATTCCTGAAGAAGGACAAAGTACACAGGATATGGCTGAAGACTAGCAAGATCCAGCCACTGAAGTTCATGATGTTAAAGTAAGAATGCCTCCTATAGTCAGCCATTTGAGGATCATCCCAGAAATTAGAACATAGGAGATGTTATCCAAGGGGTTACAACAAGGAGCAGAAGCCTGAACATTGCTATGTACTCAACCTTTCTGTCTCAAGTTGAACCTAAAAGGTTTGAAGATGCCAACATAGACCCATTTTGGATTATGGTAATGCAAGAAGAACTGAACTAGTTCAAGAGATGCAAGGTCTAAAAGCTGGTTACCAGACCACAAGGACATAACATCATTAGAACCAAGTGGATATACAGGAATAAGCTTGATTAAAATGGTGTTATAATATAGAATAATGTTAGACTGGTGGCCAAGGGATACAAACAAGAGTAAGGTATTGATTTTGATCAAACCTTTGCACTAGTAGCAAGATTAGAAGCCATAAGACTATTCTTTGCATATGATGCACATTAAGGATTCATGGTCGACCAAATGGATGTGAGTCAGCCTTCCTAAATGGTGACCTAAAAGAAGAGGTCTATGTTGAGAAACTCTCGGGTTTTGTTAATTCTAACTTTCCTGATTATGTTTTTAGGCTTAGAAAAGCATTATATGGGTTGAAGAAAGACCCTTGGGCATGGTATGAAATATTTTCTAGTATTCTTATTGAGAAAAAATTCTCAAGGAGAAAGAAAGATAAGACATTATTCTTAAGGGAAGTCAAGGGTAAGATAGTTCTAGTCCAAATTTATGTAGATGACATAATATTTGGGTCTACTGATGATGACCTCTACAAAAAGTTTACCAAACTTATGCAAGGGTAGTTTAAGATGAGCAGTATGGGTGAACTCAAGTATTTCTTGGGCCTCCAAGTTAGACAATAAGAGGATGGACTATCCATATCTCAGTCTAAGCTCGCCAAGAAGTTGATTAAAAAATTTTGAATTGAGAGTGACTCCATAATGAAACTCCTATTGGGTCAAGTGTGTCAATAGACAAGGATGAGACTGGGAAACCTATTGATGAAAACTTGTATAGAGGCATAATTAGCTCCCTCCTCTAGCTTGCTACTAGTAGGCCAGACATTATGTATACTACATGTGTTTGGGATAGATACGAAACAAGCCATAAGGAATCACATTATTCTGCAGCTAAAAGAATTTTGAGATATCTCAAGGGCACACCTGATCTTGGTTTGTAGTACCCTTGTAATAATTACTTTGAACTAACTGGGAATTCAGATGCAAAATTTGTAGGTTGTAGAGAAGACAGGAAAAGCACCTCTAGCACATGTCAGTTTTTAGGAGGAAGATTGGTCGCTTGGAGCCATAAGAAGCAAACAAGTATTGTTATCTCAACAGCTGAATCTGAGTACATCTCAGCTGGAAGTTGTTGTGCACATCTACTATGGATCCAACATCAGCTCCAGGATTACAATCTCAAGATAAGTAGAACTCCAATGTTTTTTGATTCTACTAGTGCAATCTCTATTACTAGGAATCCTGTTTCTCATAGCAGGACTAAGCATATAGAGCTTAGGTATCATTTCATTAGAGGGCATATGGAATGTGAGGATATCAGACTTGAGTTTGTCTCCACAAACAAGCAAGTGGCTAATATTTTCACCAAGCCACTAGATGAAGCCAAGTTCAATGCCTTCAAATTTTAATTGGGTATGACTAACTTAGTCTAGCTTAAGTTGATCTTCATTCATTTTTTTTGCATGTAGTCTTAATCCCTGTAGGTTAACAAAGGAGTTATAGAGTGAGAAGAGAAGTGCTATTATTGAGTGGCAGCAGGTTAAGTCTGATATTCACGATAAGCTCCTGCAATAGTGACAGAAAAGATTCAGAATAGCTCTATAGAAGAATATATTATCTATAAGGACAATACTGAGAGAGGGGGAAATTCACTCTGAACTCCCTACTCAAGATACAATGTATAACGTTGACTCCTCTGAGTTTAATAAAGATAATGATGCTACTGATGTACACACTGATGCACATTCATCAAAGTATATGATGGCTGACTCAGAAGAAAGAGAAAATTCAAGGGACAGAAATGAAGATGTCTGTGAACCAGGAGATAGTTAGAACTACTTTGCATAACTTCTGTGGATACAACATCAGATAGAGAACTACAATCTCAAGATAAGTCATTCACCCTTATAGTGTGAATTATCCAGTGCAATTTTTATTGCTAAGAATCCTGTCTTATATAGCAGGAGTAAGCTTATAGAAATTAGATATCTTTTTTATTAAAGAACATGTAGAAAGTGAAGTCATTTTCCTTGAATTTGTCCCCACTGACAATAAAGTTTTTGATACCTTCACTAAGTCATTGGATGAGGCTAAGTTCAACTCTTTTAAAATTGAGTTAGGAATGCTTAATGTTGAATAACCCATATATATTAAGTGTTTCAGTATACATCTACATGTCTATATTTTCTTTTTTGTTTTCAATTCATAATGTGGTCCATCTGCTTTATTGTTAAAGTATATCTTTAGTAAGTTTAGATTGATAGATACAGTTAATAACTTTAACTTGTGTAAGACCCCTTTTTTTTAAACCACCAGGGTCTAATCCCCATAACTGCCGCATTGCGGTGACACAAACACACTCGAGAAGGTCGTCACTACAAAACGCCGATCCTGCCGGCCATACCGATTGTAGAAGAGTAGAATAAGAGTACAGGGGTAAAATGAAACTTAATACTAGTCCACCAGAATCACATATATATAAATAATTCTCCACGAAGGGAGAGTCCACAGAAATGATAAAGCAAAGTACTAAAGAGGGCTCCTGCCCGATAAATAAAAATCCTCACTACAAATCACTCAATCGCGGAAGCAAATCTATAATATCTACTAATGATCGGGACTCACTGTACCTGCTGGCTGAATCTCGTGCTACACTGTCCCGTCTCCAAGTGCACCGACCTCTAGGGCGGCATCTCCTAGTTTGGCTCCATGCTCCCTTAAATGATTTGGTTAACGGCCGTTAGTCTAAAATAATAAGTCTTATCATCCCCCACCCCTCCCCCATGGCTCCTAGGCACCGAGCGGGGAGAAGGAAAGGGAAGGTAATCAAGGTGGAGAGTAACAAAGGTAAGCATGTGGCGGCGGAACTAGTATATCATGAGTTCATAAATAGAGCAAGTATATGTAAGCAGTAGTAGGTAAGCAGTATAAGTATTCACAAGAACAAGTGAGCAAGTATAGTATGAGAAGGTAAACTAAGTAACCATGACCTATAGGAATTCCCATACAAACCTATAGACCAAGGGGTCATTTTCCAAGGCCTATTGTATAAAGTGTCCCATACCAATTTATACAATAGGTGTCAAGGGTTATATGCAATGATGATGTTATGTCATGCATGTATGCTATGATGCGAATCATGCAAGTGCAATACACACACTTGACACTGTGCACACAGATCTTTAGTTCCCCATTTCTGGAGCCTAACCTCCAAGGATACCTCCGTAGTGGCAAACGAAAGCGGTGGGTTGGGCCTCGCCCAACTCTAAACCGGTATCAACACTATAAGTCAGACTTATCGTACACCTCAATGTTGGTGCACTAAGAGGAGCTTTTGCGTACTCTTGTCGGCTGTGAAACAGACTTTATTTGGCCAAGTGCTAAACCACACTTGCTGAGTTAACATATTGGTGTCGGTGTGACGACTCTCCAATCCTGAAGACTCACCACCTTATATCTTATGCATATGCAACCTTAATATACTTTTCCACCAAGCCAAAGCTCCCCAAACTATCCCATCCATCACAATTATCTACCGAGCCAAAGCTCCCCAGACTAATCCATCCGTCACAATTATCTACCGAGTCATCGGCTCGCCGAGCTTACCTGCCCATCACTAAAACCACTGAGCCTACCGCTCGCGAGACCCAACATAACTCCCACAACACCGGGGAGTGTGAGTGTAAGTGAAATCCTAGTTATACCACTTACTCTTAAACATAGATTATTCTTGCGGTTTAGGTTAGCCCAAGACTGCCCAAAGTATTCCCGGTGAAGGGCTCTCACAGGGCACTAGGAACTATGATGGTAGCTGAATCCCATCGTTCCCTTTCGCAAGGCACTTACTAATATAGGTTATTACCCAATTCCCGATCCCTTTTAATATTATACTGCATCTAACCTTTGTGTATTTTGACTCTTTTTCTCTTCACAGGAAAGACGACCTTTCGTCGATCCCGAGCACCACCTAACACTAGCCAACCCAACATTCCCCTCATCAAGACTCTTAATGAAGCTCACTATTTCATCTTACCAAATCAGCATACATTACTCCCCACTTCCTATGACCATCCCCCATGTTATCATAATTTCCGCAGTTTTACTAAATGCGGACCAACTTAAGCTATATGATGTACATGATAGGAGGTACTCCAAATTTTCATCCAAATGCCCTAAGATAATTATTGTGGATCTATCATGACACATTTAGCCTAAATCCAGAAACTTGCAATTTTCCTAATTAATTTAACATTTATTAGATTTTCCCAAAAGTTAGGCCATGGGTAATTTTGAACATAAAGTACTAGATTTCCTTAAGTTATGTCCACCCAAAAATCATGATCACTATATGATGCAAAAATAACATATAATATCGAATTTCACAGATTTTCATAAAATTATTAGCCCCTAAATAATTAATTCAAGATAATCCAAATAATTAGAGTTAATGAAGGGAGTACAATAAATCATAATCCAAAAATTATAAAAACATTACCAAAGCCTTATAATAATTATAAAACACTACTGACTAAGTTTCATGTAATTCCAAGGTAAGTGAGTCATGTATAAAATTACTTCAAATAATTCCATTAAAGTGCACTTTGTGAAGCAATATTCTTATAAACTAATCCAAATGACATGTTATAAATTTTCTAGACTTTATTATGCCCTAAAAAGTTCTCTAGCCATGTGATGACTAGTTTTAGTCATCATTTTTTTGGGTAATTTAGTAATTAAAAATCCCTAGTTTAACTATATGTTTTAAGTATATTTATGCTTATTTTGTTTTATTTCTTATTTGAGGTCTTTTGTTATGATGTATTTAAATTTTTATTTTTATGTTTTATGTATTGTGTTTATGTTATGTTGTTTTGTCATGTTTGTATGCTTAGTTTTATGTTTAAAGGTTTGTGTTTTGTTATAATAGTAGGTTATGTTATTTATGTTTTCATTTGTTTTTATATATCTAATAATATAATTAATGTTTTGCCTTATTTTGTTAGGTTCAAGCCACTACTTGATGCAAGCCCAAAATCCTACCCGACCTCCTAATCCAAGCCCTCCAACATGTAGCAAGCCCGAGTTCCTTCAAGTTCAGCTATTGATGCAGCCCATGCAACCCGAGCCTATATAGATCAAGGCTAGAACAACTCGGCCACTATTCAAGCCAATTTGGAGCAGCCGGCCTCCATTACATACAACCCGAGCCCAAGCACGCCCAAACCCGAGCCCTATTCAAGTGCAGCTCTTCAACTACAAGCAGCCCACATATACCTACAAGCCTCTGCCCGAGCCCATTGAAGCCTAAGACGCCCCCTTCATGTTCCACCCGACCACATGCATGCAATTCTTCATGCATGTTGCCGGCCCCCTCTCTCTCACATCCTCCTCTTTCCCCTCATTAATTAGATACATGCACCATTCCAAAAGGAGTGGTCAGCCCCTCTCTTTCTCCCTTCTACACACTTCAATTCATCCCCCTTGATATTTTAATATTCCTATTTCCATTAAATTGCATGCATTGAATCTCTTCCTTCTCTCTCCCCCATTAAATGAAATTCATGAACTTTTCCTCCCTTACATGGTCGGCCACCCCCTTGTCCCCTCATATTTCCTATAATCTAGAAGCTTCTCCATCTCCTATAAAAGCCACCCCATCCCTCAAGCCAAGAAGTTAAGTTTTTGGAAGTGAAGTTTTAAGTTAAATTTGGAGTTGAGTTGTAGAGAGCAAGAGAGCTAGTGAGTTGTTATTTTCTTTATTGTTGTAGTCTTTTCATTATTGCAATCTTTCTTTCTTATCTTAATATAATATTGACCTTTTTTTAAATATTATAATCTCTTTTATTTTTGCAAGTAATGAAAATGTTCCTCTCTTATCTTATTTTGTCTTTCCTTTCAATCATGCGTAGCTAATTTTTCTTTTAGCATTTGATCGTGAGGATCCATAAAATGAGATGAGGGTTTATTTTATTTCATAGTTTTATTTTTGCTTAATTTTACTCGATCCTTCTTTGATTTTTATTTTGTCGACTCCGTATTTCCGGTATACGGTAGTAGGCTTTGGATCTCATATTTATGTAGCCGAGAGGCTCGTGAATGTGAAAGATCACTCAAAGAAGGATGGAGTCGAACGCAACCCTAGAGATAGGATGACATAAATCTTCCGGATTGGAGTCAAATCCAATAGTGCGGGTAACCTTGATAATGCGGCTTTAGGCCTTTTTGACTTGAAAGAGATTTCGGTCAAAACGTCTATAAGTCAGGAGATTTAATACTCTAGTGAGATTATTTCCTAGTCAGGTGATTTAATAGTGTGGGTCACGATCGAGTATGATTTGTAAATTTAAAACTATGTCTTTTCAACCCTCTCATTTCATTTTACTGTGAATCTTCGATCGAATGCTATCTTTTTATTATAAGATTTTCGTCATAAAATTATCTTTTATTTTACTTTAAAAAATTCTCAAATCCCAATGGTTTTCCGGTAGTATAATAGTTCAAGCATGAGTAGCAGTACTTGATAATCCCGAGTTTAAATACGATCTTGATACTACGATTCGACAGGTACACTTGCCTGTTTGGGTTTTAGCCCATCAAGTTTTTGGTTCCGTTTCCGGGGAATCTTCTTCATCAATATTTTGAAAATGCTTCCGCTATTATTTCTACAAAAATCCAAAAAAATAAAAAATTTCTTTTTCATATTCAAGTTTTTTTTATTTCCTTTCTTTTCTTCTCTCCATTTTCACTTTTTTTTAGTGCATGACCTGCACGAATCCGTCGCTACTTGTTGATTTGGACCCAGAAATCGAACACTCCTTTCGGAGACAATTACGATTTGGGGCTTCCACTTCTCAAACAGCGGTTGAGGATTCCTAAGGTGATTATAATTTTAATTCTGAAAAGGGAGATCCCAACCCAAGAATGGCTCAGCAAAGGACCATGTCCGATTATGCTCGACCCAACCTGGAGGGAACAGAAAAAAGTATTGTTCGACCTGCAATTGCGAACAATAACTTCAAGCTTAAGCCTAACATCATACAAATGGTGCAGCAATATGTACAGTTCGACGGATTACAAGATCAAGATCCGAACTTACATATTGCTAGTTTCCTTGAAATCTGTGACACCTTTAAAATTAATGGTGTTTCAGACGATGCTATAAGGATAAGACTCTTCCCCTTCTCCTTAAGAACCAAAGCCAAACAGTGGTTGAGTTCTCTTCCAAGAGGATCAATCAGTACTTGGAACATATTAACTGAAAAATTTCTTGCAAGATATCCCCCCCCCCCCCAATACTGCTAAGCTAAGAAATGATATAACTTCATACTCTCAAATTACTTCTGATACCCTCTATGACACTTGGGAGAGTTTCAAGAACTTTTGAGATGCTGGCCCCATCATGCTCTGTATGTATGGTTACAGGTCCAGACATTTTACAATGGGCTAAATCAAGAAACTAAGAAAATGATAGATGCCGCTTCCACTGGTTTTTCAGACTGCAAAACTCTAGAAGCCACTCTTTAGCATATCGAGGACATGGCTATGAACACTTATCAGTGGAATTCGTCTAGGACTCGCCCATCTAAACCTGCAGGTATCTATGAAGTGGATTCGGTGCTGCAAGTGAAATGCTGAACAAGAAGATTTCGGAGATGACTGATGCCTCTACTGCTAAGGTATTTGAAAATGTGAATGCTGCTGCTGCTGCCAAGCAGGTGGATTATTTGGGAAACATACCCAGGCCTTCTCAAAATAATTCTGCCAATAATTTTTCTTCTTTTTCTAATTTTTCTACACCTCCTGGTTTTAATTCTTCTTCAAACTCTTGTCACCCCGGATGGCGTAACCATCCTATTTTTTCTTAGAGTAATAATGCTAATGTCGTACGCCCACCACACGATTTTACACTACCACAATAACAAAACCAAAACTTTCAAAAACATTCCCCTTTGGAGGAGATCCTTTCTAAATATATAAGCTCGAACGAAGCTAATATTAGGAGTCTAATCTGGTCCGTGAAAAGTTTAGAAAACTAGGTCGGGCAACTTGCCAAGGATTTTTCTGAGAGACCACCTGGAACTATTCCCTCGAATACTGAGCCTAACCCAAGGGAGCATGCAAATGCGATTTCCCTTCGGAGCGGTAAGGTTATTAACGAGCCCACACAAGGGAAGAGCCAAAGGTGATTGTCCCTCCTACTACGAAAACAATTATCACAACGGAAAATAATAAATCAACTTTTGGAAATGAAAAACTTACTTTTGATAAAGAAAAAGATATTTCTGTTTTTTCTGATTTTGGAAAAGAAAATGATGACATTCAAAATGATTCTCCGGTTATTATAAAGGAATTTCCGTCACCTCCTTATCTGGCCCGACTTAGGAAAGAAAAACTAGACGATCGGTACCAACCTTTCCTTAAAATGTTCAAACAAATTCATATTAATTTGCCATTTCATGAAGCGATTAGTCAAATGCCTAAGTATGCAAAATATCTTAAGAATTTATTAAAAAACAAGAAGAAATTAGAAAATTTATCGCATGTAACCTTAAATGAAGAATGCTCAGCGATCGTTAAAAACTCTAATCTTCATAAAAAGATAAACGATCCGGGTAGTTTTTCCATTCCTTGCGTTTTTGGTGATCTGTTTGTTAAATATGCGTTAGCGGATCTAGGAGCAAGCATCAATTTGATGCCTTTTTCTTTATTCAAAAAGCTAGGATTGGGCACTCTTAGCCCTACAAGAATGAGTATCCAATTAGCTGATAGGTCGATTAAGTATCCTTTAGGTATCATTGAGGACGTGCTAGTAAAAGGTAGACAAAATCATCTTCCCGGCGGATTTTGTCATTCTCGATATTAAAGAGGACATCGAGGTCCCTCTTATCCTTGGTCGACCCTCCTAGCCACCTCTCGAGCGATCATCGATGTTAATAACGGAAAGGTGTTTTTGCGTGTGGGAGATGATGAGGTCACATTTTATATCAATCAATCAATGAAAAACTCTTTAAAAAATGATGATTCATGCTTCTTTCTTGATGTTTTAAATGAAGATTCTTCACTTTCTCTTTCTAACATCTCTTCAAATGAATTTTCCTCTTCTTTTTCTGAAATTTCTTCATATGATTTTGAAAACACGGTTATGTCATTACAAGCAAATTTTGAAAATGATTCTGTCTTTGGTAGAAAAAAGTATGAAAATCTTATTTTTGAAAAAGAAAAGAATTTGAAAAACTCTTATGATGAGCCGCCCCATCTTGATTTAAAACCACTCCCTTACCATCTAAAATATTCTTTTCTTGAAAAAAAATTTAAATTGCCCGTTATTATCACAGCCTATCTTTCTCAATCCGAAAACGATCAGTTGATCGAAGTACTACAAAAGCATCGCAGAGCTATAGCGTGGCAAATTTCTGACATTTCTGGCATAAGCCCTTGTTTTGTACTCATAAAATATTTTTTGAAAATAATCCTAAGGGTGTAGTCTAACCACAACGTCATCTTAATCCGAATATGAAAGAGGTTGTGAAGGAAAGGTGCTTAAGTTATTAGATGCGGCGATAATTTATCCTATTTCCGATAGTTAGTGGGTAAGTCCGGTCCAGGTTGTTCCTAAGAAGGGTGGGATCCCGGTAGTAACAAATGAAAATAACGATTTAATTCCAACTAGGACGGTAATGGGATGGAGGATGTGCATCGATTACCGTAAAATAAATGATGTCACTCGTAAAGATCACTTCCCCCTTCCCTTTATCGATCAAATTTTAGAACGCTTATCCGGGCATAGTTTTTATTGATTTCTCGACGGTCTTTCAGGATACTTCCAAATCCCTATCGCACCCGAGGACCAAGAGAAGACAACATTAACTTGCCCCTTCAGAACTTTTGCTTATCGTAGAATGCCTTTCGGGTTATGCAACGCACCCGCTACCTTTCAGCGGTGTATGCTTGATATTTTTGATAAATACGTAGAAAATATTATGGAAGTATTTATGGATGATTTTTCTATTTTTGGCGACTCCTTTGACTTATGTTTAGAAAATTTGGAAAAAATTTTACAACGCTGCGAAGAAACCAACTTAGTTTTAAATTGGGAGAAGTGCCACTTTATGGTACGTGAAGGTTTAGTCCTTGGCCAAAAAATTTCCGCTAAGGGAATTGAAGTGGACAAGGCAAAAATTGAAGTAATTGAAAAGTTACCGCCGCCTACAAATATTAAAGCGATTAGAAGTTTTTTAGGTCACACGGGTTTTTATCGATGATTCATTAAAGACTTTTCAAAAATTACTAAGCCTCTCACCCACCTTCTCGAAAAAGAAACTCCTTTCATTTTTGATGAATCTTGTCTCGCTACGTTTGAATTAATTAAATCCAAACTTATAAATGCTCCTATTATGATCGCCCCAGTTTTGGATTTACCATTCGAAATAATGTGTGATGCGAGTAATCATGCGGTAGGTGCGGTTCTAGGACAACGAATTGCTAAGAACTTTCATCTGATTTTCTATGCTAGTAAAACTCTAACTTCTGCTCAAGAAAATTACACCATGACGGAGAAAGAACTCTTAGCTGTTATTTTTGCTTTTGATAAATTCCGACCGTACGTTTTCTTGCTAAAGTTATTGTTTTTACGGATCATTCCGCTTTGAAGTACCTCCTTTCTAAACCGGATGCCAAGCCGCGTCTTCTTCGCTGGATCCTTTTACTTCAAGAATTCGACTTGGAGATTCTGGATAAGAAAGGAGCAGAAAACCTAGCGGCTGATCATCTTTCTCGTCTTGAAAATCCAAAACGTGATATTTTAAATGAAAATTTTATTAATGTCTCTTTTCCGGATGAACAAATTTTAAACATTTCTTCTTCTACCCCCTGGTTTGCCGATCTGGCCAATTATCTTGTGGCCCGGGCCCTTCCAAAAGAATACTCGTCTCACCAAAAGAAGAAATTATTTTCGCAGTTGAAGTATTATTTTTTGGAGGACCCCTTTTTATTTCGCATTTGTGCGGATCAGGTGGTTATAAGATGTGTTTCCCGGGAGGAAGGACAACAAATTTTAAAGCATGTTCATGAAGGTCCGACTGGCGGGCATTTTCAAGCAAACTGCACCACCCACAAAGTGCTTAGTGTTGGCTTTTACTGGCCAAGCATATTTAAAGATGCGCAACTCTTTGTGAGCGGGTGTGATCGATGCCAACGGACTGGAAACTTATCTAATAAAAATGAAATGGAACAAAATTTTTTTCTGGATTGCGAAGTTTTTAATTTATGGGGCATTGACTTTGTAGGCCCATTTCCCACAAGTTTAGGAAATAAATATATTCTAGTCGCAGTAGATTATGTTTCTAGGTGGGCAGAGGCCCAAGCTTCACCAAGTAATGATGCTCGCGTCGTAGTTGCCTTTCTTAAAAAATTATTTTCTTGTTTTGGTTTTCCTCGAGCGATCGTTAGTGATAGGGGAAGTCATTTTTGTAACGCTCAGCTCGCTAAAGCTTTAACTAAATATGGCATTACGCATAAACTATCACTGCTTATCACCCCCAAACAAACGGTCAGGTCGAGGTAGTCAATCGGGAGCTTAAAAGAATTTTAGAAAAAATGGTTTTACTTCTCGTAAGGATTGGTCTTTAAAGTTAGACGATGCTCTTTGGGCCTATCGGACAGCGTACAAGACTACTATTGGTTGTACTCCTTTCTGACTAGTCTACGGAAAATCATGTCATCTCCCGGTAGAAGTAGAGCACAGTGCGTATTGGGCGTTAAAGTTTTTTAATTTCGATCCGCACTCGGTCGGTGAGCATAGAAAAACCCAACTAAATGAGCTTGATGAGTGGCGAGCATACGCTTATGAAAATAATAGAATTTATAAAGAACGCACGAAACTTTATCACGATAAGAACTTGCGCCATCCTAAAACGTTTAAACCTGGTGATCAAGTTCTTCTTTTCAATTCTCGCCTATGTCTTTTTCCTGGAAAACTTTAATCTAGATGGTCTTGACCGTTTAAAGTCAAGTAGGTTTTTGCTTATGGAACTGTGTTGCTTTCGCACCCCGATAAGGGTGATTTTAAAGTGAATGGGCATAGACTTAAGCTTTATTTTTCAAATGAATCTCTGTCTCCTCCAATGGAGGATCTTATCTTGGGCTCTTAAAATATTTATCTTATTGTGGAATATTTTTATTTTATTTTTTGATTTATTCTTATTCTTATTATTATCATGAAACTTTTAATTAGTATTCAGACTCTTTTTATTATAAAATAAAGAACATTCTTGGGAGCCTGCCCAAGTATTTTCTGTTTTTTTTATTTTGCTCTTCCTCCCGGTGGCTCAAGTACAAGTTCTTGATCTCCTCTCCAACGCCGCTGATATAAAGATGGATCAAGTCAAACCTGCTGACGATCAAGGGCACTAAAAAGCAAGCATGGGGGAGCGACATCCGCCTTCATCTCACAAACCAGGGGAAGTCCTGTTTCTTTTTATTTACTTTACTGCATTTTATTTTTCTCTCCTTCTCAGTCTCCTTCTCTTTCTCATTTTTTGTTTCTTTCATTGAGGACAATGAAGAATCTTAGCATGGGTGAGGGTTTAGTTAGTTTCCTTTTTTTTCTTCCTAAAAAATGTGTTTTACAAAAAAAAAATAATGTTTTAAATTTCCAAAAAAGTAGTATAGTTATTCTTAACTTTTTAAATAGTATTGCTTTTTATTTTAACTTCTTAACTTTTTTAAATAGTATTGCTTTTTATTTTAACTTCTTAAGTTTTTTAAATAGTATTGCTTTTTATTTTAACTTCTTAAGTTTTTTAAATAGTATTGCTTTTTATTTCAACTTCTTCAAAAATTCAAAAATGTATAAAATACAAAACCAAAAAAAAATAGAAAATCAAAAATCAAAATAAAAAAAATAAAAATGCTAAAATCTACTTTAAAATCAAAATCAAAAATTATTTTCTATCTTTATTTTTATGTTTCTTCTAGTGATGTGTAAGCCTGTGCGGTTTTTGTAGTTCTAGATAGATTTCTTTGAAAAGGTTTGCTAAACTTATCATTTTAACATAGCTTAGTTTTACTAGTTTCTTGTTCTTAAATATAGGCATTCATTTTTTACGTTATAAGTTAGCAATTTGTAGTTATGTTTTTTTATTCGGTAGTTGCTTACGAATGGTTGCTAGGTAATATTAGCTCTTTTTCATTTGTGGGGTAGTCTTTCTTCGTGTCTAGAACTTGTCCCTAGCTACTCTCGAAGCATGTGCGTCGTTTTTACGTACTTTAGAAATGATTTAGGCCACCCTTTGACTAGTTTGAGCTTTTCTAGCCCACCAACAAATTTACCATTGCAAAACAATTTTGGGCCTTTTCCATGTTTCTTTGTTTTAGCTCCACCTTTCATTTCATTATTTCACCAAAGCCAAAATGTCTTTCCTATTTTTCACACTAAACTTTGGGCTTAAAAATCATTTTTTGTGAAGGGGTATTATTTTTGAAATATGTTGAAACCGGAAAATCGGTCTCGGTGGAGTTCTACCCTTGGGGAAGGGGTGGTCGCGCACCTACTCTGCTCCAGCAAGAAAACGACAAGAAAGTGAAGAACAAGGGACTAGACCAAGGGCCCGGCGCGGAGGTCCCACCACACACCCGGAAGATCTTAGAGCGCTTCCCCTTCTTAGCAAATTGCCAGGCTAAGGTACCTCAAAAAGCGCTAGGAGACCTGCGAATTAGTAAGCATGCCCTTCTGAGTAACCCCTTGGGTCCTATTTATAGAAAACTGAAAACGGCCTGCAAATAGCCTATCTCTACTGGTCTGAAATTACTGAAAGCCCCTTGTGCTGGCCTGCCAATAGCCAAACTCCGCTGTTACGAGAGGCTAGGGGCAGACCACTGGGGGCGGGATGGCCACTGGATCCCTTACTCGGCCAGGGCGGCGAGAGCTCGATGAGGCTGGCACTCGCCGATTCTGCTCGGCCAATGGCGAGTGCGAGCTCGCTTGGCGAGCAACTCCGCTTCGGCAAGTGCGGGCTCGGCCCTTGCGAATACCTCCGCTTCAGCGAGTGCGGGCTCGGCCCTTCCCCCCTGACGAGTAAGCGACTGGGCTCAGCTCCAAAAACCCTGAGCTCGCCCCGACGATCTCCGAGCTCGGTACGACGATTTGCCGAGCTCGAGCTCGGCAGAGAACCCTGCCCGGCCGTGAGGCGGTCTTGACCGGCCGGTCTGGCTTCCGCGGACCAACTTGGAGGATACGGGGTTGTACATAATCCCCGCTCTTTGCGAGGTTGGGACAACCTCGGAAAGATACATCCAACCCCGCAGGATTCGGCGAGTGGGGGGCATTCATTGAAAAGGAATCTTCTGGTAGGTCCAACGGATAGCTATATATATGCACCCCTGCGCTCCTGACTGACCTTTGCCCTTCCTTGAGTTCTGTTAAGATGCCGCTTCCCAAAGAAGTCCTAGAGCGACTCGAACGCTCCCGCGAGGAGATCGCAGCTCAAGCTGCGGGCTTGACCAGCCTAGATGTTCCTGCTCGCCGATTTGCTGATTTCGGCTCGGCCAAGAGGGCGAAACCCTTTCCTCCGGGGGCTGAACCTATTCTAGCCGATCTTACAGTGGCCCTAGGGGACGGGTCTTGCTCCTCCAATCAGCCGGCTTCCGGTTCCCCTGATAAAAACCTTATGACGCTCACCTCCGACCGGGAGGATGGTTGCGAGGCATCCACTCCGCGGGCTAAGAGTACTCTTAACAGCTCGCAGAAGAGGGGTTCCGAGGCCAAGGAACCGGACTCGCAGAAGTTAGCGTCGCCGAGTCACCTCCCTTCTCGGCAACCATCCCCGGATTCCATAGTCGTGGGGGAAGGCGCCGGGCATATCTCCGTCCCCGGCTATCAACCCATCCATTGGGAATAAATGCATGAGCGTGGCAAGGACCTGCACCACTTCTCTCCTCGCGTCAACCCGGAGGAGCAAGGCTCGCGTGGTAAGTCTACAACTCTATACTTTCTTGCTCTGGTGGTGCCCGCTCTTCAAACTGTTTCAATTCTTTATGTAGGCCTTCTCAGCCGGACTGAAGATGGCGAGTCCGTGGATCGACCCCCTTACTCGCCTCTCCCCTCTCCACTCGCCCTAGACGCCTTCCTGGAACCCGAACTGAGTACCCCCGAGCGTGCAAAATGGGAGCGGAAGGTTCTCAAGAAACTGGTGCGCGAGCTCCACGACCTGCGGAAGGACAACAACAGGCTGTAGTGGGAGTGCTCGCGGCTTGCGGACGGGGCGGGGGTCAGCTTGGCGTTCGAGGAGGCGTCTTCCTTAGTGCTGATAGAAGAGATTGATGAGAACCTGCGGGTGGTGAATAGGAACATGGGGCGTCTTCGCGAGCTCTTCGCGCGGTAATCTGCGACAGTGGACCGGCGAGACCGGGGATAATAAGACGGCTCCTTTGTCAGCCGACCGGTACTCGCGCTCTCCCTCGCATGGTCCTAGCGCCTTTATTTTTCCTTGCTTTGAATAATTCACTTGTCTGTAATAATTTAAACAAATTTTATGTGACCTTGTATATATATAGATGCATTTTCAATATCCTGGAATGTGTCCTTTCGAATTCCCCCTTCTGGGATCGGGCTAGCTCGCGGGATTTGGTGAGCAAAGGGTGACGAGGCGGCGTGGAGGGGATGGGCTGTTCGGTCGGCTCGCCCTCGCCCTTCCCTGCCTTACTTTCTTTTTCTATAAATAGGTCCTCTCACCTACCCCCTGGGTACGCTTTTTTTGCTTCCGAACCCTTGCCTCCTCTCCGTCATCCCGAGCTCGTGCCTTTACCTCGTTTGCGAGAATGGTCAAAACTAACCCTGACACGGATGGCCGATCCAAGTGCACCCGGCACTTCATCGACCACTGCTTCTTCGAGGGGCATGTCACCGAGGAGGAGCTCGCCGAGTTCACGGCCGAGTTCGTCCCTCCCGGCTTCCAGGCTCGCAGGCCCGCTGAGCACGAAGCTATCAACTCCTTCCTTGAGGGGGAGCTCTCCTTCACTATCTCGCACTTTGAGGTAGGGCTGCGCCTCCCCCTTCTGCCAGAGATCCGCCAAATTTTGAAGTACTACGGCGCGGTGCCCACGCAGCTGAACTCTAACGCCATCGCTATAATGGTGGCGTTCGCCTGTTTTCTCCGCCGAGAGCGGATTGAGTTCAATCTTATGGTCTTCCGTAAGTTGTTCTCCTACAAGGCCACCCCCGATGGGGTCGTCTACTTCGGCGGATCCCTCATCAAGGTTCGCGAACTCGCGAACAAGAACCATAACTGGATGACCCGGCTCGTCTTTATCAAGGGCGAGCTCGATAACATCCCCTTCCGGCCCCTGCAGAAAAGCGAGGACATCTACCGTCCTCCTTCCCTGTCCGGCGGCGACGTCGATCTCCCCAAATTTTTCCTTCACAAGGACTTCGAGGTCGCTTACCTCCGCCGAGGCCTCAACTCGCTTCAACCCGTTCTCCCTGGTGAAGGTATACCTCTCCCTGTCTTCTCGCGAGCTCTGTCAAAGTGAACCTAACCTTTTCCGATCAAGCTTTTTTTTGCAGGGGAGCGGCTTCTGCCGGAGCACCCGCCATTTGCCGACTTGGGGATATTCTCTGATCCCCTGGAGCGGGCACGGGCAGCGGCAGAGGCCTGCCGAGATGAACAAGCGCGGGGTCAACCCCTCAGCAAGAAGCGCTTGGAGCTCTGGGGGCCAAGCTCGCGCCCAGATCCTTCAGCCCCGAAGAAAAAAAAGGCTAAGGTGGCCTCGCGCGGGCGGCTGCATCTCCCTTCGTCGCCCGTCAAGTTCTTGAGCTCGCCGGAGGTTTCCTCCGATGAGCCCCCGATGAGTCCGCTGAAAGAAGCGTCCTCCCCCCGAAGGGAGAAGAAGAGGAAGGATGGATCTTCCCCCTCAGATTCTTTCGAGGAGGTCGTCCTTCGCGAGCCTGGCCTTCCAAAGGATCACCCCCACTTCGGCAAGGGGGAAGAAGCAAAGATACAGTTGGCGAGCCTATCCTGAAGTTGGATGAGGGGGCCCATCGAGTCTCCGTTTCTACTTGCGCCCCCTCCTGGGGAGCTCGCCGGCCTCCCACTGGCCATGCCTTCGCCTTCGGCTTCGGCCTCTACGGCCGCGACAGCGCCGAGTCGTATAAGCAGCTAACCCCCTGCCAGCTCGGCCATGAGGGGTTGCAGGCCCATCTGCGGGCCTTCGAGCTTCATCATATGATGGTCCGCCGCGGCTTCCAGCTCAGGAACGCCTTGCTGACCGCCGAGCAGGAGCGTGACCTGACGAAGGAGAGTGCGGCCGACGTGGAAAGGCGGTTCGGCCTTGCCGATGCTCTACTCACAAAATCTGTCAGTGGCTTGGTAATCACTGGATATCTCTTCTCATCTTACTTAGAAAAGATTATTCTTGTGCTTGTTCTGAACTCTACCCCCGCAGGATGCTGAAGCCGCTAGTGCGCTGCGAGGCGAGGTGGCTCAGCTCCAAGCTCAGCTTGCCAAGCAGGAGACTCAGCTTGCCGAGCAGAGGACGCGCTCTCGCAAGTAAGAGGCTGTTGCTGCCCAGATGAGGATGGAGGCAACGGGGTTGAAGGAGAAGAACAAGGAGCTCCACGGCGAGGTCCTCCGCCAGGCTGAAGCTCTCATTCCTCCAAGCGCCAGCGAGCCACCCTTCCCCTACAAGATTCCTCGGGTCTTTGGCGAGGCTGACGTCGCAGAGCGGCTGCGAGTCAACTCCATTGAGTCTGGCGAGTGTCTCCTGAAGGCCATGCGGGGGATGAGGATTTTGGCGGAAGGTTGCGAAGGAGTCACCGTATGGGATCTCCTGCCGACCTTGTTCCCACCCAGTTCGCTCAGCGAGAAAGAAGACAGCTTCGACTCGCTCTTCGCAGGGGTTGGAGAGAAGGACAACCGGCTCGGCGGCTTGGAGGATCGCCGCGCAGGGGAGGAAGACGAGAGCTGACTGGGCTCCTCCATTTTTGTTTTCTTTTTTACCTTGTATCTTGTTGAGGCAAGCCTCATCTTGTAATTATAATAGTAAAACAAACAATTTTCGCACAATTTTTCTATCTTTTATTTAAGCTTACTTGCGACATTGTACCTGCACGCGTGATTCCCCTTTAGGCGATCCTGCCGAGTCCGACCTTGTCTATAGGATGCCTTTGAGTTAGGACGAGCACTTGCGGAGAGACCATAGGCGCCGGCCATAGTTGTACTCGCTGATGTTACCGGTGCTTGCGGCGAGGTCGAACTCGCTTGAGGGAATTACCCCCCTAAGTCCGAGACGGGACCAGGACATCCTTGGTAGCGAGCTGGAGGGGGCAGAATATCCCGAACTCACCGTCTTGGCTGGCGATCTCGCCCCTAGGTGCTTTTCTCGAACCAACTCAGCCATGCCATTTAGGTGGAAGCCTGGCAGGGGAGTGACGAGACCTAACCCCCTGAGCGAGAAGACTTAGAAACATTTGCCTATCCCGGGTGCTACCACCGAGCCAGTCAGCAAGGTGATAGCCTGAGAGCGGGTGTTGAAAATCCTCCGGGCTCAGCCCCAGGGTCATAACGACATCCATCAAAACTCAGCCATGCCAACTAGGTGGAAACCTGGCAGGGGAGTGACGAGACCTAACCCCAGAGCGAGAAGACTTAGGAACATTTGCCTATCCCGGGTGCTACCACCGGGCCAGTCAGCTAGGTGAGAGCCTAAGGTCGGGTAGTTAACATCCTCAGGGATCAGCCCCAGGGTCATAGCGACGTCCATCGAAACTCAGCCGTGCCAACTAAGTGGAAGCCTGACAGGGGAGTGACGAGACCTAACCCAAGAGCGAGAAGACTTAGGAACATTTGCCTATCCCGGGTGCTACCACCCGGACAGTCAGATAGGTGAGAGCCTGAGGGCGGGTATTGAACATCCTCTAGGCTTAGCCCCAAGGTCATAGCGATGTCCATCGAAACTCAGCCATGCCAACTAGGTGGAAGCCTGGCAGGGAAGTGACGAGACCTAACCCCAGAGCAAGAAGACTTAGAAACATTTGCCTATCCCGGGTGCTACCACCGGGCCAGTCAGCTAGGTGAGAGCCTGAGGGCGCGTGTTGAACATCCTCCGGGCTCAGCCCCAGGGTCATAGCGATGTCCATCGAAACTCAGTCGTGCCAACTAGGTGGAAGCCCTGCAGGGGAGTGACGAGACCTAACCCCAGAGCAATAAGACTTAGAAACATTTGCCTATCCTGGGTGCTACCACCGGGCCAGTCAGCTAGGTGAGAGCCTGAGGGCGGGTGTTGAACATCCTCCGGGCTCAGCCTTAGGGTCATAGCGATGTCCATCTAAACTCAGCCGTGCCGACTAGGTGGAAGCCTGGCAGGGGAGAGATGAGACCTAACCCCAGAGCGAGAAGACTTAGAAATATTTTCCTATCCCGGGTGCTACCACCGGGCCAGTCAGCTAGGTGAGAGCCTGAGGGCGGGTGTTGAACATCCTCCGAGCTCAGCACTAGGGTCATAACGATGTCCATCGAAACTTAGCCTTGCCGACTAGGTGGAAGCCTGACAGGGGAGTGACGAGACCTAACCCCAGAGCGAGAAGACTTAGAAACATTTGCCTATTGGGCTTTGAATCGCGAGCCCTCCTGCCATTATAGTTTTGCAAAAGCACAAGATATTATAATGAGATTCATTTTTATTCATGGAATAAGAGTACCTATAATATTTTCAAGGGTAAAAACGTTTCAGATCATCGCCATTCCAAGTGTGGCTGAGGGTATCCCCTTTTACATCCTGGAGGCGATACCCCCCTGATTTTAAGACCTCCTGTACAATGTAGGGGCCCTCCCAATTGGGATGGAGTTTTCCCACAGCGGCCGATCTCCCTGCCGCATCCACTTTTTTCAGGATAAGGTCTCCTTCCGCAAACTGCTTGACTCAGACGTGCTTGTTTAAGTACTTGGCCATCCTCCGCTTGGCCTCCTCCTGCCTAACGGTGGACAAGTCACGTAACTCCTCGACCATATCAAGGGAGAGTCGGAGCTCCTCATTTTCAGATCTCCACTCTTCCCTTCCAGCCCCCGCCTCGGCGACCCGGGGTGTCCGGACCTCGAACTCGACGGGTAGAACGGCTTCGCAACCATGGGAAAGTTTAAAAGGCGTCTCTCCTGTGGCCATATTGGGAGTGGTCCTAAGGGCCCAAAGGGCTGAAGGGAGTTGCTCCACCCAGCTCCCCCTCAGATTTTCTACTTTATTTTTCAAAAGGTTCACGATTATTTTGTTGGCCGCCTCCACTTGCCCGTTGCTCCTGGGGTGGTGGACAGAGGCGAACCGAAGGTCAATTCCCAGTTGTTCGCAGAAGCGAATGAACTCTGTGCTGGCAAACTGAGGCCCGTTGTCCGTGACGATTGCTTGTGGTAGCCCGTGCCTGCAGATGATCTCCCCCAAGATAAAATTCATAATCACCTGGGAGGTTACCTTGGCTAGAGCCTTCACCTCCAGCCACTTAGAAAAATAATCGATCATGACTAGCAAAAACCTTCTCTGCCCGCTGGCCTGAGGGAAAGGCCCTACGAGGTCAAAACCCATATGACGAAGGGCCATGGTGCCATGATGCTTCTTAGTCTCTGAGCCGGCTGTAACTGGTGCGGGGCATAGAGCTGGCACTTATGGCATTTTTTCATGAATTCGGCGGCATCCTGATCGAGGGTGGGCTAGAAGTACCCTTGCCTGATGATCCTCCCTTCCAAGGTCCGGCTCCCCGAATGACTTCCACACTCGCTGGAATGGACCTCCTCCAAAATTTTATGCATCTCCCTTTCGGTCACGCAACGAGCCAGCATCCCCGAGAGGGTCTTGTGGTACAACTCCCCCTCGTACGGGAGGTAGTATGCTGCCTTGTGTTTGAGCCCTCTATGATCCATGCCCTCCGGGCACTCTCCCGTGGACAGAAAGGTGATGAAGGGGTCCATCCATAAGGGATGTTGCTCCACCTCCATTAGTTCCCCCTCCTCGATGGAAGGTCGGAAGAGATCTATGATGGTGCCCCCCCACCCTGGGGCCTTGCTTTGCCAGCTGGTCTGCCTGCTCATTTTCCTCTCAAGGCACTTGCTTGATGGAGAAGGTCTGGAAGGTCCCTATAATTCTCTTCGCCTTTGTCAGATAGAGCTGCAGGGTGGGCTCCCTTGCCTCAAACTCCCCATTGATCTGGGAAGCCACCACCATGGAGTCAGTAAGGACCTCCACGTCATGTACCCCTAACTCCCTTGCCAGGCGCAGACCTGCGATTACAGCTTCGTATTCGGCCTGATTATTGGTGATAGGGAAATGCACTACCATGGTTTGTTCGATTCTTGTCCCGTGGAGACTTTCCAAGATGACTCCAACCCCCAAAGAATGTCTCCCCGAGGCACCGTCCACCACGACTTTCCGAGGGACCGGACGAGTGAGTTGCTCCTCCGCCACCTCGACCACATAGTCTGTTAAGAAATCAGCCATTGCTTGGGCCTTGATCGAGAGGCGAGGAACGAAGGAGATGTCGAACTCGCTCAGTTCCATCGACCATTTGGCCAACCTGCCTGAATGCTCCACCCCCTCGAAGATGCTGCGGAGGGGGTGGTTAGTCACCACTCGGATCGAGTGTGCCTGAAAATAAGGTCGGAGCCTCCGGGCCGAGATGATCAGAGAGAAGGCCAGCTTTTCCAAGATGGGATACCGAAGCTCGGCATTTCTCAATACCCGACTCACATAATAAATGGGGAGTTGCTTCTTCCCCTCTTACCAAACTAAAACCGAGCTCAAGGCCTCTGCCCCGACCCCCAGGTATAAAAATAAGTCCTCCCCCCCCCCTTTGGGCCTTTGGAGCAGGGGAGCCTGAGTTAGCTATTTCTTTAAGGCCTGAAATGCCTCCTTGCACTTCGAGGTCCATTCAAACTTCTGATCCCCTCTCAAGGTTTTGAAAAACGAGGATCACCTCTCCCCAGCCCGGGAGAGGAACCTGCTCAACCCTGCCAACTTCCCTGTCAACCGCTATACCTCCTTAGCATTGTGTGGTGACCTTAGTTCCACGATCGCCCTGACCTTATCTGGATTAGGTTCTACACCGGCAGGGGTGAGGAGATGCCCCAGGAACTTTCCCCTGCTTGCCCCGAAGATACACTTCAGGGGGTTCAATCTCATCTTGTATTTGTGGAGGGTGGCGAAAGTCTCTTCCAAATCCCGGAGGTGGGAATCGACGTCCAAGCTTTTGATCATGAGGTCGTCCACGTACACCTCCAGATTTCTCCCCTTCTGCTCTCGGAAGACCCTGTCCATCATTTTTTGGTAGGTCGCCCCCGCATTTTTTAGCCCGAAGGGCATAATTTTATAGCAATAGCATCCATCCCCTATGATGAACGAGACATCTTTGACGTCGGGGGGGGGGGGTGCATTCTAATTTTATGATAACCTGAAAAATCATCCAAAAAACTCATTACAGGGAAACTGACGGCTGAGTCAACCAGCGCGTCGATCCGAGCCAAGGGATAACAATCTTTCGGGCATGATTTATTAAGAAGAGAAAAGTCAATACACATCCTCCACCGACCGTCTCCTTTTTTAACCATTACAACGTTGGAGACCCAGTCAGGGTATTGGATTTCAGATACAAAGCCAGCCTTGAGGAGCTTGGTGACGACCTCCCTGATGGGCTCGGCGAGCTTGTCCGCGATGGACCTCTTCTTCTGCTGGATGGGGCGAGCCCCCGGGTCCAGGTTGAGGCGATGGCAGGCCACGTTGGGGTCGATCCCCGACATCTCTGCGGCATTCCAGGCAAATACATCCACATTCTTCTGGATGTACTCCAGCATCCTGCCTTGAGCCTCCGGGGTCAGTCCTCCGCTGACGTGGACCTTCTTCACCCTGCTTCCGATGTTGAGAACCTCCATCTCCACCACCTCCTCTGCTGCCTCCAGACGAGACTGATCCCCCCATTCCTCAGTACCTCCCCCTCTGGGGGCGAGGATCTCTTCCTCAGCTTCCTCCACGGCCATTGCCTTGGCCGGCTCTCGGGTCTCTTCCGCGACCCCCG
This sequence comes from Platanthera zijinensis, assembly GCA_039513925.1. Classification (NCBI taxonomy): domain Eukaryota; kingdom Viridiplantae; phylum Streptophyta; class Magnoliopsida; order Asparagales; family Orchidaceae; genus Platanthera; species Platanthera zijinensis. The sequence continues at coordinate 86,684,611 of CM077091.1, forward strand.
CCTGGGTGCGACACTCCTCCACCTTCATTTCTTCCCCGCTAGCTTCTTGCTCTACCTCCTCCAACCTTTGCCCCATCTCCTCGGCCCCCTCCAGCAATGAGATGGAGTTCACCGCCAAGACGTAGCATTCCCTTGCCTCCTTTGGGTCTCCTCGGACCCGGATCTGGACCCCCTAAACGTTGAACTTTAGGCACTGGTTGAAGGACGAGGGGACGCAGCGGAAGGCGCTGATGAGGGGTCTTCCGAAGATGGCGCTGTAGCTGCTGGGGGCATCTACGATGACGAACTTACAGTTACGTGACTGCCTCCCCAGAGTGACATTGAGTCACACTCCTCCCTCGACTTCTTTCCTCTCCCTCGAGAAGCCGAACAGGGGCCCGTCCGAGGCCAACACCCTTCTAGCCTCTACTTTCATCGCATCGAACGCCCTCTTGAAGATGATGTTGACCGAGCTCCCGTTGTCGACGAGGATCCGGGAGACAGTAAAATCCTCGATGGCTGTCTGGATGACCAACACATCGCAAAAGGGGTCCTCGTGACCCGGCATATCCTCCCTAGAAAAGGTGATTTTCTCATCCGGGGGCGGGGACTGGGATGTGGAGCCAACGCTCCTTCGGTACATGGTGTGGAGGCTTGACTTACGAGAAGCCTCGATCCCAGCCCCATTGTGGATCGCTCCAATCCTTCCTCGGGTGCCCAAATCAACCCAGTCCTCACACCGATCCTCTTCCACCCGAGGCCGGATCTTCTCTATCCGCACTTCCTGATGGTTTTGCTATTGTTGCTCCCTATTTCCTCTTATCTCGAGGAACTCCGGGCATGTGGATGTGAGGTGCCCTTCCTCTTGATGAAAATCACAATAGGGCAGGTCCACCCTGACCTCCCTTCTTCTTCTCAACTGCGCTCTCCTCCTCCCTCTCATGGCAATTGCCATTGCCTCCTCCTGGTCGGGGAGAGGGGGTCTCTGGCCCTGCCTACCCCCCTGGGGGTTGAACTGCCCTCGGCCACCCTTGCGGTTATCTCCTCCCTGATAACCCCTCTGTGGTGCCTGGTCCTGCCACTCCGGTCTCCATCCCAAATGATGGGTCTGCACCGGACGCCCCCACTTGGGTTGTGGCTGCTGCTGTGGCTGCTCCCTCTGCCGGGGCTCAGCCCTCCTCTCCTCCTGAGCTCGACCACCCCTTGGCCTCTCCTCCTCCACGGCCCACTTGGCCAACTGATGTAGGCCCGCTCTTTCGAGCATTTTGGTGGCCGACAAATTAACGCGACGCTCTCGAATAATTCTCACGTTACACTCTAGCATTTAACGTCGCAGCGGTTTATTTAAAATAATTACTAAACAACAATTAGGGAGGGTTCGCAAAGCCCTTCAAGATAGTACCAAGGCGATAGGCCAAGGTCCTCTCAAGAGAAAAGAACCCACATGGTTTGATCGAGCGTGTTGTACCAAAAGAGAAAACCACCGAAAACAAAAGATTCGGGCAAGGGTGGTTCTCTCCCAACAAAATACAAACGAGGGCCGCCACGCCTCAGGAACTTAAACGAAAATACGATAAACAAGACAATAACTAAAATAAAATAAACCACGAAAAAATCAAGCGTTACACAAAATGCGCAATTTGCCAAAGCCACAAGATTTATCTAAGGAAGAGAAACATGTTAAGTAGAGATTTTCGTTACCCAACCGGATTGGATGAATCCGGTTACGCTCAACTAGAATCATTCCTCAACGGCACCACCAGAGATACACTGGAGGGAGAGAAATTCGTCGCCTTCTTCGTGTCACGCTGTATTTGGAAAAGTCCCGGCAGAATCTTCTAAATATGGAAACAAATATCTCCAAATAAGGCAGGAGAGAGAAAAGGTGGTGGATTGAGAAATATTTAAGGAATGAAATATTTCTAGTATGGTAGGCTAAGATCTTAATTTGGAAAGTGATATTTGGATTTAGGACGGGGATGAGGAAGGGGTCGGGCTTGTTGGTGTTGGTGTTTGGCGGCTAATATTTTGTGGTGGAGGGAGGGGCTCGCGTTGTTGGAGTTTGGTGGTGGCCGGTTTTGTGAGAGAGGAGGTGGCGGCTTGGAGGTTGGAGGAGGGGTCGGGTTTGCAAGGTAGTAGAGGAAAGGAAGAAGGAGGGAGGCCGAGATTGAGAGGGGAGGAGAGGTGGCCGGCGGCCAAAGTGGAAGAAGAAGAAGGAGGGCCGAAACTTGCCTTGGAGAGGAGGGGGATTTCAATTCTTGAAATTGGTTTTTTTTTTCATTCATTCACTAATTAAAACATGAAGGATACATGCCTATATATAGGCTACACCACTAAATCTCCCTCCAAACAAACTTCAAAATTCAAAATTCAAATTGAACATATGATGGTTATATGCACCCATCATAGTTCATGAAATGAAATAATTAAAATACTACATGATAGTTATACGCACCCATCATTACACATGAAATGGAAATTAAAAACATGAAATTAAATAACATTGCAAAAATAAAACAAAGCATAAAAATTAATTAATAATTAATAATTATTTATTAATTATAATTATTAATTATTATTAATATGTTGGCTTGCGTTCAGGACGGATATTATGACGATGCTCCACATGAACATCCGTAAGCACGCCATCGCTGTCTTTAAAATGTTGCGGGTCGTCGTCTCCATCAATCGTGTCACCATCATCATCAGAGGGAGGACGCACCTTGGCGACATATCGTGGGGAGTCGGCTCCATCAATCGGGTCACCATCATCATCAGAGGGAGGACACTACTTGGCGACATATCGTGGGGAGTCAGCTCCATCAATCCTCCCCCTCTTAAAACGACTCATCACTGATGAGTATGCCTGCGAGTACTCGTCTGGGAGGTCATCGGCGGGGAAGAAGAACCTGTATGACACAAGGTGGTCTTGGAAGGACCTCAAATATGCATTAGCCAAAAAAGGAAAAAGAATTTCAACAATATCGACCAACATACCTCCGATGGAGACCGAGAAGGAGAACGATCCTAGAAAACTATCACCACCCAACCCAATAGAAAACATAGTGGAAAATATATACAGAGAGGTAGACATTTTAAGTGGCATTAAAGCATAAAGCGTAAAATATGTAACGATGAAAATAGGAGCTATGCCCCAATCAGTGGAAAATTTTAATAGAAACGTCATGTCACCATATTTTCGTAAAATCCGTAAAAAGTAGACTAGCCGATTCGTTAATATTTCTAAGGTGCCCGGGGGCATCCGTTCGGGGGCGAGACAAACCAAAACCAAATCTTTCATATAGCGGTGGAAGATTATTTGATACAACATAGCAAGTAATTTAATGGACACATTTAGAAGGATCAAGAAATTAAAAATGCACCTAATTAAATTAAAACCATGAGGGGAGAACCCATGTGCAACATGAATGGAATTAATAGTAGAAAATAACGGAATTAAGTCAGGTGGCACGGGCTCTTTTAGTTCAAAAATCAAATCAGTGGAGCCTAATGTTATCGTTTTAAATTTGGTATTAAAATTAGATTTAAAAATATCATAATAATAGGCTTTTAGAAAATGCTCGTCACCAACTACGTTCACCCACATCTTTATAAGTAAGTCTAACAGGAAGGCGGGAATAATAAACTTCTCTAAATATAGAGGGCTAAAAATGACGAACTCATCTACTCGAGCTAAGGGTACCGGAGGGAGAGTTGACAGGGTTGACTCCGTAGGGGGAACCAAGTCACACTCAACGTCAAAACATGGATTAAGCGTCCAGGAGAACGCCTCCGGTTGAAAGCCATTAAAATCAAAAGTAAACTCGAATAGTGGATTCGTCCTCACTAAAAACTCATCCTCAGTTAACTTTTCACCACAGAATGAATCCACCAAATCAGCCGACATGTCTTCTAACGCATTAGATATTTTATTCAATTTAGCTTTAGTGATCGTCCCTAAGGTAGGCAAATTTATATCCGATAAAACTTCTAAACTACCTTGGGCCTCAGGCAAATGAGCTGTCATCAAAGAAAAATCTATCGGGCCCTCAGTGCTACCGTCATCCAAAGATAATATTTCCTCGCGGGGTAAATCTACTACAGCTTCACATTCTATGTCGACCAATTCTTCCCATGAGGTGGGGACATCGTCTAAGTCAGCAATAGGGGATGGGCAAATCGAATCCAGGGGAGTATAAAAATTAGCTCGAATCCCAAGCAGCGATGATAACGTCAAAGGACTAACTCCCGGATGTATAACACTAAGCTTATCCCAAACTAAACATCCATCCCAAGGTGACTCTTCCAATACCATAGAAATATCTAATAAGCCTAGGTCAACCTTAATAATGTCGGGTCCTAGCAAGTCATCACCTAATTCAGTAACAGGTACGCTCTCAGCTTCGGATGACTCTACCGACTCTGCTGGAACGTCTTCTGAATCAGGGTCATCAGAAGACTCCATGACTAAAATATCGTCGAAGGGGATTAGAGATGATTCCTCAGGGGATAAATCCTCATCCAAATCACTAGGATATCCAGTATCCTCATCGTCACTAAAAGCGTCAGTGAAACTTGCCTCGTCCTCAGTGACAGGCTCAGTCCTAATCACATCCTCAGGTTCAACAGGAGAGTCAGACACTATCGTAAGTGAAGGAAGACTCTCACCTAGCTGATTAACTTCATCATCCAGAGATTCTATATCCACATAGGAATCCTCAGAGGTATCAGTCACTATATCAGAGGGCTTAGATGTCGAGGCTAACGAAGCAAACACCCTAATAGTAACCTCTTTCGAGTTCAAATTTTGGGGTCCAAATGGCTTATGTTCCCTATAGGTGGGACAAGACACACTTTGGGTATTACTACCTCTCTGGGGATATGATCTATCCTGAGGCGTAGGGTCACTCCTATAAGCAGATACGGGTCTAGTGCCATAACTATTCGTACTAACGGGTGTGGTGCTATTAGTGCGCAGGTAGGCGGGATCAAATTGATCCGAGAGGAGGCTACGCATGTGCGGCCAAGCATAACGATAGCTACCAACACGACGCTCTTCGTTTAACCAAAATAATCGGGCTTGACCAACTAATCGCTCTCGGGCAAAGTTAACCTTCTCGTAGTCATCCTAAAAGTGACAATTAAAATAAAATTCTATACCCTTAAGCCAATCCCTAAAAATTTTAGGACACCCTAAACCGTCATACGTGGGGGTCCTACTAAACGTGGGAGGATAAGTGTGGGAATGAGTAGCATGTACGTCATAAGCCATCTTAGCGCGAACCGGGGAGAAAATTCACCCGGACTTAGTGCATGTGCAAGGAAAAGGGTACCAGGACAACTTAACTCTAACGAAGATGGAATTGTTCCCGCTTAACCACTAGGGTCTTCAATATGATAAAATAGGGTTTTTGCTGGAAAAATATGAGGATCATTAAAAAATTTTGCTGGACTTTTTTTACTGAGAAAATAAAAATCTAGGCTGCTATTGGCACACCAAATACTAAATTTCAAATTTATTAATAAAAATAAATACTTAATGAAAAATAATTTTTTTTTGATTTTCATACTAATAATTAGATGGATAAATTCCAGAAATTTTAAATTTTAAATTTTAAGAAAATTAAAATTTTCTTAAGGTCGCTATTTGCAGACCAACTATTAAATTTTAAAATAACTTAATAAAATAATGACTTAATGAAAAATAATTTTTTTTGATTTCTTATTAAAAATAAGATAGAGAATTTCCAGAATTTTATTTTTTTAGATTTTGAGAAAAATTTTAAATTTTGAATTTGGAATTGGAAATTGGAAATTTGAAATTTGAAATTTTGAATTTTGAAATTTGGAATTTGAAATTTGAAATTGGAAATTTTGAATTTGAATTTTAAATTTTTAATTTTGAAATTTGAAATTTGAAATTTTGAAATTTGAAATTTGAAATTTGAAATTTGAAATTTTGAAATTTGAAATTGGAAATTCGAAATTTGAAATTTTAAATTTTAAATTTTAAATTTGAATTTTGAATTTTGAGAGGGGTGGATTGCCAATTAGGAAATTGACGAGAACCTCCCTCTGATACCAAATTGATGTAGGCCCGCTCTTTCGAGCGTTTTGGTGGCCGACAAATTAACGTGACGCTCTCGAATAATTCTCACGTTACACTCTAGCATTTAACGTCGCAGCGGTTTAATTAAAATAATTACTAAACAACAATTACGGAGGGTTCGCAAAGCCCTTCAAGATAGTACCAAGGCGATAGGCCAAGGTCCTCTCAAGCGAAAAGAACCCACATGGTTCGATCGAGCGTGTTGTACCAAAAGAGAAAACCACCGAAAACAAAAGATTCGGGCAAGGGTGGTTCTCTCCCAACAAAATACAAACGAGGGCCGCCACGCCTCACGAACTTAAACGAAAATACGATAAACAAGACAATAACTAAAATAAAATAAACCACGAAAAAATCAAGCGTTACACAAAATGCGCAATTTGCTAAAGCCACAAGATTTATCTAAGGAAGAGAAACACGTTAAGTAGAGATTTTCGTTACCCAACCGGATTGGATGAATCCGGTTACGCTCAACTAGAATCGTTCCTCAACGGCACCACCAGAGATATGCTGGAGGGAGAGAAATTTGTCGCCTTCTTCGTGTCACGCTGTATTTGGAAAAGTCTCGGTGGAATCTTCTAAATATGGAAACAAATATCTCCAAATAAGGCAGGAGAGAGAAAAGGTGGTGGATTGAGAAATATTTAAGGAATGTAATATTTCTAGTATGGTAGGCTAAGAGCTTAATTTGGAAAGTAATATTTGGATTTAGGATGGGGATGAGGAAGGGGTCGGGCTTGTTGGTGTTGGTGGTTGGCGGCTAATATTTTGTGGTGGAGGGAGGGGCTCGCGTTGTTGGAGTTTGGTGGTGGCCGGTTTTGTGAGAGAGGAGGTGGCGGCTTGGAGGTTGGAGGAGGGGTCGGGTTTGCAAGGTAGTAGAGGAAAGGAAGAAGGAGGGAGGCCGAGATTGAGAGGGGAGGAGAGGTGGTCGGCGGCCAAAGAGGAAGAAGAAGAATGAGGGCCGAAACTTGCCTTGGAGAGGAGGGGGATTTCAATTCTTGAAATTGGTTTTTTTTCATTCATTCACTAATTAAAACAAGAAGGATACATGCCTATATATAGGCTACACCACTCAATCTCCCTCCAAACAAACTTCAAAATTCAAAATTCAAATTGAACATATGATGGTTATATGCACCCATCATAGTTCATGAAATGAAATAATTAAAATACTACATGATGGTTATACGCACCCATCATTACACATGAAATGGAAATTAAAAACATAGAATTAAATAACATTGCAAAAATAAAACAAAGCATAAAAATTAATTAATAATTAATAATTATTTATTAATTATAATTATTAATTATTATTAATATGTTGGCTTGCGTTCAGGACGGGTATTATGACGATGCTCCACATGAACATCCGTAAGCACGCCATCGCCGTCTTTAAAATGTTGCGGGTCGTCGTCTCCATCAATCGGGTCACCATCATCATCAGAGGGAGGACGCTCCTTGGCGACATATCGTTGGGAGTCAACTCCATTAATCGGGTCACCATCATCATCAGAGGGAGGACGCTCCTTGGCGACATATCGTGGGGAGTCAGCTCCATCACCAACCTACGCGCAAACTCCGGGTGCGCTGCCTCCATATCATCCTCTTTGGCCGCCCTCTACAGGAGTGCCTCAAAAGAAACTGGAGGTGATCTCTTCAGTTCCATCACGAAGAACCCGGACTGGAGACCCAGGGTGAAGGCCACCATCATGGTGTGTCCCGGCATCTCCTGTACTTGGGACAATTCCTCCTGGAACCTGTCTAGATAGCTTCCCAAAGTTTTCCCCACCCTCTGCTTGATGCGGAACAAAGACTCCGCTCCTTCTTCCTCTTCTTGGAAGTGGTGAATCTCTACATGAACCCCCGTCGCAGGTCCTCGAAGCAGTAGACGGACCCGATCGGGAGTTGATGAAACCACTCTCTCGCCTTCTCCCTGAGGGTGATGGCGAAGAGTCGGCACATAAATCCATCCGACATCTGTCAGATAGAGACCATGTCCTGAAACCACTAGATGTGGTAGACTGGGTCCCCTCTCACGGAGTAATAGGACATCTCCGGTTCACAGAACCCCTCTGGAACTGGGGTTGAAGAGACGAACTCGCTGAAGGGGCTCCCCCCTCAGCCGGGCGAGACGGGAACTCCCTCCCTGCTGTCTCGCCGAAGTGGTACTCGGCAGCCGAGCCGGGGAATAGGACTCGCCCCTGGAACTCATGCTCGCCAGCTCGCATGCCGAGTGCTGTCCTGACGAGCCCGAGGATCTCCTCCCTGAGCTCCGCTGGCACACCCGGCGCTGGGGGCCGAGGAGGCGTTGGCGAGTTTCCCCTGCCTGATCCTTGTCCTTCTTCTCTGGTCATCGAACCTGTAGAATAATTTCTCTGCTGACCACTCTCCACGCTCACCGCACCAAAATGTTGAAAATGGAAAATCGGTCGCTGTGGAGTTCAACCCTTGGGGGAAGGGGTGGTCGCGCACCTACTCTGCTCCTGCAATAAAACGACAAGAATGTGAAGAACAAGGGACTAGACCAAGGGCCCGGCGCGGAGGTCCCACCACACACCCGGAAGATCTTAGAGCGCTTCCCCTCTTTAACCAATTGTCGGGCTAAGGTACCTCAGAAAGCGTTAGGAGACCTGAGAATTAGTAAGCATGCCCTTCAGAGGTACCCCTTGGGTCCTATTTATAGAAAACTGAAAACGGCCTGCAAATAGCCTATCTCTGCTAGTCTGAAATTACTGAAAGCCCCTTGGGATGGCCTGCCAACAGCCAAACTCCGCTGTTATGAGAGGCTAGGGGCAGACCACTGGGGGTGGGATGGCCACTGGATCCCCTACTCGGTCAGGGCGGCGAGAGCTCGATGGGGCTAGCACTCGCCAATTCTGCTCGGCCAATGGCGAGTGCGAGCTCACCTGGCGAGCAACTCCGCTTCGGCGAGTGCGGGCTCGGCCCTTGCAAATACCTCCGGTTCGGCGAGTGCGGGCTCGGCCCTTCCCCCCAGACGAGTAAGCGACTTGGCTCGGCTCCAAAAATCTTGAGCTCGCCCCGACGATCTCCGAGCTCGGTACAACGATTACCGAGCTCGGTACAACGATTACCGAGCTCGAGCTCGGCAGAGAACCCTGCCCGGCCGTGAGGCGGTCTGGACTGGCCGGTCTGGCTTCCGCGGACCCACTCGGCGGATACGGGGTTGTACAAAATGAATAAGAAATTTTAAAGCCTATTTTTGGAGCTCTCCTTTATGAAAAAAAATGTTAGTATCAAAATGTTATCAAATCAAAAAAAAAAGAAAGGAAAAAAGGGAAAAATGAAGATTAATTGTGGCCAAATTATTAAAGTAAAAATTTATGGCCTTTTGTTTGTTCAAAGTACTTATCATTTCTCTTCAAGTTTTTATATTTTTGAGCTCAACCTTGGTTTAGTGTTTAAGCCCTCATGTTTATCCTTGTTTTCATTTCCTAATCATTTACCTAAGCCAAGTTTTAACGCCTATTAGAAGTCCTATTAATCTTTAGATCGTAAATTTGCGTAGTGGAGAAAGTGTGAACGGACAAGCCTATGGCCACCATCATTGATGGATTTCTTTGGAGGTTACGTTGAGGGGTTTTAGGGTTAATTTTTATCTAGCAACCTAGTAGTTCATTAATGCGCCGTTTATTTAGAACCTCTACTTTTGTTTTCCTTATTTTCATTTATTTTGGATGCCTTCTTTTAGGGATTTAGAAATTTGTAACCCTCTTTTATGTTCTAATGATAACTTTAGGTCTCCACTTTCAAATTTTTTATTGTGCACTTCTCACCCCACTAGTTGTTAGCATAAAAATTAAGATAGTTTAATATTTTATGTTTTGTTTTTCTAAATTATGAAACCAAAATCTACTTTGTTTTCTTTCCCTAGTTCTTTAATTTTAATTTGCTTGAGGGCAAGCAAATTCTCTAGCATGGGGGAATTTGATGACTAGTTTTAGTCATCATTTTTGGGGTAATTTAGTAATTAAAAATCCTTAGTTTAACTATATGTTTTAAGTATATTTATGCTTATTTTGTTTTATTTCTTATTTGAGGTCTTTTGTTATGATGTATTTAAATTTCTATTTTTATGTTTTATGTATTGTGTTTATGTTATGTTGTTTTGTCATGTTTGTATGCTTAGTTTTATGTTTAAAGGTTTGTGTTTTGTTATAATAGTATGTTATGTTATTTATGTTTTCTTTTGTTTTTATATAGCTAATAATATAATTAATGTTTTGCCTTATTTTGTTAGGTTCAAGCCACTACTTGATGAAGCCCAAAGTCCTACCCAGCCTCCTTCTCCAAGCCCTCCAACATGTAGCAGCCCGAGCTCCTTCAAGTTCAGCTATTGAAGCAGCCCATGCAACCCGAGCCTACATGGATCAAGCTAGAACAACCCGGCCACTATTCAAGCCAATTAGGAGCAACCCGGCCTCTATTACATGCAACCCGAGCCCAAGCAAGCCCAAACACGAGCCCTCTTCAAGTGCAACCCTTCAAGTACAAGCAGCCCACCTATACCTACAAGCCTCTACCCAAGCCCATTGAAGCCCCCTTCATGTTTCACCAAACCGCATCCATGCAATTCTTCATGCATGTGATCGGCCCCCTCTCTCTCACATCCTCCTCTTCCCCCTCATTAATTAGATACATGCACCATTCAAAAAGGAGTGTTTGGCCCCTCTCTTTCTCCCTTCTACACACTTCCATTCATCCCCCTTGATATTTTAATATTCCTATTTCCATTAAATTGCATGCATTGAATCTCTTCCTTCTCTTTCCCCCATTAAATGAAATGCATGAACTTTCCCTCCCTTACATGGCCGGCCACCCCCTTGTCCCCTCATATTTCTTATAATCTAGAAGCTTCTACATCTCCTATAAAAGCCACCCCATCCCTCAAGCCAAGAAGTTAAGTTTTTGGAAGTGAAGTTTTAATTTAAAATTGGAGTTGAGTTGTAGAGAGCAAGAGAGCTAGTGAGTTGTTATTTTCTTAATTATTGTAGTCTTTTCATTATTGTAATCTTTCTTTCTTATCTTAATATAATATTGTCCTTTTTTTAAATATTGTGATCTCTTTTATTTTTGCAAGTAATGAAAATATTTCTCTCTTATCTTATTTTGTCTTTCCTTTCAATCATGCATAGCTAATTTTTCTTTTAGCATTTGATCGTGAGGATCCATAAAATGAGATGAGGGTTTCTCTTATTTCATAGTTTTATTTTTGCATAATTTTACTCGATTCTTCTTTGATTTTTATTTTGTCGACTACGTATTTCCGGTATATGGTAGTAGGCTTTGGATCTCATATTTAAGTAGCCGAGAGGCTCGTGAATGTGAAAGATCACTCAAAGAAGGAAGGAGCCGAACGCAACACTAAAGATAGGATGACGTAAATCTTCCTGATTGGAGTCAAATCCAATAGTGTGGGTCACCTCGATAATGCGGCTTTAGGCCTTTTTGACTTGAAAGAGATTTCGGCCAAAACGTCTATAAGTCAGGGGATTTAATACTCTAGCGAGATTATTTCCTAGTATCGGATTTGTCACGGTCGAGTATGATTTGCAAATTTAAAACTATGCCTTTTCATCCCTCTCATTTCATTTTATGATGAATCTTCGATCGAATGCTATCTTTTTATTATAAGATTTTCGTCATAAAATTATCTTTTATTTTACTTTAAAAAATTCTCAAATCCCAACAGTTTTTCGGTAGGATAATAGTTCAAGCGTGAGTAGTAGTACTTGACAACCCCTAGTTTAAATACGACCTTGATACTACGATTCGACAGGTACACTTGCCTATTCGGGTTTTAATCCATCACCAAGTAACATAATTTTCCAATAAGATATAATATTTATTTTCTATTTATCAAAGTATGGTGTACTAGTTCACTTAATACATGAAGTACTAAGAGGAAATGCCCAAATGATCCAAATAATTTACTAGTGCTTCTAAATGATATTTAATTAACTTTGTCAGAGTTTTATATCATTCTAAGTTAATCTAAATATGGTTACTCCAATATCATCACATGGGGAAAGATGAAGGTTATAATTACAATTATAGGCTACTGTTTCCTAAACACCCTATAATAAATCTCAGAGGTCAATAGCACTATAATGTTACTTCTACCAAAATCCCATGAATATCCAAGATCATATTACCCTCCTATATTTTCATAAAAGGTATAGGCCTAAACTTTCCCTAATTGGTTTTAGTTGTGTACCTAAGTCTAAATGTCACAAAATTCCTTCCTAGGGAATTTCACCACCCTAAGATCACATAGACTAAACCCCAAGTCCATACAAGGACATATCACTCCATGTCCTTCACAAACCCCCAATGTTCAACCCTAGGGTTTGAACTAGGTTTCTAGGGCAAATCCACCCTAATCCACCCCAAACTCCATGTGAGGGTGTTTAATGTCATAGCAAATCAGTGTCCCAAGTTTCAACCCCTGTTGAGGTGATTTGGTCACTCAACACCTGAAGAGACAATTTAACCTAGTTAACCCTTTTTGGGCCTAGGCTAGGGTTTACCAAATTCCAAACCAAATCTTCTCCAAATGGAATTAAATTGTATACAGAGTCCAATATTGACCCAAAGAACCACTCACCAAACTTTGGGAGGGTTTGAAGTTCATATGCCTTTAAATAATCCATACATGGATTATTAAATTTCTACAAAAACTTTAGGAAAATATTTTAAAAAATTCCCATTTCTGGATATGTTTTAGGTACAGGCAAGAGTGACCCCCATCCAAAGTTTTAGTCATTTGGATGGCTGGATTGATGGGGGCACTCAAAACAATTTCTGATTTAGCCTAGGTATAGAACTCACCAAAATGAGTGATGTGCTCTGACCTGAACTCCAAAACTATTCAACCTAATTTTAAAATAAACTAGACTCATAGGGCTACAACTTTCATGTAGACAACTTTTACTGTAGGGGACCCTATGTATTTTTAATAATTAATTTAAAACAGCCCAATTACTATGATAGAAAATACATAAATCAAAACTTAATATACAAGATCTAGCACAGATCTTAAAGCAGATCAATTGGCTCCTGGTTTTCTTCTTCCTCCAGCCAACAGAAGAGATCAGCCTGACCTAGAGCTTATTCCAAGCCCATTTTCCAGCCACCCGGCCACCCCCCTGGCCGACCTCCACCACCACCTCTGTTGAGGTGGGGGCTATCGCCGGGCTGCAGCACGGCCGCCGGAGGGGCGGTTTCCAGCAAACCTGAGAGGAAGCCAAAATCCGAAATATTCATGGAATTTGAAGCTTAGAATCGACTCAACTCAGCCCGATTCTTATCTCTAAAGATTCCTAAGATCTAACCCATGAAGAAGGTGTAGAGGAGGACCTGATTTGTGGCCTGCAGACGTGCGATTTTCCTCCTCACCATTTCCGGCAACCAAACTTTGGCTCCTCTGCAACCTCTACACCGACCTCAATGGAAATGAAAAGAAATCAGGGGAAACGATTGCCCTTGCCCTGGTGAAGGTCCTTAAAGAGGGAATTTGGGAGAGGAGGCTTGTAACTCCCAAATCTCATTTAACTCCATTAATTGTCATTAACTCCACCTCATTAGTTTCAACCAAATTAAGGGACTGAACCAAATTAATGGTCAGACACCTCTAGAAACTCCTCCTCTCCCTCAGAGGAATAAAAACCCCATAAAAGTGGGAGTTATGGATCCTCCATGGCCTTAATGCCCATTAATCTCAATCTTATCTCTCTCCTCCAAATCACCAATTCCAGAAGCTTAGTCCGACCAATTCAAGAAGCTTACTCCATTCGTCGAACTCCGCTCGACGAATCTGCTCTATTCATCGATCTCCGCTTAGCTCTGCTCGAAGCTTTCGTCGAGCTCCGCTCGACATTTCGTCGAGCTCCGCTCGACGTTTCGTCGAGCTCCTCTCGACAATTTCCATCCCTCTTAGGTCAACTCTTAGCCTGTACTTTTTGGGGTGCTACATTAGGTGTCATTAGACCCTTTAGTGCTTCCCATGGTTTTGTCATGACCCAGTCCTTACAAAACCATCCTAAGGGTCTAAAAGTCTGAGGGATGTTACAAATCCCAATACAGAAAAATAAAAATTTCGTCCTCGAAATTCAAGTTAGGCCTACGGGGTTTCAAGTATAAGAAGTAAATGTTACATCCCGAGAGTTTAAAGGGAATACCTGACGTGAAAAGTTCCGGGTACCTTTGCTGTATCAAGTCATGTGGTTCCCACGTGTGCTCCTCTTGTCCATGATTCTGTACAAGACCTTGACCAGCAAAACCTTCTTGTGCCGCAAGACCTGCATCCCAGTATCGTCTATCCGGATCGGATTCTAGTGCACCGATCGATCAGAAGCTATAGGTCGATCTGTTGTCGTAATCTGCTGCTCCAGCCGAAGTAGAGCTCTCCTAAGGGAGGAGAAGTGGAAAATGTCATGCAAACCCGCTAGCTCTGGCAGCAGCTCCAGTATGTATGCCAAGGGACCGATCCGCTCTAGGATCCTGTAAGGCCTTATGTATCTTGGACTGAGCTTCTTCCGACCACGCAATCGTGAGACTCCATGCATCGGTCGTATCTTCATAAACACTCGGTCTCCTACCTGAAACTCTACCTGGCGATGTCGAGCATCGTAATACTTGGCTTGCCTACTCTGGGCCTCCAACATCCTGTCTCGAATCAACCGCACCAGAGCATCCGTATCCTCGACGAACTCCATGCAAAGTGCCTTAGGATCCTCATCCTGGATCTAAGACAAAGGAGTCAAGCATCTTTGCCCATATAATGCTTCGTAAGGGGCCATGTCGATGCTGGACTGGTGGCTATAATTGTACGAGAATTCGATCAATGGTATCTTCTTCTCCCATGGCTCTCTGCAGTCCAGGATGCAAAGACACAACAAATCCTCAAGTGTCTGATTTGTGCGCTCTGTCTGCCCATCCATATAATGGTGGAAGGCGGTACTAAATGTCAACCAGGTCCCCAAATAAGCCTGGACTGACCTCCATTCCTTAGACATAAATCGTTCATCATGATCGGACACTATCGTCCTTGGCACTCCATAATATCGGACGAACTGCTCCACAAAACTATGCACCAAGTCACCCACCGGAGCGTCCTTCCTGATTGGTAGAAATCTGGACACCTTCGTCAATTGATCGACGATCACCCATATCGAGTCATTCCCTTCATGTGACAGAGGAAGACTATGTATGAAATCCATGGCGATATCGTCGAACTTCCACTCCGGCACCGGAAGTGGCTGCAACAATCCGGTCGAACTCTTGCATTCTGTCTTCACTAACTGACAAGCCTCGCAATGGGTCACGAAGTATGTGATATTCCTCTTCATGCTCGGCTAGTACATCGTCCTCTTCAGTTCGGTTGTCATCTTGGTGATGCATGGGTGCACCAAGTACCTGCTGTAGTGCGCCTCGATCATAATGTCCTCCTGAATCGTGCTCCAAGTCGGTATGTACACCCGTCCTCTAAAGCATATCAACCCATCTTTTTCTATATACTCCCCGACCGTACCTTCCTCCAAGGCCCTGAATACTAGCTCCAACTTGTCATCCATTCTCTGCTCAGCCCTGTTACGATCTCGAATATCATCGGTAATGCTCATCGCGGCCAGATACTCCTCATAAAGCTTTGAGACATCCAAGGAAACCAAGGTAATATATATCCTCCATCATCTGTATCAGCTCTATAGACATAGACTGGGGCTTTGATCCTGAAGTTGTAGCCCTCCGACTCAGTGTGTCCTCCACCACATTTTCCTTCCCCGGGTGATAGTGTATCTTGTACTCATAATCAGATAGAAACTCCACCCATCTTCTCTAGCGGATGTTCAACTCCTTCTATGTATCGACATATTTCAGATTCTTGTGATCCGAAAATATTTCGCAATGCACCCCATAACGGTAATGTCGTCAAGTCTTCAGAGCAAACACCACTGCTCCCATATCCAAGTCATACACAGGGTTGTTCTGCTCGTCCTTCTTCAGCTGGCGGGAGGCGTATGCTATCACATGTCCGTTCTGCATCAGTAAAGTGCCCATCCCCTGAAACGACGCATTTGTGTACACTTGGAAGCCCTCTTTCCCAAACGGGAGAGCGAGGATAAGGGCCAATTTAAGCCGACCATTCAACTCTAGGAAGGTCGCCTCACACTACGACATCCAAATGAATGGAGTGTCCTTCTTCGTCAAAAAAGTGAGTGGAAGGGCTATCTGAGAGAATCCCTGCACAAACTTCCCGCAATACCTGGCCAATCCCAGAAAACTTCGGACATCCATGGTCGTTTTCAACTGAAGCCAGTCTCGCAGTGCCTAAATCTTCGCGGGATCCACCGCCAATCTTGCTCCACTAATAATGTGGCCTAAAAAGGCTATCTCCATCCACCAAAACAAGCATTTGCTGAACTTGGCATACAATTGATGCTCCCTAAGCTTCTCCAGAGTCAAGGCCAGATGTTGTGTATGATCTTCCTTCATCCTCGAATAAATAAGGATGTCATCTATAAACACAATGAAAAACGTGGTTAGGTATGGCTCGAACACCCGGTTCATCAAGCTTATGAATGCTGAGATGCATTTGTGAGCCCAAAGGGCATCACAATAAACTCGTACAAGCCATATCTGCTGCAAAACGCCGTCTTTGGGATATCTTCTTCCCTAATCCGTAACTGATAGTATCCTGACCTCAGATCCAACTTCGAGAACCAATGTTCTCCCTCTAGCTGGTCAAATAACTCATCGATCCTTGGTAGTGGATATGTGTTCCGGATTGTCAATCGGTTTAGTGCACGATAGTCGATGCACAACTTGAGGGTCCCATCCTTCTTTTTCCTAAATAAGACCGGAGCTCCCCAAGGCAAAGAACTTGGCCTAACAAATCCAGCCTCCACCAGCTCCTTTAGCCGACTCCTAAAATCCAACAGCTCCTTTGGATCCATCCGATAGGGAGCCCTAGACACCGGCTTAGCTCCAGGCACCAACTGAATATGGAAATCCTTCTCTCGATGCGGCGGCAATCTTGGTAGCTTCTTTGGGAACACATCCGCAAAATGCCGCACTACTGATATATCGAGAATCATCGTCTTGACCTCGGCCATCTCAAAGAACACCTGATAGAACTCATCTCCCAACATGTGGGCCTTGACGGCCTGAATAGAAGATAACATCCTACGGGAGACGAGTGTAATACCTTTGAAGGTCGCGAAGGTGCCGTCGTAACTCAGTACAACCTTCTTTGTCGGGCAATCTATCTGGGCGTGGTTCCAAGTAAGGCAAGTCATGCCCAGAACCAGGTCGAAGTATGACATCCTAAAGACCATAGTCGAGGCCTCGAATGTCAGACCATCAATAGTCACCCTTAGGAGGCACTTAGCAGTAGATAAGACCTCCGTCCAGTTGGAGAAATGCACCCTCCTGGCGACTCCCAAATAATGTTTGACTCCCTCCAGTCCCTTTATGAACTCCTCGGAGACGAAGTTGTGCGACGCCCTCGTATCCACCAAGGTATGGGCAGGTTTGTCGCACACCATAACTATTCCTATTTATTTGGATATGGTTACGTTACTGGGCCTATGGTTTCCTTTCAAAGTATGGTACTGTTGTTTGTTGTTTCTAAGATCCCAAAAGTAAGTAACAACATAATGTTACTAGCATATATGCAATCACTCTGCCTGGGTCCCGAGGTGGAGCCAAGTCACACCTGCTCTCTCTTGCCTCCAATCTCTGCCCTGAAAACCATGTCCTCTTCAATGGCCTCAACCTGTAAACTGCTGAGCGGGCGGGGAAGCCTGTGGGTATGGTATAGGTGCCCCTCTCATAGGGCAGTTTCTTCAAATGTGCCCTACCTGATTAAAGTTGTAGCACTCATGCGGGGTAAGTGTCACACTCCTGGGCCTCTGCATCTCCCGTATCTGAAGAGGTTAAGGGGCCAATACCATCGACCCCCTTGGCTCCTATCTTACCTCTTGGTGGGGTTGGTCCTCTGCCCGTCTCTCATCAGCAAAGGGGCCCCTCCGCTGATCATTATTGCCTCCCCGACCTTGATCCTCAGTTGTCCTCTTTGGGCATCGAGTCGTGTGCCAATCAGCCTCAATCCTCTTGGCCATATCTAGAATCCGAGGTATAGGACTGTCAGATACAAATATAAGATCCTGTCTAAGATCCTCTCGAAGGCCCTTATAGAACCACTTGGTATACCCTGCTTCATCCAGCTGATAAGAGTCCGTAAACCAGGATAAGTGATTGAACTCCCGGTAGTACTCCACCACCATCCAATTGCCCTGCCTCAGCTGTAGAAACCTATGTTTTTGCTCGTCTCTTGCCGACTATGGGATGAAGTTCTCCAACAGTACGGCTCTCAACTCCTCCCAAGTGACGTCAGCAACCTCCCGATCTTGCAAATATCATATCAAGAAGTGTCTTCCACCATCTCTTGGCATGAGACTCCAAGCAGGATACCACCTGAGGTACCCTCTCCTCCCATGGGCACCGTATCCCAGTCAGCATCTCGAACATGATATCGAGCCACTCTTCTGTCCGTACGGCCGACTCCGTCTCAATGTATGATGGGGGAGAGAGTCCCCAGAAGATGCTCAACCAATTGGCCCCCTAGTTCGGCTGCGGAGCCGGAGCCTGCTAGGACCTGAAGACCTCCAGAATGGTCGTCAGAGTCTGCCCCATCTCCGACTGTAGAAATGGAGTGGGAGCTGGGGGAGGTGGTGCAACATTCAGAGTTTGTTGAGCTCCGCGCTGTGGTGTAGGATGTGTCGGGGGATACATAACAAAGGCCAATTGTAAGAAATTTGACCCGAACTAGTTAAAAGTGGAGAATTACATGTGATCCCCCATATGGGACCACCACATCTTCCGCTGCTTAGTTTGTCCCCAAACTAAACTTAAGCGGGGGTGATAGTTTTACTTTCAAGACAACCTAAACACCTAGAGGGGGGGGGGTGAATAGGTTCTAATTGCTTGTTTGTACTTTTAGGCAGAATTCGATCACAAAATTAAAACAACCAGCACAGCAATCACAGAAATTTAATCATCACAGATTGCACAATGTTTTATAGTGGTTCCCCAAGGTTTGGGTACATCCACTTTCCCCCTTCACCTATCTAGCAGTATGCTAGATTCGGCCAAACTTCCACTATTCTCAGATCCTCAGATCCTACAGCTCAGAACCTGGATAGGTTCCTACAACTCAGGAACAACAACCCTACCTCAGCCTAGCCACAAGGCCTACAACTCAGAGAAGAACCTTCTCCTACACTCAGGCAAACAGCCCTACCACTCAGAGATCAACTCTCCTACACTCAGCCTTTATATCACAGGCTTACAACTCAGATCTGTGTAAAACAGATCCTATAGAAATTTAGAAAAGAATTTTTAATGTCTTGCCTTTGTTGAGAGAGAAGAGGACAAGACAATTCTTGATCAGCTGATGAAATCAACTGAATCTGAGCTTTCTTCAAAGCTTCTTGAGTCTGAACTTAGCTGAGTTGATTTCCAAACAGATTCTTGAGAAACCATTGATGGCTTCCTTCTTCTTATTCAAAAATGGGTGGATCCCTCTCTATCCAACACCTTTGATGATACTTCTGAATTCTTATTAGAACTCTTCTTAGATCGATCCTGAGATCGTCTTCTTAGATCTTTAGATGAAGATCTTCTTTTGTGTATTACTCCTTCTTGATTTGATTTCTCAATTTGATTGCCAAGGTTCAATCTGTTTTCTTCTCTCTGAATCTGTCTATTTATAGACCTTCTTAATGGTAACCGGCTGATCTGGTTTATAACTATCTTCTGACAAGTCTGACAACATCAGTTAACTGGCTACAACCCACATCTGTCAAGTCTTCAAACAGATCCTGTGCCTTAGTCTTGGTCAGCAAAGTGTTGAGACAGACTGTCAGGAAGTGTCGAGACCAACTGTCTATATGTGTTGACACAAGTAACTTTGGTGTCGACACAGCCTTTGATGATGTCGACAATTTTGCCTTTAAGTCGACACAGCTTCTTCAGAACTTTATTTTGAGAATGAGTCGACACAGAGAATTTATGTCGACTCAACACTACATCTTTCTTCAGAAAATAACTTAGTCTTGACTTTGCAGTGTGTCGACACAAGTCCTGTGTGTCGACATAGTTGTTGTAGATTCAGAACTCAGTATGTGTCGACACTGCCTTCAGGTGTCGACACATCAATTGTTGACTCTGCCAAAATGTGTCGACTCTGTCTCATGGTGTCGACACAGCCTCCCAGTGTCGACACAAATATGGTCGACTATCTCCTTCTGTGTCGAGGTCGACTATCTTTTAGTTAGTCGACACTGCTTCCCAGTGTCGACATAAATATGGTCGACTATCTTCCTGTGAGTCGACTCTGCTTCCCAGTGTCGACACAAATGTGGTCGACTATCTTTCTCTGTGTCGACACAGCTTCCTTCAAGTGTCGACACAAATATTCTGAAGTGTTAACACTGTTTCTTCAGGTGTCGACACATGGACTTAGAATATTTTTCTGCATTCTTTAACACTTCTTCACCTGCACATGTCAACTCAAAACAACATCAAATACACCTTGATGTATATCATTGAGCTAAGTTGGACTTCTTCAAATCAGGTACACATTTTCCAATGTACCCAACAATCTCCCCCTATTTGGAGAAGTCATAACCCTTAGAGCCAATGATATACACCATTTATATAAAAAAATTGATGATGTATGACATTACAGGAATACTTTATAAACAAAACATTAACAATTCAACACAGAGTGAACATGAATATGTGATTCCAAACAAAATTTTGTTTATAACTTGGTAATGTTTGATTGCAGTTGTTTACATTGAAAGATTAAACACAACATTACAAAACACATTTGAATGAACTTAAAACTAAGACTGATCAGACTCTTTTATGATAATTCCTTTGCCAGATTAGATTTGAGCCTTCATAGGAGCTTCAGCAACTTCAGCTGGCTTCTTGCCTTTTAGCTCAGCTTTCTTCTGTGCTTCTTCCTTGAGCCTTTGCCTTTCAAAGTAATGAAAGGGCTTTGGAAAGTACTTGCTTGGCTCCTGAGCATCTGGTGGCAGCCTTCCCATCTTGACTTTTCTCCTAAACTGTACTATGGATTCCTGCCTAGCTTCAAATTTTTGCCATTCTATTTCATTATACCACTTTCCTCTTTCATGTTCTTTGTCCTTTACAGCCTTCCATGCAGTTAGTATAATATTTCGTGAAGTAGGGCTCCACTGCTCAAAATCTGGCTTAAGTTCAGCCTGCTCTCTAAATCTCTTCTTGGATAGTAGAGCATCTTGCTGTTCTTTCAAATTGGCCTCAGGCTTATCCACTTTCTCAATAACAACCCTGTTAACCTCCTTTGGAGGGCTATACATATCTTGAACTTGCTGATCAATCATATCAAAATCTGGAGGAGGGTAAATGACTTGGGCAACCTCAGGTTGATTGCCTTCAAGTAGACCTGTTTGTATTCCTGACTCAGCCACCATAGCATCATCACACAAAGGTGGATATCCCAATGTGGCTCGAATACTATTTGTCACCCATTTGGTGTGCTCTGAGCTAGCATGAACTAACAACCTCTCCCCCTTTATGGCTTCTCTGGTAATATGATCTCTTAGATCTTCCTTCTGAAATCTGATCTGGCCATCCAGATAATTCACACCCTCTTTAAAAAATGGTTTTAACTTTTGAAGCTTGTCTGATATGTCCTTTTGAGAGGTAGTGATATCAGTTTTAACTGATTCAATAGCATCTTGAAGTTTCTTATCAAATTCTTCCATCTCCTTTGCTCTAGCTTCAGTCAGCCCTGGAGTAGTCTTTTTCAATTCATCAATAATTTCTTGATGAGATTCAGTTAAATTGTCATTCATCCTCAGCTGATTCTCCAAAACATAACTTTGCTTTAAAACAATATCATCCACTTTAGGGATGATGGACTGCTGTTGTTTAGCCAAATACACCACAACATTACCTCCCTTATAGAAGCAATCTGTCATCTCCTTCTTATGCATATTGACTTCAAATCGAATTGACTTTATATCCTGAGCCAAGTCAAATTGAAGGGACTTATTGCTCTCATCAACATATTTTTCAACTGCCAATCTATGTTCATCTAGCTTAACTTGCAAATCAACCATAAACTTGTTATAATTAAATTCAGAATGGGATTGTTGAGTTGTAGTCTGTAGAGCCTGCTTATAACCTTTGCTCCTTCTTTTGAAGACAACAAGTTTTCTCTTCTTAGCCATTCTGGCTTCTTCAGTCTCTGATTCAGATGAACTATCAATTTGAACTCTTTCTTGAGGAGGTGGATGAATATCTATCTCAGTGCCATGTTGTTTAGCCTCAACATGCACAGACTCCTCCTCAACTACTTGCTCCTTCTCAATTTCTATCTCCATGTCAAGGGCCTTCTCAATATCTTGCCCCTCTTCTACTCTATCAGTAGCAATATCAACATTAGGAAATAACTCATCTAGAGTATATTCCTTCTGAGCATGAACATAAGATGTATCAATTGGATCTTCTATATTCAGATCTTTGGAGATATCAATTTGTACTACCTCTAGCACTGGGTCTGACATCTTCTCCCCCTAAACTTGTTCAGTATTGGTAATGTCCTGGGCAGGTGAGTACACTTGCTCCCCCTGCAACTGTACCTAGTTAGGAGTAGATTCATTCTGGGTAGGATAATGAGCTTACTCCCCCTGCATCTGTACAGGTATAGTGTCTTGCTGGGCTGGAGTAAACGCAGGGTGATCTTCATCCTGCTTCCTCTCTTGTTCTTCTTGAAGCTGCTCAGTATCTTGAGCATGAGAAGAGGATTTCACTGGGGTGTCCTGCCTTCTCTCATCAAGCACATCCTTAGGCAGCACCCTATCCCACCTAGAAAACAATCTCATGTCCATCTTTCTCATGTGATTGATCTTTGTTCCTGGCAGGTGTTGCATTACCTCAGGGATCACTCCATTTAGATATAAACTCATAATTCTAGCCAGATTTGGCTTCTTTATTCCTTCCTTGATCTTTTCAAAGATTATAGCTGACCAATCAGTTGGAATTGTAAACACAATTCTGGTCATTAGGCAGAACATATAGGCCGAAATCCTATCATGTCCACCTGGTTTGCACAGAATCACCTTGCCAACTACTTCAGACAAAAACTTCCCTTGCTGATTCATCCTTTTCCTGTTGAACGCAGCTCCAATTTTCAGGGTGGGATCCAATCCGCACCATTGGATAACCTCCCTTGACTTAGAAGCAGGGACTTCTTCTTCATTCTCAATTATTGGTAAATGTAGAATCTTCCTTAGACTTCTTGGGGTAATCTTCACTGGCGACCCATGAACAGTGGACTTGATCTTGAGAATATCTGAACCTATTGATGCAGAGTTAAAGAATTCATGCACCGCCTTCTTCCATATCTTAGAAGGTTCAGATACTAAAAACTCTAATCCGGATTCGGAAATAAGAGTGATAACTCGTTGAACATCTGTCGGGGCTTCGGCAAAGGCATTCCTTACCAACTCATAACCTTCATTGATGTTGTCTTCAATCTTCGGCGCCATTGTTCAGGTGAGAAAGCTTGAGAGAAGAGAGAGAGAGAGAGAGAAAGTTGACACAGGGTTTCAGTCTCGAAAACCTTGTAAGCGTGTCGACTGAATAAGTTCTTGACCTATTTATACCTTCTATTGAAAGAAGATCAAAAGGCGGGCAAAAACAGTCTATATGTGTCGACACAGATGGAATGTGTCGACACAAACTTCTATTGTCTCGACAACAAATCTGTCTACTATGTGTCGACATCAATTGTGGATATGTCGACACCTGAGAGATATAGTAGAGTATCAGAAAATCTGTGTCGACTCTTAGGATAAGTGTCGACACAAAATTTGTAAGTGTCGACATCACTATTCTGGTGAAGTCGACACTACATTCCTGGATAAGTCGACAATTTAATTCTTAAGTGTCGACACATATTCTCTGTGTCGACACAATATTTCTGACTTGTCAACATTACTTCACTGAGTCGACACATTATCATTGAATGTGTCGACACTATTTTACTTAGCCAATTTCTGTTTCTGTCAACACCACTTGAGACCATTTGATAATCTAATATGTTACTAGTAAGTTTGTTGATAATCTAATCAATGGTCAGCATGCCTAATTCAATTTTAAATTTATTGAATTTTGTTTCATCCAGAGGCTTAGTGAATACATCTGCTATTTGATAATCTGTTTTAACAAATTCCAATGTGATGTCTTCTCTTTCTACATGATCTCTAAGAAAATGGTATTTAATTTCTATATGCTTAATTCTACTATAAGAAACAGGATTATTAACAATAGAAATTGCACTCTTAGAATCACACAAAAGAGGTGTTCTACTTACTTGAATACCATAATCTTTAAGCTGATGTTGTATCCACAATAGTTGTGCACAGCAGCTGCCAGCAACAACATATTCTGACTCAGCTGTAGATATAGCCACACTGGTCTGCTTCTTACTACTCCAAGATATCAATCTTCCTCCCAAGAATTGACAAGTACCTGTTGTACTCTTCCTATCCTCTCTACAGCCTGCAAAGTCTGCATCTGAATAACCTGTTAGTAGAAAATCTCTATTCCTAGGGTACCAAAGGCCTAGATTAGGTGTGCCCTTAAGATATCTCAGAATCCTTTTGACTGCAGTATAATGAGACTCTTAAGGACAGGCTTGGTACCTAGCACAGACACATGTAGCATACATAATATCTAGTCTACTAGCTGTGAGATATAGTAGAGAACCAACTATTCCTCTATACAAAGTCTCATCAACAGGTTTACCTGCATCATCTTTGCATATAGGCATACTTGTTCCCATAGGAGTTCTCATGATGGAGGATGACTCCATACCATACTTCTTAATTAATTCTTTGGTAAACTTTGACTGGGATATGGACAAGCCATCATCAGTCTGTCTTACTTGGAGTCCCAAGAAGAACTTCAGTTCCCCCATACTGCTCATCTCAAACTTCCCTTGCATAAGTTTGGCAAACTTTTTACAAAGGTTGTTTTCAGTAGATCCAAAGATTATGTCATCAACATAGATCTGAACTAAGATGATCTTGCCTTTGGATTCCCTAAGGAATAGAGTTTTGTCTATTTTTCCTCTTGAGAATTTATTCTCAATAAGGAAAGTAGACAGGGTTTCATACCAAGCCCTTGGGGCTTGCTTTAACCCATACAAAGCTTTTCTAAGCTTATAAACATAACCAGGTTTAAGAGGATCTACACAACCTGATGGCTGCTCTACATATACTTCTTCTTTAAGATCACCATTCAGAAATGCTGACTTCACATCCATCTGGTATACCTTGAAGTCTTGATAGGCTGCATAGGCAAGAAACATTCTTATTGCCTCCAGCCTTGCTACTGGGGCAAAGGTTTGATCAAAGTCAATCCCTTCTTCCTACCTGTATCCTTTAGCAACCAATCTTGCTTTATTTTTCACTATTACTCCACTCTCATCCAACTTGTTCCTATAGATCCATTTTGTCCCAATTATATTGTGGCCTCTTGGTTTAGGAACAAGCTCCCAGACATTGCACCTTCTGAATTGATTCAGCTCCTCTTGCATAGCAGCAGTCTAGTGCTGGTCTTGGATGGCTTCTTCAAACTTCTTAGGCTCCATTTGTGACAGGAAACTTGAATGCAGAACTGTGCTTTGACTTCTGCTTCTAGTCTGCACTCCCTGTCTTGGATCACCTATTATCTGATCTGCTGGATGGTCTCTTAAATGTCTTGTAGCTGGAGGAAGATTCCCTTCTTGTTGAACATCTCCAGCTCCATCATTATGTTGAACCTCTTGGTTTTCTTCATCTTCTATTGAATCTTGTACTCCCCCTGGACAATAGCCTTCATTTTCCAATACTCCATCTTCCCTTGAAGCTTCAGCAATGGAGAGCTTGTCCATTCTTTTGCTTATACCTGTTGAGTCATTTAATCTACAAGACAACTCACAGTTGATTAATCTTGTTTCATCAAACACAACATGCACAGATTCTTCAACAACTTGAGTAGTCAAGTTGAAGATTCTATAGGCCTTACTATTTGTGTTGTACCCAACAAATATCCCATCCTGGGATTTGGCAGCAAACTTAGTCAAATATGACTTACCATTGTTAAGTATATAGCATTTGCAACCAATGATTCTGAAGTAGGATAGATTTGGTTTTCTACCTTTCATAATCTCATAGGGAGTCTTTTTGTGGCTCTTGGTGATAGAAGCCCTATTGATCACATGACAAGCAGTGTTTACTGCCTCAGCCCAGAAATATTCTGGTAGAGAGGTGTCACTCAATAGAGTTCTACCAGTTTCAATTAATGTTCTATTCTTTCTTTCAGCAATTCCATTTTGCTGAGGTGTTCTTGGTGAGGAGAACTCTTGGAAAAATCCCAAAGTCTTCACATAACTTTGTCATGCTTTCAGATTGAAACTCAGTACCATGGTCACTTCTGATTTTGACCACTGTACTATTCAGTTCATTCTGAATTTGCTTTACAAAATTAAGTAAGACACTTGGGGTTTCAGATTTCTGTCTCAGAAAGAACACCCATGTAAATCTAGAATAGTCATCTATAACCACAAAAGTGTAGATCTTCCTATCTAGACTATGAACTGGCATAGGACCAAAAAGATCCATATGCAAGAGGTATAAGCACCTCACAGAATCCTTGTTTTCAAGGCTTTGAAAGGAGGATTTTGTCTGCTTGCCCTTTTGACAAGCTGAGCATATCCCTTCCTTCATACACTTAACTTGAGGACCATTCCTCACTAACTCTTTGATAAAGAGTTGGTCAATTGTCTTGTAGTTAAGATGAGCCAATCTCTTGTGCCACTTAACACAATGAGAAACATTGTCATCAGCTACAAGACAGATGGGAGAAGCCTTATTCTCACATACAAAATTAAGAAAATATACATTTCTCTTCCTATACCCAGTCAAAATGATCTCTTGATCACTTGAACTTTTGATATGACATCCATCCTTAACAAATGAAATGTCATATCCTAAATCACTCAGCTGGCTTATGCTTATTAGATTATGTTTCAAACCTTTTACATAAGCCACTTGGGTGATAGTAATTAGGTTAGAAGAAATGTTACCAAACCCTTTGATGACTCCTTTTTCAGATCCACCAAAGATCACTTTAGGTCCATCTTTGACAGATGAATACTCCTTCAACAGCCCCTTTGTTCCAGTCATGTGCCTAGAACATCCACTATCCAAGTACCATATCGGGGCATGGCTACTTGGATACACCTACAACACAGATTTACTTTCCCTTAGAACCCAAGCAAGTCTTGGGTCCTTGGTTCAGGTTAGCATTAACAAAGCTACCATTATCTCTTCTAACAGGTAGACTATTGTTCTTTCTAACACTTGTGTTATACCAGCAGTCTAGTGCAAAATGGCCTCTCTTACCACAGCACCAACATTCAAACTTGTTGTATCTAGATCTAGATACTTCCTTGACAAAAGAATTTCTGTCCATTGCTGGTGCTGCAGCAGCTTCACCCACTGAATTTTTATAACCATTGGGTTTATGAACATGGGTAGGCCTGTTGGCATTTACACCTTTGTTTTTCAGAACATTAGTCTTAATATGACCATGAATATTTTCATGATTATTTTGATTAGAAGGCACTTGCACCTTTCTAAACTTAATAGGGACTGAAAAGTTCAGTGGCTTGACAGGAGCTTTGCCTTTCCTCTTGAAACGGCCAGCCCTGGAGTTACCTTTGAATCCTAATCCTGCCTTACCCTTTTGATTCACAAATTCATCAATCAAGGGTAAGACAGAATTTGGCTTAGAGTAACTAGCCACTAAATCTTTTTCTATTCTTAGTCTGGCCTCCAGACTCTTCACTTGATCATTGGTATAATTAATTGTGCCCATCTGAATAATAGTTATATTCTTCAGCTTGGCAATTTCATTTAACTTTTGATCAATTACTTTCTCTAACTCAGTTGTAGCTACCCTTAGTTCAGCAATTTCATGAGCCTGAGATTTAACCAGTTCTTGCTTTTCTTAAGGGCCTGCAACAAGTCTCCATACTTATCTATCAATTGATATACATCTCCTTCAGATTCAGATGCATCTACATCACTTGATGCAGATGTAGCTGATTATGTACTTGTACTACAAATAGATTTCATAGAAGGATATTGTACCTTATTAGGACCAGACTGATTCTGGCATATGTCCTCTTCTGATCTTGCCATCAGTCCCATGCACTGATGATCCTCTTGTTCATTGATGGAGTCTAGAAACTGCAGAAACTCCTCTTCTTCAGATACAACATATAGTCCAATATATGCTTCTGCTTCAGATTCTGACTCTGAAGTTGACTGATCTGTTAGGCTCTTATCCTTCTTTGCAACAAAGGATTTCTCCTTCTTGCTCTTTTGATGAGTCATCTTCTTGTCTGAATACTCCTTTCTCTTATCAGGACAGTCAGCCACTACATGTCCAGGCCTATTGCAACAATAACAGACAATCTTTGAAGTAGTGGCTTTGCTGGGCTTTGATCTGCTCTTTTCTTTCCTTGATGACTTTTTCTTCTGATAATAGTCATCAACTTGCTGTGAAGTGGAGGGATTAGACTTCCACTACTTCTTCTTCAAGAACCTTTGGAATTGCCTTGTGAATGCAGCAAAGTCTGCATCTGAATCACAGCTTTCTGAACCCTGATCATCTGAATTTTCAGAACTAACTTCTGCAATTTCCTTAGGAGGGGATGGTGATATCCTCCTATTCTTTCTGGTGGCTTCTGCATTTAATGCCACAGTCTTTTCTCTATGCTCTCCTCTTGAATTCTTTTCCTCCTCCTTCCTCACCAAAAGTTGCATTTCATAGGATAGCAGCTTTCCAAACAAGGTGGGAGGAGAGATCTCTGCCAATTTAGCCACTTCTCTTATGGCACAGATCTTTGTGTCCCAATCCTTTGTTAAGGATCTCAAGAATTTGTCATTCAGTTCATAAGTACTGAAGACTCTTCCATAGGACATTAGCTCATTCATAATTCTATAGAATTTCTTATAGCACTCAGTTATGCTATCAGATTTTTCTTGTCTAAAACTTTCATATTCCTGATTGAGCATAGATTTCCTGTCCTGCCTTACTTTTTCTGATCCCTCCATGTAGACAATCAATGTGTCCCACATTTCTTTGGAGGTCTTGTAGTGAATCAGATTCTGAAATGTTGAATCATCTATGGCACTTATAATAATGTTCTGAGCTCTCTTGTCCATGGTTGCCAAAATGACTTCATCCTTGGTCATTTCAGAATAACTCTTTGGAGTTTGAATATTAGCATCAAGAACTGATACCTTCATTGGAATGAAGGGTCCTTCCTGAACTGTGATGTATATTCTTGGGTCAGATGCTTCCATGAATAATCTGACTCTTTCTTTCCAAATTCCAAAGATTTCCTTCCTGCAGATGGGTAACTTCATTGACCCTAACTCCTTGTGATTTTCTCCAGAACCCATCTTCTTGAATCTTGATTCTGCCTTTCAGATCTCCCTCAGACTGTTAAGTCCTTTTTGAGGAACCTCCCTCTGATATCACTTGATAGTTTTACTTTCAAGACAACCTAAACACCTAGTGGGGGGGTGAATAGGTTCTAATTGCTTGTTTATACTTTTAGGCAGAATTCAATCACAAAATTAAAACAACCAGCACAGCAATCACAGAAATTTAATCATCACAGATTGCACAATGTTTTATAGTGGTTCCCCAAGGTTTGGGTACATCCACTTTCCCCCTTCTCCTATCTAGTAGTATGCTAGATTCGGCGAAACATCCACTATTCTCAGATCCTCAGATCCTACAGCTCAGAACCTGGATAGGTTCTTACAACTCAGGCACAACAGCCCTACCTCAGCCTAGCCACAAGGCCTACAACTCAGAGAAGAACCTTCTCCTACACTCAGGCAAACAGCCCTACCACTCAGAGATCAACTATCCTACACTCAGCCTTTATATCACAGGCTTACAACTCAGATCTGTGTAAAACAGATCCTACAGAAATTTAGAAAAGAAGTTTTAATGTCTTTCCTTTGTTGAGAGAGAAGAGGACAAGACAATTCTTGATCAGCTGATGAAATCAACTGAATCTGAGCTTTCTTCAAAGCTTCTTGAATCTGAACTTAGCTGAGTTGATTTTCAAACAGCTTCTTGAGAAACCACTGATGGCTTCCTTCTTCTTCTCCAAAAATGGGTGGATCCCTCTCTATCCAACACCTTTGATGATACTTCTGAATTCTTGTTAGAACTCTTATTCGATCGATCCTGAGATCGTCTTCTTAGATCTTCAGATGAAGATCTTCTTTTGTGTATTACTCCTTGATTTGATTTCTCAATTTGATTGCCAAGGTTCAATCTGTTTTCTTCTCTCTGAATCTGTCTATTTATAGACCTTCTTAATGGTAACCGGCTGATCCGATTTATAACTGTCTTCTGACAAGTCTGACAACATCAGTTAACTGGCTGCAACCCACAGCAGTCAAGTCTTCAAACAGATCCTGTGTCTTAGTCTTGGTCAGCAAAGTGTTGAGACAGACTGTCAGGAAGTGTCGAGACCAACTGTCTATATGTGTCGACACAAGTAACTTTGGTGTCGACACAGCCTTTGATGATGTCGACAAGTTTGCCTTTAAGTCGACACAGCTTCTTCAGAACTTTATTTTGAGAATGAGTCGACACAGAGAATTTATGTCGACTCAACACTTCATCTTTCTTCAGAAAATAACTTGGTCTTGACTTTGCAGTGTGTCGACACAAGTCCTGTGTGTCGACACAGTTGTTGTAGATTCAGAACTCAGTATGTGTCGACACTGCCTTCAGGTGTCGACACATCAATTGTTGACTCTGCTAAAATGTGTCGACTCTGTCTCATGGTGTCGACACAGTGTAACACCCCAAGAAGGCCCCAAAAGACTCAACATGAAGTTTGAGTAGCATGTCAGGTTACACGGCCTGGGACACGGGCGTGTCCCAGGGCGTGTCGGGTGTACACGGCCTGGGACACGGGCGTGTCCCAGGGCGTGTTCGAATTATTTTGCGAATTTGGCCTATTCAAGTCAGAGCCGGACACGACCTTGAACACGGCCGGGAACACGGGCGTGTCAGGCTGGACACGGGCGTGTCAGCTGCCGTGTTCCGACCCGTGTACTGGTTGCAGCTCGATGTAACAGGAGACACGGGCGTGTCTCAAGTTCGACACGGGCGTGTCAGGTTCGACACGGGCGTGTCGATGACCCGTGTTGTGCAGTCGGTTCAAACTGTGTGTGCCGCTTAAAGGGTACACGGCCTGTGACACGGGCGTGTCACAGGCCGTGTCGGCCAAAAAGTGAATTTTTGGGAAAATCTTGGCCGTTCAGTTTTCTCTCTTTTGATCCAAGGGTCCAGGTGGTTTCCTGGTTGGGTTATTACGTAATGTAAGGATGAAAGGTCATTCTTCATGTGTGCTTAAGAAAGAGAGAAAGAGAGTGGAAGAAGAAGGAGGAGGAGAGCAAGCCACCGGCGGAGCTCCCGTGGTTCGATTCGTGATCCGAAGCCGACGTTGTGAAGGCAAGGCTGCTGCGGTTCTTTCTCACCGGCTAGTTTTCGATGGCACCGAAGAGATCGACAAGGGTAAAGATCTCCCTCCTTGGACATGTGAAGTCCTTCTTTTCTGCATTGCATAGGGAAAACCCTTCCCCGCGAGTGTGCGGTGGGTTGTGGTGTCCCTTGGGGTAGATATGTGAAGTCCCCCTTGTTAGAGTCCGGAATTGGAGTACGGATCTAGGCATGCTGTGTGAAGCCCATCTGGATGTAATCTGGATTGGTGATGCTTGTTTGCATATCGGAGAAGGCTCCGTGATAATGGCTTGTGATGCCTATGGCTTGTGATGCCTTGTTCCTACCTGTTGCTTGGTGCGGCAGTAAGTACTGGACGATGTCCAGGAAATGAAGAGGGTTGGAGGCAACTCTTGTGGCCGTGTGTTGCCACTTTGTGAGTAGTTGAGCCGTTGGGCTGCAACTCGATGAAAAGGCAGATTGCCGAACAGGAAAGGTGAAACCGACCCGCGCCTATAAAATGCCATGGATACTTCCGTATTCGAGGTGGCTCGGCGACTTGAGCAACGGGGGGTGGCTGATCCGTACCTGCGTTAGGTCCGTCCGACTTGGAAGCCTGGTAAAGGTTTTGTTGGAGCGCCTAATGAGAGTCTTAGGCCCGCGCGCCGGAAAGACTAGAAATGCTCAAATACCGTGTAGACGGTGGTGTTGACCCTGGTATTCCGGTACACCGAAAATGTGCCCTGAGTGCACGGACTGTCGGGCCGGGTGGCCAATGGTTGTGATGGCTTGAATGTGCCTGCGCGCACATAGTTGCTATTTGATGATGCCATGCTTGCAGGGAAAGAATGCTCATGCCCCGAGAAAGGGGTAGGATTGTTATAATTGGGTCAGCTGAATGCTGACCGTTGTATTGTTTGCCACCGGTTGGGTGGTTTGTTCCCGTGCAGGTGCTGGAGAGCCAAGTGGGCAATGATGGGCTGAAGCCCTACTGTTGTTGCTGCTGCTGCTGCGGCTAGCCCTTGAAGGCTAAGCGAATGGCGTTGTTTTGTTTTCTCTTGTACTCATGTATGGCCGGCCTGCGCGCCGAAGTTTGTAAAACATGATGTATGTTCAGAGGAACTGTAAGGCCTTAAGGCCAAACTCTTGTGGTTGTGTACATTCCATAGTATATATATAAAGGTGGTCATATATATTGGACATTCTGGTTAAGAGTTCACAGTTGTACCTTAAAGCTTCCGCTAGAATGCTCTGAGTTAGGATTCGTATTTGGTTTGGTATTATCCTGTGACCTCACCGTCTGTTTGTGGCATATAGTGTGGGGCCCCGGCCGGACCTTCTACTATACGTCATCTAACGGATGGGGTCGTTACATTTTGGTATCAGCTTTTGTCGGTCTTCCTCTTTCGAATTCGTGGTCGAATTCTTTTGTGGGGTGGCGAGCACGTGTTTGTGCGACCTGCTGTAACGCTAATGAACTCTGGAATGTCCATTAAGGAATGTACAAAATCTTGTTTGAGGAATCTGCGCGTTCCTTTTTGTGTTGATTTGCTTGCATACGTTCGCTAATGTGTGTCTTGTCCACCTATAGGTGACACGTAGTGGTGCTGGGCAGTCTGAGCCCCAGCGTTCTGATGAGAGTGCGGCACCAGCTGAGGTGCCCACACCTCCTCCATCTGCGGAAACTGTTCGCTTAGTGGCTGAGGCGCTATTTGCCATGATTCAGCCGACCGGGCAAGCGCAGCCGGCAGTAGTGCCAGTTCGTGTTGATGTAAGACCCGAGCCGGTTGAGGCTGTAGATCCACGAGCAGCTGACCGACAGTTGAAGCAATTCATGAGCTTCAGTCCTCCTACGTTTGCGGGAATGGGATCCCCAACGCAGGCGGAAGATTGGTTATCGCGTGTCAAGAGGATAATGACAGCGATCAGGGCGGAGGAAACTCTCAAGGTCACCTTAGCCACCTTCATGCTTGAAGGGGAGGCGCGGTTGTGGTGGGACGAGGTTGAGCTACATCATTTGGCGGGCAGGCAATTAACACAAGTGTCGATTGAGGAGTTCTCTCGATTATTTCTGGCGAAACATGTCCCAGCGGCGCAACGCATTGCTATGGAAAATGAGTTCCAACGGTTAAAGCAAGGGGAAGATAGTGTGGATATCTACTTGCACGAGTTTACCAGGTTGGGACGATATGCGGGAACAATCTTCGCGGATGACCAAAGGAAAACGAATCGGTTCTATGAAGGATTGCGGGATGAGTTGCGATTCCTGCTTTCGAGTTCTGTGAGCCAAGGGTTTCAGGCGTTGGTTGATACTGCGTGCGCGTTGGAGAAGGACATGAGGCGAGTGCAAGGGAATAAGGGCTTGGTTGCGTCAAAGCCAGAGTTTCAAGCACCTCGCCCCAGCAAGTCGTTTTACCAAAAGAAAGGGGGCAAGAGGTCCAAGCCATCTGGGCAAGTGACTACGACCGTTGTGTCGGGAGCGACATCAAGGCCGGATGCTCGTACATGCTATAACTGTGGCCGGGTGGGGCATATTGCTCGTGACTGTCGGGTTGTGCAGCCCAAAGGGGAAAAGAAGATGGGTGCGTCGTATGCTGAGAAGGGCAAAGCGGTGGTGGATTCCTCTGCTTCCCAGGCGCAGCCCAGAATCTATCAACTTGGCCAGCAGGAAGCGATTAAGCAAAGTGACGTCGTCACAGGTACGAGTTGAGTTAGTTTACTTGCTGTGCTTTTGGTTTTGGTTTTTTTTAGCTTGTGCATGTGTGTGTGCTGCAGGCTTTGTCCTGATTCGGAATAATTTAGCGAGAGCCCTGTTTGATACGGGTGCTTCGCATTCTTTTCTGTCTGAGGATTTCGTATCTCGCATTGGGGTACCAAGTCATGTGACGGTGGATAGTACAAGGGTGCTATTGCCGAATGGCTGTGTGATGCTTGCGGATAGGGCTTGCGATGTGGATGTGCAAATAGGAAGTCGGGATTTCGGTTTGAGTGCAGCTGTGCTACCGTTGTCAGAGTTTGATGTGATCTTTGGTATGGACTGGCTCTCGGAGCAGCGTGCCTTTATTGATTGCAACTCCAAGGAGATTACACTGGGCCAGAATACCGGGCTTGTGACGAAGTTCGCTGGTATGCGAGGAGTTGGCGGAACGTTGTTATCTGCACTCCAAGTCGTCAATGCTGTTCGGAAGGGCGCGGAGTTATTCTTCACGCTAATTCAGGCTGTTGAGCCAAAGGCCAGTGTCGGTGAAGTGCCAGTTGTGTCAGAGTTTGCCGACGTGTTTCCTAAAGATCTTCCTGGGTTACCACCCCAGCGGGAGATTGACTTCTCTATTGAGTTGGTGCCAGGTGCGAAACCTGTGGCCCGCTCTCCATATCGCGTCGCGCCAAAAGAGATGGCTGAGTTGAAAGTCCAATTGCAAGAGTTGTTGGAGCAGGGTTATATACGCCCAAGTATGTCACCTTGGAGCGCACCTGTTCTCTTTGTGAAAAAGAAAGACGGTAGCTTACGGTTGTGTATTGACTACCGCGAGTTGAATAAGCTGACGGAGAAAAACAAATATCCGATTCCGAGGATTGATGACCTCTTTGATCAGCTGGCGGGATCAACGGTCTATTCCAAGTTGGATTTGAAATCGGGATATTATCAGCTAAGGATTCGGGAAGGTGACATTCCCAAGACAGCGTTTGGAACACGCTACGGTCATTATGAGTTCACGGTAATGTCGTTTGGCCTATGTAATGCGCCTTCGGTATTTATGGACCTAATGCATCGAACGTTCCGAGAGTACTTGGATTTGTTTGTTATTGTGTTTATCGATGACATCTTAGTATACTCTCAGTCGGAAGAGGATCACGCAAACCATTTGCGGTTGGTCTTGCATACCCTGCGAAGGAACAAGCTTTTTGCCAAGTTCTCAAAGTGCGAGTTCTGGCTCTCTTCAGTAGCCTTTTTAGGCCATGTGGTAAGCGGAGAGGGTATCGCGGTGGATCCGTTGAAGATAAGTGCCATCCGAGATTGGCCAGTGATGTCTTCAGTGGCCGAGGTCAGGAGCTTCCTTGGACTTGCGGGCTACTATAGACGGTTTGTGGAAAACTTCTCACGGATTGCTTTACCTCTCACCACGCTGACGAGAAAAGATCAAAAGTTCATATGGACGCCGGAGTGCGCGCGAGCTTTTGAAGACTTGAAGAGTCGTTTGACCACGACGCCTGTGTTGACATCGCCATGTGGTACCGATGGGTATGAGATCTATAGTGATGCATCTGGGAGCGGCTTAGGCTGCGTTCTTCTGCAGTTTGGGAAAGTGATTGCTTATGGCTCGCGTCAGTTGAAAGTGCATGAGCGGAATTACCCCGTCCATGATTTGGAGTTGGCGGCGGTAATCTTTGCGCTCAAGTTGTGGCGGCACTATCTATATGGCGTTAAGGTGGATATCTATACAGATCACAAGAGCCTAAAGTATTTGTTGGATCAGAAGGATCTGAATATGCGACAACGAAGATGGATGGAGTTCCTCGGGGACTACACCTTCGAGATTCACTATACTCCCGGGAAGGGAAATGTGGTCGCTGATGCTTTGAGTCGGAAGACTCCGGTACGGGCAAGCTGGTTGCAGAGGCATGATCAGCGTTTGATCCAAGAATTGGAAGCAATGGAGATATCGTGTGTTGACAAGGGTGCGTCAACCGATGCGTGCTTGAACTGGACGGAGGTGCAGTATGACCTTACGGACAGAGTTCGGCGAGCAACGGAGCTTGATGCAAGTTTCCAGCGCTATGCTAAAGATGGGCCGGATGATCAATTCTCTTGGGATAACGGGTTGTTACGGAGAAATGGTCGAGTGTGCGTCCCAAGTGTGGGTAAATTGAGGGAAGAGTTGATGTACGAAGCTCACTTTGCAAAGTACTCAGTTCACCCAGGGAGCACAAAGATGTACAGGGATATGAAAAAGCTGTTCTGGTGGCCCGGACTAAAGAAAGATGTGGCTCGTTATGTGGCTGAATGCACTACCTGTGCGTTGGTGAAAGCAGAATGCCAGAAGCCTGGCGGGTTTCTGAAGTCGTTACCTATTCCGGAGTGGAAGTTCGACGATATTTCGATGGATTTCGTGCACGGGTTGCCGAGATCTCAACGCGGTCATGATTCAATCTGGGTGATTGTGGACCGGTTGACGAAAGTGGCGCACTTCCTTCCAAACAGAAGAGACGATTCAGTAGAAACCTTGGCCAAGCTGTATGTGGAGCAGGTTGTTCGACTGCACGGTGTTCCTCGGAGCATCGTTAGTGACCGTGATGGGCGGTTCACATCGAATGATTGGCGGCTCGTTCATCAAATGTTGGGAACAAAATTGGCGTTTAGTACGGCCTTTCATCCCCAAACGGATGGCCAGACTGAACGAACCAACAGGACGATGGAGGACATGCTCCGCATGTGCGCCCTAGACTTTGGTAAGAGATGGGAAGAGTATATATTTCTCGTCGAATTTGCCTATAATAATAGCTACCAAGCGAGTATTGGTATGACACCATTTGAGGCGTTGTATGGTCGGAAATGCCGTACACCGTTAGCTTGGGCAGAAGCAGGCGAATCGAAGCTGAATGGGAAAAAGGAAGTCAAAGAAGCTACTTCGCTCATACGCTCTATTCGGGAGAGGCTAGTGATAGCCCAAGATCGTCAAGCAAAGTACTACAATGCCAAACATCAGAACGTGGAGTTCGCGGTGGGTGATTGGGTATATTTGAAGATCAAACCCTTCAAAGGTGTGTCCAGGATTCGGCATTTGAAAAAGCTAAGTCCGAGGTATCTTGGTCCGTTTGAGGTGGTGGAGCGAGTTGGGGAAGCTGCTTATCGACTAGCACTTTCAGCGGACTTGGGTGGATTACATGATGTGTTTCACATCTCAGTCCTTCGTAAGGCGGTAAAGGATCCAGCTCAAGTAGTGGAGAATGATCGGGTACCGGTCGAGTATGGGCTAACGACGAGGGTTAGTCCCATTCAGATCGAGGATCGAGCCGAGAAACAGTTGCGGAACAAAGTGATCGGGATGGTCAAGGTCCGATGGGACAATTGTGGCCGTGAAGAGCTAACATGGGAGCGAGAGCAGACCATGCGAGCTGAGTTTCCCGAGTTATTTGTATAAACTGTAGACCGTGTACTTTTTGTTATAACAGAGTTATAGCATTGCTGGTTTTGTTTCCTTACCGTGCAAATTTCGGGACGAAATTTTGTTAAGGGGGGGAGGGTTGTAACACCCCAAGAAGGCCCCAAAAGACTCAACATGAAGTTTGAGTAGCAGGTCAGGTTACACGGCCTGGGACACGGGCGTGTCCCAGGGCGTGTCGGGTGTACACGGCCTGGGACACGGGCGTGTCCCAGGGCGTGTTCGAATTATTTTGCGAATTTGGCCTATTCAAGTCAGAGCCGGACACGACCTTGAACACGGCCGGGAACACGGGCGTGTCAGGCTGGACACGGGCGTGTCAGCTGCCGTGTTCCGACCCGTGTACTGGTTGCAGCTCGATGTAACAGGAGACACGGGCGTGTCTCAAGTTCGACACGGGCGTGTCAGGTTCGACACGGGCGTGTCGATGACCCGTGTTGTGCAGTCGGTTCAAACTGTGTGTGCCGCTTAAAGGGTACACGGCCTGTGACACGGGCGTGTCACAGGCCGTGTCGGCCAAAAAGTGAATTTTTGGGAAAATCTTGGCCGTTCAGTTTTCTCTCTTTTGATCCAAGGGTCCAGGTGGTTTCCTGGCTGGGTTATTACGTAATGTAAGGATGAAAGGTCATTCTTCATGTGTGCTTAAGAAAGAGAGAAAGAGAGTGGAAGAAGAAGGAGGAGGAGAGCAAGCCACCGGCGGAGCTCCCGTGGTTCGATTCGTGATCTGAAGCCGACGTTGTGAAGGCAAGGCTGCTGCGGTTCTTTCTCACCGGCTAGTTTTCGATGGCACCGAAGAGATCGACAAGGGTAACGATCTCCCTCCTTGGACATGTGAAGTCCTTCTTTTCTGCATTGCATAGGGAAAACCCTTCCCCGCGAGTGTGCGGTGGGTTGTGGTGTCCCTTGGGGTAGATATGTGAAGTCCCCCTTGTTAGAGTCCGGAATTGGAGTACGGATCTAGGCATGTTGTGTGAAGCCCATCTGGATGTAATCTGGATTGGTGATGCTTGTTTGCATATCGGAGAAGGCTCCGTGATAATGGCTTGTGATGGCTATGGCTTGTGATGCCTTGTTCCTACCTGTTGCTTGGTGCGGCAGGAAGTACTGGACGATGTCCAGGAAATGAAGAGGGTTGGAGGCAACTCTTGTGGCCGTGTGTTGCCACTTTGTGAGTAGTTGAGCCGTTGGGCTGCAACTCGATGAAAAGGCAGATTGCCGAATAGGAAAGGTGAAACCGACCCGCGCCTATAAAATGCCATGGATACTTCCGTATTCGAGGTGGCTCGGCGACTTGAGCAACGGGGGGTGGCTGATCCGTACCTGCGTTAGGTCCGTCCGACTTGGAAGCCTGGTAAAGGTTTTGTTGGAGCGCCTAATGAGAGTCTTAGGCCCGCGCGCCGGAAAGACTAGAAATGCTCAAATACCGTGTAGACGGTGGTGTTGACCCTGGTATTCCGGTACACCGAAAATGTGCCCTGAGTGCACGGACTGTCGGGCCGGGTGGCCGATGGTTGTGATGGCTTGAATGTGCCTGCGCGCACATAGTTGCTATTTGATGATGCCATGCTTACAGGGAAAGAATGCTCATGCCCCGAGAAAGGGGTAGGATTGTTATAATTGGGTCAGCTGAATGCTGACCGTTGCATTGTTTTGCCACCGGTTGGGTGGTTTGTTCCCGTGCAGGTGCTGGAGAGCCAAGTGGGCAATGATGGGCTGAAGCCCTACTGCTGTTGCTGCTGCTGCTGCGGCAAGCCCTTGAAGGCTAAGCGAATGGCGTTGTTTTGTTTTCTCTTGTACTCATGTATGGCCGGCCTGCGCGCCGAAGTTTGTAAAACATGATGTATGTTCAGAGGAACTGTAAGGCCTTAAGGCCAAACTCTTGTGTTTGTGTACATTCCATAGTATATATATAAAGGTGGTCATATATATTGGACATTCTGGTTAAGAGTTCACAGTTGTACCTTAAAGCTTCCGCTAGAATGCTCTGAGTTAGGATTCGTATTTGGTTTGGTATTATCCTGTGACCTCACCGTCTGTTTGTGGCATATAGTGTGGGGCCCCGGCCGGACCTTCTACTATACGTCATCTAACGGATGGGGTCGTTACACACAGCCTCCCAGTGTCGACACAAATGTGGTCGACTATCTCCTTCTGTGTCGAGGTCGACTATTTTTTAGTTAGTCGACACTACTTCCCAGTGTCGACATAAATGTGGTCGACTATCTTCCTGTGAGTCGATACTGCTTCCCAGTGTCGACACAAATGTGGTCGACTATCTTTCTCTGTGTCGACACAGCTTCCTTCAAGTGTCGACACAAATATTCTGAAGTGTCAACACTGTTTCTTCAGGTGTCGACACATGGACATAGAATATTTTTCTACATTCTTTAACACTTCTTCACCTGCACATGTCAACTCAAAACAACATCAAATACACCTTGATGTATATCATTGAGCTAAGTTGGACTTCTTCAAATCAGGTACACATTTTCCAATGTACCCAACAGGGGGTGACCAAGGAATAGTGGACTTAAATTCTTCCGATCGATATTTCGCTCTGATATAAGTTTGTAAGACCCCATTTTTTTTTCTTTTAAACGACCGGGGTCTTATGCCCAGAACCGCCGCTTTGCGGTGACACCAACACACCCGAGAAGGTTGTAACTACAAAACGCCAATCCTGCCGGCCATACCGATCACAGAAGAGTAGAATAAGAGTACATGATTAAAATAAAACTCAATACTAGTCCACCAGAATCACATATATATAAATAATTCTCCACGAAGGGAGAGTCTACAGAAATGATAAAGCAAAGTACTAAAGAGTGCTCCTACCCGATATATCAAAATACTCACTACAAATCACTCAATCGCGGAAGCAAATCTATAATATCTACTAATGATCGGGACTCACTGTCCCTGCTGGCTAAACTCCCGTGCTAGACTGTCCCGTCTCCAAGTGCACGGACCTCTGGGGTGGTATCTCCTAATTCAGCTCCATGCTCCCCTAAATGATTTTGTCAATGACTGTTAGTCTAAAATACTAAGTACTATCATCCCTCACCCCTCTCCCATGGCTCCTAGGCATCGAGCGGGGAGAAACAAAGGGAAGGTAGTGAAGGTGGAGAGTAACAAAGGTAAGCAGGTGGCGGCAGAACTAGTCTATCATGAGTTCATAAACAGAGCAAGTATATGTAATCAGTAGTAGGTAAGCAGTATAAGTATACACAAGAACAAGTGAGTAAGTATAGTATGAGAAGGTAAACTAAGTAAGTAACCAAGACCTATAGGAATGCCCATACAAACCTATAGACCAAGGGGTCATTTTGCAAAGCCTATTGTACACTACTAGAAAACAGACTTTTAGCCACGACAGATTGTCGTGGCTAAAAGTTCAAAACCGTGGCTAATGACTTTTAGCCACGGCCTACCCACGGTAAATGGGCGTGGGCACTACGAGTGTGTCTAATAGTATTAGTCACGCTGAATTTGTGGCAAATAAGTTATTAGCGACAGTTCAATTGTCGTGGCTAAAAGCTCTTTATTTGTCATGGTTAAATTGCCATGGCTAAAGGGTCTGTAACATAAAAAAAATTCGGTCGCACGCCGTCGCCCGGACACAGGCCGGCCGCCACCGTCGCTGCTGCCTGCGTGCCGATTTTATTTCAAATATTAATTGAGAATGGGCAATATAAACCCCAAATTGATCTTTTAGTTGGCGGTGTGGGACTAAAAAAACCCGACTTTTTGCCACGGATTAGGCTTCCGTAGCTAATACTAGATTATTAGCCACTAAAAAAGCAAATTATGGCAAAAAGTCGGGTTATTTGCCACAGTTTAGTCATTCATGGCTAATACTAGCTTATTAGTCATGGAATAGAAACTGTGGCTAATACTTCATTATTAGCCACGGTTTTCGCCCGTGGCAAAAAAAACTGTGTCTAAAAGTCAGTTTTCTAGTAGAGGTATAAAGTGTCCCATACGAATTTATAAAATAGGTGTCAA
Source organism: Platanthera zijinensis (assembly GCA_039513925.1). Taxonomy (NCBI): domain Eukaryota; kingdom Viridiplantae; phylum Streptophyta; class Magnoliopsida; order Asparagales; family Orchidaceae; genus Platanthera; species Platanthera zijinensis. The sequence goes on from CM077091.1 coordinate 86,726,539, forward strand.
GGGTTATATTCAATGATGATTCTATGTCATGCAAGTATGCTATGATGTGAATCATGCAATTACAACACACAAACTCGACTCTGTGCACACAGAACTTTAGTTCCCCCTTTTTGCAGCCTAACCTCTCAGGATACCTCCATAGTGGCAAACGGAAGCGGTGGGTTGGGCTTTGCCCACCTCTAAACCGGTATCAACACTACCAGTCAGACCTATCGTACGACTCAACGCTGGTGCACTAAGCGGAGCTCCGGCATACTCTTTTCGGTTGTGCACCAGAAATTACTTGGCCAAGTGCTAAACCATACTTGCCGAGTAAACGTATTGGTGTCGGCGTGATTACTCTCCAATACCGAAGACCCACCACCTTATATCATATGCACATGCAACCTTAATATACTTTTCCATCGAGCCAAAGATCCCTAGAATATCACATCCGTCACAATTATCTATCGAGACAAAGCTCCCCGGACTAAGTCGTCTGTCACAATTATCTACTGAGCCATCGGCTCGCTGGGCTAACCTGCCCATCACTAAAACCACCGAGCATACCGCTCGTGAGACCTAACCTAACTCCCATAACATCGGGGAGTGTGAGTGTAAGTGAAATCCTAGTTATACTAGTTACTCTTAAACATTAACTATTCTTACGGTTTAGGTTAGCCCAGGACTGCCCAAGGTATTCCCGGTGAAGGGCACTCACAGGGCACTAGTAACTATGATGGTAGCTAAAGCTCATCGTTCCCTTTCGCAAGGCACTTACTATTATTGGTTATTACCCAATTCCCGATCCCTTTTAATATTATACTAGATCTAACCCTAATGTATTTTGACTCTCGTTCTCTCCACAGGAAAGACGACCTTTCGTCGATCCCGAGCACCACCTAACACTAGCCAACCCAACATTCCCCTCATCATGACTCTTAATGAAGCTCACTTTTTAATCTTAATAAATCATCATACATTACTCCCCACTTCCTATGACCATCCCCCATGTTATCATAATTTTTGCAGTTTTACTAAATGCATGTCAACCTAAGCTATATGATGTGCATGATAGGTGGTATTCCAATTTATCCAAATGCCTTAAGATAATTATTGTGGGTCTATCATGACATATTTAGCCTAAATCCAGAAACTTGTAATTTTCCTAATTAATTTAACATTTATTAGATTTTCCCAAAAGTTAGGTCATGGGTACTTTTGAACATGAAGTACTATATTTCCTTAATTTATGTCCACTCAAAAAGCATGATCACTATATAATGCCAAAATAAAAGAGAATACCAAATTTCACAGATTTTCATAAAAGTATTAGCCCCTAAATAATTAATTCAAGATAATCGAAATAATTAGAGTTAATGAAGGGAGTACCATAAATCATAGTCCAAAATTATATAAAATTTACCAGAGCCTTATAATGATCATAAAACACTACTGACTAAGTTTCATGCAATTCCAAGGTCAGTGAGCCATGTATAAAAATACTTCAAATAATTCTATTAAAGTGTACTTTGTGAAGCAACATTCTTATAAACTAATGCAAATGACATGTGATAAATTTTCTAGACTTCAATATGCCCTAAAACGTTCTCTGGACAAGTTAAACAATTTTCTAGCAAGATATAATATTAATTATCTATTTATCAAAGTATGGTGTACTAGTTCACTTAACACATGAAGTACTAAGAGGAAATACAAAAATGATCCAAATAATTTACTAGTGCTTCTAAATGATATTTAATTAACCTTTCCAAAGTTTAATATAATTCTAAGTTAATCTAATAATGGTTACTCTAAAATCATCACATGGGGCAAGATGAAGGTTATAACTACAATTATAGACTACTATTTCTTAAACATCCAATAATAAATATCAGAGGTCAATAGTACTATAAAGTTACTTCTGACAAATCCCATAAAGGTCCAAGATCATATGACCCTCCTATATTTTAATAAAAGGTATATGCCTAAAAAATCCCTGATTGGTTTTATTTATGTACCTATATCTAAATGTCACCAAATTCCTTCCTAGGGAATTTCACCACCCTTATATCATATGGACTAAACTCCAAGTCCATACAAGGACATATCACTCCATGTCCTTCACAAACCCCCAATGTTCAACCTTAGGGTTTGAACTAGGGTTCTAGGGAAAATCTACCCTAATCCACCCCAAACTCCATGTGGGGGTGTTTAATGTCATAACAAATCAGTGGCCCAAGTTTCAAACCCTGTTGAGGTGTTTTGGTCACTCAACACCTCAAGGGACAATTTAACCTAGTTAACCCTTTTTGGGCCTAGGCTAGGGTTTACCAAATTCCAAACCAAATCATCTCAAAATGGAATGAATATTTATACAGAGTCCTATATTGAGCCAAAGAACCGCACACCTAAATTTGGAAGGGTTTGGAGGTCATTAGACCTTTTAAATAATCCATACATGGATTATTAAATTTCTACCAAAACTTTAGGAAATTGCTTTCTAAAAATTCTCATTTTTGGATATGTTTTAGGTATAGGCATTAGTGACCCCCATCCAAAATTTCAAGTCATTTGAATGGATGTATTGATGGGGTCACTCAAAACAATCTCTTATTTAGCCTATGTATAGACCTCACCAAAATGAGTACTGTGGTCTGACCTGAACTCCAAATTGATTCAAACCAATTTTAAAATAAAATAGACTCATAGGGATACAACTTTTATGTAAAACACTTTTAATGTAGGGGACCTAGGTATTTTGAATAATTAATTTAAAATAGTCTAATAACGGTGATAGAAAATACATAAATCCAAATTTAATATACACGATCTAGCAAAGATCATAAAGAAGATCAAGTGGCTCCTGGTTTTCTTCTTCCTCCAGCCAACAGCTGAAATCAGCCTGACCTGGAGCTTATTCCAAGCCAATTTGCGAGCCTCCCGGCCACCTCCCTTGCTGGCCACCACCTCCACCACCTCCGTTGAGGTGGGGGCTATCGTCGGGTGGTGGCATGGCCGTCGGAGGGGCGGTTTCCAGCGAACCCGAGAGAAAGCACAAATCCGAAATATTCATGGAATTTGAAGCTTGGGAATCGGCTCAACTAAGCCTGATTCTTTTCTCTAAAGATTCCTAAGATCTAACCCATGAAGAAGGAGTAGAGGAGGACCTGATTTGCGGCCTGAAGACATGCGCTTTGCCTCCTCGCCATTTTCGTCCACCAAACTTTGGCTCCTCTACAACCTCTACACCAACCTCAACACAAATGAAGAGGAATCGGGGGAAATGATTTCCCTTGCCCTGGTGAAGGTCCTTAAAGAGGAAATTTGAGAGAGGATTCTTGTAACTCGCAAATGTCATTAAACCCCATTAATGACCATTAACTCCACCCCTTCGGATTCAACCAAATAAAGGGGCTGAACAAAATTAATGGCCGACCACCTCCAGAAACTCCTCTTCTCCCTCAGAGGAATTAAAACCCCATAAAAGTGGGAGTTATGGAGCCTCCATGGCCTTGATGGTCATTAATCTCAAGCTTTTCTCTCTCCTTCAAATCAACAATTCCAGAAGCTTAGTCTGACCAATTCCAGAAGCTTATTCCATTCATTGAACTCCGCTCAACTAATCTGCTCTATTTGTCGATCTTCGCTCAGCTTTGCTGGAAGCTTTCGTCGAGCTCTGCTGGAGGCTTTCATCGAGCTCTGCTCGAGGCTTTTGTCGAGCTCTGCTCGAGGCTTTCGTCGAGCTCTGCTCGAGGCTTTCGTCGAGCTCTGCTCGAGGCTTTCGTCGAGCTCTGCTCGAGGCTTTCGTCGAGCTCTGCTCGAGGCTTTCGTCGAGCTCTGCTCGACGATTTCGTCGAGCTCTGCTCGACGATTCGTCGAGCTCTGCTCGACGATTCGTCGAGCTCTGCTCGACGATTCGTCGAGCTCTGCTCGACGATTCGGCGAGCTCTGCTCGACGATTCGGCGAGCTCTGCTCGACGATTCGGCGAGCTCTGCTCGACGATTCGGCGAGCTCTGCTCGACGATTCGGCGAGCTCTGCTCGACGATTCGGCGAGCTCTGCTCGAGACTCTTAGCTGTACTTTTTGGGGTGTTACGTTGGGGGTCATTATACCCTTTATTATTTCCCAGGGCTTTGTCATGACTCAGTCATGATAAAACTATTCTAGGGGTCTAGAATTATAAGGGATGTTATGACTTGCTAGGTTGAACTTCAGTAAAATCAGCTTATAAAATACATTGTTTGACAGCAATGATGTTCCTCCAAAAATAATGATGTAGTTGAGGGCGCGCATTCACATGTTCTCACTCATTATGAGGTCATTCCATCCACCCTGTTGGCTAAGGAATAAACTCTTCTTAAGCATGATGGTCAAAAGGACCAAGAGAAAAGTTCTCCCATGATTTTTTCTCCACCTTCAATAGTTGGATGCCTATTGAAAAAGCCAGAAAGGGGTAGGAGAGAATTTGAGAGCAATGTGGAGGAGAGCTATGAGAGCAATGACCTTACATATCAAGTCACTACATTAACATGACATGTTGATCCAGAAAGGGGGAAGTCAACAAGTTGTATGAGGAGAGTAATGACTTGACATTTGAAGTCATTGCATTCAACTGGAGAACTTTGAATAAGCTTACATTTGCTAAATTAATATGTTTTATGTATTAGTGTACCTTAGTATTGCTGTGTGTTTTGCCTTCTTCAAATAGGAGGAGATTTTTGGGAATATTGTCCTTCAATGTTCACAGAATTTAAAGAGGCGTCACCATCAATTCTAAGTGCATAAATGTATTTGATACATGTCCTAAGTTCAATATATGCAGGTTATCTACTATACCATGATTAGACAGGATGTCAGGGTCACAATACTAGTTGGACTCAAGATATGTTGCAAGTAAAGCAGAAATTTGGTCAAGTCTAGAAACGTCAAGTGAAGGCAGTTCACTCGACGAAAGAAGAGCAAAAGTGTTGAGAGAACAACATAAAATCACAGTTGCAATATTGCATACTAATAATCTGGCTAAGTCTAAAAGCTTTGATTGAAGGAAGATTACTCAACGCCAACTCAACAAGATTTCTGGCTAAGGACAGAAGCGTTGAGTGAAGGCAGTTCACTCAACACCAACTCAACAAGATATCTGGCTAAGTATAGAAGCGTTGAGTGAAGGCAGTTCACACAATGCCCCAATCAAGAAGACTGGTTACTAGACATGAAGAAAATTCACTAAGTTTAGAAGCATTAAGTGAACTCACTGATGGCGGCAACCCCCAACGTGTTAAAGTTGAAGACGATAACGGTGACGGCGATGGCGTTCTCCTACATGTTGAACATGATGACGGCGACGGCATTCTCCTACATGATGAAGATGAAGATTACCAAATAATATTTAGTTATTTCTATTTGCATTTTATTTTTATCATGTAATGTTTAAACATTTGAGTATTGTTTTATTTTTATTTAGCTGGCCTGCAAATAGCCAAAGCATGATGTAAAGCCTATATAAGGCTAACCTTATTTCATTTTGAGTTAGTGAATGAAGAATTAAGAAAACCCTAAACTCCTTTGAAGATTTCTCTCCTTCTTGGCCGCCCCCATCTTTCTCTCCCTCTACCTCCTTGGCATTCAGCCAACTCTCCAACTCCCCTCCCTCTTCCTCTTGGCCACCGACCACTCTCCTCCTCCTTCCCTCCTCTTGCTCGGCCCTCCTCCTCCTCCCTCCTCTCTACCACCATCACCTAACCCGAGCCCCTCCCTCTTCCCTCACAAATCCGACCACCACCTCCCCATCTCCTAACCCGAGCTCCTCTTCAACTCCACCTCCTTCCAAAGCTGACCTCCACCTCCACCTCCCTAGATTCGGCCACCACTCTCAAGCCGACCACTTCCACACCCAAAACCGATCACCACCCTCTCCCTTATCCAAAACCCGACCTCCATCAAGAACCCCAAATCAGTCCCCGTGTTATTGTGAGGAAGAAGATCGGCCACGGCAAAGGAGTTATTTTTGTGACATCTCACTCTGGCATGAAGTGAAGGAAGCAGACAAGTTTCTCTCCGGTCGGCGCAACTCCGGCGGAGTCGTGGAAGAACGGTCCTTGAAAGTGAACTGGAATCATCTATTCTGGTTGGGTAACGAGATCCTCTACTTTGTTTTGTGTGATTCCAATATTTTCTTAGAATTTCATTTTGGTGGAATACGTTTGCGTTATTTTGGAATCGTTCTTCTCGTTCGTGATTTATCCTTTCGATTGCATAGGTTGTTCTTCCTAGTTGCTTAGTTTTCCGAGAGGTTTGGCGAGCCTCGCTTTCGTTTTGTTGGGGGAGATCTACCATTTCCAAACTGTACTTTTCGGTAGATCTCTTTTGGTACAACCATCGCTCGTTCGGATCGGGTGGATCCTTTTAGCTCGAAAGAACAACGGCCTATAGCCTTTTGTTCGATCTTATAACGGCGTGGCTACCGTATATTAGCGTTAACTTGATAAAGTTGTTCAACGAGTGTGATGCGTGAAGATTGTGCGAGTGTAGGATTGAATTGTTGTGAGGCATATGTGGCTAACTCGTAGATCTAATTCGCACACAACGTGTTAGCTTTAATTTCCCATTGGAATCCCTCTTGTCTTTTTGTGCCTTAATCCTACTTAGGGAGTGGCCTACATCAATTTGGTATCAGAGGGAGGTTCACGTCAATTTCCTAATTGGCACCCCTCCCCTATCTTGTGGCACGTTACCCGCACTTCTCTTTGCACGTTAGTTGTCAAAATCATTAAAAAAAATTATTTTTGGTCTGCCAATAGCGGCTTAACTTTCTTATTTTTCAGCAAAAAAATCAAAAAAAAAATTATTAATAACCTTCATATTTTATTCTGCAAGAAAATATATTTTATTTTAATATTACCCTAGTGGTTAAGCGGGAACAATTCCGACAATCCTAATTTATTTGGGCCAGTTTACTTTTCCTTGTATGTGCACAAATTTCGGATCGAGTCTTCTCTCCGGTTATCACAATATGGCCTATAACGTTAATGCTTCCCGAGAAAAATCTTTAGGTTCCCTTAGGAACGGTAGAAATCTATTCCATTGCCCGGTAATGGATGATATTATGGTGTTGATTGGCCAACTAAAGGCTAGCCAAGTTGCACCATTTCCCCCAAGGCAACACCCTAGATACCCTACTGATGGCTATAGTTCCATACCGATCTTTAGGAACAAAGATAAACCTAACGCCCAGGCCAAGTGGCAAATAACTGATGATTTGGATACCCTTAAACAAGGGAATAAGTCAGTCTTAGATTATATGCAACTCTTTAAGGATTTGACGGTTAGGAGCGGTGTGAAGGAATCGCCTGAGGTCACCCTGTCTAGGTTTCGTAGGGGGTTGAGCCCCTACATCCAGCGAAAGTTATTGCGATGTGGTCACACTGATCTAGAAACCATCTTTTGCACGACGTTGGAAATTGAGAAGAACCAAATTCTTAGGAGTAAAGTTCCACGTCAGATGATTACTATAGGTGAGTCTAGTGGCAAATCCGGTATTAGCTCTATTGAGCGTCCTACCTCGATTACTCCCATAGGACATTTTGAGTGTTCCCCTGAGTTGCCTGACTTAGTGGTTGATTCCCCTAATGAGTCTAAGGTTGTGCCTAGGACTGTGCCCATCACTGAGGGCGAGGCTGAAATTACTGACGATAGATTGACGTTGAAGAAATTGGTTACCCGAGTGATCTGGATGATGATTTCTCCTCTGAGGAATCACCCCCATTCCTTTACGATGATATTTCGGAGCCATCTACCTTGATTTCCATAGAGTCTTCTGATGACCCTGAGGCAGTTGATATTCTGGTTGAGTCGGAAGAGTTACCGTATGCTGAGAGCTTACCCAGTTGTGATTTAGGCAATGAAATGTTAGGACTCGAGCTAGTTATTTTTAGTCCGAGACATATTGTAGTGCCCATTCCTGAGATTTTTACTGCGACTGACTTGGAAGTTATGATGGATGTGTTGGAAGTATATCCTAGCGAGAGAGTGACATTTTTGGAAGACGATATAGAAGTAGACCCGGATGAGCGTCCCCTGATGCTAACTCCGTTACGTGAATTTAAATGCGATCTTAACTCTCTCCCGATTTTGCTTACCCGACTCTCCCACCTGATATGTTGACCCGACCAGCGGATCCCCTCGGAGATGAATTTATCTTACCAACTGTGCTGGTCCCGTCATTAGACATGCCTCGACAAGCGTTGAAAGAATTCGTGTGTGGTCACAATATAATTTTTGATAGTCTTGTATACTCCCGAATTCCATCGTTTAGTCAAATCCCTGAGTATATGTTATTGACGTGGCCGTTAATTGTGCCACCTGATTTCTTTCTGCTAGTACCACCATATGTAGTCTCTTTAGTGCCCCTGATCTCGTTATATTGGCACCACCTGATGTAGTTCCGCTGGTGCCACCCTACTTATTTCCATTTGTGCCACCATATGTAGTTCCGTTATCGCCATTTTCTATGTCAAGTCAACATGCACTAGTATTTTCCTCTCTTCTTCTTAATTTACATAAACACATTATGGTAGCGCTAGTAACACAAGTTTCTTCTTATCAATGTATTGCTAACCTACATAAGAGAGTGTCTCCCTATAAGGTTTTCGGTTTACTCTTGGTGCGACTCATCCCTGAACGGATGCCTTCGGGCACTGTAGAAACGTTGGTGAGTCGGCGAGTTAGAATTTTTCGGATTCTTAATCAATTAGGAGAAACAACATATCTGTTGAAGTTAACCACTGAATGGGGTCATTCCCCTAGTTTAAATGTTTCCAATTTCACGCATTGTGTTTTTCCACCATTTGAAATATCTAACTCTACGTTTGGTGCCACTATATTTTCATTTGGGTTGGGGGGTGAGCTTTTTCTTGGATCGTTCTCTCCATTGGTCTCCAACGGAGGTACGTTGATTGTTGATGCAGAAATTTTTCCTCTTTATTTGCCTAATGCATTTCCAAAGTTCCGCAGGACAATCTTTTTGCTAGACAGGTTCATATTTGGTGGTTTGCTCTCCTCTCCAAGCGGCAGTATTCAACGTTCCATGATACGATGGTGTGATCGTCCAGTCCCCAGAGACTCTTGGATCCCGGACTCGGTGATAGTTCTTTTGGATGATGTTCTTCGGCGCCGGCACCTCCATGCCAAATCATCGGTGATGAGTTCTTTTGAGCGGGGGAGGATTGATGGCGGCAACCCCCAACGTGTTAAAGTTGAAGACGATGACGGTGACGGCGACGGTGTTCTCCTACATGTTGAACATGATGACGGCGACGGCGACGGCATTCTCCTACATGATGAAGATGAAGATTACCAAATAATATTTAGTTATTTCTATTTGCATTTTATTTTTATCATGTAATGTTTAAACATTTGAGTATTGTTTTATTTTTATTTAGGTGGGCTGCAAATAGCCAAAGCATGATGTAAAGCCTATATAAGGCTAACCTAATTTCATTTTGAGTTAGTGAATGAAGAATTAAGAAAACCCTAAACTCCTTTGAAGATTTTTCTCCTTCTTGGCCGCCCCCCTCTCTCTCTCCCTCTACCTCCTCGGCATTCAGCCAACTCTCCAAATCCCCTCCCTCTTCCTCTTGGCCACCGGCCACTCTCCTCCTCCTTCCCTCCTCTTGCTCGGCCCTCCTCCTCCTCCCTCCTCCTCTCTACCACCATCACCTAACCCGAGCCCCTCCCACTTCCCTCACAAATCCGACCACCACCTCCCCATCTCCTAACCCGAGCTCCTCTTCAACTCCACCTCCTTCCAAAGCCGACCTCCACCTCCCTAGATTCGGCCACCACTCTCAAGCCGACCACTTCCACACCCAAAACCGATCACCACCCTCTCCCTTATCCAAAAACCCAACCTCCATCAAGAGCCCCAAATCAGTCCCCGTGCTATTGTGAGGAAGAAGATCAGCCACGGCAAAGGAGTTATTTTTGTGACATCTCACTCCAGCGTGAAGCGAAGGAAGCGGACAAGTTTCTCTCCGGTCGGCGCAACTCCGGCGGAGTCGTGGAAGAACGGTCCTTGAAAGTGAACCGGAATCATCTATTCTGGTTGGGTAACGAGATCCTGTACTTTGTTTTGTGTGGTTCCAATATTTTCTTAGAATTTCATTTTGGTGGAATACGTTTGCATTATTTTGGAATCGTTCTTCTCGTTTGTGATTTATCCTTTCGATTGCATAGGTTGTTCTTCCTAGTTGCTTAGTTTTCTGAGAGGTTTGGCGAGCCTCGCTTTCGTTTTGTTGGGGGAGATCTACCATTTCCGAACCGTACTTTTCGGTAGATCTCTTTTGGTACAACCATCACTCGTTCGGATCGGGTGGATCCTTTTAGCTCGAAAGAACAATGGCCTATAGCCTTTTGTTCGATCTTATAACGGTGTGGCTACCGTATATTAGCGATAACATGATAAAGTTTTTCAACGAGTGTGATGCATGAAGATTGTGCGAGTGTAGGATTGAATTGTTGAGAGGCATATGTGGCTAACTCGTAGATCTAATTCGCACACAACGTGTTAGCTTTAATTTCCCATTGGAATCCCTCTTGTCTTTTCGTGCCTTAATCCTACTTAGGGAGTGGCCTACATCACTCACTTCACTCAATGCCATAAGAGCTGAAGCATTGATAGAAGCTCAAGAAGTCAAAGCCTCAGAAAAAGCAGACAGAAAATCTATCTAAGTCCAAAAGCATTGAGTGAAGGCAGTTCACTCAACGCATACTCAATAGGCAATTCAACTAAGTCCAGAAGAGTCGAGTGATGAAGGCTCACTTGACGCCTAATCAGTTAAGACTATAAAATACATAATGCACCGAGGAATGAAGGCTCACTCAGCGTACTCAACGCCTAGATATGCAGAATTGTGCTATGTACTTTTGCATTGAGTGATAAGGCTTCACTCAATGCCTGAGCAGTTTTCCCGAATTTTACTAAGTCCAGAAGCACTGAGTCATGCTAACGTCAACAGAAATTCAAATATCATAGGATTTGCTTGCTAGAAGACAAAAGGCACCGCTTATCTTTAGTACTATAATAAATACAAAAGTTGTGATGTAGTTGCCCATTCTAGGGGTCCATACTACGCATAAAGTCATTGGATTTATGGGAAATAAAAAGCGAGTTCTGAGAAATTAAACTCAAGCTTTTTGACTTTTAGAATACGAGATTTTTTTTAAACATCTTCTTCATAGAAAATAAAGAAGAAGAGCTCTGCAACTCAAGTTCAACAACAAGTTTTAGAACTTTAGACAAGGTTAGCTAATTGAAGAAGAAAAGAACACCAAAATTATTTAGTCTTCATCAGCAAGTTCAGAAGCTCTAGTTTCTGAGATTCTTCCCAGCACAACAGAACCATCCTAAAGATCAACTTCCTTGGTGTTGAGAAGAAGTAGGGTTGAGTTCACTCAGTCTAGAAAGTAGACTCAGAGAATCATTTCTCTGGAGTCATATCATCATAAATAACTTACCTTTTCTATAGGATCTTAACAGATTTGAGTTGTAAGCCTGATATATAAAGGCTGAGTGGTAGGATCCTTTTGTGGATCTGAGGTAGGGCCTTTGTGACTGAGCTGTAGGAGATTTATTCTCTGAGGTACTGTCCTGTGGTGGATCTGAGTGTAGGACTAACCTCCTAGCTTGAGTATAGGACTTTTGATAAAGTCTGAGGAAGGTAATCTTGTGCAGATTACTGAGATGTTGGAGATTATATCTCTGAGTATAGGGCCTTGGGCAAAAGGTAGGACTTGGAGGAGTTTGAGTTATCTTGAGAGATCTGTGTTGTAAGCTCATTGAGCTGATATTGGAGAGGTTGTCCTTGTCTAACACACTGTTAGAAAGGGGGGAGGGACAATGGATGTACCCATAACTTAGGGAACCACTATAAATACTTCTGTATTATTATGTGTTCTTAAAAGCTAACCTAAAACTAAATCACAACTCACCAAAGCAAAAAAGATATTCACAAAAGATACAAAAAACCTATTCACCCCCACTCTAGGTGTTTAGCTAGTCTTGAAACAAAGACTTTCAGAAAGTATGTATGGCCATTGGTTGAACGGAATATCCAATAGTGTGAACAAAAATGCTCATATACATAGTAAAAGGAAGGGGATGTGTTTAGAGTGCCTTTAAGGCTCCATATGAGGAAATAAAGATGGCTCATCCTGGACCATTTGTATTTGGTGCCCCAACCACCTCACTCTAGGAAATAGAAGAGTCAACTTCCAAGTCCCTTCCATTTAGATAGTTGGTTGCTGTCCGACCTATAGCTCAATCTCATAGGGCAATATCTGATGCTATCAACCTGTGCTCAACCACCAAGCTGAGACATGTTAATACCAATAAGACATTAACTACTAAGATTAACTACTGGCAGGCAAAATTCCAAGGCATTGCTGAAAGAAATAAGAAGAATGTTGATGTATTCCTTCTTGAATAGAAAACTGAAGTATCTACTTCAAAAGATGTTCGGAAAAAATATACAACATCCATGAGTGTTGGTGTTGTGGGAAAGTGGGACACTTTGCCATAGATTGTTGGCACAACCCCAATACACTTAATGCAAAGAAAGGCATTCAAGCCAGGCAATGTTTTGTTAGAACTACTTATACTGCTAACATGCACTGAGGACCTAAGATAAATTAGGATCCTTAAAGTGATCTATATTTTGCAGGTTAGTTCAAGTACCTTTCTAAATCAGATATGGTACTTAGATAGTGGGTGTTCCAGACATACGACTGGGATAAGGAGCTTACTTAAAGACTACACTCCAATAAAGAATGGACATAAAGTAATCTTTGTTGGCTCTGATATGGTCATCACAAGAGGCTATGGTATGATTACCAATGGCATAGTCTCAATAACAAGGGTAGCTTATGTGGAAGGGTTGTAACACAACCTTGTATGCATAAGTCAACTATGTGACTTGGTCTATATCATTGAATTACACAATGACAAGTGCTTGATCAATAAGTCACTTGACTTAGAGGTCATTCTCTCAGGCACTAGGAGTGGAAATGTGTACTGCTTAGATTTCATTTGCATTAATTCATTATATCCTGTGTGTCATGTAGCTAATGAGAGAGAGTCTCTTTGTGTTTAATGGCATAGGAGACATTAACTACAAGACAATGAACAAATTATTCTATAAAAATTTAATTAGAAATAACCTGAATTTAAAATGTATTAAAAGTGGTCCCTGTCATGAATTCCAAATGGGAAAGCAAACACGGGCCATATTTAACAGTATTGGCTCCAAGGTCACTGAAAGATGTCTCTATCTTTCTCTATCTATTGCATATGTACTTATTTGGTCCTTTTCCCATTAAGACCCTATGTGGGAAGTTGTATACCCTAGTGATAGTAGATGATCACTCTAGGTATACATGGGTATTCTTCATTAAGAAAAAGTCAGATACCTTAGCTGTCTTTATGTACCATGTCAAGGTTGTTCAGAATGAGTTACAATGTGTTGTGGTCAAAACTAGAACTGACCATGGTACAGAGTTTCAATTTTGGGCCATGAAAAAGTTCTGTCAAGACTTTGGTATCATCTAAGGGTTTTCCTCTCCAAGAACTCCCCAACAAAATGGAGTGGATGAGTGAAGAAATAGGACCTTAATAGAGGCTGGCAGAACACTACTTAATTACTCCTCACTTCTAGAATACTTCTGGGCTAAGGCAGTCAATAAAACTTGTTATGTTCTTAATAGAGCCTCCATTAATAAGGCCAATGAGAAAACACCCTATGAAAATCTGAAAGGCAAACAACCAATTATTTCATATTTTAGAATCTTTGGTTACAAATGCTATATTTAAAATAATGGGAAATCTTAACTTATAAATTTGCTAAAGAATACAATATAGGTGTGTTGGAGTATGCGTTCCATGCTTCTTTGTTTGCTAATAACAAATCTCATTTATATTTGATTATCGTATGTTTATGATGTGTAGTTATAACAGGTCTAACACTAAAATAATTTTTTGCTTGGATTCGGGATTGCAAAGAGAAGTTAAGGTGATATCGCCTTGCGATATCGAGTATCGCCGCCAGGCGATAGCTCGCGGGGAAGTTACCGCATGATCTCTACGATGTGCACTTAAATTCAATATTGCCCGGCAATATCGACATCGCCCAGGCAATAACGCACGTTTGGCCACGACCAGATCATCCCGCAGAAACCTTAGAATCATGGGACACGTGGTAGCCGGATAAGATATCGCTGTCAAGCGATACCCAGTATCGCCAGCAATAGCTCCAAAATATATATTTGACTCATTTTTCTGTGGAGATCAAGATTTTCAGATTATAGAGTGTTTCTTCCCGTGCAACTTATCCAGAGAGCTCCAGTATCCAGAAAAACTCCATCTTCCCAAGAAGGTTCAAGAGAGAAAAAGAGATGACTCATATGCGACATCTCAAGCAACCTTGGCAAGGATTCATCAGCATCTTTAGCACTTTATTTAGAGGGATTTTTAATTCTGAAAGTTATTTTTTGTAATTCTTCATTTCATCATTGTAATCGATAGAGGAAATCGCCGTCTTATGCGTGGCGTCTAAGTGCTTGCATGGATTAAGAGAAAATCTCTACCTTGTGCGTGGCGTCTAGATCCTTATGTGACTTAAGGAGTTTTCGTCTCCATGTGTGCAATGTCTAGATCATGGATAGATCTAGGGGAAGGCTAGTAGCAAGATCTAGGGAGAGATGCGCTATAGCCGGCCGGTTCATGGTAGAAGGACCCGTGAAATCAAAAGGAGTTTATTTCTCATAGCCTTGAACTCTAACTTTGTAGAGAATCTCTGTACTGAGTTTGTAACACTTATTAAAGAAATTATAATCAATTGTGTTCCTATGATTTACTAAGTGTTCATCATTGATTAAGAAAAATTTGCTTTTGATTTCTGTAATTATTTCATCCAGTAAAATAGACTAAGAGGAAAAATTTTGTTGACCCTTATTCACCCCCCCCCCCCTCTAAGGGAGCCTCACGATCCAACACTTGGTATCAGAGGAAGGTTACTCTAAAACGGTTTCATCACCTAGAGTAATGGCGCATAACGATCAAAAATTTTTTGAGGGGCAAGGGATTAGAAGACTCCCTTGTTCACTGGCACAAACTATAACTATTGGAAAACTCGAATGCGATGTTTTCAAATTACCTTAGATATTGAAGTATAGGGTATGATAGAATAATGCTACACGACCTACAATGTTAGTTGGAAGTGTCATTATGTAAAGTCGAAGGAACACTTTATTTTGTGTGTTAGAAATAACTGAGTTAAATCAAGTGTGTGCATGTGAAACTGCATGTTATATTTGGAATTTACTTGAAGTTACTCATGAAGTTACATTGTAGGTGAAGGACTCAAAGCTGTTCCAGTTAGAGTATGAAATTTAAAATCTCAAGATTGAGGTTGATGAAGACATAGACTCTATTTACACAAGATTCATCAAAATTTTTAATGACTCTAAGGTTGTTGGAAAGATTTTTTCAAATTGTTATTTAGTGAGGAAGATTCTTAGATCGCTTCCCCCAAAATTCAATCTGAAAGTGACTGTCATCTTGGAGTCACATGATCTAAAGTCACTTCAAATTGAGAATCTCATCGAAAATCTGAAAACTTATGAGGTGGAACTAAGGATTCAACAACAAGAGTACAATTTGGAGCCAAGAAAGAAAGCGTTGGTATTGAAATATAAGAAGGAAGAGGAAAGTGAATCTGATGATAATGACGAGGAAGATGAGGAGAGCTTTTTTGTTAAGAAGTTCAAGAGGTTTATGAGAAACCCTGAAAGAAGAAATTCCTGCAGAAAGTTTTTCAACAAAAAAGAATCTGGGTACAAGAAAGGAAAAACAAAAGCAAATGTAAAAGATGATGAAGAGCGTCCACCACCTGAATGTTATGACTCCAAAAGAATCGGACATATCAGAAGCAAGTGCCCAAAATATCTGAAAGAGCTGAAAGATAAGAGGCACAAGAAGAAAGTTCTTAAGGCTGAAACCTGGATGACATCACATCTGAGGAGTCAAGTGGATCAAGTTCAGAAGCAGATGAGGAGGCCAACAAGTTCTTGATGGGAAAGAGCAACTCTCCATCCAATGATGAGTGCAGTGTTCAGAGCGACATTGAGGTAACTCCTCCAACTTATGATGACTTATATTCGGAATTTCTAAAAACATGTAAATATTTTGAAAAAAATTTATAAGATATTGAATTACTTAAATCTAGAAATAAAATATTGTTAAAAGAAAATAAAAAATCTAACCACTGAATTTAAAGTACTTGGGAAGGAGAAAATGACTTGTCAAGAAGACTCTCACTCATTGACAAGGATACTAGAATTAGAAAAGAATCTTATTAAGCCTCAATCTCATGTTGATTCTCTTAAAAAGAAAAGGGGAGACTGTAACACCCCCATCCGTCACATGGAATATAATAGAAGGTCCGGTCGGGGTCCCACGCAATATACCACATATAGTTAGTGGAGTTACATATTAACACCAAATTACTGCTAAAGGAACGTGCATCCTAACCAAGAGCATTCTAGTGGAAGCTTTTTAAAACAGTTATAAGAACCCAAAATACAAAAGCATGAATGTCCACACTAACCATAGGTAGGAATGATAGCAAAATACACAAAATTCTCGTCCTTAGGGCCTTACAAGTGTTTACTTAAACAATACATGTTTTTCATACTTCGGTACGCAGGCCGACCACACATGAACATAGTAAAGTAAACATTTCGCTTTGGCCTTCAAGGGCCAGCACAGCATCAAGGGCTTCAGCCCGCTACTTGCCACTAGGCTCCCCTATTACTACATTCGAACAATCCACTTAATGGTGGTAAAACTAGGCAACAGTCAGCTAAAGCTAGCCAAATTATAACGACCCCGCCCCTTAATCAGGGCGGCGGTGCTCCTTCACAGCATTTTATTAGTATAACCAAACATGATGGAGAAAGTACAATTTAAGCACACTTCACCATAGGCGTAGGCACACACGGACATATACCCCGTGCTCTCAGGGCACATTCTCGGTGAACTCGGTCCACCACCGCCCCCAGGACGGCAATATCGTGAGCAAATAAATCTTTTTCAGCCGACTCCTAAGACTGGCCCTCTATGCCATCAGTAAGTGTGATGTACCTTAGATATCTTAACCGAACCACATAGAGTGGGTACGGTTCCACTCAACCCGTTGCTCACACCTCCATGTCAACTTAAGTCATCGGCGCGGGTCAAGCTTCCCCGAATCCCAAAGTACTGATCAAACAATATTACATAACCCGTTTATGTACAAGGTTTTCTCCCAGACCACCAAGATGGCAGAAATGCGCTTCTGCCAAGTTTTCCGGGTACACCTTGGAGTTAGTCCCCAAGGATCCCTGTTGTACTATACCACGTAGAAAACCCGAAAAATAAACGATATAAAGTCTTCTCCGACAATACAAGCATAATGAAAACATCACCGATCCAGACCAACTTGTACGGATAAGCTTCACACACCATGCCTACGTCCTTACTTTGATTCCGGACTCTAAATGCAAAACGATGGGGATAAACCATATTTACCCGAAGGAATACCTCACACTCACCGGCCACCTGCGGGAGAGAGTTTCCGATGCAAAAAGGAAGAGGACTTCACATGTCCAAGTAGAGAATCGTTACTCCTCTGTTCACTTCGGCGCCATGGAAAACTAGACGGATGAAAACCACTGCAACAGACTCGCCTCCGCAGATCAAGACTCGGCTCGCGATTCGGATCTCTGAAGCTCCAACAATGGCGGGATTCCTCCTTCTTCTTCTCCCTTTGTTATCCCCTCTATCTACCTCTTAGAAAGTGAAATGGCCAAATAAAATGAGGCCTAAACCCTCATTTCTTTGCCTTATACCAAGAGGAGAGATTCTTGGCTGTCGGATCCCTCTTGAATAAAACGAATGTCCTTGATTCCCTCTTAAAATCGTCTTCCTGGGTTCACACACAGCTTATGGCATGCCCGTGTCATAGGCCGTGTCTCACAACTGTAAGAGAAATCATCGATCTCAGAACAGGACACGACCTCTTATATGCCCAAGTCAACCTAGACACGCCCGTGTCAACCCTAGACACGCTAGTGTCACAAGATGTGTGCCTCAATCGACGCTGAAACCGTCAAGCCCGAACAGGACACAGCTATGTGACACACCCAAATCACAGGCCATGTGACCGACACGGCTTCGGACATGCGCGTGTCCTATTTCGTGTTGCCCAGTCGACACAACCCGGCAAACATAGAGCATGACACGGCTTTGGACATGCACGTATCAAAGACTGTGTTGCTCAGTCGACACAGCCCACTCATATCCGAGATTTGGGGAATTACAATTCTCCTCCCCTTAAAAGAATTTCATCCCGAAATTAGAGAATGGAAAGGTACACAAAATTAAATTGTACCTGAGTAGAAAAGCTCGGGGTACTCCTCAAGCATGGTCTTCTCTCATTCCCACGAAAGCTCCGCACGACCATAATTGTCCCATCAGACTTTGACCATCCTTATAGCTTTGTTCCGCAATTGTTTGACCTTCGTATCCTCGATCTGAATGGGTCTAACTTTCATTGTTAGCCCACTATCGACCGATACTTGATCCGCAATAACCACTTGCGCTGGTTCTTTCGCGGCTTTATGTAGGATTGAGATGTGAAATACATCATGCAATCCACTCAGCTCTACCGAAAGATCCAAACGATAAGCATCTTCACCAACCCCCTCCAAGATCTAAAAAGGCAAAACATACCTAGGACTATGCTTCTTTAAGCGTCGAATCCTTGATACGCCTTTAAACAGCTTTATCTTGAGGCATACCCAATCGCCCACCGCAAACTCCATATTCTGATGCTTGGCGTTGTAGTACTTGGCCTGTCTATCTTGAGCAATCAGTAGCCATTCCCGAATCAACCGTACCGTTGACATAGCATCTTCAACCTCTCTTCATTTATAAAGCTTCGATTCTCCCTTTTCTACCCAAGACAATGGTGTACGACACCTCCTCCCATAAAGAGCCTTAAAAGGCGCCATCTGAAAACTGGTTTGATAGATGTTATTATATGCAAACTCAATCATGTAAAGATGGTCCTCCCACTATTTACCAAAATTCAAGGCACACATACAAAGCATGTCTTCCATCGTCCTGTTCACCCTTTCAGTTTGCCCATCTGTCTGTGGGTGAAAAGTCGTGTTGAGCCTCAGTTTGATTCCCAACAGTTGATGCACCAAACTCCAATCATTGGACGTGAGGTGCCCATCTCGGTCACTCACGATGTTTATTGTGCATGCCGTGTAGTTGTACAATAATAACTACATACAGTTTTGCTAGTTTAACCACCGGATCATCCTTCCTATTAGGAAAGAAGTGCGACACTTTCGTCAATCGATCTACGACCACCCAAATGGCGTCTTTGGCCTCTTTGATATTGGCAACCCATGCAAAAAATCCATGAAAATATCATCGAACTTACACTCTGGTATAGGTAAAGACTTCAAGAAATCTTCGGGCTTCTGTCACTCCGCCTTCACCAAGGTGCACGCTTGACACTTTGCCACATAAAGTGTCATGTCATTTTTGAGTCCTGGCCACAAGAACAACTTTTTCATGGCTTTATACATTCTCGTGCTCCCCGGGTGAATCGAGTACTTAGCATGATAAGCCTCATACCTCAATTCCTCTCGTAGTTTACCCACACTTGTGACGCACAAACGACTGTCCCTCCATAACGGTCCATTATTAACCGTAAATTGGGAATTTAACCCATCCAAAGCCTCTGCCATGATCTGCTTCATGCTATTATCCAAGACTAGAGCTCGCTGAATCCTATCAGCAAGGTCGCACTGCACCTCTGTCGAGTTCAATTGTGCTTTGGCACTAAACTTCATGTCAAATCAAGAGGTCTCCAAGGCCTCCAACTCACGAACCAAACGCTTGTCATGCATCGACAACTAACTAATGCATCTGCAACCACATTACCTTATCCAGGCATGTAGTGTACCTTGAAGGTGTAGTCCCCCAGGAACTTCATCCACCTCCTTTATTGCATGTTTAAATCCTTTTGATCCAAAATATACTTCTGGCTCCTACGATCGGCATAGATATCGACCTTCACACCGTACACGTAATTCCTCCAATGCTTCAAAGCGAGTATCACGGCTGCTAACTCCATGTCATGGGCCGGATAATTCCCCTCGTGTACCTTCAGCTGGCGCAAGACATATGCTATTAAACTCCCCTGCTTTAGCAGCACACAACCTAAGTCGATGCATATAGCATCACTGTAGAACTCAAAGCCTTCTGCCCCACATGGCGCAAAGAGTATAAGCGGTGTGGTCAGGCGACTCTTCAGCTCATCAAAAGCTTGCAAGCTCTCCGACGATAGACAAACTTCTAATCTCTCCTTGTCAACATCGTTAGGGGTAACCCTATCCGCGAGAAGTTCTCCGCGAAGTGCCTGTAGTAAACGACAAGCCCTAGAAAACTCTGGACTTCCGCTACTGAAAACAATACAGGCCACTCCTGTATAGCAACCATCTCCGCCGGATCCACAGTGATTCCCTCACCTACTAATTATAAGACCAAGGAATGTTATCGAGGACGACCAAAACTCACACTTGGAGAACTTTGCGTGCAGTTGGTTCCTCCTCAATGTCTCCAACACCATATGCAAATGCTTGAAATGATCATCCTCGCACTGCGAGTACACTAGTATATCGTCGATAAAGACTATCACGAACTGGTCTTTGTATTCTCTGAACGTTATGTTCATCAAATCCATAAAAATGGATGGCGCATTCATCATCCCAAACGGAATGACGGTGAACTCATAATGCCCATAATGTGTGCTGAAAGCCGTCTTGGGAATGTCACTTTCCCTTATCCGCAGCTGATAGTATCCGGATTTCAGATCCAACTTTAAGTAAACAGTCGGCCCGACCAGCTGGTCAAACAGATCATCAATTCTCGGTATCAGATACTTATTCTTCTCTGATAGCTAGTTCAACTCCCGGTAATTAATATAGAGTCGTAAGCTTACGTCCTTCTTCTTAAAAAAGAGGACTGGTGCGCTCCAAGGCGATAAACTTGGACGCACATAACCTAGTTCTAATAGCTCTTGAAGCTGTACTTTCAGCTCCGCTATCTACTTAGGCGCTAAATTATACGGAGAGTGTGACACAGGTTTGGCACCTAGAACTAGCTCAAAGGTAAAGTCGATCTCTCGCTGAGGTGGAGCTTTAGGGAGATCTTCAGGGAATATGTCAGGAAACTAAGATACAACTGGGATGTTGTCCAAACCAGGATTAGGCTTCAAAACCTCCACTAAAGTGAAAAACAGCTCTGCACCACTCCAAACTGCCCTAATCACCTTGAGAGCAGACATCAATGTCTTGCTCGGCCCCTACATGCCTGAGAATGTCGTCTCACGATCCATATCTAGTCCCAATCTAACCACCTTAAGGTTGCAATCAATGTACGTACTCTGCTCCGAGAGCCAGTCCATACCAAAGATCACGTCAAACTCCACAATCGGTAGTAACTACACTTGCAAATAATATTCATGACTCCAAATCCCTATCTTCACTCAACAAACTCTATACATGCGCATAGAACACCTATTAGGCAGCAACACATCCAATTTGTCCCTTGCCATCGAAGAAGGTACTCGGATGCGCGATACAATTCGGACAAAAAGGAATGCGAAGCTCCCGTGTCGAATAGTGCTCTCGCCGGACAATCAAAAACCAATACAAAGTCTAGCACAACCAGTCATAGGCTAACACGCATAAAGCAACAAGCATTTAAAGCTAAACTGCTATCAATTAAACCATACCTATCACCACGTTTGTCTGCTTCATGGCCTCCTGCTGTCCAAGGTTGTACCCTCTAGGCTTCCTTTCGGACTTCGGACATCCGCTCCAACAATCTCGGGCAAAGTTTCCCGGCCTCCCACAGTTATAACATATAATTGGGTCTCGCCCAATGGCTGCTCCAGGTCTAGTCTTCTTTGCCACTGGAATACCACTACATTTGTAACACCCCAAAATGTTGTAGGAGAGTCGGGGATCGATTTTGGCCAAGACAAGGTTTTGGTGCAGGTGACACGGGCCCCGACACGGGCGTGTCGGAGGCCGTGTCGGGCGTGTCGGGCTCGGGCCGTCGAGCTGGCCGTGTCGTCGACCACCGCAGGTCGACGATGGTCGTGTGGTGGAACACGGCCTAGGACACGGGCGTGTCACAGGCCGTGTCACACCTTGGCTGTGCGGTTGGGTACACGGGTAATGACACGGGCACGAACACGGGCGTGTCTAGTTTGACACGGGCGTGTCTGATGCCGTGTTACCAAGCCATGTACCCCTCTGACTGCAAAGTGTTGATAAATTGCACACGGGGGGCGTGACACGGGTCCCAACACGGGCGTGTCGCAGGTGACACGGGCGTGTCGGAGGCCGTGTCAAAGGCCGTGTGCTGGTTTTCAATTTTGGTCGAGACAACGAATGAGCTACACGGCCAGGCACACGGCCGTGTGCCAACCCGTGTTCGGCCTAGATTTTATGATTTTGGATTTAATCAGGGCCGTTCGTTTCCTTGGCTTTGGATCCGACGGTGGGGGGTTCTCCTGGGTGGTTATAGTCGGGAAATAGGGTTTAGAAACCCATTTTCCATTGGACAATCTCTCTCTCTAAAAGTTAGAGAGAAGGGAGAGCAAGGAGGAAGGAGGAGTCCAAGATCCGGCCGCCGGAAGTGCTTCGGAGCTCCGAATCGCGATCTGAGTCCAGATCCGCGGAGTCGACGCCGTTGCGGTGCTTTCCAACCGTATAGTTTTCGATGGCGCCGCGGAAGAACGCAAGGGTAACGATTTCTCATCCTTGGGCATGTGAAGCCCTCTTTTCCTTTGCATAGAAAGCACTCTCTCGCGAGTGAGCGAAGAGTTGGAGCGTTCCTTGGGGTAGATATGTGAAGTCCCCCTTGTGTAGAGTCCGTATGCGTAAACGGACATAGGCATTGTGTGTGAAGCCTATTCGGACATGTTGGTCCGGATTGGTGATGTTGCATTGCATTTGAACCGGGCAAGAATCCGGGTGTTTGGGTGTTTTCGGGTTTTCTACGTGGTAGATTGCATCAGGGAGCCTTGGAGATTAACTCCAAGGTGCACCCAGAAAACTGGGCAAAAGTGGGTTTTACCAACACGGTGGCTGGGGAGCCAACGTGAACATAACCGGGTTATGTGATTATTGTGGTGGAAACGGGACTCGGTGAGTCTTGGCCTGCGCATATGGCTTAAATTGTCGTTGCGGTGTGAGCACGGGTCTGGCGGAACCGTACCCGGTCTATGTCGTTCGGTAGGACCATTGGCATGGATGAGGGTCTTCGGCGGTCTATGGCTTAAATTGCCGTGACCAAGGCCAGGAAGGCAAAATGCTCATATGGATGACCGTCCAAGAGGTGGTGGTGGATTGGGAACGTCTATGGCTTGAATTGACGTGACGTTGGCCGGTTCGCCGAGAATATGCCCTGAGTGCACGGGGTGTGTGGCCGTACGAGCCTACGCCTGTGTTGATGTGCGTTCACATTAATATATTGCCTATACTAATAAAGTGCAGGGAAATAGCATCGCCGCCCCAATTTTAGGGGCGGGATCGTTATAATTTGGTCAGCATAGCTGACCGTTGCTTTTGTTTGCCACCGGGCGGTGGTTTGTGCTTGCAGGTGCTGCGGAGCCGAGCGGAAAATAGCGGGCTAAAGCCCATGTTGCGGTGCTGGCCCTCGAAGGCCTAACCCTTTTTATGCTTTCCGTTTATTTCATGTATGGCCGGCCTGCGAGCCGAAGTATGTAAGACATGTTTTGTTAAGCAAACCTTGTAAGGCCTTAAGGCCGGTACTTTTGTATTTTCATTCCTATTGTTACTTCTGTAGTGGACATTCCTGCTTGGCAGGGTTCTTGAATTTGTGCAACTTAATAATTTGCTTCCGCTAGAATGACTCTATGTAGGACGTCGGCGATTGGTTGTATGGTTTCAACGCGTAACCAACCGGTCTGTCCGTAGTATATGGCGTTGGGCCCCGGCCGGACCTACTGCTATATGCTATGCGACGGATAGGGGTGTTATAAATTGGTATCAGACTTCTGGTTTCGGTCAAGCTTAAATGAATTTGTGGACGAATTCACTTTAAGGGGTGGTGAGCACATGTGTGCGTCATCGTTATAACATGAAAAGAACCCATGAATGTCCACTTAGGAATGAAAATATACATGTTTGAGGAACCTGCGTGTTCCTATAATTGCTGTTTGCAGTAATTTTTAGGTCGCTTATCGGTGTTTTGCACGATTATAGGTGACCAGAAGTGGTGCTGGGCCGTCTGAACGGCCAGGTTCTGAGGCGAGCAGTGCGTCAAGCGGATGCGCCTGCAACACCTCCGTCTGCCGAGACCATTAGGTTGGTGGCAGAAGCGGTCATGGAAATGATAATTGCGCAGCCTGCAAGGCAAGTGCAGCAGCCTGCTCCTGCTATGGAGCAAGTACTGCTTCAGATGGCAGAGCAAAGGAGGGTTGAGCAAGTAGTTTTGGAGCCAGAGTTGCCTCGGAGAGCAACTGAAAGACAACTGAAGCACGTGATGGGCTTTCATCCACCGGTATTCACGGGGGCAGAAACCCCGACCCAAGCAGAGGATTGGCTCTTAAGGGTCAACAGGGTGATGACTGCGACGGAAATGGAAGAGTGGCAGAAGACCACAATAGCGACGTTCCTGTTGGACGGGGACGCAAGACTATGGTGGGAAGGCCTAGAGCTACATCAGTTGCGGGGAAGGCCGTTGGCCGAAGTTTCGATGGAGGAGTTTGCAAGACTATTCATGGCTCGATACCTCCCCTCGGCGCAGAGAATTGCGCTAGAAAGCGAGTTTTAGAAGTTGGTGCAAGGGGATTGCACCGTTGATGAGTACCTCCACGAGTTTACTCGGTTGGGGAGATATGCCGGCTCTACCTTCGCAGACGAGGAGCGCAAGACGAGCCGCTTCTACGAAGGGCTAAGAGATGATTCAAGATTGCTACTGTCGGGGCCCAAGGCGCAGGGTTTCATGACCCTGGTCAATTCGGCCCGGTCCTTGGAGAAGGACATGAAGAATGTCCAAGCAAAGAAGGAATCCGGTAGTAATAAAGCGTAGTTCAAGGCACCGACTACGTCGAAGTCGGGCTACTGCAGATTCTATAAGAAAGCTAAGACGTCGGGTCCAGCCTCTTCAGGTGCCTCAGGGGCAACTACCAATCGAACCCCGGGCGCTTGTTTCACGTGTGGAAAGACGGGGCACTTTGCCCGTGATTGCTGGAGTGGACGCTCAAAGTCTGAAAGGAAACAAGGAGCTACCTACGAGGAGAAGGGCAAGGCGGTGGAGTCAACCGCGTCCCACTATGCTCCGACTCAGCCTAGAGTCTATAACTTGGGCCAGCAGGAGGCCATTAAGCAGGCGGATGTGGTGACAGGTATGAGTTAATTTATAGCAAGTTAGCTTTAATACCGTTATCTATTGCTTGTTAGCCTAATATTGTTTGTATAGGCTTTGTTGTGATTATTGATAGTCCGGCACGGGCACTGTTCGATACGGGAGCTTCACATTCCTTCTTGTCCGAAAGTTTTATATCGCGCATCGGAGTCCCTTCTTCGATGGCGAAGGACAAGTTGGATGTGCTGCTACCGAATGGGTAGTCGATGCGTTCGGACGGGGTGTGCGCCGTAAAGGTTCACATTGGGAGCCAAGAGTTCGACTTGCTAGCGTCATTGCTGCCGCTAGTAGAGTTCGACGTGATCTTTGGGATGGATTGGCTGTCAGAGCAGAAAGCTTGGATTGACTATGACCGGAAGGAGGTCAAGCTGGGTGTAGGGCAGGAGACTACATTCGAGGGGCTAAAGGGGTCGAGCAAGACGTTGATGTCTGCTCTTCAGGTGGTGAAGGCAGTTCGTGCTGGTGCAGAGCTGTTCATCGCAATAGTGGGGGCTGTGGAGCCAAAGTCTCCGTTGGATAGCATCCCCGTGGTTTGCGAATACCCCGATGTGTTCCTGGATAGTCTTCCCGGAGCCCCACCGCAGCGGGAGATTGATTTCACCATCGAGCTCGTGCCAGGGGCCAAACCGGTGTCACGTGCTCCGTATAGGTTGGCGCCTAAGGAGATGGCAGAGTTGAAAGTTCAGCTAGAGGAGCTGATGGAGCTAGGGTATGTGCGTCCAAGCTCGTCGCCTTGGAGCGCACCGGTCCTCTTCGTTAAGAAGAAGGATGGTAGTATGCGGTTGTGTATCGACTACAGAGAATTGAACAAGCTGACGGAGAAGAATAAGTACCCGATCCCGAGAATTGATGATCTCTTTGATCAGTTAGTCGGATCGTCGGTATACTCCAAGTTGGACTTGAAGTCGGGGTACTATCAGCTGAGGATCAGGGAGTGTGATATCCCGAAGACGGCGTTCAGTACGATGTATGGGCATTTCGAGTTCACGGTCATGCCGTTTGGACTGAAGAATGCGTCATCGGTATTTATGGATCTGATGAATAGGACGTTCAGAGATTTCCTGGATCGCTTTGTGATCGTCTTTATTGATGATATTTTGGTGTACTCGCAGTGCGAAGAAGATCACTTCAAGCACTTGCATCTGGTGTTGGAGACTTTGAGGAGGAATGAGCTTTACGCAAAGTTCTCCAAGTGCGAGTTCTGGCTACCCTCGGTAGCGTTCCTTGGTCATATAGTGAGTGGGGAAGGTATAGCGGTGGATCCGGCGAAGATTGTTGCGATACGGGAGTGGCCTGCGTTATCTTCTGTCGCGGAAGTCCGTAGTTTTCTCGGACTTGCCGGATATTACAGGCTCTTCGTAGAGAACTTCTCGCGGTTAGCATTACCTCTCACGAAGTTGACAAGGAAGGTTCAGAAATTCTTGTGGACGCAAGAGTGCGTGCAAGCTTTTGAGGAACTGAAGAGACGGTTGACCACGGCGCTAGTGCTTAGTTCGCCGAGTGGGACCGAGGGCTTTGAGGTGTATAGCGACGCTTCGGGTAGTGGCTTGGGCTGCGTATTGTTGCAGCATGGGAGCGTGATAGCATATGGATCGCGTCAGTTGAAGGTGCATGAAAGAAATTATCCGGTGCACGACTTGGAGTTGGCGGCCGTGATATTTGCACTCAAGTTGTGGAGCCACTACCTTTACGGCATAAGGGTCGATATATACACCGATCACAAGAGCCTAAAATACTTGTTGGATCAAAAGGACCTTAATATGAGGTAGAGGAGGTGGATGGAGTTCCTGGGGGACTACACCTTTAAAATACATTATGTACCCGGGAAGGGCAACACAGTTGCGGATGCGCTGAGCCGCAGGGCTCCCGCCCAAGCCAACTGGTTGTCGGTGCATGATGAGCGGCTAGTACGGGAGTTGGAGGAGCTTGAGATCTGTTGCGTTGACAGGCAGACGAGCGCCAAGGCAAGGTTAAACTGGACAGAAGTTCAGTATGACCTGGCTGACCGGGTTCGGCAGGCATTGGAGTTAGATGACTCCATGAAGGAGCTTATGGAGGCCGCTCTGGATGGGTCAAATTCCCAGTTCTCGGTGGAAGATGGTTTATTAAGGAAGGATCATCGGTTGTGCGTGCCGAGTGGGGGTAACCTCCGGGCGGAGTTGATGTACGAGGCTCATCATACCAAGTACTCAATCCACCCAGGGAGAACGAAGATGTATCGTGATCTCAAGAAGTTGTTTTGGTGGCCGGGGCTCAAGAAAGATGTGGCGTTGTACGTAGCTAAATGCCTAACGTGCGCCTTGGTGAAGGCGGAATGCCAAAAGCCGGGAGGATTTCTGAAGTCCTTGCCTATACCGGAGTGGAAATTCGACGATATATCTATGGACTGTGCACGGGTTGCCAAGGTCGCAGAAGGGGAACGACGCCATCTGGGTGATCGTAGATCAACTAACCAAGGTGTCGCATTTCATTTCGCATAGGAAGGATGACTCGGTGGAGAAGTTGGCGAAGATATACGTGGAAAATACTGTTAGGCTGCATGGTCTGCCCCGTAGCATTGTGAGTGATCGCGATGGGCGGTTCACATCAAATGATTGGAGGTTGGTGCAGCAGATGCTGGGAACAACGTTAAAGTTCAGCACAGCTTTCCATCCGCAGACGGATGGGCAGACCGAGAGGGTCAATAGAACGATGGAGGACATGCTACGCATGTGTGTTCTGGATTTCGGTAAGCTTTGGGAAGACCACCTGTATTTGGTGGAGTTCGCGTACAACAACAGCTACCAAGCGAGTATACAAATGGCGCCCTTCGAGGCCCTGTATGGTAGGAAGTGTCGCACGCCGTTATCGTGGCTCGAAATGGGTGAGGCAAGGTTGTACAAGAAGCAGGAGGTGGAGAGTGCTACCTCGTTAGTGCGGATCATTCAGGAGCGCTTGTTGATCGCTCGGGACCGGCAGGCGAAGTATTACAATGCCAAGCACCGGAACGTGGAGTTCGCGGTAGGCGATTGGGTATATCTGAAAGTGAAGCCGTTCAAGGGGGTTTCGTGGGTGAGACGCTTGAAGAAGCTGAGCCCAAGATACCTTGGACCTTTTGAGGTTCTGGAGCGAGTCGGCGAAGCTGCTTACCGTTTGAAGCTATCGGTGGAGTTAAGTGGATTGCACGATGTGTTCCACATTTCTGTGTTGCGAAAGGCGGTGCAAGAGCCTTCGCAGGTGATCGCGGTTGACCAAGTGTCTGTGGACGAAGGGTTGACGACTAGGGTCAAGCCCATTAGTATCAAAGATGTTGAGGTCAAGAGACTCCGTAATAAGGAGATCCGGGTGGTTAATGTCCGGTGGGATAATTGCGGGCGTGAGGAGATCTCTTGGGAACGGGAGCAGACTATGCTCGAGGAGTACCCGGAATTGTTCCGCTCAGGTACTGTTTTACGTTAAGTCCTGTTTGTCCTTTATTAATTTCGTGGATGAAATTCTTTAAGGGGGTAGAATTGTAACACCCCAAAATGTTGTAGGAGCGTCGGGGATCGATTTTGGCCAAGCCAAGGTTTTGGTGCAGGTGACACGGGCCCCGATACGGGCGTGTCGGAGGCCGTGTCTGGCGTGTCGGGCTCAGTCCGTCGAGCTGGCTGTGTCGTCGACCAGCGCAGGTCGACGATGGTCGTGTGGTGGAACACGTCCTAGGACACGGGCATGTCCCAGGCCGTGTCACACCTGGGCTATGTGGTTGGGTACACGGGTAATGACACGGGCACGAACACGGGCGTGTCTAGTTTTACACGGGCGTGTCTGATGCTGTGTCACCAAGCCGTGTACCCCTCTGACTGCAAAGTGTTGATAAATTGCACACGGGGGGCGTGATATGGGTCCCGACACGGGCGTGTCGCAGGTGACAAGGACGTGTCGGAGGCCGTGTCAAAGGCCGTGTGCTGGTTTTCAATTTTGGTCGAGACGGCGAATGAGCTACACGGCCAGGCACACGGCCGTGTGCCAACCCGTGTTCGGCCCAGATTTTATGATTTTGGATTTAATCCGGGCCGTTCGTTTCCTTGGCTTTGGATCCGACGGTGGGGGGCTGCTCCTGGGTGGTTATAGTTGGGAAATAGGGTTTAGAAACCCATTTTCCATTGGCCAATCTCTCTCTCTAAAAGTTAGAGAGAAGGGAGAGCAAGGAGGAAGGAGGAGTCCAAGATTCGGCCACCGGAAGAGCTTCGGAGCTCCGAATCGCGATCCGAGTCCAGATCCGCGGAGGCGACGCCGTTGCGGTGCTTTCCAACCGTATAGTTTTCGATGGCGCCGCGGAAGAACGCAAGGGTAACGATTTCTCATCCTTGGGCATGTGAAGCCCTCTTTTCCTTTGCATAGGAAGCCCTCTCTCGCGAGTGAGCGAAGAGTTGGAGCGTTCCTTGGGGTAGATATGTGAAGTCCCCCTTGTGTAGAGTCCATATGCGTAAACGGACATAGGCATTGTGTGTGAAGCCTAATCGGACATGTTGGTCCGGATCGGTGATGTTTCATTGCATTTGAACCGGGCAAGAATCCGGGTGTTTGGGTGTTTTCGGGTTTTCTACGTTGTAGATTGCATCAGGGAGCCTTGGAGATTAACTCCAAGGTGCACCCGGAAAACTGGGCAAAAGCGGGTTTTGCCAACACGGTGGCCGGGGAGTCAACGTGAACATAACCGGGTTATGTGATTATTGTGGTGGAAATGGGACTCAGTGAGTCTTGGCCTGCGCATATGGCTTAAATTATCGTTACGGTGTGAGCACGGGTCAGGAGGACCGTACCCGGTCTATGTCGTTCGGTAGGACCGTTGGCATGGATGAGGGTCTTCGGCGGTCTATGGCTTAAATTGTCGTGACCAAGGCCAGGAAGGCAAAATGCTCATATGGATGACCGTCCAAAAGGCGGTGGTGGATTGGGAACGTCTATGGCTTGAATTGACGTGACGTTGGCCGGTTCGCCGAGAATGTGCCCTGAGTGCACGGGGTGTGTGGCCGTGCGAGCCTACGCCTGTGTTGATGTGCGTTCACATTAATATATTGCCTATACTAATAAAGTACAGGGAAAGAGCATCGCCGCCCCGATTTTGGGGGCGGGATCATTATAATTTGGTCAGCATAGCTGACCATTGCTTTTGTTTGCCACCCGGCGGTGGTTTGTGCTTTCAGGTGCTGCGGAGCCGAGCAGAAAATAGCGGGCTAAAGCCCATGTTGCGGTGCTGGACCTCTGTTGGTACCCTAGATGTGATTTGGCTTATGTAATCCCTTTCCAGCCCCTCTTGATCCATATAACTATATATGATCATGATTAGGCCTTGTTCTGTTTCCCTAGGACAGTTTATAACTGACTTAGAGCTTAGGCTAGAAGTTCTAGTTGTATTTTTGGTTAAGGCATTTTCCGTTCGACCATCGTCGAACGAGGTCTCGCGATCGTCGATTATTGATCGACGATAGCAGGGCTATAGAAATCGTTGAAGTCAAGACAATTATCGTCGACCGATGGTCGACGATCTCAGAGCAAGTTTATTATGCCCTGAAGGTTGGTCGACGATCTGCCATCTGCAGTTCAGCGATCGTGTTCTTGCTTCACGATTTCTGTCTCGACAGATTTCTGCCTTAGTCGTCGACATCATGAGATGTTCGACGATATCTGTCTCGACAGATTTTTGCCTTAGTCGTCGATGTTGGGTACATTGGAAAATGTGTACCTGATTTGAAGAAGCCCAACTTAGCTCAATGATATACATCAAGGTGTATTTGATGTTGTTTTAAGTTGACATGTGCAGGTGGAAAATTGATAAAGTATGCAGAAAAATTCTAAGTCCAAGTGTCGACACGAAGGAAGCAGTGTCGACACACAGAAGAAAATAGTCGACACAACACTGGGAATTTGTGTCGACACATAGCAGTTAGTCTACAACTACACTGGGAAAAAGTGTCGACACAGAAGAAGTAAGTCGACACAACACTGGGAATTTGTGTCGACACAGAAAAGAGTCGACACAATACTGGGAAATTGTGTCGACACAAAGAAAAGCGTCGACCTCAAACATTGGGAGAATGTGTCGACACAGAAGAATATAGTCGATCTCAAGATTGTCGACATCATCTGAATGTGTCGACACAGAAGAAAATAGTCGACCTCAAGTTAGTCGACACCAGCAGAATGTGTCGACACATTGTGATTAAGTCGACACATAATAGCAGAGTTAAAAAATGAATGTGTCGACACCTGAAGGCTAAGTCGACACTTACTAAAGTTATGATTCTACAACAATTGTGTCGACACACAGGACTTGTGTCGACACACTGAAGAGTCAAGATCAAGTTATTTGCAGAAGAAGCTGTGTCGACTCAAAGGCAACTTAGTCGACATCACTGAAGACTGTGTCGACACCAAAGTCAATTATGTCGACACAAATAGACAGATTGTCTCGACACTTTCTGACAGACTGTTTCAACAACTTGTGATTCAAGACTAAGGCACAGGACTTGTTTGAAGACTTGACAGCTGTGGGTTATCACCGGTTAACTGAAGTTGTCAGACTTGTCAGAAAACGGTTAGAAACCGGATCAGCCGGTTACCATGAAGAATGTCTATAAATAGACAGATTCAGAAGGAGAAAAAAATATATATCAACAACATATAGAACTGACCTTTTGAAATACATTGGATCAGAAAGTGGAGAAGGATTACTATTCTACTCATTTCAAGAAAGTGCTAGGCACTTAAGAAGATCTTCTCCGGGAGATCTAAGAAGACTATCTAAGGATAGATCTAAGAAGAGTTCTAATCAGAATTCAGAAGAATCATTCAAAGTTCTGGATAGAGAGAGATCAAGTCAGAATTTGAAGAAGAAGAAAGAATCCACCAGTGGATTCTCAAGAAGCTGTTTGGAATCAACTCAGCTAAGTACATTTTCAAGAAGCTTTGAAGAAGGCTAAGAAACAGTTGATTGCATCAGCTGATCAAGAATTATCATTGTCTTTTCTCTCTCAACTTTGGCAAGACAATTAAGACAATCTTTTCTATATTTACTGTAGGATCTGTTTATACAGATCTGAGTTGTAAGCCTATGTTATAAAGGCTGAGTGTAGGAGTGTTGAACTCTGAGTGGTAGGGCTGATTGCCTGAGTGTAGGAGAAGGGTATTCTCTGAGTTGTAGGCCTTGGGGCAAGGCTGAGGTAGGGCAGTTGTGCCTGAGTTGTAGGAACCAGTTGGGTTCTGAGTTGTAAGATCTATTGATCTGAGATAAGTGGAAGTTTGGCCGAATCTAGCATACTGCTAGATAGGTGAAGGGGGAAAGTGGATGTACCCAGACCTTGGGGAACCACTATAAAACATAGTGCAATCTGTGATGTTTTGTTTTCTGTGATTGCTGTGTTTATTATATTAGTTATTAAATTGAATTCTGTCTAGAAGTTTTAGAAAGAGAAGCAGAACCTATTCACCCCCCCCCCCTCTAGGTGTTTAGGCTGCCTTGAAAGTTAAACTATCAAGTGGTATCAGAGGGAGGTTCCTCAAAAAGGACTTAACAGTCTGAGGTAGATCTGATAGGCAGATTCAAGAATCAAGAAGATGGGTTCTGGAGAGAATCATAAGGAGCTAGGGTCAATGAAATTACCCATATGCAAGAAGGAAATCTTTGGGATCTGGAAAGAAAGAGTCAGATTGTTTATGGAAGCATCTGACCCAAGGATTTACATCACAGTACAGGAAGGCCCCTTCATACCAATGAAGATATCTGTTCTTGATGCAAATATCCAAACACCAAAGACTTATTCTGAAATGACCAAGGATGAAATCATCTTGGCAACCATGGACAAAAGGGCACAGAACATCATTGTCAGTGCCATAGATGATTCAACATTTCAGAATCTGATTCACTGCAAGACCTCCAAGGAGATGTGGGACACATTGATTGTCTACATGGAGGGATCTGAAGAAGTAAGGCTGGACAGAAAATCTATGCTAAATCAGGAGTATGAAAGTTTTAGACAAGGAAAATCTGATAGCATAACTGAGTGCTATAAGAAATTCTATAGAATTGTGAATGAGCTAATATCCTATGGAAGAGTCTTCAGTACCTATGAACTGAATGACAAATTCTTAAGATCCTTATCAAAGGATTGGGATACAAAGATCTGTGCCATAAGAGAAGTGGCAAAATTGGCAGAGATATCTCCTCCAACTCTGTTTGGAAAGTTGCTATCCTATGAAATGCAACTTATGGTAAGGAAGGAGGAGGAAAGAAACTCAAGAGGAGAGCATAGAGAAAAGACTGTGGCATTTAATGCTGAAGCCACTAGAAAGAATAGGAGGAAATCACCATCTCCTCCTAAGGAAGTTGAAGAAGGTAGTTCTGAAAATTCAGATAAGGGTTCAGTCAGCTGTGATTCAGATGCAGACTTTGCTGCATTCACTAGGCAATTTCAAAGGTTCTTGAAAAAGAAGCAATGGAAGTCTAGGCCTTCCTCATCACAGCAAGTAGATGACTATTATCAGAAGAGAAGGTCATCAAGGAAAGAGAAAAGCAGGTCAAAGCCCAGCAAAGCCACTACTTCAAAGATTGTCTGCTATTGTTGCAATAGGCCTGGACATGTAGTGGCTGATTGTCCTGACAAAAGGAAGGAATCTTCAGAAAAGAAGAAGACTTATCAGAAAGGCAAGAAGGAGAAATCCTTTGTAGCAAAGAAAGATAAAAGTCTGTCAGACCAGTCAACTTCAGAATCAGGATCTGAAGCTGAAGCATATATTGGATTATATGCTGCATCTGAGGAAGAGGAGTTTATGCAGTTGCTAGACTCCATCAATGAACATCAATGCATGGGTTTGATGACTAGATCAGAAGAGGACCTATGCCAGAATCAGTCTGGTTCTAATGAGGTAAACTGTCCTTCTTGTACATCTGTTTGTAATACAAGTGAAGAATCAGCTACATCTGCATCAAGTGATGAAGATGCATCTGGATCTGAAGGAGATGTCTATCAATTGATAGACAAGTATGGGGACCTGTTGCAGGCCCTTAAGAAAAGCAAGAACCTGGTTAAATCACAGGCTCAGGAAATTGCTGATCTAAGGGTTGCAACAACTGAGTTAGAAAAAGTCCTTGATCAAAAGTTAGCTGAAATTGCCAAGCTGAAGAATATAACTATTATTCAGATGGGCACAATTAATTATACTAATGATCAAGTAAAGAGTCTGGAGGACAGACTTAGAATTGAAAGGGATTTAGTGGCTAGTTACTCTAAGCCAAAATCTGTCTTACCCTTGATAGATGAATTTGTCACTCAGAAGGGTAAGGCTGGATTAGGATTTAAGGGTAACTCCAGGGCTGGCAGATTCAAGAGGAAAGGCAAAGCCCCTATTCAGCCACTAAACCTTTCAGTCCCCATAAGGTTTGGTAAGGAGAAAGTGCCTTCTAACATATATGATCATGAAGACATTCAGGATCATATTAAGACAAATGTTCTGAAGAACAAGGGTGTTAAGGCAAGCAGGCCTACCTATGGTCATAAACCCTATGGTTTTAAGAAATCAGTAGGTGAAGTTGCAACAGCACCAGCAATGAACAGAAATGCTTCTGACAAGGATGTATCTAGATCTAGATACAATAAGTTTGAATGTTGGTGCTGTGGCAAGAGGGGTCATTTTGCATTGGACTGCTGGTATAACACAAGTGTTATAAAGAATAAGAGTCTACCTGTTAGAAGAGGTTATGATAACTTTATTAAGGCTAACCTGAACCAAGGACCCAAGACTTACTTGGGTTCTAAGGGTAAGTAATTCTGTATTGCAGGTGAATCCAAGTTACCATGCCCCTATATGGTACTTGGATAGTGGTTGTTCCAGGCACATGACTGGAACAAAGGGGCTGCTGAAGGAGTATTCATCTGTCAAAGATGGACATAAAGTGATCTTTGGTGGATCTGAAAAAGGAGTCATCAAAGGATTTGGTAACATCTCTTCAAACCTAATTACTATCACCCAAGTGGCCTATGTAAAAGGTTTGAAACATAATCTAATAAGCATAAGCCAGCTGAGTGATCTAGGATATGACATTTCATTTGGTAAGGATGGATGTCATATCAAAAGGTCAAGTGATCAAGAGATCATATTGACTGGGTATAGGAAGAGAAATGTGTATTGCCTTAATTTTGAATGTGAGAATAAGGCATCCCCCATTTGTCTTGTAGCTGATGACAATGCTTCTCATTGTGTTAAGTGGCACAAGAGATTGGCTCATCTAAACTACAAGACAATTGGCCAACTCTTTAGTAAAGAACTAGTGAGGAATGGGCCTCAAGTTAAGTGTATAAAGGAAGGGGTATGCTCAGCTTGTCAAAAGGGCAAGCAGACAAAAACCTCATTTCAAAGCCTTGAAAACAAGGATTCTGTGAGGTGCTTATACCTCTTGCATATGGATCTTTTTGGTCCTATGCCAGTTCACAGTCTAGGTAGGAAGGTCTACACTCTAGTGGTTGTAGATGACTATTCTAGATTTACATGGGTGTTCTTTCTGAGACAAAAATCTGAAACCCCAAGTGTATTATTTAATTTTGTAAAGCAAATTCAGAATGAACTGAATAGTACAGTGGTCAAAATTAGAAGTGACCATGGTACTGAGTTTCAATCTGAAAGCATAACAAACTTGTGTATAGACTTTGGGATTTTCCAAGAGTTCTCCTCACCTAGAACACCTCAGCAAAATGGTATTGCTGAAAGAAAGAATAGAACATTAATTGAAGCTGGTAGAACTCTATTGAGTGACACCTCTCTCCCAGAATATTTTTGGGCTGAGGCAGTTAACACTGCTTGTCATGTCATCAATAGGGCTTCTATCACCAAAGGCCACAGAAAGACTCCCTATGAGATTGTGAAAGGCAGAAAACCAAACCTATCCTATTTTAGGATCTTTGGTTGCAAATGCTATATACTTAACAATGGCAAGTCATATTTGACTAAGTTTGCTGCCAAATCCCAGGATGGGATATTTGTTGGGTACAGCACAAATAGTAAGGCCTATAGAGTCTTCAACTTAACTACTCAAGTTGTTGAAGAATCTGTGCATGTTGTATTTGATGAAACAAGATTAATCAATTGTGAGTTGTCTTGTAGATCAAATGACTCAACAGGTATAAGCAAGAAGATGGACAAGCTCTCCATTGCTGAAGCTTCAAAGGAAGAGGGAGCATTGGAAAATGAAGGCTGCTGTCCAGGGGGAGTACAAGAGATAATGGAAGCTGATGAAAACCAAGAGGAACAGCAGAATGAAGAAGCTGGAGATGCACAACCTGAAGGGAATCTACCTCCAGCTATAAGATATCTAAGAGATCATCCTACTGATCAGATAATTGGTGATCCAAGACAAGGAGTGCAAACTAGAAGCAGAAATCAAAGCACAGTTTTGCATTCTAGTTTCTTGTCCCAAATGGAACCTAAAAAGTTTGAAGAAGCTATCCAAGACCAGCACTGGATTGATGCTATGCAAGAGGAGCTGAATCAATTTAGAAGGTGCAAAGTCTGGGAGCTTGTTCCTAAACCAAGAGGCCACAACATAATTGGAACTAAGTGGATCTATAGGAACAAGCTAGATGAAAGTGGAATAATAGTAAAGAATAAAGCAAGATTGGTTGCAAAAGGATACAGGCAGGAAGAAGGGATTGACTTTGATCAAACCATTTGCTCCAGTAGCAAGGCTGGAGGCAATCAGAATGTTCCTTGCCTATGCAGCCTACCAAGACTTCAAAGTATACCAGATGGATGTGAAGTCAGCATTTCTGAATGGTGATCTTAAAGAAGAAGTATATGTAGAGCAGCCATCAGGTTTTGTAGATCCTCTTAAACCTGATTCTGTGTATAAGCTTAGGAAAGCTTTGTATGGGTTAAAACAAGCTCCAAGGGCTTGGTATGAAACCCTGTCTACCTTCCTCATTGAGAATAAATTCTCAAGAGGAAAGATAGACAAAACTCTATTCCTTAGGGAATCCAAAGGAAAGATCATCTTAGTCCAGATCTATGTTGATGACATAATCTTTGGATCTACTGAAAACAACCTTTGTAAAAAGTTTGCCAAACTTATGCAAGGGAAGTTTGAGATGAGCAGTATGGGAGAACTTAAGTTCTTCTTGGGACTCCAAGTAAGACAGACTGATGATGGATTGTCCATATCCCAGTCTAAGTTCACCAAGGAATTAATTAAAAAATATGGTATGGAGTCATCCTCCTCCATGAGAACTCCTATGGGCACAAGTATGCCAATATGCAAAGATGAGGCAGGTAAACCTGTTGATGAATCATTGTATAGAGGAATAGTTGGGTCTCTACTATATCTCACTGCTAGTAGACCTGACATTATGTATGCAACATGTGTCTGTGCTAGGTACCAAGCCTGCCCTAAAGAATCTCATTATACTGCAGTCAAAAGGATTCTGAGATATCTAAAGGGCACTCCTACTCTAGGTCTTTGGTACCCTAGGAATAGAGATTTTCAACTAACAGGCTATTCAGATGCAGATTTTGCAGGATGTAGAGAGGATAGAAAGAGTACTACAGGTACTTGTCAATTCCTGGGAGGAAGACTAATATCTTGGAGTAGTAAAAAACAGACTAGTGTGGCAATTTCCACAGCTGAGTCAGAGTATATTGCTGCAGGAAGCTGCTGTGCACAGCTATTATGGATGCAGCATCAGCTTAAAGATTATGGTATTCAGGTAAGTAGAACACCCCTTTTATGTGATTCTAAGAGTGCTATTTCTATTGCTAATAATCCAGTTTCTCATAGTAGAACTAAGCATATAGAAATCAAATATCATTTTCTTAGAGAACATGTAGAAAAAGGTGACATCTCATTGGAATTTGTAAAAACAGATTATCAAATAGCAGATGTATTTACTAAGCCTTTAGATGAAACCAAATTCAATAAATTCAAAATTGAATTAGGTATGTTAACCATTGATTAATGTATTAAACAAAATCATTAACAATGCTATTGAAATGGTTTATAAGTAAGTAAAAGTAGTAAAACATAATCAAGTGTTAAAAAAGGACACATTGAAGTTACAGAAATTGGCTAAGTAAGAATGTGTCGACACATTCAGTAATAATGTGTCGACTCAGAGAAATTATGTCGACAAGTCAGAAATATTGTGTCGACACAGAGAATATGTGTCGACACTTAAGAGTTTTATTGTCGACTTAACCAGAAATGTAATGTCGACTCAACCAGAATTATGGTGTCGACACTTACAGAATATGTGTCGACACTTGTCCTTAGTGTCGACACAGAATTTCTGTCTTTCTACTATGTATCCAAGGTGTCGACATAACCACAAATTGGTGTCGACACATAGTAGGCTGAAGAAATGTCGAGTTAATAGAAGCTTGTGTCGACACATTCCGTCTGTGTCGACACATTTAGACTGTTTTTGGCGCCTTTTGAACTTCTTTCAACAGAAGCTATAAATAGGTCAAAAGCTCTTTGTGTCGACACGCTTTCAAGGTTTTCGAGACTCAAACCCTGTGTCGACAGTCTTTCTTTCTCTCTTCTCTCAAGCTTTCTCGACACAACGATGGCGCCAAGGATTGAAGATAACATCAATGAAGGATATGAGTTAGTGCGCCAGGCCTTTGCAGAGGCGCCGCCTGATGTTCAAGGAGTTATCACCCTTCTCTCTGCATCAGGGTTAGAATTTCTCATTTCAGAACCAACTAAGATCTGGAAGAAGGAGGTGCACGAGTTCTTTATCTCTGCATCAGTCCATTCTACTGGCCTCAAGATTAAGTCCACTGTTCAAGGGACGAAGGTAAAGATTAATCAAAGAAGTTTAAGAAAGATCTTCCAACTGCAAGTGATTGAGAATGAAGAGGAAGTTCCTATATCTAAGACAAGGGAAGCCCTTCAATGGTGTGGCCTGGATTCAGGATTGAAGATTGGAGCTGCATTCAACAGAAAGGGAATGAATCAGCAAGGGAAGTTCTTGTCTGAAGTAGTTGGAAAGGTAATCCTCTGCAAGACAGGTGGACATGATAGGATTTCTGCCTATATGTTCAGCCTGATGACCAGGATAGTTTTTACTATTCCTACTGATTGGTCAGGAGTGCTCTTTGACAAGATCAAAGAGGGAATCAAGAAGCCTAACATGGCTAGGATCATGAGCCTGTACTTCACTAGAGTGATTCCTGATGTGATGCAGCAGCTGCAAGGGAGTAAGATTAACCATATGAGAAGAATGGATATGAGACTATTCTCCAGGTGGGATAGGGTGCTGTCCAAGGATGTGCCTGAAGAGAGCAGGCCAGACACCCCTGTGCAATCCCCTACACCAAATCAAGAATCTGAACAAGTACAAGAAGGGACACAGCTTGACTCCACTGTGGTCCAGGAAGTATCCACACCTGCACAGATGCAGGGGGAGCCAGTTTCCACTTCTGCTCCAAAGGTATCTACTCCTGCTTAGGTATAGGGGGAGCTAATGTATTTTACTATAAAAGACATTGCTCATATTCTTATTACTGCACAGGTTCAGGGGGAGCTAGTGTCCACACCTACTCCTGCCACTACAAATATTGAGGTGCAAGTCCAAGAGGAAGCACAGTTAAACATATCTCAAGATTTAACTGCTGCAGAAGTGACCACTCAACTGGAATTTACTATGGAGGAGTTATTCCCAGATGTTGACACTGCTGCTGATAAAGAAGGAGGTGGACCGGATATTGAGAAGTCCATAGGAATGGACATTGATCAAGAAGCTGCTGTGGAAACACAGGTTGAGGATGAGCCTGTGGATGTTGAAGCTGAGCAACAATCCCCTGGAATAGATACAATTCATCATCCACAAGAAAGAATTCATGTAGATACTTCCTCTGACACAGAAACTGAAGAAGCCAGGGTGGCAAAGAAAAGAAAACTTGTTGCCTTTAAGAGAAGAAGCAAGAACTATAAGCAGGCATTACAGACCACAACTCCACAGGTTTCTCCAGCCTTTGATTACAATAAATTTATGGTAGATCTTCAAGTAAAATTGGATGACCAAAGGATGGCTCTGGAGAAGTATGTTGATGAAAATAGCAAGTCAGTTCAGTTTGACTTAGCTCAGGATATCAAGTCCATCCAATTTCAAGTCAACTTGCATAAAACTGAAATGACAGATTGCTTCCACAAGGGTGGCAATGCTGTAGTTTATCTGGCTAAACAACAGGAGGCTATCTCTACAAAGGTGGATGATATTGCTTTGAAGCAAAGTTATGTTCTGGAAAATCAAATCAGAATGAATGAAAATTTAACTGAATCTCATAATGAGATCATTAAAGAAGTGAAGAAGATTGTTCCAGGTATGCCTGCAGATAGAGCCAAAGAAATGGAAGAATTTGATAAAAATTTTCAGGCTGCTATTGCATCTGTTAAGACTGCCATCACAACCTCTCAAAAGGACATATCTGAAAAGCTTCAAAAGTTAAGACATTTTTCAAAGAGGGAGTGAATTATTTGGATGGCCAAATTCGATTTCAAAAAGAAGATCTTAGAGATCATGTCTCAAGAGAAGCCATAAAGGGGGAGAGGATGCTAATTCATGCAGGCTCTGAGCACACCAAGTGGGTGACCAATAGCATTCGAGCCACTTTGGGATATCCACCATTGTGTGATGATGCTATGGTAGCTGAGTCAGGAATACAATCTAATCTACTTGAAGGCAATCAACCTGAGGTTGCCCAAGTCATATACCCCCCTCCAGATTTTGACTTGATTGATCAGAAAGTTCAAGGAATGTATAGTCCTCCAAAGGAGGTTACTAATATTGTTTTTGGAAAAGTTGATAAGCCTGAGGCTACTCTGAAAGAACAGCAGGATGCTCTACTGGCAAAGAAGAAATTCAGAGAGCAGGCTGTACTGAAGCCAGATTATGAGCAGTGGAGTCCTACTTCAAGGAACATCATACTCACTGCATGGAAAGCTGTACAGGATAAAGTTCATGAGAGAGGGAAGTGGTACAATGAAATTGAATGGCAGAAGTATGAGGCAAGGCAAGAGGCAATTGTACAATTCAGAAGGAAAGCCAAGCTGGGAAGACTGCCATCAGATGCTAAGGAGCCAAGCAAATACTTCCCAAAGCCTTTTCATTATTTTGAAAGGCAAAGGATCAAGGAAGAAGCTCAGAAGAAGGCTGA
Source organism: Platanthera zijinensis (assembly GCA_039513925.1). Lineage (NCBI taxonomy): Eukaryota > Viridiplantae > Streptophyta > Magnoliopsida > Asparagales > Orchidaceae > Platanthera > Platanthera zijinensis. The sequence goes on from CM077091.1 coordinate 86,768,262, forward strand.
TCTTAAAGGAAAGAAGATAGCTGAAGAATCAGAAGCTCCTGTGACAGCTACAATTCAGTCTGGCAAAGGGATTACAATTAAAGAGCCTGATCAATCCTGATTTTGTTTTAAATATTGTGTAATGTTGTGATGTAATCATCAAATGTAAAACTTTGTAATCAAACATTACCCTGTTATAAACAAAATGTTGTTTGGCATATTATAATGTGCATTCTGTGATGATTGATTCTGAATTATTCTATGTTATGTTTTGTTTATATTTAAATATTCCTGCTATGTCATTAATCATCATTTAGTACTGTTTATAAATGGTGTATATCATTGGCTATAGGGGTTATGACTTCTCCAAATAGGGGGAGATTGTTGGGTACATTGGAAAATGTGTACCTGATTTGAAGAAGCCCAACTTAGCTCAATGATATACATCAAGGTGTATTTGATGTTGTTTTAAGTTGACATGTGCAGGTGGAAAATTGATAAAGTATGCAGAAAAATTCTAAGTCCAAGTGTCGACACGAAGGAAGCAGTGTCGACACACAGAAGAAAATAGTCGACACAACACTGGGAATTTGTGTCGACACATAGCAGTTAGTCTACAACTACACTGGGAAAAAGTGTCGACACAGAAGAAGTAAGTCGACACAACACTGGGAATTTGTGTCGACACAGAAAAGAGTCGACACAATACTGGGAAATTGTGTCGACACAGAAGAAAAGCGTCGACCTCAAACATTGGGAGAATGTGTCGACACAGAAGAATATAGTCGATCTCAAGATTGTCGACATCATCTGAATGTGTCGACACAGAAGAAAATAGTCGACCTCAAGTTAGTCGACACCAGCAGAATGTGTCGACACATTGTGATTAAGTCGACACATAATAGCAGAGTTAAAAAATGAATGTGTCGACACCTGAAGGCTAAGTCGACACTTACTAAAGTTATGATTCTACAACAATTGTGTCGACACACAGGACTTGTGTCGACACACTGAAGAGTCAAGATCAAGTTATTTGCAGAAGAAGCAGTGTCGACTCAAAGGCAACTTAGTCGACATCACTGAAGACTGTGTCGACACCAAAGTCAATTATGTCGACACAAATAGACAGATTGTCTCGACACTTTCTGACAGACTGTTTCAACAACTTGTGATTCAAGACTAAGGCACAGGACTTGTTTGAAGACTTGACAGCTGTGGGTTATCACCGGTTAACTGAAGTTGTCAGACTTGTCAGAAAACGGTTAGAAACCGGATCAGCCGGTTACCATGAAGAATGTCTATAAATAGACAGATTCAGAAGGAGAAAAAAATATATATCAACAACATATAGAACTGACCTTTTGAAATACATTGGATCAGAAAGTGGAGAAGGATTACTATTCTACTCATTTCAAGAAAGTGCTAGGCACTTAAGAAGATCTTCTCCGGGAGATCTAAGAAGACTATCTAAGGATAGATCTAAGAAGAGTTCTAATCAGAATTCAGAAGAATCATTCAAAGTTCTGGATAGAGAGAGATCAAGTCAGAATTTGAAGAAGAAGAAAGAATCCACCAGTGGATTCTCAAGAAGCTGTTTGGAATCAACTCAGCTAAGTACATTTTCAAGAAGCTTTGAAGAAGGCTAAGAAACAGTTGATTGCATCAGCTGATCAAGAATTATCATTGCCTTTTCTCTCTCAACTTTGGCAAGACAATTAAGACAATCTTTTCTATATTACTGTAGGATCTGTTTATACAGATCTGAGTTGTAAGCCTATGTTATAAAGGCTGAGTGTAGGAGTGTTGAACTCTGAGTGGTAGGGCTGATTGCCTGAGTGTAGGAGAAGGGTATTCTCTGAGTTGTAGGCCTTGGGGCAAGGCTGAGGTAGGGCAGTTGTGCCTGAGTTGTAGGAACCAGTTGGGTTCTGAGTTGTAAGATCTATTGATCTGAGATAAGTGGAAGTTTGGCCGAATCTAGCATACTGCTAGATAGGTGAAGGGGGAAAGTGGATGTACTCAGACCTTGGGGAACCACTATAAAACATAGTGCAATCTGTGATGTTTTGTTTTCTGTGATTGCTGTGTTTATTATATTAGTTATTAAATTGAATTCTGTCTAGAAGTTTTAGAAAGAGAAGCAGAACCTATTCACCCCCCCCCCTCTAGGTGTTTAGGCTGCCTTGAAAGTTAAACTATCAGTCGACATCATGAGATGTTCGACGATTTCTGTTTAAACAGATTTTCTGCTTTAGTCGACGATATCTTGAGCTGGTCGACGATTTCTGGTCGACGATTTCTGTTTCGACAGATTTCTGCTTTTAGTCGACGATCAGTTAGCTAGGTCGACGATCATCGAACCCCTGTTCGACGATTATTGTCTGCCTTTATCTTTTTGTATTCATTCCATTCCTTGGTTTATTTCCAAGTGCTTTAGCTTGAGGTTAGAGAATTTTCTAAAGTTGTTTTTGCAGATTTATGGCTTAAATTCAAAATAAATTAATTACCAAATATGTCAAGCTTAAATCTCGGGATTCAGTATTTTGATAAAGCATTTTTGTCCTATTATACAAAATATATTGCCAGGCTGTATTCTAGCCGTTGGCACTGTTTGCTATTTCCAAGAATGGTAAGTCTTTATACTGAGATATTTTCCCACTTATTTAATTCCTTATTGGGACTGACAGTAAGCTAATAGGTCATTCTATTCCTATTGCTATATTCTATTTTGAGATAATCTGTTGCAGGGCTCGAGAATTCAAATCAATAGAGCCGTTCCAAAGGAAAAATGAGAAGACATATTTAAGAGAGATTTTTTTCTCAGAAAAATAACAAGTTACAGATACAGAGAGTTTTTTTCTCAGTGCTGCATTCTCTCAAGCATCTTCAGAGCAACTCTTCACCATCTCACAAAAAGAAGAAGAAAAGCTCCCCTGAAGAAAAAGCCCAGAGCAATTACTTTCATTCTCAAGTCTCCTGAGCATCTGCTTAGAGTTTTCAAGACTTCAGAAAGAGCTCCAGTTCTGCTTCAATTATTCCAGAATCTGAAGACCTGATAAAAATCAGTCTACAGATATCTGAGGATTTAGTTTCAGTATATCTGAAACTCCTTCATCCTGAAGCAAAGGCTTTCCCTGGACTTTCACTGAGCCAGGGGGAGACTTTGATTCTTTAGAGAATCCACAAGTCTTCTCTAATCTGTATTTACAACAGAGAAGATAATCTAACCCTCTCAACCCCTTTGTAAAAGAGTTTGTTCACACCTCTTCAAAAGTGAACATTGGTGACAGGGCACCTTATCAACAACCTGTAGTTGAGCATCCTTATCAAAAGCTCAAAGGGTCTATTTGATCTACCTGAATCAGATCATTGGTGGCAGGGCACCTTAGCAAAAACCTGTAGTGGATTCCTACCAGGGTGGTAGAAGAGTGGAGTACCTATTTAAAGGGAACCACTATATATCCTGTGTCTCTGGCCATCTTGTTTAATTGTCTATTCTATGGCTGTGATAGAACTACCTAGGATTGCTAGTTGCTGTGATAGGCTTATAGTTAAACTGAAATTTCATTTAACTCTCTCACTTGTGCACTTCACTGTGTTATGCTCTTAGGGTTCAAGTATCAGATTATTTATTCCGCAAATAAACTCCAAGGGAGCTGACTAGTTGTTCATAAAATTTGAATACTCTATTCACCCCCCCCCCCCCTCTAGAGTAGTTTACAACTTATCCCCTCACTTTCACCCTCGAAGGCCTAACCCTTTTTATGCTTTCCGTTTATTTCATGTATGGCCGGCCTGCGAGCCGAAGTATGTAAGACATGTTTTGTTAAGCAAACCTTGTAAGGCCTTAAGGCCGGTACTTTTGTATTTTCATTCCTATTGTTACTTCTGTAGTGGACATTCCTGCTTGGCAGGGTTCTTGAATTTGTGCAACTTAATAATTTGCTTCCGCTAGAATGACTCTGTGTAGGACGTTGGCGATTGGTTGTATGGTTTCAACGCGTAACCAACCGGTCTGTCCGTAGTATATGGCGTCGGGCCCCGGCCGGACCTACTGCTATATGCTATGCAACGGATAGGGGTGTTACAACATTCTCTGGCACTCTATCCTATAACTGCTCCTGTCATAGCTTTCTTTATCTTCTGTGCACCATCACGACAATCTCGGGCAACGTCCCCTTCCTTGCCACAAGCATGACAAGCGTGAGTAGATTTTCTAGTAGATGTTCTAGACCACTTTTTTTGCATTCTGCGATATGCAGCCCTTGTAGGACCTATAGAGTTCGGTACCCAACACACTGGCATCTGGTGGGCCTTCCCAAAATCTACTTCCAAAGATATAGCCGACTCCACCAATGCTCGGAATCCCAATAATTTTGGTCCTAGCACTAGAACTCGTAGCTCGCCACACAGACCATTACAAAATCTATCGACCATAGACTGCTCGTTCTCTAACTCAAAGCCTGGGTAGCGCCTTATCATAAGAAATGCCTGAAAATATTCATCAACTGAGTCTGTACCCTGTGCTAAAAGCATGTTCAACTGCTGACCTGATGGTCTTCTAAATGTCATTTGCTCCATCACACAACCCGGCGTTGAAGCTACCTCATGGAAAAAGAGTTGCACATTCCTTCCATGATGTGCTTTAGTCATAGCGAGCACCGCTTCAACTACCCTTCTTATGGTTTCAACAGAAGGAGGGGTCTCAGGAACGTCGTTGGCGGCACTACTTTCCTCAAAAAGCGAGCGTTCTAATTGCCCTGCTCCACTCCTGGTCACCTATAGCGTACAACACACCACTAAGAGACCAAACAAAATTGCAAAAAGCAATTATAGGAACACGCAGGTTCCTCAAATATGTGTATTTTCATTCCTAAGTGGACATTCATGGGTTCTTTTCATGTTATAACGATGACGCACATACATGTGCTCACCACCCCTTAAAATAATTCGCCCACGAATTCAAATAAGCAAGACCGACACCGTAGTATGATACCAAATTGTAACACCCCCATCCGTCACATGGAATATAACAGAAGGTCCGGTCGGGGCCCCACGCCATATACCACGGACAGTTAGTGGATTTACGTATTAATACCAAATTACTGCCAAAGGAACGCACATCCTAACTCAGAGAATTCTAGCGGAAGCTTTTTAAAACAGTTATAAGAACCCAAAATACAAAAAGCATGAATTTCCACAATAACCATAGGTTGGAATGATAGCAAAATACATAAAACTCTCGGCCTTAGGTCCTTACAAGTGTTTACTTAAACAATACATGTTTTCCATACTTTGGCATGCAGGTCGGCCACACATGAACTTAGTAAAGTAAACATTTGTCTTTGGCCTTCAAGGGCCAGCACAACATCAAGGGCTTCAACCCTCTACTTGCCACTAGGCTCGTCTATTCATGCATACGAACAATCCACTGAATGGTGGTAAAATAAGGCAACGGTTAGCTAAAGCTGACCAAATTATAATGACCTCGCCCCTTAATCGGGGCAGCGGTGCTCCTTCCCTGTATTTTATTAGTATAACAAAAATGATGGTGAAAGTACAATTTAAGCAAACTTCACAACAGGCGTAGGCACACAAGACCATACACCCCGTGCTCTCAGGGCATATTCTCAGAGAACCCTGTCCACCACCACCCCCAGGATGGCAACATCGTGAGCAAATAAGTCTTTTTCAGCCAAAGCCTAAGAACCGCCCTCGATGCCATCGGCAAGTGCTATGTACCTTAGGTATCTTTAACCGAACCACATAGAGCGGCTACGGTTCCACTCAACCCATTGCTCATACCTCCATGTAAACTTAAGTCATTGGCGTGGGTGTAACACCCCTATCCATCACAAAGCATATATCAGTAGGTCCGGCCGAGGCCCGATGCCATATTCCACGGACAGACAGGCGAGTTACAAGATGAAACCATTCAACGAATACACGCGTCCTACACAGAGCATCTAGCGAAAGCAATTATTAAGTTGTGAAAGCAAGAACCCAGCCATAAGCATGAATGTCCACTAACATAACCCAGTAGGAATGAAGTTCAAAATACACAAAAGTACTAGCCTTATGGCCTTACAATAGTTCACAAAATTTAAATAGTGTCTTACAAACTTCGGCTCGCAGGCAAGTCACACATGATTTAAACAAGGAAACAAACAAGGCCTTCGAGGGCCAGCTCAGAAACTTGGGCTTTGGCCCACTATTTGCCGCTCGGATCCATAGCACTTGCAAGTACAATTCACTGCAATGGTGGCAAACAAGAATAATTGTAAGCTAAAGCCGACCAAATTCTAACGATTCCGTCCCCAAACTCAGGGCGGCAAAGCTCCTTCCCTGCACTTGTTAGCAGAACAAGCAACATAGTGAATAAACACAACATCACAGGTGCAGGCTCACATGGCCACACACCCCGTGCTCTCAGGTCACTAACTCGGTTAACCCGGTCAAAACCGCGGTCTCACCACCATCCCTTGGACGGCGAATCTCATGAGCATTTAGTCTTTCCTACCTTAGCCTAAGACTCGCACGACTATGCCAGTGGCCAGTCTCTTTTTCAGGTATCTGTCACCAAACCACATAGCCCGGGTCCGGTTCCACAAGCCCATTGCTCACGCCACACTATCAAACTTAAGACAAGCACGCGGGTCAAACTTCGTCGGATCCCAAATTCGTTCATACAATCACATAACCCAGTTATGTTCAAAGCTGGCTCCCAGGTCGCCAAAACGGCAGAAATGTGTTTCCGCCCAGTTTTTTGGGTGTACCTTAGGGTTAATCCCCAAGGATCCCTGCTGCAATCTACCACGTAGAAACCCGAAAACAACCAAGGCACGGAGTCTTCTCCGGCTAAAAATGCATAGTAAAACATCACCGATCCAGACCAACATGTCCGGGTAGGCTTCACACATCATGCCTATGTCCATTTATCAATTTTGGACTCTAAATGCAAATAAGGGGGACTTTACATATCTACCTCAAGGAAAACAACAAACTCGCAGCACACTCGCGGGTGCAGTTTTCCCTATGCAAAATAAGAAGAGCTTCACATGTTCAAGTAGAGAATCGTTACCCTAGCATTCCTCTTCGGCGCCATAGAAATCTACACGGATGAAAAGCACCGCGATGATCTCGCCTTTATAAATCTGGACTCGGTTTGCGATTTGGCGCTCTGAATCTCCTCCGGTGACCGGATCTTCCCTCCTTCTTCTTCCTTGCTCTCCCTTCTCTCTAGAACTTAGAAAGAGAGCGACCAATGAAGAGTGAGGATTTAAACCCCCAATCCCGGCCTTAACCCTAGTATGGAAAGGCCTGAACCGTTAGATCTCAAAATAAGGAAACGAACGGCCACAATTCGCCCTGAAAATAAACTTCCTAGGCCGAACACAGCTTGCGACACGCCCGTGTCCAAGGCCGTGTAACTTATTTGCCATCATTCGGGAAAATCCTGACTATGACATGGCCTGTGACACGACTTGGAACACGCCCGTGTTCTAAGTGACATGCCCATCTTCCAAGTGACACGCCTGTGTCGCGAGCCGTGTGCCTCAGACGACACGGGGCCAAACACGTCCTGAGCACGACACGGCCATGTGACACACCCGTGTCACATGCAGTGTGCTAGACATGCCCTGGGACACGCCCGTGTCCCAGGCCGTCTAACTCCATCAGCACAAACCAGCAAACTGCCCGAGCAGGACACGACGACTGATACGCCCGTGTGTAAGGCTGTGTGCCCACACTTAACGCTCGTTGAGTGAAAATCGTTGAGTGGTTGGCGAGACGTCGAACACGCGCCTGACGCGGCCCTGGGACATGCCCATATCCTAGGATGTGTGACCTTTACCAAGGCCCAAACACGCCTAAAAACGCCGCTCGTTCCTCTTTTGAGTTTCGGGGTGTTACAACTCTCTCCCTCATAAAAGAATTTCGTCCACGAAATTACCAAAGGAAAAGATACAGAAAACCAAAAGCGGTACCTGAGTGAAATAACTCTGGGTACTCCTCAAGCATGGTCTACGCTCATTCCCATGAGAGCTCCACCCGACCGAAATTGTCCCAATAGACTTTGACCATCCTGATCTCCTTATTACGAAGTCGCTTGACTTCAGAGTCCTTAATACGAACGGGTTTGACCCTTATCGTTAACCTTTCATCCACCTTTGCTTGATCAACTGCGATCACCTATGAAGGCTCTTGCACTGCCTTCTGTAACACTGATATGTGGAATACGTTATGTAGACCACTCAACTCCACCGATAGCCTTAGACGATAGGCTGCTTCACCGATCCGCTCCAGAATCTCAAATGGTCCAAGGTATCTCGGGCTCGGCTTCTTCAAGCGTCGTACCTGTGAAACACCCTTGAACGGCCTTATCTTCAAATACACCCAATCGTCAATTGCGAACTCCACGTTCTGATGCTTGGCATTGTAGTATTTAGCTTGTCTATCCTGAGCGATCAGCAAACGCACTCGAATGGTTCGTACCAATGAAGTGGCGTTTTCCACCTCTTGCTTTTTGTAAAACCTCGCCTCACCCGTTTCCAACCACGACAACAGCGTGTGACATTTTCTACCATATTGGGCCTCGAAGGGTGCCATTTGTATGCTCGTTTGGTAGCTGTTATTATACGCAAACTCCACCAAATACAGATTATCTTCCCACTGCTTTTCAAAGTCCAGGACGCACATACGAAGAATATCCTCCATCGTCCTGTTGACCCTCTCAGTCTGCCCATCCGTTTGTTGATGAAAGGCTGTGCTAAACTTTAACTTAGTTCTCAACATTTGCTTCACCAACCTCCAGTCATTAGACGTAAAACGTCTATCTCTATCGCTCACGATGTTGCGGGGCACACCATGCAGTCTAACAATGTTATCCATGTAAAGCTTTGCCAGCTTCTCCACCAAATCATCCTTCATATGCGGAATGAAGTGCGACACTTTTGTCAACCGATCTACGATCACCCAGATGGCGTCATTTCCCTTCTGCGACCTTAGAAAACCATGCACAAAGTCCATCGAAATGTCGTCGAATTTCCACTCTGGAATAGGCAAAGACTTCAAGAAACCCCCTGGCTTTTGGCACTCTACCTTCACTAAGGCGCAAGTCTGACACTTCGCCACATATAGTGCCACATCCTTCTTGAGTCCTGGCCACCAGAACAACTTCCTCAGATCTCGGTACATCTTCGTGCTCCCTGGGTGAATTGAGTACTTGGTATGATGAGCCTCGTACATCAACTCCACCCATAAATTACCCACATTTGGGACGCACAAACGATTATCCTTCCTTAGCAGTCCATCTTCAAATGTAAATTGGGAATTTGACCCATCCGAAGCTGTATCCATGATTTCCTTCATGCTGCTATCCAAATCCATATCCTGTCGAATCCGATCAGCCAGATCATACTGAACTTTCGTCTTGTTCAATAACACTTTGGTGCTAGTCTGCTTATCAACAAAACAGATCTCTAACGCCTCCAACTCCCGAATCAACCGCTCATCATGAACCGAAAACAAGGGTGCTTGGGTGAGAGCCCTAGGACTCAACGCATCCGCCACTGCATTGCCTTTTCCGAGCACATAATGAATTTTGAATGTATAGTCCCCCAGGAACTCCATCCATCTTTGCTGCCTCATGTTCAGATCCTTCTTGTCCAACAGGTATTTCAAGCTCTTATGGTCGGTATAAATATCGACCTTTATGTCGTACAAATAGTGCATCCACATCTTTAGCACAAAATTCACAGCCGCCAACTCCAAGTCGTGGACCGAATAATTCCTCTCATGCACTTTCAGCTGACGCAAGCCATATGCAATAACACTTCCATGTTGTAGCAGTACACAGCTTAATCTATTGCCCGACGCATCGCTGTAGATCTCAAAGCCTTCGGACCCACTCGGCGAACTTAGCACTGGCGTCGTGGTCAATCGACCCTTCAACTCTTCAAAAGCTTGTGCGCACCCGCGCTTCCAAAAAAACTTCTGATCTTTCCTTGTCAACGTCGTAAGAGGAACTGCTATTCGCGAGAAGTTCTCTACAAAGCACCTATAATAGTCGGTAAGCCCCAGAAAACTCCGGACTTCCACTACCATATATAATACAGGCCACTCCCGTATCACAACTATCTTTGCTGGATCTACCGCAATCCCTTCACCACTGAATATGTGACCAAGGAACGCTACTGAGGATAACCAAAACTCGCATTTGGAGAACTTTGCGTATAGTTCGTTCCTCCTCAGCATCTCCAAAACCAAATGCAGATGCTTGAATTGATCTTCTTCGCACTGCGAGTACACCAATATGTCGTTGATAAAGACGATCACAAAATGGTATAAGTACTCCCTGAACGTCCTGTTCATCAGATCTATGAACACTGATGGTGCATTAGTCAGCTCAAACTCCATGACCGTAAACTCGAAATGCCCATACCTTGTGCTGAATGCTGTCTTTGGGATATCACTCTCCCTTATCCTCAGCTGATAGTAACCGTACTTAAGATCCAATTTTGAGTTCACCGATGAACTGACTAACTGATTCAAAAAGATCATCAATCCTTGGGATCCGGTACTTGTTCTTTTCTGTTAACTTGTTTAGATCTCTATAGTCGATACAGAGCCGCAAACTTCCGTCCTTCTTATTAACGAAAAAATCGGTGCGCTCCAAGGCGACGAACTTGGATGCACATAGCCCTGCTCCAACAACACCTCTAGTTGAACCTTTAGCTCCGCCATCTCCTTAAACGCCAATGTATAAGGAGAGCGTGACACAGGATTGGCACCTGGCACTAACTCAATTATGAAATCGATCTCCCGTTGAGGTGGGGCTCTAGGAAGATTATCCGGGAACACGTTAAGGAACTCGCACACTACTTGGATACTACCCAAGGTGGGTTTAGCTTTATAGCCTCCACTAACGTGAAGAACAGCTCTGCACCAGCACGGACTGCCTTGACCACCTGAAGAGCAGACATCAAGGTCTTGCTCGACCCCTTCAATCCCGCAAACGTTGTCTCCCACCCAACACCCAGCTTGACTTCCTTACGGTTGCAATCTATGTATGCCTTCTGCTCCGAAAGCCAGTCCATACCGAAAATGACGTCAAACTCTACTGGAGGCAGTAATAGCGCTATTAAGTCAAACTCCTGACTTCCAATATGAATCTTTACGGCACAAACTCTGTCCGCACGCATAGAACACCCATTCGGAAACAACACGTCCAATTTGTACTTCGCCATCGAAGAAGGGACGCCGATGCGTGATGTGAAACCTTCAGACAAAAAGGAGTATGAAGCTCCCGTATCGAATAGTGCCCTTGTCGGACTATCGCAAATCAGAACAAAGCCTATACAAACAGTAATAAGCTAACAAGCACTACGTAACAGTATTTAAATCTAACTTGCTATAAATTTAAACCGTACCTGTCACCACATCTGCCTGTTTGATGGCCTCCTACTGGCCAAGATTATAGACTCTTGGTTGAGTCGGAACATAATGGGATGAAGTTGACTCCATTGCCTTGCCCTTTTCCTCATAAGTTGCTCCTTGCTTCCTCTCGGACTTTGCACGTCCGCTCCAACAGTCATGGGCAAAGTGCCCCGTCTTCCAACAAGTAAAACAAGCGCTCGGGGTTTGGTTGGTAGTATCCCCCGAGGCACCCGAAGAAGGGGCTGGACCCGATGTCCTAGCCTTCTTATTCCACCTGTAGAAACTGGATTTTGAAGAAGGCACATTGAATTCTGACTTCCTAACACCGGAGTCCTTCTTTGCCTAAACATTCATCATGTCTTTTTCCAAAGATCGGACCGTGTTGACCAAGGTCAGGAAACCCTGCATCATCGGCCCCGAGAGTAGTAGTCTCAAATCATCCCTTAGACCTTCGTAGAATCGGTTTGTCTTTCACTCCTCATCGGCGAAGGTAGCGCTTGCATACCGACCTAAGCGAGTAAACTCGTGGAGATATTCATCCACGCTACTCTCACCTTGTACCAGCTTCTGGAACTCATTTTCCATAGCAATTCTCTGAGACGAGGCGAGGTATCGAGCCAAGAATAGTCTCAAAAATTCCTCTATCGAGACGTATGTAAGCTTTCTACCCCTTAGATGGTGTAACTCCATGCCTTCCTACCATAATCTTGCGTCACCATCCAAAAATAACATGGTAATAGTGGTCTTCTGCCACTCTTTCGTCTCTATAGATATCATCACTCTCTTAACTCTAGAGAGCTAATCCTCCGCTTGGGTTGGGGTTCCTGTCCCCGAGAACACTGGAGGATTTAAGCTTATAACATGCTTAAGCTTTTTTTTCATCGCTCTCCTAGGCAACACTGGCTCCACTATAACCTGCTCCACCCTCCTTGGCTCTGCTTCTTGGAGCGGTACTTGCCCCACAGCAGTGGCAGGCTGCTACACCTTCCTCATAGGCAGCGCGTTAATCATAACAAACACTGCCTCCCCTACCAATCGTATGGTCTCAGCCGAAGGAGGTGTTACCGGCGCATCATTTGGTGCGCTACTCACCTCAAAAACTGAACGTTTTGACGGCCCTGCACCACTCCTAGTCACTTATAGTCGTATAAAACACTAATAAGCGACCAAACAACATTGCAAAAAGAAATTATAAGAACACGCAGGTTCCTCAAACATATGTATTTTCATTCCTAAGTGGACATTCATGGGTCTTTTCATGTTATAACGATGACGCACACACATGTGCTCACCACCCCTTAAAGTGAATTCATCCACGAATTCATTTAAGTCTAACCGAAACCGATAGTGTGATACCAAATTATAACACCCCTATCCGTCACATAGCATATAGAAGTAGGTCCGGCTGGGGCCCGACGCCAAATACCACGGACAGACCGGCGAGTTACTAGATGAAACTATTCAACCAATACACACATCCTACACAGAGTATCTAGAGGAAGCAATTATTAAGTTGTGAAAGCAAGAACCCAGCCACAAGCACGAATGTCCACTAACATAACCCAGTAGGAATGAACTACAAAATACACAAAAGTACTAGCCTTATGGCCTTACAATAGTTCACCAAATTAATATAGTTTTTTACAAACTTCAGCTCGCAGGCCGGCCACACATGATTTAAACAAGGAAACAAATAAGGCCTTTGAGGGCTGGCTCAGCAACTTGGGCTTTGGCCCGCTATTTGCCGCTCGGCTCCGCATCACCTGCAAGTACAATTCACCACAACGGTGGCAAACAAGAATAACAGTCAGCTAAAGACAACCAAATTATAACAATTCTGCCCCTAAACTCGGGGCGGCAAAGCTCCTTCCCTGCACTTGTTAGCGTAACAAGCAACATAGTGAATAAACACAACATCACAGGTGCAGGCTCACACGGCCACACACCCCGTTCTCTCAGGGCACTAACTCGGTGAACCCGGTCAAAATTGCGGTCTCACAACCATCCCTTGGACTGCAAATCTCGTGAGCATTTAGTCTTTCCGACCTAAGACTAAGACTCGCACGACTATGCCAGTGGTCAGTCCCTTTTTCAGGGATCTATCACCAAACCACATAGCCTGGGTCCGGTTCCACAAGCTCGTTGCTCACGCCGCACTGCAAAACTTAAGAAAAGCACGCGGGTCAAACTTCGCCGGATCCCAAATTAGTTCATACAATCACATAACCCAATTTTGTTCGAAGCTGGCTCCCAGTCTGCCAAGACGACAGAAATGCATTTCTTCCCAGTTTTTTGGGTGCGTCTTGGGGTTAATCCATAAGGATCCCTGCTGCAATCTACCACGTAGAAACCCGAAAACAACTAAAGGCACGGAGTCTTCTCTGGCTAAACATGCATAGTAAAACATCACCGATCCAGACCAACATGTCCGGGTAGGCTTCACACACCATGCCTATGTCCATTTCTCGATTTCGCACTCTAAATGCAAACAAGGGGAACTTTACATATCTACCCCAAGGAATACTACAAACTCGCCGCACACTCGCGGGAGCGGGTTTTCCCTATGCAAAAGAAGAAGAGCTTCACATTCTCAAGTAGAGAATCGTTACCCTAGCATTCCTCTTAAGCGCCATGGAAATCTATACAGATGAAAAGAACCGCGATGATCTCTCCTCCGTAGATCTGGACTCGGTTTGCGATTTAACGCTCCGAATCTCCTCCGGTGATCGGATCTTAACTCCTTCTTCCTCCTCGCTCTCCATTCTCTCTAGAACTTAAAAAAGAGTGGCCAATGAAGAGTGAGGGTTTAAACCCCCAATCCCGGCCTTAACCCTAAGATGGAGAGGCCTGAACCTTTAGTTCCCAAAATAAGGAAACGAACGGCAATGATTCGCCCTGAAAATAAACTTCCTTGGCCGAACACAGCTTGTGACACGACCGTGTCCATGGCTGTGTAACTCCTTCGCCATCATTCGGGAAAATCCCAACCATGATACGGCCTGTGAGACGGCTTGGAACATGCCCGTGTTCCAAGTGACACGCCCATGTCACGGGCCGTGTGCCTCAGACGACACGGGAACAAACATGTCCCGAGAACGACATGGCCATATGACACACCCGTTTCATATACCATGTGCTAGACAGGCCCTGGGACACGCCCGTGTCCCAGGCCTTGTAACTCACTCAGCACTAACCATTGAACTGCCCGAGCAGGATACGGCCACTGATACGCCCGTGTGTCAGGCTGTGTGCCCTCACTCAACGCTTGTTGAGTGAAAATCGTTGAGTGTTTGCCGAGACGTCGAACATACGCCTGACACGGCCCTGGGACATGCCCATGCCCCAGGCCGTGTGACCTTTACCAAGGCCCAAACACGCCTAAAAATGCCGCTCGTTCCTCTTTTGAGTTTCGGGGCGTTATAGTTGGTCAAGCTTCCCTGAGTCCTGAAATACCGATCAAACAATATTAAATAACCCGGTTATGTACAAGGTTGACTCCCAGGCCACCCAGATGGAAGAAATGCGCTTCTGCCAAGTTTTCCGGGTGCACCTAAGAGTTAGTCCCCAAGGCTCCCTGTTGCAATCTACCACGTAGAAAACCTGAAAAACAAACTACACTGAGTCTTCTCCGGCAATACAAGCCTAATTAAAACATCACCATTCCAGACCAACTTGTCTGGATAGGCTTCAGACACCATGTCTACGTCCGTACTTCGATTCCAGACTCTAAATGCAAAATGACGGGGATAAATTATATCTACCCGAAGGAATACCTCACACTCTCCGCCCACTCACGGGAGAGAGTTTCCTATGCAAAAAGGAAGAAGACTTCACATATCCAAGTAGATAATCATTACCCTAGAGGTTCGCTTCGGTGTCATGGAAAACTAGCCGGATGAAAACCACCGTAACGGACAAGCCTCCGCGGATCTGGACTCGGTTCGCGATTCGGAGCTCTGAAGATCCAACAATGGAGGGATTCCTCCTTCTTCTCCATTTTCTCTCCCCTCTCTCTACCTCTTAGAAAAAGAAATGGTCATTTCCCGGTCTTATACCAACAGGAGATATTCTGGGATGTCGGATCCCTCTTAAATAAAACGAACAGCCTTGATTCCCTCTTAAAATTATCTTCCTGGGTCCGCACACATCCTGTGAAACGCCCGTGTCATAGGCCGTATCTCACAATTGTAAGAGAAATTGTCGATCTCAAAACAGAACACAGCCTCTGACACGCCCATGTCATCCTGGACACGCCCGTGTCAACCCTGGACATGCCCGTGTCACAGGCCATGTGCCTCAATCGACGCTGAAACCGTCAAGCCCGAACAGGACATGGACATGTGACATGCCCGTGTCACAGGCCGTGTGCCCGACACGGCTTCGGGCATGCCCGTGTTCCACGCCGTGTTGCTTAGTCGAAACAGCCCGGCAAACACAGAGCAGGACACGACTTTGGACACGCCCGTGTCGCAGGCCGTGTTGCTCAGTCGACACAACCCACTCATATCCGATATTTGATGGGAAAGAGCATCTCTCCATCCAATGACGAGTGCAGTGTTCAGAGCGACACTGCGGTAACTCCTCCAACTTATGATGACTTATATTCTGAATTTCTGAAAACATGAAATTATTTTGAAAAATGTTTATAAGATATTGAATTACTTAAATCTAGAAATAAAGTATTGTTAAAAGAAAATAAAAAAATAACCACTTAATTTAACGTACTTGGGAAGGAGAAAGTGACTTATCAAGAAGACTCTCACTCTTTGACAAGGATACTAGAATTAGAAAAGAATCTTGGTAAGCCTCAATCTCATGTTGATTCTCTTACGAAGAAAATGGGAGACTTAGAAAGATCTCTAAAATTTTCTCAATCTCACGTAGAAGGTGGTAATAAGGCCTTTGCAAACTGGTGCGGTATATTAGGTTCTAAAAACACTGCCTTGAAATCCCGAGTACATAATTTAGAAATGGCCATTAAAAAGTTTGGAATAGGTCAAAAATAACTGGATATGATATTGTCGAATCAATGTTATGGTTCGGCAAAATTTGATCTTAGTTACTCTTCTGGCAGCTATCACCCGACGATAGCCACTATGGCCGGCGATAGAAAAAATTCAAAAAATCAACTTTTTTGGATTAAACAGTAAATCTGCTATCAATGCTACTTCCAGCAAGAATTCTAAAAATGTTTTGAAAAATCCTTCAACCTCATTTATCATGTGTGTCGAATGTAATAAGTTTGGTTACACCACTCACACTTTTAGGAAGACAGGTTATTATTTTGTTATACATGTCTGGGTACCTAAAGATTCCACCTACACTATGGGAGGAACAACCTAGGTAACCAGATCTTTACTCTCATCCTCTTTTTAGGTGTGTTGGCATGCTAAGGACAAGGAAGACGTGTGGTACTTGGACTCAGGATGTTCAAAACACATGACGGGCAACAAGTCAAAGTTCATTAGCCTAAAAATGAAGAAAGGTGGAGTAGTTACTTTTGGCGATAACAGTAAAGAAAGGATCATTGACATTTGAGTTATAGGTAACGACACTTTTACTATATCAAATGTTTTGTATGTGAAAGGTTTAAAACACAATTTCATTTCTATAAGTTAGTTATGTGATATAGGCGTAAATGTTTTATTTGACTTTTCCAAAAATCTTTCCAAATTTTTTATTCGAAAACAAATAATGTTATTCTTACTGCACCAAGGTCTCAAAATATTTATATGATAAAATTTCATGATCTCTCACATTCGTCTTTAAAATATTTTAAGTCCAAAAATGAGGAGTTAGATTTATAGCATAGAAGACTTGGTCATTCTAGTGCCAAGTTAATTTTAAAATTGTCAAAAGATAAATTAATTAAAGGCTTACCGATTTTGAGGAAGTTATCTTCTTTCTATTTGCCATGTCAAAAAGAGAAATTTTCAAAGTCCTCATTCAAAAGCAAAAATGTTATCTCTACTACTAGACCTTTACAATTTATTCATGTGGATTTGTTTGGTCCAATTACTACAAAAAATCTTGGAGGTAGAAATACACTTTTTTTTATTGATGATTATTCACATTTTTGTTGGACAAATTTCTTAACGTCAAAATCTAATGGATTCTTAGAATTTTCTAAATTATGTATACGTATTCAAAATGAACTTGACTAGAAAATAAAATGCATTTGTTCTGATCATGGAGATGAATTTGATAATGATAGGTTTGTCTCTTTTTGCAATGAGTTAGGAATTAAGCATGAATTTTCCACTCCTCGCAAAACGCAACAAAATGGTGTGGTCGAGAGAAAAAATAAGACCCTTCAAGAACCAGCCCGTACTATATTATCTCACTACAAATTACTTAGATCATTTTGGGCCGAAACTATAAATACTGCTTGCTATATTATTAATCGTGTTATGCTTTGACCATTTTTGAAATAAACACCATATGAACTTTATTTTCAAAAGAAATCGAATGTATCTAATTTTAAAGTTTTTGGTTGCAAATGTTTCATTTTGAACACTAAGGATACAAAAGGAAAATTTGATAAAAAAATGTGATTAAGGTATATTTATTTGTTATTCTTCAACTAGTAAAGCTTATAGAGTCTTTAATAAGAAGACAAAAATAGTTGAAGAATCAATTCACATTAAATTTGATGAACTTCTTTCTTATGTAGAAACGGACCCCACAGGTAATGATGAAGAACCACTTTCCCCACTAAAGTTGGATGATGATGAAATACTTGGAGATAAAGAAGAAGATAAAGAAGAATGAGAAGGATAAGAAGTGGAAGAATATGTGCCTCCAACTGAACTATGGTTTTCGAAAGATCATCCACAAGATTTGGTCATTGGAGAACCTCAAGAGGGCTAAGTACTCGTTCGTCATTACATGATTTATTTTCAAACCTTTGTTTTGTTTCCAATATCAAACCAAAAGATGTTTCAACCGATTTAAATGATGAATCTTGATATTTAGCTATGGTAGATGAACTTAGTCAATTTGAATGCAATAAGAATTGGAATCTTGTTGAAAAACCTTCTAATCATCCTGTTGTGGGAGTTGAGTGGATATTCAAAAATAAATTAGATAGTGAGTCAAGGATTACTAGAAATAAAGCTAGACTTGTAGCAAAAGGATATTCCCAAGTTGTGAGGATAGATTTTGATGAAACTTTTGCACCCGTAGCACGTTTAGAAGCAGTTAGAATTTTTCTCTCATTTGCTAGCTTTAAGAGATTTTTATTATTTCAAATGGACGTGAAAACTTCTTTTCTTAACGGGTATATTAAGGAAGAGGTTTATTAGAATAAACTTCAGGCTTTGTTCATGAAAATTTTCCTGATCATGCATATAAGTTAGAAAAGGCCCTTGTTGTTTAAAGCAAGCACCCCGAGCATGGTATGATAGATTAACTTTATATTTATTAAAGAATGATTACAAAATGGGTAGTGCTGATTGTACACACTTCATTAAGCATGTTCATGGTGATTTAGTAGTTTTATAAATTTATGTTGATGACATTATTTTCAGAGCCACTAATCAAGAGTAATTTAATGATGTATTAAGAATTATGAAAGATGAATTTGAAATGAGCCTGGTAGGAGAACTTACTTATTTTCTTGGTTTTCATATTACACAAAGACATGACAGTATTTTTATTTACCAATCTAAATATATCCATGATGTTTTAAAAAGATTTGGATTAGAAAATCTAAAGCAAGCTAATACTCCTATGAGTGTTTCTTTAAAATTAGGAAAAGATGAAAGTGGAATATCTATTGATCAGACATTATATAGAAAGATGATAGGATCACTTTTATATTTAATTGCAACTAGGCCTGATATTATGTTTGCAGTTTGTTTGTGTGCTAGATTTCAGGATAATCCTAAAGAATCACATTTAAAAGCGATTAAACGTATATTTTGATATCTTATTGGTACTTTTATAATAGGTTTGTGGTATCCACATAACGATACTTTCATTTTACATGGTTATTCTGATTCAGATTATGCTGGATATTCTTTAGAAATTAAGAGCACTAGTGACGCTTATCACGTCCTAGGCCCATCACTTATTTCGTGGTCGAGTATGAAACAAAATTCTTTTTCCCTATCCACCACCGAGACCAAATACGTTACACTAGGTAGTTGTTGTGCTCAACCTCTTTGGATTAAACTAACATTACAAGATTTTTGAATAAATCAAGAGACCATAGAACTAAGGTGTGATAATAAAAGTGCAATTGATTTAACTAGCAATCCAGTTCATCACTCTAGGTCTAAACATATAGATATTCGCCATCATTTCATTAGAGGCCACATAAAACAAAATTCAATAAAGGTTAAGTTTTTCAGCACAGATTCACAGCTTGCTGACATTTTCACAAAAGCACTTCTAAATTCTAGCTTTTCAATGCCAAGATTAGAATTAGGAATCCTAGGCATTATAAGGTGATGAATTAACATAAATTTTATGAAAATTAATGAATTAAAAATAAAGAAAAAATTAATATTAAAATAACCAACATATTAAATCATAATTATACTGAACAAAACACAAAAGTGTCACATCATAGTCTACCAAAATTATTACAATTCCAGTTCATCATAGAAAACTGGAAAATATATAAAATACACTATCGCCTGGCGATATCGGGTATCGCCTGGAGATATCTTCCTGAAGTCAAATTTTTGCCCAAAATCATCAGAAGTCTCTGTTGTCCCCAACACTAGTTTCTTCCTTATCTTTAGTCGAGCTCTGACTATTGCTCTTTTTTTGGTGGGGTTGACGCATTGATTTTTGTGGAGGCTCCATGACTGGATTTTCCTATTATGCCACCACTATCGGAGCTGGATTTAGCTTGAGGCTCTTTGTCAGAAACTTGATGAATTTCTACATTCCTGTATGGTGGTTTTTCACCTCTCTCTTATGCTCCTCCAATGACTCTCGCAAGTCATCAAATCCTTCTCGTAGTGATCCACCTCTTGGTAGTGATGGATTTCCAGTTTTTGATGAAGGTTCACTACTACGTGTTCGTGACAAATGAGCACTAGTATGTGTGGTACTCGTATGGAAAATTGTGGGTGCATAATCGTCAAAGTAAAACTCCTGTTCTATCCAACTATACTTCTTATATAAAATTCTTTGGATGATAGCCCCCATTGGTAGTGTGTTTGGTTTTCTCCACAAAGGATTTTTTAGTCTATATGTGTAACGGTTAATAGATAAAATCAAGTCCGCCATAAAAAATGGCTCCCTCTCCAAGATCATGTACCTCACATAACTTAATTGAGCTGTTATTTTTCTTGTGTCCCCGATTTGAGCATAACAGTATGTCTCAAAATTTCTTGCACTAAACGTGCTTCCGAGGTGAGTGTGGACGTCGAGTGGATCAGTTTTTTCATAGAATTTCCATATAAAACCATGTTCAAAAGAGTCCAGTATCTATCTTTCCCATAGTTTTCAACTACATCCAGTACGTAGTACCGCTCTATCAGACCAAACTCATCTTTTAAATCATTATGAGTTATTTCAACTATTTGCCCTTGGATTTTTGATGTCACTCCCCCATTCAATTCAGTAAAGTTATGATCTCTTAAATGATTATAGAATTCTCTAATTAAAACTGATGAGAACATGTCGGGAAGTAAACTGACATTATACCTACCATTGCTAGTAGATCATGTATGTGTGAATGAAGGACTTGATAAAATTCAATGACTTTCCACACTCCAATGTTTTCATTCTCAATTCCAGTAAATGTTTGATAAGAAGAGTGAGTATCATACCTTGTGCTCCTCCTGGCTTTAGAACTTGAAGCCATTCCTGAAAATAGAAACAAAACTTGATTTTCGACACTGCCATGATATCACCGGGCGATAGTGACTGTCGTTGGGTGATATCTAAAATCATTCAAATCACCGTTTAAACATGCACTTCCTCAAATCAACATCCCAACTTACTAGATATCACACATAGATCAATTCTTCACGATTTGTCTTAACAAATTTTAAAAAAAACACATAAACTACTATTCATCATCTTCTTCCCTAAAAAAATTCATTTTTAAGCAATAACTTAAGAAAAGCTTAGATCTTTGTTTTTATATACTTCATATTACTAGATCTATGTTTACAGTTCATCTATCAAATAGATCTTTGCCCTCTTCACTCAAAAATACAACTTTCAAACTCATGCCTAATTCTAGACAAATCAACCTTTAATCTGAAATTTTCTCACTTAAAATTTAATGAAATCTCTTCAATCTTTCCTCAATACATTTGAATCAACAAATCCTAAAGAAAGGAAACCAAATTTGCATACACATACCTTGATTTGAAGTTTTCACCGACGTCCAAAAAGGTTTTTGCTCGAGGGTTTCAGGAGAAAATGTTGTAAACGATGCCTTCCTTCCAGATCTTGCAGCTTTTATATTTTAGTGTTATTGTCGATCGGAGATATTCGATATCGCCTGGCGATAGCCAAAAATTAATAAACTACCCTCTTTAATCAGATCTCCATTTTTGTATGTCTGCCACTAGTCTTTCTTTATCTTATTTAGGCATTGTACAATGTATGTTTAAGCACTCACAGATAAAGATTTAGGTGATCAGATTGAAGGAGAAGCAGCTACTATCGATGAAGTTAACCTGGATGAAGACAGGTTGCCTGCTGTAACTAGACTTCTGAAAGATCACCCAAGAAATCTCATCCTTGGGAATGAACATCAAGGTATGACTCTAAGAAGTAGAGCTCACAATGAAGCATTGTTCCTTATCTTCCTGTCCTAGATTGAGCCCAAGTGGTTTGAAGAAGAAAATAAGGACAACTTCTGGATCAATGCCATGCAAGAAGAGTTTCAACAATTCAAGAGATGCAAGGTGTGGATGTTGGTGCCAAAACCACTTGTACATAACATAATTGGCACCAAGTGGATTTACAGGAACAAGCTTGATGAGAATGGGGCAGTCATCAAGAATAAGTCAAGGATAATAGACATAAGCTATAGATAAGAAGAGGAAATAGACTTTGACCAAACCTTTGCCCTAGTTGCAAGGTTAGAGGCCATAAGGATGTTCCTTCACAAGGGATTCAAAGTCTACCAGATGAATGTCAAGTCAACATTCTTGAATGGTAATCTTAAGGAAGAGGTATATGTGGAGAAGCCCTCGGGTTTTGTATATCCCACTTTTGTTAATCACGTTTACAAATTAAAGAAAGCTTTATATAGTTTAAAGCAAGCCCCTAGAGCTTTGTATGAAACGTTGTCTACCTTTCTCATCAAGAGCAAATTTTTGTGGGGAAAGATAGATTGCACATATTTTCTTAGGGAAATAAAGGTGAAACTATCTAGTGTCAACCTAATCCACCTATAAGGGGGGGAATAGGTGTCGTGCAGTCTTTTGCGGAATTAAACAAACCTGCACAAGTAAGCAAACAAAACACAAAAAACACACAAAGAATTTTAGTGGTTCCCCGATTTGGGTACGTTCACTTTCCCCCTTCGACCTATCTCCCACCAAGGGACGACTCGGTCACTTCTCTAAACGGATTGAAATCCAATCCTCACACTATGAGCAACGCTCCCCTAACTACGGAGGAAACCTTCCAACAACGGAGTCACAACTCCACCACAATAGGTTGCACCCAACCCTTACAAATAGGAATGAAAATTCCTTTAAAACAAAATTGAATGTAAATAAAAATACAAACAATGCTTTATGGAGATTCCGATGTCCCTCTTCATTTGTTGAAGCTTGCACGAAAAGTACGAAGAGTCCACAACCGGATTTCTCACTTGGAATGGATCTTGTCAAGATCGGCGGTGGCAAGCAAGTGCTGCGGCGATGCTTTGTAAATCCAAACTTCTTGACGAAGCAAGCTAGGTCTTCGAACGATCTAAGTCGGATCAAACATCTCAACCGATTCAGAAGGGAGAACAAGTCTCGCTCAATGAATCGGAAGACAAGAGATCTCGAGAGAGACACGTGAGACTTGATGCTTGCCTTGGTGTTGTCGTCGAGCGATCAGAGACAAGAAGAGATCAGCGGCGGAGACAACCTTACGAGCGGCGACGTGCGATCGGCAGATTCCGCGATCGGCTAGGTCACGGGCGACTTCTTATATTTTTCGTATTCTGGTGTGTACTATAGACAACGGGAATAACATCGTATTTATACCCAAAGGAAAACCCAAAAAGACCGTTGTGGGGCCCACCTCGGAAATTCCGAGGTTTGGCCGAAATGAGCAAGGCGGCCTAGACCGGTCCAGCGAGCGGCGATATCTGCCTAAGGCAAAATCGGCGGGAGTCGTTGGTGATTCCCGTCGATGTCGGCGGGAATCACTCCCGACTCCCGTCGATTCTGCCTTGGCAGAATTTCTGACTTTGCCGGCCGGAAGTAGTCAGCGGGAGTCACTTAGTGAATCCCGTCGAAGTCGACGGGAATCACTAATGACTCCTGTCGATTCTTACTTGTGAAGAATTTTCCTCCTTCCTTCTTTTGATAGCTTGGTCTTTGACCCAGCCTTGATCCTTCTTCTGCTCTTGATCTACCTTGACCTTGTGCTTGAAAATAAGTACACTCCAATAGAGAGAGCACACGTGGATCAACACACTGATCTACACAACGAGGGATTATGTTATGCAGACCCATGTATATTAACCCATTACACTCTGACATTGGTGTGTACTTAGCATTGAATAGTTGTAAGCACAACTTGATAGAATTGTCAAATACATTGTCAATTCAACTTAGCTTGTTCAGGCTCTTCTTCAAATCAGGTCTATTGTGGATGCAATACCCAACAATCTCCCCCTATTTGAAGAAGCCTAAACCCTATAAGCTCAGGTGAATAGAATAGATGGAAATTAAAATCATAAAATGAAAATTCAGTTGAGTGTGGAATTCATTATCATTTTCCTGAGAGAAACATAGCCTTAGCCAAGGTGATCTCCCCCTATCTGAGAGCAACATAGCCTTTGTGGCCTACTTAGCATTAGCAGCCACCTAAGCCTTGGCCGAGAGAGTAATCGCCCCCTTTTCGGCTTCTGCAAACCTGGGACTTCACTTGGAGCAAAATGCTCCCCCTTAGTTCTTACATTCGTGCTCGATCTTGAGTTCCTAGCAGATGCTTCCCCTTGATCCAAGAGCCTTGAGCCTTTCAGTCTTCAATCTTCAAAGATCAGCATGCCGAGTTCAGTTTTGAAGAAATTGAATTGGCCTCGTCTAGTAGCTTCGTGAAGATATCTGCAATCTGCTTATCTATGGGTACATAGCAGAGAGATATATCTTTGTTCTCCACATGCTCCCGAATGAAGTGGTAGCGCACTTTAATATGCTTTGTTCTGTTGTGCAACACTAGATTGTTCGCAATTGCGATTGCGCTCGAGGAGTCGCAATACATGGGAACTTCTCTAAACTGCAAGTCATAATCTTCGAGTTGATTTCAGATCCATAGAAGTTATGCACAACAGCTGCCTGCTGAGATGTACTCAGATTCAGTCGTAGAGGTTGCGACAAAGTTCTGCTTTTTACTGCTCCACGATATAAGCCTTCTTCCGAGGAATTGGCACGTCCCGGAAGTGCTTTTCCTATCATCCCTACTTCCTGTAAAGTCAGCAACTGAAAAGCCTATCAGCTTGACATCATTGTTTCTTGGGTACCACAAGCCAAGATTTTGTGTACCTTAAAGGTATCTAAGAATCCGCTTTGCAGTGACATAATGAGATTCCTTAGTGTTCACCTGATATCTGGCATAAACGCATGTGGAAAATATAATATCCGGTCTACTAGCAGTAAGGTAGAGCAGGGATCCAATTATGCTTCTGTACTTGGTTTCATCAAAAGGTTTCCCTTTCTCATCCTTGTCCAGAAACACAGTGGATCCCATTGGAGTCCTTAAAGAGGTTGCACTCTCCATTCCGAATTTCTTTAGGAGTTCATTTGTGAACTTCGTCTGAGAGATGAAAATTCCATCCTCATACTGTTTCACTTGAAGTCCTAAGAAATACTTCAGCTCTCCCATACTACTCATTTAAAACTTCCCTTGCATAAGTTTGGAAAACTTCTTGCACAGGTTGTTGTCCGTTGAGCTGAATATTATGTCATCGACATAGATTTACACCAGCAAAATCTTGCCTTTGACTTCCCTAAGAAACAATGTCTTATATATTTTTCCTCTCGAGAACTTGTTCTTAAGAAGAAAACTAGACAGAGTCTCATACCAAGCTCGAGGAGCTTGTTTTAAGCCATATAATGCTTTATTATGAAAGTAAATATGATCAGGGAGAGTTGGATTAACAAAACTTGGGGGTTGCACGACGTATACTTCCTCTTTTAAATCTCCATTCAGGAAAGCAGACTTCACGTCCATCTGATAGACAGTGAATCCTTTGTGAGAGGCATATGCCAGGAACAACCTGATCGACTCGAGCCTTGCAACTGGTGCAAAGGTTTGGTCGAAGTCAATCCCCTCCTCTTGTCTGTATCCTTAATCCACAAGTATGGCTTTGTTCTTGATGATGCCACCGTGTTCATCCAGTTTGTTTCTGAAGATCAACTTAGTGTCGATCACATTATGTTTCTTTGGTCTGGTAACTAGCATCCAGACATTTCATCAGTTGAATTGATGAAGTTAATCTTGCATGGCCAATATCCACGACGCATCTTTGTTCGCTTCATCGAACTTCTTTGGCTCAACCTGTGACAGAAAACTAAGGTGCAGAATCTCATTAATTATACCTCTGCGAGTTTTGACACCGTCCCGAGGATCTCCTATGATCTGATCTCTTGGATGATCCCTCACGTGTCTGAGCTCTAAGGGTCTGGCATCTGGAGCTCCTACAGCTTCTCGAGCTCCTCCCTCTTCTAGGAGAATCTCCCCATCCTGACCGTCATCTTCCCCAATTGGTGTTAAGGTGGAGACCTTGACGTACTTGGGAGGTTCGTTTTTAGCAGTCTCATCTAAACTTAGCTGTTCAAGCCTTGCACCTGCATCTTCAAGAATGCCACTAGAAGTATTGCTGTGAAGCAAGATTCCTTCATCAAATACAACATTAATTGACTCTTCTACCACTAGGGTTTTCTTATTGAAAACCCTATATGCCCGACTATGGCTACTATAGCCCATGAAGATGCCTTCGAAGAATTTTTCTCCGAATTTATTATGTGCGTACTTCCCATTATTGAGTAAATAGCATCTGCAGCCAAAAATCCTTTGATAGGACATGGTCAGTTTCCTACCTTTTAATTGCTCATAACGCGTCTTATGATGGTTCTTGTTGATCAAGGCTCGGTTTTGCACGTGGCAAGCTGTATTGACAGCCTCTGCCCAGAAGTACTCTGGAAGAGAAGCGCCATTCAACATTGTCGTACATGCTTCAATGAGCGTTCTATTCCTCCTCTCCGAAACTCCGTTTTGCTGAGGAGTACGCGGGGAGGAAAAATCATAAAAGATACCATGTTCTTCACAGAATTCTGTCATAGCCCCAGTCTCGAATTCTATTCTATGGTCACTTCTGATTTTGACCACAGAGCAGTTAAGTTCGTTCTGAATCTGCTTGACAAAATTAGTGAAGATGTCAAACGTATCTGACTTTCGTTTCAAGAAGAACACCCACGTAAACCGAGAGTGATCATCAACAATCACTAGTGTATACGATTTGCCTCCTAAGCTATGAACTTGCACTGGACTGAACAAGTCCATATGCAGAAGATAAAGACATCTGGAAGAGTCTTTGTCCGCAATGCCCTTAAAGGTAGCCCGAGTCCGTTTTCCCTTCTGGCATGCAAGACAAGGGCTATCTTTGATGCACTTAATAGTAGGGGCATTCCTTACTAAGTTCTTAGAAAACAGCATATTAATAGTTTTGAAATTAATATGTGCTAATCTCTTGTGTCATTGTTCACAGAGAGATGCACTGTCTTTTGCTACTAGGCAAACGGGGGTAGAAGAGTATATGCTAAGAAAATCTAAGCAGAAAATATTTCTTCTCCTAATGCCAGTTAATATCGTCTCTAAAGAGGCACACGATATTATCAGGCACTTTTCCTTGCAGAACTTAACGTCGTATCCTTTATCACACAACTGGCCTACACTGATCAGGTTATGGTTTAACCCTTCAACATAGGCCACGTCTGTGATAGAGAATACATCGTTGGATATCATACCATAACCCTTGGTGACTCCTCGATCTGATCCTCCAAAGATGACTTTGGGTCCATTTTCGACTGGGGAGTAATCACGCAACAGGCTTCTTATCCCGGTCATATGCCGGGAACATCCACTATCCAAGTACCAGATTGGCGTTTTGGTGGCCTTTGGACATACCTACAAAACAGAATTAGTTTCCCTTAGGAACCCAATTGGACTTGGGTCCATGATTCCTTGATAGCACACTCCCCCTCGGGTGGTTAACCCTACGAGTGGTCGGCCTCTCATTGTTAACATGAGGAGTCTCATTATTTCTTGTATTAAACCAGTAATCCATGGCAAAGTGACTAACTTTGCCACACCACCAACAGTGAAACCTGTTGTACCGTTTCCTAGGCTCCTGCTTCACCCTTGGAATGGTGGGTCCAGCCGGGGCCTTGGATCTTGAGGTTGAGGCATCATTATGACAGCAGTCACATGATTTCTTCACTTCCTGTTCCTTCTATATAACAGGCTTGACCTTTGGTGCCTGCTTCCTATTATGGCCGCTAGAGAAGTGGCCATAATTCTTCACTTGGATTTCCTCATAAGGTGCCTTGAAGACACTCTCACCGTAGTTGTGGGGGAAGGTCCATCCATCATACCGACTCTTGGGCTTTTCAACCGAGGGCCGAAAGAGGTGGACATAGGTTGACTCAAAGTCATGCTCAATGCAGGGAAAGCTAGGCTTTCAGAATGAAATATGACCGAGTGGGGCCTTTCCCTTTTCTGCAGTAGAGGCCTTCTTAGTAGCCTTATTTTTCCTCTGATTTTTGTTTCTCCTGGATGATTTACCAGGCTCAGCCATATGCTCTAAGCCCCCTTAGCCTAAGCAGAGAGTTCATTAACCAGAGGAAGAACGGTCTTGGGCATAGAGAAGCTTTTGACAATCTTCCTCTCGATCGCAAGCTGTTCTTCCAGCTTGTTAATTTCTTCCTGCTTTTTGTCAAGGAGCCTTAAAGAATCTGAGTGCTCAAAAGTCAGGTCCAGGTGTTCCTGTCGGAGAGATATCAAGCCAGTGATCTCTTATCTTAGGGACACTCCCTCAGCCTTAAGGAATTTGACTTCCTTTTTCTGAGCGCTCAACCTCTTTTGGCATTCTTCAAAAGTAGTGAGTAGGAGATCATACTTTTCGAGGAGTTCAGCTTCACGGGCAGATGGGCTGTCCTCGTAATCATCTTCAGGAGACTTAGAGTCAGAGTTAGAGAGGGGGGTGCGATCTTTTACCTTCCCAGTAAATGGGGGACAATCTCCATCTGAGTCGGAGCGACCCATTAGCCCAAAGTAGGCTTCCTCATCATCACTGGAGTCTAACGAGTCAGATTCACTCAGTTTCTTTGGCTTCTTGGCAATGTAGCTCCTCTCCTTCTTCTTTTCTCGAGAGGACTTGTTCTCCTCTCCCTTCCCCTTATCTCTCTTGCTTTGGTGGCAGTCAGCAATGATGTAGCCTGGCTTATTGCACCCAAAGCAGATAATGTCAGCAGAATGATGTTTGTTCTGTTTAGAATCATACTTGTCAGAAGAGTAATTCATCTTCTGATGTCTGGAGGAGGAGCCATCTCATTTTCTCTGATTCCTCATCTTGAGGAACTTCTTGAACTCTCGAGTGATGAAAGATAATTCTTCTTCAGATAGCTCTGAGCCGGATGAGCATGGCTCGGAATCTTCTTCCTCAGTCTTTCTCCGAGAGCGGGACGAGGCTGTACCCTTGCCTTTCCTTGAGCTATTAGCTTTTAGGTCCACAGTCTTTTCTTTGGCTGAAGCCTTATCGGCCTCCTCTTTAGCTTTTCTGGTGCTCAGCTGAAGCTCGTAGGACATTAGCTTCCCAAACTGAATCTAGGGATCAGTTTCTGCCAGCTTGCCAAACTCTCTGATGGCGCAGATCTTGGTGTCCCATTCCTTAGTCAGGGATCTAAGGAATTTGTCATTTAGTTAACCATGGGTGAACACTTTTCCATAACCCTTCAGGGCATTAACGATCTTCAGGAAGTTCTCGAATGTCACTACGATTTCTTCCTTGGGACCTTGCCTGAAGGACTCATACTTCTGGTTCAGAAGGGATCTTCGATCATTCCTTACTTCATCTGTACCCTCCATCAGAATGATCAGGCAATGCCAGATATCCTTGACAGTCCTGCAGTTGCTGAAATTTTGCATCGTCGAATCATCGACGGCGCTCACTAAAATGTTTTGAGCTTTCTTGTCTAGGCCGACAAGCACCATCTCATCCTTATCCATTTCGGAGAGCCTCTTGGGCACCATCTTGGTCTGATAAATGGTGGAGGCCTTAGTGGGGATATGAGGGCCCTCCTCCACTATCATGAAGAGTCGGGGATCGACTGCTTCCATGTAGAACCTGATCCTTTCCTTCCAGATGGGAAAATTCAGCTTGGTGCATACTGAAATCTTTCCTGTATACTTGAGTCCGTCCATTCCTGAGATCTTCTTTCTTCTTAACACTAGACACAGGATCTTACTCAAGGTGTTAACCTTATTGATTAGTAACCTGCCTCTGATACCACTTGAAAGTATTTAGTGTCAACCTAATCCACCTATAAGGGGAGGGGAATAGGTGTCGTGCAGTCTTTTGCGGAATTAATTTAACCTGCACAAGTAAGCAAACAAAACACAGAAAACACACAAAGAATTATAGTGGTTCCCCGATTTGGGTGCGTCCACTTTCCCCCTTCGACCTATCTCCCACCAAGGGACGACTCGGTCACTTATCCAAACGGATTGAAATCCAATCCTCATACTAGGAGCAATGCTCCCCTAACCACGGAAGGAACCCTTCCAACAATGGAGTCACAACTCCACCACAACAGGTTGCACCCAACCCTTACAAATAAAAATGAAAATTCCTTTACAACAAAATTTAATGTAAATAAGAATACAAACAATGCTTTATGGAGATTCCGATGTCCTTCTTCGTTCGTTGAAGTTTGCACGAAAAGTACGAAGAGTCCACAACCGGATCTCTTACTTGGAATGGATCTTGTCAAGATCGGCGGCAGCAAGCAAGTGCGGCGGCGATGCTTTATAAATCCAAACTTCTTGATGAAGCAAGCTAGGTCTTCGAACGATCTAAGTCGGATCAAACATCTCAACCGATTTGAAAGGGAGAACAAGTCTCGTTCAACGAATCAGAAGACAAGAGATCTCGAGAGAGACACGTGAGACCGGCTGCTTGCCTCGGTGCTGTCGTTGAGCGATCAGAGACAAGCTGAGATCAGCGGCGGCGACAACCTTGCGAGCGGCGACGTGCGATTAGCGGATTTCGCTATCGGCTAGGTCACGACCGACTTCTTCTGTTTTTCGTATTCCAGTGTGTATTATAGACAAATTGAATAACATCGTATTTATACCCAAAGGCAAACCCTAAAAGACCGTTATGGGGCCCACCTCGGAAATTATGAGTTTTGGCCGAAATGAGCAAGGCGGCCTGGACCGGTCCAACGAGCGGCGAAATCTGCCTAAGGCAAAATCGGTGAGAGTCATTGGTGATTCCCGTCGATGTTGACGGGAATCACTCCCGACTCCCGTCGATTCTGCCTTGGAAGAATTTCTGACTTTGCTGGCCGAAAGTAGTCGGCGGGTGTAAGACCCCTTTTTTTTGAAAGCCCGGGGTCTTATGCCCAGAACCGCCGCTTTGAAGTTACACCTTCGCACTCGGGAAGGTCATCACTACAACGCGCCGATTCTGCCGGCCTTTTCGATCACAATAAGTAGCAAGCAAGAAGAGTAAGCAAGTCCACCAGAAGAAAATATCACATATAAATAAAAACTCCACGAAGGGAGTGTCCACAGAAATCATCAGATAACAAGGATACTAGAAATATAAGGGCTCATGCCCGGTACATCAAGTCCTCACTATAAAATTACTCAATGCGGAAGCAAAACTAAAAATCTACTAAAGGCCGGGACTCACGGTCCCTGCAGTCTGGACACTAGTGCTAGACTGCCCCATCTCCAAGCGTACCGGCCTCCTGGGCTGCTCCTCCGGGCTGGGCTCCGCGATCCCCTAATATGATATGGTTCGAAAACCGTTAGTCTAAAAGACTAAGCCCTATCATCCCCCACCCCTTACCCCATGCTCTAAGGCACCGCGCGGAGAGGAAGAAAGGGGAGGACATGAAAGTGGAGATAAATTCCAAAACAGATGACGATGGACCTAACTAGCAAGTTATAACAGGTGAACAATCTAAGTGTTGTGATAGGTATAACAGAAAGGAAGTAAGTAAGAAATTAAACCTTCGCTTATGTGAGTACACATAAGCCAAGGGATCCTTTGCAAGGCTCCCATCGTATAACGCGTCCCGTACCGCTTATACGTTGGGGTGTCGGTTATCAAGCAGCATATATACATATATAAAATTGACCTTAATTTATAAACTTGCCCACACAAGCTTATAGACCAAGGGGTCGTTTTGAAAGTCCTAAAGTATAAGCGTCCCATTCCACTTATATTTTAGGTGTCAAGATTGTTATGAATGATTATGACATGCAGCTATATGGTGGGTTATAATGTTCAAGCAGTGCAACTCACACACCCAACTTTGTGTACACAAACCTTGAGTTCCCCCTTTCTAGAGATAACTCCCAGGTTACTCCCGTAGTGGCAAACGGAAGTGGTGGGTTGGGCCTCGCCCACCTCAAAACCAGTAAAAGCACCACTGGTCTGACCTATCGTATGCCCTCAATGCCTGGTGCACGAGGCGGACTCCTGCGTACTCTTGCCGACTGGTCCGCTGGAATTAACCTTGGCTAAGTGCTAGTCACCTTGCCGAGTTAACGATATCGGTGTCGGTGCAATCGAACTCCCCGATATCGAGAACCCACCACCTTAATCTTTCCTATTTTTATGCACATGCAGCAGTTTAATATATAACAATTTAAAGTGTCAACCCGGACTAAACCGTCTGTATTAACCACATCCGAGAACAAATTCCCTGGACTAAACCGTCCGGCTCATCTCCAGACTTCATCCCTTAGAACACCACGGGACAGTGCCCCCTTGAACACCTCGGGATGACTTAACCATTACCAACCCTAACTAATGAGTGTGTGCAATGTGAATCCCTATTAGGCTAATTACTCTTTCGTTTGTTTTAAGATTTACGTTAGCCCAGGACTGCCTCCGGAATATACCCTGTGAGGGGTTCTCAATAGGCACTAGGAACCAAGACGGCGACATTTTGGCCCGAAGTTCCCTTTCGCAAGGCACTTATTGTTATTGGTTGTTTTTCCCTTACCCGTTCCCTTTATAAATTGCATCAAACTAAACCTAGGGTGGATTTGACTCTTCACTCTTACGGGGACAGCGATCTTTCGTCGATCCCGCGCACCTTCTACCACAACCACTCACTTCTCATCACTCCTTATAACCTTCCATGACGACCTATCTAAATCCATCCAAATCAGCACATTGAGAAACTCCAACATTGCCCTAAGTCGTCTCCAAATGCGATCTTTTACGAAAACGCCAAATGCAGACCAGCCTACACTATATGATGACCTTGATAGGATGTCCTTTGTGTCTTCATCCGAACAGCCTAAGTTATTTACTGGGGGCCTATCACGACATAATTGAATCAATTCTCAGTTATAACAATTTTCTCAATTAATCTATTAATTAATTAATTTTACTAAAATCCAAGGTCTTCCAAATTTGAACAAGGAGTATACTTTTCAGTCATGTATAAATCATAATAAATTTAAGACAAATACTACTATGTCTAAAAATGATATATCCAAGGTTTGGCAATTTTTCACTAAGGTCTAAGGGGCCTAAACATATTTTTGCAATAAATCATTTCTTTCATGTCTAATGAATAAACTACATCAAATTCTCTTCCAAATAATTTGGATTAATTACAGGGTACTATTAATACCATGAAAACAGTACTATAAAAGTTTCATAATTTTCCTGTTGGAAATTAATTTATAATAAATCATTTACTAAAACCCTAATCTAGCATGCTTGTGAATCAAGTAATATATTCATAACTCTAAAAATCCAGAATAAAATCACACTGATTCAAAATGATTTAAAACCCCTATTTACCAACTTTCATAATTTTCCAAAAATTATTTATGCCATAAAATATTTTTAAACCACAAAGCCCTTTAATAACACTTGCGAAAGAACTACTCTATTTATTCAACATAAAATTAAACTAAAATTCATGAGCATTCCTACTGGCCAACACCATCTAATTCCAGAGTTTCAAGGGGGCATTATTTGAATTAAAAATCTTTAATAAATAAAACATCAAATAGGGCTATACCCATATTCATGAATGAAGTACTAAAAACAATAATCCAAAAATTCTAGTAAAATCATCCAAGGGTCCTAACTACCCTAGAAACACTCTACCCAAGTTTCATAGCTTTTGAGTGCAATTAAAATACTACTTTGACCTAAAAGCCCTTCTACTCTAAAACTAGGGTTTAGGTTTTGAGGTACCTACCTCAAAATTCTCTAATATTACAACCAGAGGGTTAAATACCCATTAACTACCTCTCCACCAAAACCCAAGGCCATACAAGGGCATTTGCCCCTATGTCCTTCACAAGCCCCCAAAGTCCACATTTAGGGTTTGAACCTGGAACCTAGGGTAAACGTACCCTAATCCATCCCATTTTCCCTAAAGGAGTTCCTCGGACCATTTTAATCCAGTGGTCAGAATCTCAACCTCTGTTAAGGTGAGATGATCACACAAGTGTCAAAAGAACCTTTCCCTAAGCTTCCCTTCACTAGGTCAAAACTAGGGTTTAGAGGATTCCTATTCAAATCTCCACCAAATGAGTTGAAATTTGAATCAGACCTAGATACCTATACCAGGGACACCTCACCAAAATTTGGGAGGCTATGGAGGTCATTTGACCCTTTAAATATCTTACCCTAGCTTTTCTAGGGTTAGGGCAAAACCCTAAGCTACACTATCCAAAATGGTCTTTAATTTTTACAGGAGCTAGATCTAGGTAATAATAAGCCTCTGTACAAAATTTAGGGAATTTGGACCAAGGGTTAGGTGTGGGGAATTATTTTAAAATCTGCCCTATATATAGGACCTACCCTAGAAAAATGGCCCTAAAAGTCAGTAGACTTGTCCTAAAATTTTCCATAACATATCAAACTGTAGATAATAAAAAGACCTACAATATTTATATAGATCATCTTTGATGAAAATGCCCCTAAAGGGCCTAAATAATTTTTATAACAAATCTGCCCTAATTCTAGGACATACCCATAATAAAATGGCCCTATAGGTCTTGGTTCCCTACCAAAATTTACCCACAGCATATCAAATTGTAGGTATTTAAAGGACCTACAACTTTAATGCTATAAACTTTTTCAGGAGGTGCCCAGAAGGGGACTAAATTCCATTTACAGTAAATCTGTGTAAATAAAATACAGAAAATTGAATATATAAAATCATTAAACTTATTTAATAGGGGTTGCACGAATCTTAAAGCAAGATCCAACGGAGGCTGTTCATCTTCTCCGATTGAGCAGAATTTCAGGCTGTGGGGGAGGTGTTTAACAGGCCATATCCTGGCAGCCTGAGGCGGCGCCACCACCGGAAAATGTCTCCTATGTGTTCCCGGTGGTGGGGGCTTCCCTTTGCCGGAGCTAGGGCGGCAGGAGGTGGCGGCGCCGCCCTACCCGAGAGCTCCAAAAGTCCATGAAAAATGGAATTTTTCTGAAATTTAAACTCCTATTCCATCTTGTTTGAGTACGACATCAACTCCTAAACATTCCTAGGATCTAAGCATGGAAGAAGAGGTGAGGGAGTACCTGAGTTCGGGCTTGGATGCGGGTGGAGCGACGGGAATGCATGGCGGCGGCGGCGGCGGCATTTCCTCTTCTTGGTGGCTCCGGCAGCGGTTCTCCCTCCTATCTAGGGTTTCGAAATTCGTCGCCCTAGCTTGCTGATGAGGTATAAATGGCCAGGAGGGGAGGGGGGAGGCGGTTTAGAAAATGGCCATTAAAGCCATTAATGGCTAAGCTCGGCCATGGAGGAGGGGGGCTGAACGAGGGCTTAGGTGGCCGGTAAATGGCTGGAAACTTCTCCCCTTCCCCAGGGGAGTTGAATTCAGCCATTAAGGGTGGCCTTTGGCCTCCCTTTGGCCGAACCCCTTCATTCCCTTTTTTTTTCTTATTTCTCTCTCTCCTCCATTATCATGAAAATGATATTTTTTTTCTCTCTCCTAATTATCATGGACGAATTTGCTCATCTCCCTCAACCTATTGGCAGCCCACTAAGGTTTATAATTCCCTTAGGAAATATCATGAAGGGAGTGGTTCACCTTCCACCATAAGTGGCCTCTTTAAACACTTTCTCTCTCCTCTTTATTTCTCTAAATTTAGGCTTCTCTCTCTCTCTCCTAGTCACTAGGTTGACTAGTCAATGGTCTAGGTTATTGGCAGCTATGAATAATCATATTAATCATGCACTCAAGGTTAACTTAGAGGAGAGAGTGGCTTGAGCTTGGGTTAACCCAAATAGGCTATGTTGACTTGACTTGGGTTAAATGTTGACTTAGTGACTTTGACCTTTTGGGTCAACATTAATGGGTCCTTAGTTACCCATTGGGCTCCCCTAAGGCCTAGGTAGGGTTATTTGGGGTTGGCTTGGCACCTTAGAGGTTACATGACTCTTAGGAAGGGCACTTTGACCACTTTAGGGCTAGAGTTGACTTGAGTCAATTTAGTCACTAGGGTTGACCCCAATGAGTCCCTGGTGACTCATTGGCCCCATATTGGGTCTAGGGATGCCTTGGGATCAGTTTGAACCCACTAGGTCACTCAAACCCAGTGTTTCAGAAACTTTCCATTTGCAACCCAACTGAGTCTCCACTAGGTCTTTAGGTCACTTGCTCTTCTTGGTTCCCTGAGAACTTGTCATGACCTAGTCTTGCTCAAAGCCACTCCTAGGGGGGGTCCAATTTGAAAATGGGATGTTGCAAATCCCAATAAACAAAACAAAAATTTCATCCCCGAAATTAAAGTTAAGTCTACGGGAGTTTCTACCGGGATAACTTAAGCTTGTAACATCCCATGAAGTGTGGAAGCACCTACTAGGTTAACAACATAAGGGCTAGCCCCAATAAACAAAAGGATTAGCCTCTACCTTTTTAAATAATTCTACTAGTACTAGAAAAATAAGGAAAAACGCTTAACACACCGGAGGAGTTGCGAGGTATACCTGACTAAATAGCTCCGGAAATTTTTCCCGCATCAGGTCCTGAGGCTCCCAAGTATGCTCCTCTCGTCCGTGGTTCCTCCACAAGACCTTGACTAGCAGGATCTTCTTGCGGCGCAAGACTCATATCCCCTGGTCATCGATCCGTATCGGCTCCAAATGAATAGATTGATCAGAGGCTACCGGCCCATCAGTGGCCATAATCTGCAACTCCGGACGTAGTAAAGCCCTCCTGAGTGAAGACACGTGAAAAACGTCGTGCAAGCCGGCCAACTCCGGTGGCAGCTCCAGCCGATAAGCTAGAGTACCGATCCGCTCCAGGATCCTGAACGGTCCTATGTATCTCGCGCTGAGCTTCTTCCGATGACCTCGCACCCGTGAAACTCCATGCATCGGCAGGATCTTCAAGAACACCCGGTCCCCGATCTGAAACTCCACCTGACGATGCCGAGCGTCATAATACTTCGCTTGTCTGCTCTGCGCCTCTAACATCCGGTCCCGGATCAGTCTCACCTGAGCCTCGGTGTCTTCCACAAACTCTGAGTCTAGAATCTTCGGATCCACGTCCTGCAGCCAAGATAATGGTGTCCTACACCTTCTCCCATACAAGGCCTCGTAAGGAGCCATCCGTATGCTGGACTGGTAGCTGTTGTTATACGAGAACTCCACCAATTGCAGCATCTTCTCCCAGGGCTCTACGCGATCTACAATACGTAGTCTCAGAAGGTCTTCTAGCGTCTGATTGGTACGCTCCGTCTGCCTGTCAGTCTGGGGGTGGAAAGCCGTACTGAAAGTCAGTCGGGAGCCAAGGTAAACCTGCACCGATCTCCACTCTCTGGATGTAAACCGACCATCTCAATTTGATACGATCGTCCTAGGCACGCCGTGATAACGAATATACTGCTCCACAAACTTCCGAACCAACACTCCAATAGAGTCATCCTTTCTGATTGGGATAAACCTAGCCACCTTAGTCAGACGGTCCACGATCACCCAGATCGAATCGTTTCCCGTCCGTGATCGAGGTAGGCCATGGATGAAGTCCATCGCGATGTCCTCAAATTTCCACTCTGGCACCGGGAGTGGCTGCAATAAACCAGCGGGATGTCTACACTCTGCCTTCACTAACTGGCACGCCTCGCAGTGGGTCACGAAGTAGATGATGTCCTTTTTCATGCCCGGCCAGTATAGAGTCTTCTTCAAATCTACCGTCATCTTTGTGATCCCGGGATGTATAACCTTTTGGCTTGTCATCCAGGAACTTGTTCGGAAAAATACCGTAATGAAAATCTGCTATGATGAGCCTCGGCCATGATATCCTCCCGAATCTGGCCTCCATCCGGTATGTAAGTCCGACCTCTAAAACATATCATTCCATCTCGCATCGAGTAGTCCCCAACTGAGCCTGCCTCCAAGGCCCATAAAATCGGCTCTAGCTTGGCATCCCGACTCTGCCAATATCTGACTCTGTCATGAATATCATAGGTGGTGCTCGTAGCGGCCAGGTACTCCTCGTACAACTCAGGGTCGTCAGGTGATACCAGAGTGATATTGAAAGTGAGGGGATAAGTTGTAAACTACTCTAGAGGGGGGGTGAATAGAGTATTCAAATTTTATGAACAACTAATCAGCTCCCTTGGAGTTTATTTGCGGAATAAGTAATCTGATACTTGAACCCTAAGAGCCTAACACAGCAACTAGCAATCCTAGGTAGTTCTATCACAGCCACAGAATAAGATGAATAAGCAAGATAACCAGATGGACACAGGATATATAGTGGTTCCCTTTAAATAGGTACATCCACTCTTCTACCACCCTGGTAGGAATCCACTACAGGTTTTTGCTAAGGTGCCCTGCCACCAATGATCTGATTCAGGTAGATCAAACAGACCCTTTGAGCTTTTGATTAGGATGCTCAACCACAGGTTGTTGATAAGGTGCCCTGTCACCAAAGTTCACTTTTGAAGAGGTGTGAAAACTCTTTTACAATGGGGTTGAGAGGGTTAGAATATCTTCTCTGTTGTAAGTACAGATTAGAGAAGATTTGTGGATTCTCTAAAGAATCAAAGTCTCCCCCTGGCTCAGTGAAAGTCCAGGGGAAGCCTTTGCTTCAGGATGAAGGAGTTTCAGATATACTGAAACTAAATCCTCAGAGATCTGAAGACTGATTTTTATCAGGTCTTAAGATTCTGGAGCACTTGAAGCAGAACTGGAGCTCTTTCTGAAGTCTTTAAGACTCTAAGCAGATGCTCAGGAGACTTTGAGAATGAAAGATGATTGCTCTGGGCTTTTGCTTCAGGAAAAACTTTTCTTCTTCTTGTCGAGATATGGTGAAGAGCTGCTCTGATGATGCTTGAGCGAATGAATAATATTTCTCTGTGTCTGTAACTTCTCTTTTGCTGAGAGAAGAATCTCTCTTAAATAAGTCTTCACGTTTTTTTTTCTTTGGAACGGCTCTATTGATTTGAATTCTCGAGCCCTGCAACAGATTATCTCAAAATAGAATATAGCAATAGGAATAGAATGTCCTATTAACTTTCTGTCAGTCCCAATAAGGAATAAAATAAGCGGGAAAAATATCTCAGCATAAAGACGTACCATTCTTGGAAATAGTACATAGTACCAACGGCTAGAAAACAAGCTGGAAAGATAAAGTCAACGCAATTTGTATAATAGGACAAAATGCTTTATCAAGAATACTGAATCCCGTAATTTATGCTTGACATATTTGGTAAGTAATTCATTTGAATTTAAGCCATAAATTTAGCAACAATAACTTCAGAAAATCTTTCTAACCACAAGCTAACACACTTGG
Source organism: Platanthera zijinensis (assembly GCA_039513925.1). NCBI lineage: Eukaryota > Viridiplantae > Streptophyta > Magnoliopsida > Asparagales > Orchidaceae > Platanthera > Platanthera zijinensis. The sequence goes on from CM077091.1 coordinate 86,807,892, forward strand.
AAATAAACTAAGGAATAGAATAAATACAAACAGATAAAAGCAGACAGAAATCGTCGAACAGGAGTTCGATGATCGTCGACCTAGCTAACAGATCGTCGACTAATAGCAGGAATCTGTCGGAACAGAAATCGTCGACCAGAAATCGTCGACCAGCTAATAGATCGTCGACCAGCAAAGGCAAATATCTGTCGAGACAGAAATCGTGAAGCAAGAACACGATCGTCGATCTGCTGATGATAGATCGTCGACCAACCTTCAGAGCGAAGTAAGCTTGCTCTGAGATCGTCGACCAACGGTCGACGATAATTGTCTTGACTTCAACGATTCAATAGCCCTGCTATCGTCGACCAATGATCGACGATCGCGAGGCCTCGTTCGACGATGGTCGAACGGAAAAGCCTTAACCACAAAAACATCTAGAACTTCTAACCTAAGCTCTAGGTCAGTTTATAAACTGCCCTAGGGAGACTAAACAGAGTCTAAACATGATCATATATCTTTATATGGATCAAGAGGGGCTGGAAAGGGATTACATAAGCCAAATCACATCTAGGATACCAACAATCTCCCCCTATTTGGGTTATGTTATCCAATCCAATCTAAAAACTAAAGCACACCATAGCAGAAGCAGAAATTAACCAAACATATAAATCACAGGCAGTCCAAAAAAACATAAAAACAAAAAAAAAATCAGCAGAACTATAAAGTATCAAGCAGATTTATCAGAGGTTTTAGCATCAGATGATTTCTTAGGGATTACAGCTGGTTTGAAAATAATCTCTCTGTTAGGATTTGCTGCTTGTCTTTTAGATAGCATTAGGTCATGTTCACCAATGATTTTCTTTTCAGCATAGCTTGGTAGAACTGCAGCAGGATGTAGCTTCATGTATTCTTCAGTATTAAAAGCTTCTGGATTGACTTGAAATTTGCTGAGTTCCTTTTCTCTGAATTCAGACATAGTTGTATATGCTGTAGGGTCTAGTCCTTGAGCTTTGGCTCTCTCCATCATGCTTAGATCAATAGATTCCTTAAATCTTGCCATAGAGGCGATCCTTTCAGTTTCAGTTATATCTGATGGAGAGGGTGGTCTGTCAATATCAGCTTGAGCTGCAATCTCCATGTTTCTTTGAAGAGCTGTGGCTATTTTGCTTGAATCAAGAGAAATCTGTGCAGCCTTCTTAGGATCTGTTTCAGCATATAGAGATTTTGGAGGAGCAAGTTCAATGAACTTCTTATGGGATTTCTCTGAAAGGACCACTCTTTTTCCTTTTGATTCAATTGTCTCAGCAGCAGCAGGTTTTCTTGAAGAAGAGGATGGACCTTTCCTGGGAGGAGAAGGTTTCCATTCTGGAATTTTCTTTTTAGGAGAGGGAGGAGGAGAGAAGGTAGGTTGCTGAAAAGTCATCTCCTTTATTTGTTCCACGAGAGCGTTGTCATTTCTTTTTCATCCCTGTCCTGATACATCTTGGCCTCCCTGGCTTTGGTTACTCCTTCTTTGGTAGGTCTGAGAAGTGTTAGAACTGGCTGATCTTGAAGAGGGGGCAGAAGAGAGACTTCCAGAGGCTCCAGCACCAGGAGGTGGAGGAGGACCTCTGGGGGGAATTTCTGAACAGGAGTGTCATATCTTTTTCTTCTCTTATTCTCTCTTGTCTGATTCTTTGAAAGTCTCATCCAAGGCTGAAATTCTTTGCTCTTGGGATCAATTCCCTTCAGAATAAAATAGGGAACATCCTTGTCTGGATTAGCAGCAGGAGGAGCAGATGCCTTTCTTTTCTGGACTACAGCCTTTTTCTTCTTTTGGGAGCTATCAGAATTTTCAGGATCATCATCATCAGAGGAGTGGGATGAGGTTCTGCCAGCATAATCATCAAAGTCTTGTTCAGAAGGATCCTTGGCAGCAGGTTCAGCTTTGTCTTTCTTTTCTCTTTCTTCTTTCTCTTTAGCTTCCTCAATGGCATCTTGCCTAAGGAGGGCATCAAGATCCACATTTGGAGACCTCTTCCAGAGTTCTGATTCTGGATACAACTCAGGAACTGTCTTGGGGACCAGTTCTGCAATAGAAGGAATGGATAGAGGATAGGTAAGGATAGGTGGAGAAAAGATGACAATATCTGCAGGGGCAGATGCTTTCTCTAGAGAGATGGCTAGGGAATCCAGATGATAATTAGCCATCTCTTCAATGTACTCAGAGGCAATATTTTCAGCCACAAAGGCTATATATTGGTCAATGTTTAGAGTACCTGAGCTTGAGTCCATTTCAGTCATCTTGGGAGCATTGTATGCACTAACTTGCACATCTTCAACTTCTTCAGCAGCAGCATCAGCAGGGATGTTGATGTCTTCAGCAGCAGCAGCATTTATGGTTGTGCCTGCATGCAAAGAAAGATAGGTTAACAACCAAGTGGGAATAAAATATTCCCCCCAAGGTGAACAAACAACAGGTAATAGATAGGATTACCTGAAGATCTACACAGGATACCACTTTGCATCTAGGAAGGAGGTTATAATTCCTTCTAGATGTTCAGTGACATCAGGAGATAGACACCTCTGCAAGGCACAAGAGGAGTGCCATGGAGGAAAAGAAAAGAGTATCCTTGACCAAGGGGTCATCAAGGTACTCAGGTCTATAAGGGACCATTTTCTCTTGAAAAGAGGGAACAAGAGGAGTAGATGTGAGTGAGAACTCACAGTCTAGGTTAAGATAGGATTCTAAATCTTTATCAGAATCAATGGATTTAGCAGCATCAACTTGCAATACTGATGTGAGATCATCAGCAGCTGTGATGGAAAGGAAGGAATAAGAAATTAACTCAAAGTTGGAGTTTGAATTAATTAGAAACTTAAATAAAACTATACCATCAGGTTGAGCAGCATCATTCTCACAGGTGTCCATGGGAACTTCCTCATTTTCTTTTTCGGGAACTTCTTCCTCAGAAGCTAGATTCACTAGGGAGTGAATGTCTTTGTTAGATACAAATATCAAATTGAAGTCCTAATTATAACCTTTGGAGGAAGAGTTTTAAGGTTTACCTTCTAGTTCTTTCTCTGGAATCTCTTGAGGTTCTTCTACAGTTTCTTGAAGGGGAAGAGAAGAATTGTCCTGAAGGGTTAGAGCATCACCTGAGACCACTTCAACAGACATCTCCCCCTGCATAACTTCAGTGGGGACTGGAGTCATGCATCTTACTGAAGAGGGCTCAGCAGAGGGATGAGATGATTTGATGGCTTGAGTAAGGGCATTGATGGATGCAATGAGAGGGGCATTGGCAGCCTCAATCATTTTTTGGATGGAGGGAGTAATGAGCTCGACAATATATGCAAGCAATTCAGGAGTTATCTGAAATGCTGATGATGTGGAGGTGGATGGAATGGAAGCAGTATGATCTACCACATGATCAAAGGAATCATGTGGAGATGGGTGAACATCAACATGAGTGTGGGATTCATGTTGAGAGAGGTGCGTGAGGATTGTAGTAGTCACCATGTCAACACTGGCTGAAACTGCCAGATGTTGTGGTGTTGGTGACTGGTGTGGAGATGCAGGTGGAATGAAGGATGCATGTTGTGGTGGCACTGCAGGTGTTGTAGAGGAAAGTAATGCAGGAGAAGAGGATGCAGGGATAGAGAGGGAGGATGGAGGGATTACTGAGCCTTCCCCAGTAAGCGGGAGAGCGGCCGAATCAGCCCTTGTGTCTGAAGGAGGGTTAGGATCAACCCTGGCTGACTTCTTGATAATCCTCTGGGATTTCTTGAATAGAGAGGGGTCCAACCTCTTGCTAGTGTTGACTGCGGAGGGTGCAGAAATAAGCAGCAGGGGTGCTTTCACATATAGAAACACACCCAACACCCTGGCAAGGTTTACTTCTTTCTGATTGTTCTTTTTTCCTTATTAGTTCAAACAGAACTTTTCCCCAGGCAATCTGTGCCTTATTCACCAAAGCTGACATTAAGGCAAACTGTTGCCTGTTGATGTTGTCGTGAGCCGAGTGTTTTCCCAAAACAACCTTGCCCACCAGGTCTGCCAGAAACTTGTACTCTGGAGACAGGTTTATCTTTAGCAACTTAGCTGGAATACCCTCAGCATGGCCCATCACAGATAGCATGCGGCCATATTCTTCTGCAGTTTGCTCATAGTCCTCAGTTCCGGTTGGCAGTCCAAACAGCTCAGTCAAAACTTCAGGAGTCAGAATGACCTCCTCTCCATTTATCTTTCCAGACATCGCTTCGTCGCTGGAGGACGAGGTATACACCCATTCTCGAATCTCTGGTATATTAATCTTTGGTGAGAATGACATAAATTTCTTTAGTCCTTGATCTTCACATAGCTTCAGAATGGCTTGGATAGGTTGATCGCATCGGCTGAAAGAATCGAAGTCGACACAGAAGCCAGTGTCGAACTTCATCCCAAAGAGAACAGCAGAAGGAATCGCCATAGGATTTGAGAGAAAATGGCGAATCGAGAAGCAAAGCAGGGGAGAAGAGAATCGCGCGGGATTAGAGTTCGAGAGCGAATTCTAAGCCAGAAGATGGAATATGAAAAGACGGAGCGGAAGGACGACGATCTCCAGACCTAAATCGACTATTAGAAACAAATCTGCGATCGTCGATCCCGGAATAAAATCGGTCGTCGAATAAAGATCGACGATAGTCAATGTTTGACTAATCGTTAAATATCGACCGACTACAAGCAATCACCACGATCGTCGATCAATAAATGTTGGTCGACGATTCTCCACCCAGCACAGAAAATCTGTCGTCGACCATTGGTCGACGATAGATACCTAAGGAGAGATTGTTGACCAGTTGGTCGACGATTTCTGCCTTACTACAGAGCGAGCTGTCGTCGACGGTTGGTCGACGATAGTTCTGACCTGGTCGAAGATCGTCGAGCAGTCGTTCGACGATTTTAGACAGAAAACAAAACTAACCAAATTTTCACTACTCTGAACCATTAATCATGCCAAGCTGGTTCAGGAAGAACAAATGCTTTTGTTCATCAAGGGGCTTAGTGAAAATATCTCCTCTCTGCAGGTCTGTGGATATAAATTCCATTGCTATCTTGTTCTTTTCCACATTATCTCTCAGAAAGTGATGTCTAATCTCAATGTGCTTGGTCCTGGAATGGTGCACAGGATTTTGAGCAATTGATATTGCACTGGTACTGTCACACAGAATTTTTGTTTTTGAGTGTGTATACCCATAATCCACTAGCTGATTTTGAATCCACAGAATCTGTGAACAACAACTAGCTGCTGCAATATATTCAGCCTCAGCAGTTGAAGTAGACACAGATGCCTGTTTCTTACAAAACCAAGAGACAAGTCTCTCTCCCAGGAACTGACAGGTCCCTGAGGTGCTTTTCCTGTCAACTCTACAACCAGCATAATCAGCATCTGAATATCCAATTAATTCAAATCCTGACTCAGCTGGGTACCACAGTCCTAAGTTAGGGCATCCCTTAAGGTATCTCAAGATCCTCTTGAGAAGAGTTAAGTGAGATTCCTTTGGGTTGACCTGAAACCTAGCACATAGGCATGTAGCAAACATTATGTCAGGCCTACTTGCAGTCAAATACAGCAGGGAACCAACAATGGCTCTAAAGTTCTTTTGATCAACAGGCTTGCCATTAACATCAGAATCAATAACTGCATTTGAGGCCATAGGTGTGCTCATTGATGAAGCATCAGACATTCCAAATCTTTTAACCAGCTCTCTGGCATATTTTGATTGAGAAATGAAAATGCCATCAACACTCTGTTTCACTTGGAGACCAAGGAAATAGGATAACTCACCCATGCTGCTCATCTCAAACTTAGAGTGCATTAGTTCAGAGAACCTCTTGCATAGTTTGGGATCAGTAGAGCCAAATATAATGTCATCTACATAGATTTGAACTAACAGTTGTGAGTCCTTATGATGTCTAATGAACAGGGTTCTATCTACTACACCTCTCACAAACTTGTGTTCTAGAAGGAAATTTGCTAAGGTCTCATACCAAGCTCTAGGAGCTTGCTTAAGTCCATATAGAGCCTTTTGGAGTTTGAACACATGAGTGGGTAAGGTTGATGAAACAAACCCTGGTGGTTGTTCAACAAACACTTCTTCCTTTAAATCTCCATTGAGGAAGGCACTCTTCACATCCATTTGGAAGACCTTAAATCTTTTATAGGCAGCATAGGCTAGGAAAATCCTAATGGCTTCTAGTCTAGCTACAGGGGCAAAAGTCTGATCATAATCTATGCCTTCCTCCTGTCTATAGCCTTGAGCTACTAGCCTAGCCTTATTTCTAACTACTATGCCTTGGGCATCAAGCTTGTTTCTAAACACCCACTTGGTGCCTATGATCCGTTGGCCTCTTGGTCTTGGAACCAAAGTCCAAACTTTACATCTTTCAAACTGGTTAAGTTCCTCTTGCATGGCTATAATCCAGTGTGGATCAAGCTCAGCATCTTTAATGGTTAGGGGCTCAACCTGAGAAAGGAAACAAGCAAACATCACATCTTTGTTGAGTTGATGTCTTGTCTGGACTCCTGCTGAAATGTCTCCAATCACTTGAGATACAGGGTGATCTCTAAGTGTGACAAGATCAGTAGGTTCAACAATGATCTGATCTTCAACAGTTTCAAGATTTAATTCCTCATGTGGAATTTGATCAACTGTTGGAGCAGGTGCTTTAACTTCAAGAAGTTCTACATCAGATTCAGAATCTGAGGGAGCAACCTGAGGAGTTTGTTGGGGATGATTCTCCTGTGTGAGTCTCAAACCTTCCAAATCCTTACTTACTCCTAGGACTTGCACTGTACTATTAGAGGAAGAGTCCTTCTCCTTATAATACATGACTGTCTCATCAAAAGAGACATGTGCAGACTCTTCTATCTTAAGAGAGGATTTATTAAGGACCCTATAGGCTTTGCTTACTTGAGAGTATCCTAGAAAAACTCCCATTGAAGCTTTTGCCTCAAATTTTCTATGGTATTCTTTGTTATTGTTATGAACAAAAGCAACACAGCCAAATACTCTAAAATAGTCTATTTTAGGTTTCACTTGCTTAAGTAATTCATAGGGAGTCTTACCCTTAAGTTTATGTATCAGACTTCTGTTCAATACATAGTTAGCTGTGCTAACTGCTTCAGCCCAAAAGGACAGAGGCATGTTAGCATCTGCCAACAATGTACTTGCAGCTTCAATTAGGGTTCTGTTTTTCCTTTCAACTACCCCATTTTGTTGAGGAGTTCTAGGAGCAGAGAAGCTATGTTTGATACCTTCCTTCTCACAGAATTCTTGCATAAGAAGAGACTCAAACTCAGTACCATGATCACTTCTGATCAAGGCAATCTGAGTAGAATACTCACTCTGTATACACTTTAGAAAATCTGTAAGAACCTTGAAGTTATCAGCCTTAGTTCTCAAGAAGAATACCCAAGTGAACCTAGAGAAGTCATCTACAATTACTAGAGTGTAAGACTTTCCTCCAAGACTCTGTACAGCAATAGGACCAAATAAATCCAAATGTAGCAAGTACAGAATCCTGGGAGAATCACTTTTATTAACTGATTTAAAGCTATTTCTTGTTTGCTTACCTAATTGACAAGCTTTGCAAAGGCCTTCCTTCTTGTAGGGGCAAGAAGGTAGACCTCGTACAAGATTGTATTTAGCCAACTTAGAAATGTTTTTCAAATTTACATGACTAAGTCTCTTATGCCAAAGGGTATTATTACTGGTTACTTCATTAAATAAGCATATTTCAGATTTGGATGAGTTAAAGTCTACAACATAAACATTTCCAATTCTAATACCTACTAACACAACAGTATTATTTAAAGCAATATTACAAGCAGTGTCAGTAAACCATACCTTGTACCCAGCATCACACATTTGACTTACAGAGATTAGGTTGTGCTTTAGTCCGGAGACATACGCAACCTTCTTGAATGTTACAGCTCTTATGGTGAAGCTGCCATACCCTTCTGTCTGTCCACAGCTGGAATCCCCAAATACAACTCTTGGTCCCAGCTTGGCTTTGAACCCTGACAGATTCTTCTTCTTTCCTGTCATATGCTTTGAGCATCCACTATCCAGATACCATTTGTCATGTATGACTGGATAGGTCTTTACCTGCAGACAGAACAGTTATACATTGTGGACCCAGGTTACCTTGGGTCCAGTATTCTTCACAAAAGAAAAACTAGATATAAAGATCTTGCAGGCTTAGATTTATATCCTAAAGGGTGTGATCTCCTAGGTGGGATAATCCATTCAGTTGAAGGATTAAACATCCTAGGGTAGTGATTGGGATTTGCACATCTGGAAGTTTGAAATTTATTTTCCAGCTTAAGTCCAGATCGTCGATCCACGGTCGACGATCGCAAGCCATATCGTCGATCATTTGTAGTAGAGCTATATTCTGGATTCAACGATCGTCGATCACTGGTCGACGACTCAAGATGAGATCGTCGATCTCCTGCACCAAAGATATCATACTTGGTGAAGGTGTTCAGCGATCGTCGATAGACGTTCGACGATTGGTTTGACGATCGTCGATTAATGTTCGACGATTTTTGTAAAGCTAGAAATTTTTTCTTCCTATTCTCTTTCTTAATCTTATTCTGAATTTTCTTGCATTTTTCAATTTCCTCAGTATTCTTTATTCCTGATTCAGAAACAAATTTTACTGGAGTGCTAAATCTCTCCTTTGTGAGGAGGATGGGTTCACTAGGTGTAGCACCTAAGCCTAGTTTATCATTACCAACCCTAGTGTTTGCTATACAGGTTATTTCAGATAATTTAAGGCTTCTGCCATTTAATTGTTCTTCTAACCTCTTAGATTTAGCTAGTTCTAATTTTAGGAATGTTACTTCTTCTTTTGAGCTTTCTAATTCCTTTTCTAATCTGATTATTTCAGTACCTTCCATGTCTAGTTCCATTATTTTTAATCTAAGTGACTTAATTTCTTTTTCAGATAATAGTAAGTCTAAACATAGAGTTTTAAATTTTAGTTTGAACTCAGGAGATGAGAAATCAAATGAGTCGATTACCTGGTCCTCCATAAAGGAATCTTCTTCATTGTCTCCTTCTTCTTCAGAATTCTCTGCAGCTGACAGAGAGCTGCAGGCATCAATAGCCATGAGGCAGACCTCTTTGGCTTTCTTCTCTTCTTCTTCTTCTGAATCACTGGAGCTAGAGGAGCAGGTATCCTCTTCTGTTTCACTCCAGGTAGCAGCCACAAATCCCTTGTCCTTCTTCTTGTATTTGTGTGATGAGGACTTGGAGTGGTGCTTCCTGTACTCTTTCTCATGTTTCTTCTCCTTGTGTTTCTTCTCTGGACAATCTGGAGCAATGTGTCCAGGCTTGCTGCAAACATAACAAATGATTTCTTTAGATGGAGTCTTGTCATACCTTGGTTTGTCCTCATGCTTGGAGAACTTCTTTCTGAGGTCTCTTCTTCCCATGTTGAAGAACCTCTTGGCAATGAGTGCCAGTAACTCCTCATTCGATTGACTTCCTTCAGAAGTCTCAGCCGCCTTAAGAGCTAGAGAGTGCTCTTTCTTTGTAGGTGTAGGAGTTTTTACTTCAATTGCAGCAGCTCTGCTCTTTAGAGTTTGCTCATATGACTTGAGCTTTCCCAACAGAGCTTCTGTGGAGAGTTCCACAGTGTTTCTTCCATCCTTGATGGGCCATATCCTTGAGTCCCAAGAGATGGGAAGGCACATCAGGATCTTGTCATTTACTTCTGACAAAGTTATCTCCTTGTCCAAAGACCTCAGTTCACTTATTATTGAACTGAGTCTTGTGTACATTGTGTCAATGTCTTCAGCATCATCCTTCTTGAAATTTTCATACTGAGAGGTGAGATTGGATCTCCTGTCCTTCCTCTCATCAGCTGAGCCAGCCACTATGTGGTTGAGGGAATCCCACATAGCTTTGGCTAAGGTACATTCAGCCAGCTTCTGGAATATCTCATCAGACATTATCTGAGCTAGGATATTCATTGCTTTAGCATCAGCTGCTTTTGCCTTCTTGTAAGTTTCATTGTAGTCAGGTGGTGGCACAGCACAGAGATCAGCAGAAGTGGAAGCAGCAGCAGGCCTAGCAGGTGGTCCTGTCAAAATAGAAGAAAAGATATCTTCATCAATAGAATTCATATATAGTCTTATCCTGGCCTTCCATATGCCAAACTTGGACAAGTTGCATACAGGAGGTCTGGTGCTTGAATAATCCTTAGACTGGGCCATGTGTGAAAGTGTTTGTGAATGGTATCAGAAAACAACTTATCACTAGATCTTTTAACTCAGGTGTTAGCCTGTATGAACAGCTAACCTCCCTCTGATACCAATTGAAAGTGAGGGGATAAGTTGTAAACTACTCTAGAGGGGGGGGGGGTGAATAGAGTATTCAAATTTTATGAACAACTAATCAGCTCCCTTGGAGTTTATTTGCGGAATAAGTAATCTGATACTTGAACCCTAAGAGCCTAACACAGCAACTAGCAATCCTAGGTAGTTCTATCACAGCCACAGAATAAGATGAATAAGCAAGATAACCAGATGGACACAGGATATATAGTGGTTCCCTTTAAATAGGTACATCCACTCTTCTACCACCCTGGTAGGAATCCACTACAGGTTTTTGCTAAGGTGCCCTGCCACCAATGATCTGATTCAGGTAGATCAAACAGACCCTTTGAGCTTTTGATAAGGATGCTCAACCACAGGTTGTTGATAAGGTGCCCTGTCACCAAAGTTCACTTTTGAAGAGGTGTGAAAACTCTTTTACAATGGGGTTGAGAGGGTTAGAATATCTTCTCTATTGTAAGTACAGATTAGAGAAGATTTGTGGATTCTCTAAAGAATCAAAGTCTCCCCCTGGCTCAGTGAAAGTCCAGGGGAAGCCTTTGCTTCAGGATGAAGGAGTTTCAGATATACTGAAACTAAATCCTCAGAGATCTGAAGACTGATTTTTATCAGGTCTTAAGATTCTGGAGCACTTGAAGCAGAACTGGAGCTCTTTCTGAAGTCTTTAAGACTCTAAGCAGATGCTCAGGAGACTTTGAGAATGAAAGATGATTGCTCTGGGCTTTTGCTTCAGGAAAAACTTTTCTTCTTCTTGTCGAGATATGGTGAAGAGCTGCTCTGATGATGCTTGAGCGAATGAATAATATTTCTCTGTGTCTGTAACTTCTCTTTTGCTGAGAGAAGAATCTCTCTTAAATAAGTCTTCACGTTTTTTTTCTTTGGAACGGCTCTATTGATTTGAATTCTCGAGCCCTGCAACAGATTATCTCAAAATAGAATATAGCAATAGGAATAGAATGGCCTATTAACTTTCTGTCAGTCCCAATAAGGAATAAAATAAGCGGAAAAAATATCTCAGCATAAAGACGTACCATTCTTGGAAATAGTACATAGTACCAACGGCTAGAAAACAAGCTGGAAAGATAAAGTCAACGCAATTTGTATAATAGGACAAAATGCTTTATCAAGAATACTGAATCCCGTAATTTATGCTTGACATATTTGTTAAGTAATTCATTTGAATTTAAGCCATAAATTTAGCAACAATAACTTCAGAAAATCTTTCTAACCACAAGCTAACACACTTGGAAATAAACCAAGGAATAGAATAAATACAAACAGATAAAAGCAGACAGAAATCGTCGAACAGGAGTTCGATGATCGTCGACCTAGCTAACAGATCGTCGACTAATAGCAGGAATCTGTCGGAACAGAAATCGTCGACCAGAAATCGTCGACCAGCTAATAGATCGTCGACCAGCAAAGGCAAATATCTGTCGAGACAGAAATCGTGAAGCAAGAACACGATCGTCGATCTGCTGATGACAGATCGTCGACCAACCTTCAGAGCGAAGTAAGCTTGCTCTGAGATCGTCGACCAACGGTCGACGATAATTGTCTTGACTTCAACGATTCAATAGCCCTGCTATCGTCGACCAATGATCGACGATCGCGAGGCCTCGTTCGACGATGGTCGAACGGAAAAGCCTTAACCACAAAAACATCTAGAACTTCTAACCTAAGCTCTAGGTCAGTTTATAAACTGCCCTAGGGAGACTAAACAGAGTCTAAACATGATCATATATCTTTATATGGATCAAGAGGGGCTGGAAAGGGATTACATAAGCCAAATCACATCTAGGGTACCAACAGATATGCATTTCTTCAAAACTTCGTTGTAGCTCCATGGACATAAGCTGAGGTCCTGCTCCCGCTGTGGCAGCTCTCCGGCTCAGTACATCGGCCACCACGTTTGCCTTACCCGAATGGTAGTGCATCTCATACTAATAGTCAGCTAGAAATTCCACCCATCTGCGTTGTCGGATGTTCAGCTCCTTTTGCGTATCCACATACTTTAGATTTTTGTGATCTGAAAACATGTCGCAGTGAACTCCATAGAGGTAGTGCCGTCAGACCTTTAATGCAAAAATGACCGCTCCCATCTCTAGATCGTGAACTGGGTAGTTCTGTTCATGTTTCTTTAACTGGCGGGAGGCATAAGCAATCACATGTCCCTTCTACATCAAAACTGCTCCCATGCCCTGGTAGGAGGCATCTGCATAAACCTGAAATCCTTCTCTCCTCGATGGGAGGGCAAGAATCGGGGCCAAAGTGAGTCGATTTTTCAGCTCCTGGAACGCCGTATCGCACTGCGGTGTCCAGACAAATGGTATTTCCTTACTCGTCAGAGAGGTAAGTGGGAGGGCAAACCTAGAAAAACCCTCTACAAACTTCCGGTAATAGCCGGCAAGTCCTAGGAAGCTCCGTACGTCCGTAGCTGTCTTCAACTTTGGCCACTCTCGGACTGCCTGAATCTTGGTTGGATCCACTGCCAACCCTGCTCCGCTAATAACGTGTCCCAAAAAGGCCACCTCCTTCAGCCAGAACTGACACTTGCTGAACTTGGCATACAATTGATGCTCCTGTAGCCTCTCCAAGGTCAGCGTCAGATGCCTCGCATGCTCCTCCTCGGTCCTCGAGTAAATAAGGATGTCATCGATGAAAACGATGACAAACACATCTAGATAAGACTCGAAGACCTGGTTCATGAGAGTCATGAACGCTGATGGCGCATTCGTGAGCCCGAAGGGCATCACGGTAAACTCGTAGAGTCCATACCTGCTACTAAAACTAGTATTCTGAATATCCTCTTCTTTGATCCGCAACTGATAATAGCCCGATCTCAAGTCCAACTTCGAGAAGAAGTGGGCTCCCTCCAGCTGGTCAAACAGCTCATCTATCCTTGGCAGAGGATAGGTATTCCTGACTATTAGCCAGTTCAACGCTCGGTAATCGGTACACAACCTGAGTGTTCCGTCTTTCTTCTTGACGAACAACATTGGGGCTCCCCATGGCGAAGAGCTCGACCGAACAAACCCGACTTCCACCAATTCCTGCAACTGACTCCGGAACTCCGTCAACTCCCTTGGGGCCATGCGGTAGGGAGCTTTGGATGCCGGCTTAGCCCCTGGCACAAGCAATATCTGGAAGTCCTGCTCTCTAAGCGGGGGTAGCCCTGGTAGCTTCTCCGGGAAGACGTCCGCAAAATCTCGCACTACGGGAACGTCGGATAAAGATCCCTTGACTTCCGTCATCTCGAAAAGAATCTGATAGATCTCGTCGCCCTGCATGTGGGACTTGACCGTCTGAATAGATGATAAGAAAATATGGGACGCAGATCTAATACCTTCCATCACGATGAAAGAATCCCCATATCTAAGGGTAATCTTCTTGGCCAAGTAGTCAATCTGGGCATGGTTCTAATGGAGCCATGACATACCCAGAATCAGATCATAGTCTGGAAGTGGCAAGATTATCGCTGGCGCTTCGAAAGGTTTCCCGCCTATCCATGCCTCCATATTGCAATGGGATGAGGTGAACAGCTCCGACCCGTCAGGTAGCCATATCTTCATCATCGACCCCGTGAATTTCTCCACGCCATCCAACCCTTGGATAAAGGTCTCCGACACAAACGAGTGCGAGGCACCCATGTCGAAGAGAGAGTGTGCGGGTTTGCCGCAAATGAAGACAATGCCTGAGATTGTGACTTAACTTAGAGTTCTGTTCTTGGTTTTTTACTACCTAATACTAAAGACAATAGTTTCCTAGGAAAGGATGGAAAAAGAATTAAAACAAAGCAAACAAAACATTGTCGTACCTGTGATCACTTGCTCAGGATGCCGGGGTTGGGCCAGATCCAATGCATATACCTGCTCCCTTTCCTGCCTAAGGTCTCCGCCCTGGTATCCTCGTCCTTGGCCGCGTCCTCGAACTCCAAAGTGCTGAGCAGGTGGGGCAATCTGTGGCGCTAGAGGGGGGCCCCTTCTCATAGGGCAGTTCCTCTTGATATGCCCCACCTGACGGTAGTGAAAACACTCTGGTGGAGGGTAAGCCCTCCCTCCTGGTCTCTGCACATCCTGCATCTGAGGTCTTGGCATCTCCCGCATCTGGAGAGGCTAGGGAGCGAGAGTCACCTGCTCCCTCGGCTCCTGTCTCACCTCCTGACGAGGCTGATCCTCCATCCTGCCCACATCTGTAGCACGGCCTCGCCGCTGCTCATTTCTTGCTCCACGATTCTGATCCTCCATTGGCCGCTTCCGGCCTCGGGTAGCGTGCCAGTCTGCCTCGATCCTCTTGGCCATCTCTAGAATCCGAGTAATAGGCCCATCATACACGAACAGCAGAGCCTCCCTCAAATCCTCCTTCAAACCCTTGTAAAACCTCTTGGTGTACCCGGCTTCGTCCAGCTGATAAGAATCTGCATATCGGGCTAGATGATCGAACTCCCGATGGTACTCCACCACCGACCTGGTGCCCTGCTTCAACTGTAAGAACCGGTCTTCAAGCTCATCCCTGGCCGACTGCGGAACAAAATGTTCCAACAGCGCGACCCTGAATTCTCCCCAAGTGACCTCCGCAACCTCCCTGTCGGCATAAGTCTTGTCCAGGAGCATCTTCCACCACCTCTTGGCATGGGACTCTAGGCAAGAGACCACCAATGCCACCCTCTCCTCCAGCGGGCATCGTATCCCAATCAGCATCTCATGCATGATGTCCAGCCACTCCTCTATCCGAACTGCCATCTCTGTCCCTAAGTAGGATAGGGGAGAAAGTCCACAGAAGATACTCAGCCAGTTGGCTCCCGGAATCAGCTGCGGAGCCGGAGCCTGTTGAGCCCTGAAGGCTTCTAGGATAGCTGTCAGAGTCTGCCCCATGTCCGTCTGTAGGAAAGGAGCGGAAACTGGTGGAGGAGGTGTAGCATCCGGAGTCTGCAGAACCTCACCCTGTGGAGTAGGCTATGCTAAAGGCTGCGAAAAGAAAATTTTACTATGAGAAATCGGTTCATAAGAACTTAAAGGTGGACAATTATATGTGATTCCCCATATGGGCACACCACTGCTTCCGCTGCTTAGTTTGTCCGCAAACTAAACTTGTGCGGAGGTGACCCAGGGATTTGTGGACTGCTACTAATCTGATCGATGTTTGCTCTGATACCACTTGTAAGACCCCTTTTTTTTTAAAGCCCGGGGTCTTATGCCAAGAACCGCCGCTTTGAAGTGACACCTTCGCACCCGGGAAGGTCGTCACTACAACGCGCCGATTCTGTCGGCCTTTTCGATCACAATAAGTAGCAAGCAAGAAGAGTAAGCAAGTCAACCAGAAGAAAAGATCACATATAAATAAAAACTCCACGAAGGGAGTGTCCACAGAAATCATCAGAGAACAAGGATACTAGAAATATAAGGGCTCATGCCCGGTACATCAAGTCCTCACTACAAAATCACTCAATGCGGAAGCAAAACTAAAACTCTACAAAAGGCCGGGACTCACGGTCCCTGCAGTCTGGACTCCAGTGCTAGACTGCCCCATCTCCAAGCGTACCGGCCTCCTGGGCTGCTCCTCCAAGCTGGGCTCCGCGATCCCCTAATATGATATGGTTCTAAAACTGTTAGTCTAAAAGACTAAGCCCTATCATCCCCCACCCCTTCCCCCACGCTCTAAGGTACTAGGCGGAGAGGAAGAAAGGGGAGGACATAAAAGTGGAGATAAATTCCAAAACAGATGACGGTGGACCTAACTACCAAGTTATAACAGGTGAACAATCTAAGTGTTGTAATAGGTATAACAGAAAGGAAGTAAGTAAGAAATTAAACCTTCGCTTATGTGAGTACACATAAGCCAAGAGATCTTTTGCAAGGCTCCCATCGTATAACGCGTCCCATACCGCTTATACGTTGGGTTGTCGGTTATCAAGCAGCAGATATACATATATCAAATTGACCTTAATTTATAAACTTACCCACACAAGCTTATAAACCAAGGGGTCGTTTTGCAAGTCCTAAAGTATAAGCATCCCATTCCACTTATATTTGAGGTGTCAAGGTTGTTATGAATGATTATGATATGCAGCTATATGGTGGGTTATGATGTTCAAGTAGTGCAACCCACACACCCAACTTTGTGTACACAAACCTTTAGTTCCCCCTTTCTGGAGATAACTCCCAGGTTACTCCCGTAGTGGAAAACGGAAGCGGTGGGTTTTGCCTCACCCACCTCAAAACCAGTAAAAGCACCACTGGTCTGACCTATCGTACGCCCTCAACGCCTGGTGCACGAGGCAGACTCCTGCGTACTCTTGCTGACTGGTCCGTCGTACTTAACCTTGGCTAAGTGCTAGTTACCTTGCCGAGGCAACGATATCGGTGTCAGTGCAATCGAACTCCCCGATATCGAGAACCCACCACCTTAATCTTTCCTATTTTTATGCACATGCAGCAGTTTAATATATAACAATTTAAAGTGTCAAACTCCCGGACTAAACCGTCCGTATTAACCACATCCGAGAACAAATTCCCCGGACTAAACCGTCCGGCTCATCTCCAGACTTCATCCCTTAGAACACCACGGGACGGCGCCCCCTTGAACACCTCGGGATGACTTAACCATTACCAACCCTAACTAATGAGTGTGTGCAATGTGAATCCCTATTAGGCTAATTACTCTTTCGTTTGTTTTAAGATTTAAGTTAGCCCAGGACTGCCTCCGGAATATACCATGTGAGGGGTTCTCAATAGGCACTAGGAACCAAGACGGCGGCATTACGGCCCGAAGTTCCCTTTCGCAAGGCACTTATTGTTATTGGTTGTTTTTCCCATACCCATTCCCTTTATAAATTGCATCAAACTAAACCTAGGGTGGATTTGACTCTTCACTCTTACTGGGGCGGCGATCTTTCGTCGGTCCCGCGCACCTTCTACCACAACCACTCACTTCTCGTCACTCCTTATAACCTTCCATGATGACCTATCTAAATCCATCCAAATCAGCACATTGAGAAACTCCAACATTGCCCTAAGTCGTCTCCAAATGCGATCTTTTACGAAAACGCCAAATGCAGACCAGCCTACACTATATGATGACCTTGATAGGATGTCCTTTATGTCTTCATCCGAACAGCCTAAGTTATTTACTGGGGGCCTATCACGACATAATTGAATCAATTCCCGGTTATAACAATTTTCTCAATTAATCTATTAATTAATTAATTTTACTAAAATCCAAGGTCTTCCAAATTTGAACAAGGAGTATACTTTTCAGTCATGTATAAATCATAATAAATTTAAGACAAATACTACTATGTCTAAAAATGATATATCCAAGGTTTGGCAATTTTTCACTAAGGTCTAACGGGCCTAAACATATTTTTGCAATAAACCATTTCTTTCATGTCTAATGAATAAACTACATCAAATTCTCTTCCAAATAATTTGGATTAATTACAGGGTACTAGCAATACCATGAAAACAGTACTATAAAGTTTCATAATTTTCCTGTTGGAAATTAATTTATAATAAATCATTTACTAAAACCCTAATCTAGCATGCTTGTGAATCAAGTACTATATTCATAACTCCAAAAATCCAGAATAAAATCACACCGATTCAAAATGATTTAAAAACCCTATTTACCAACTTTCATAATTTTCCAGAAACTATTTATGCCATAAAATATTTTTAAACCACAAAGCCCTTTAATAACACTTGTGAAAGAACTACTCTATTTATTCAACATAAAATTTAATAAAAATTCATGAGCATTCCTACTGGCCAACACCATCTAATTCCAGAGTTTCAAGGGGGCCTTATTTGAATTAAAAATCTTTAATAAATAAAACATCAAATAGGGCTATACTCATATTCATGAATGAAGTACTAAAAGCAATAATACAAAAATTCTAGTAAAATCAGCCAAGGGTCCTAACTATCCTAGAAATACTCTACCCAAGTTTCATAGCTTTTGAGTGCAATCAAACTACTACTTTGACCTAAAAGCCCTTCTACTCTAAAACTAGGGTTTAGGTTTTGAGGTACCTACCTACCTCAAAATTCTCTAATATTACAACCAGAGGGTTAAATACCCATTAACTACCACTCCACCAAAACCCAAGGCCATACAAGGGCATTTGCCCCTATGTCCTTCACAAGCCCCCAAAGTCCACATTTAGGGTTTGAACCTGGGCCCTAGGGTAAACTTACCCTAATCCATCCCATTTTCCCTAAAGGAGTTCTTAGGACCATTTTAAACCAGTGGTCAGAATCTCAACCTCTGTTGAGGCGAGATGATCACACAAGTGTCAAAAGAACCTTTCCCTAAGCTTCCCTTCACTAGGTCAAAACTAGGGTTTAGATGATTCCTATTCAAAACTCAACCAAATGAGTTGAAATTTGAACCAGACCTAGATACCTATACCTGGGACACCTCACCAAAATTTGGGAGGGTATGGAGGTCATTTGACCCTTTAAATATCTTACCCTAGCTTTTCTATGGTTAGTTCAAAACCCTAAGCTACACTATCCCAAATGGTCTCCAATTTTTACAGGAGCTAGATCTAGGTAATAATAAGCCTTTGTACAAAATTCAGGGAATTTGGACTAAGGGTTTGGTGTGGGGAATTATTTTAAAATCTGCCCTACATATAGGACCTACCCTAGAAAAATGGCCCTAAAGGTCAGTAGACTTGTCCTAAAATTTTCCATAACATATCAAACTGTAGATAATAAAAAGACCTACAATATTTATATAGATCATCTTTGATGAAAATGCCCCTAAAGGGCCTAAATAATTTTTATAACAAATCTGCCCTAATTCTAGGACATACTGATGATCATTTTCACAAAGCCTAACCTTGATGCGGAGTCATTCTACATTTTATCATAACTATGTAGATGGGCATAAGCTAGATTGATTTATCTTTCAGGCAAGTGCACCTATCAATCATAGTATAAGAGAAGCTTACATCTCGTATCGTATTCCACAGGGTCCTCTCAACTACTTGTACTCACTCTCACTCTGTTATCATACCTACATTTAAAATTTCGTTCTAACATAGATTAATCATAACTATGACTACTTGGATAAAAATTATATTGGAGAGTTACAAAAATAATTTCAAGCCGAAAGTTAAAGGCGTTCAATGAACATCATCATTTTATGTAATCATGCAATAACAAAACTATCAAATTCATTGTATTGTAAAGGGTTAAACTAATTATCAAATTCTCTCTCGAGCAATTTGAAATTTAAATCTAAGTTAAGTAAATCTTCTCTTGAACAATTTACAATACTCAAATTTTGCATTGAATGAAATACCCTATCTACTACATAGATTCATGGAACTTTATCTCTAAAATACCATAATTCCATCATTTCGTATTCTAATTTTCCAAGAAACATATCTCTCGATCATGAATTTTATATTACAAAGAGAATTAATACATAAATATGAAGATTTAATCATCATCCAAAGAATCCAATTTCTCAATCTAGACATTTGGAATTCATGTAAAAGTAAATAATCATTCATAATAAGGATAATCCTCAATGTTTGCAAACCCATATACGAACAAAATACCATGAAATTGATTAAAACAAGAAGATACATGATTACTAATTTGTTCAAACACATTGTTCATGAAAATTAAAAGATAAATAAAGTTGGATTACCAAGAGAGATACAAGATTAAATGAGATAAATTGAAGAATAAATCCATACGAATATCTCCTTCAAGCCTTCCTTCTCTTGGGTGCTCCACTTTCGTTCTCCAGAAAATCTCCAAATAAAATTGATCCAAAAGTCCAGAATAAAATTTTTCTCCAGGTTTTTATAGTCTCATTGCAAACATGGTCGAACACGGGTTCCGACACGGCCGTGTTGCAGGCCGTGTCGGCAGTTCCACGGCATTTCCACACGAGCAGACGTGTTTGGTCATGGGCCGTGTTGGATGACACGGGTACTGACACGGCCGTGTTGGAGAACATGGCCGTGTTGTTCATCATGTTCTTCGGACACGGGTAGGCCGGATTTAATTCTTCGATTTGTCCCGAGAAGGACACGGTCTGGACACACGGGCGTGTTCAGACCCGTGTGAACAAATAGTTCCAGCTAGGATAGAACACGGGTAGGCACACGGGCGTGTTCCTACCCGTGTTTGACCAATTCTTCTGCTTTGATCAGCCCTCCTGGTCCCGTCAACTCCCTTGTTTGCTCCAAGACTTTTAGTTCCACTGATTAGTCGTACCTGCATTAGAAAAATGACGTATTAAGTGGGGAGTTCAATACATAAAATAGTAAAGACTCTAACCTATGCTCTACTATTCATGATAATACCAATTCTCAACTATTTTTGCGCAATTACTTGAGTAAAGAGGTAGAAAACAGTGGACATGATTACAATTATTATAGTCAGAATCTATCATAATTGTACTCATCAAATACCCCCAGACTTGAGTGTTTGCTTGTCCCTAAGCAAACTAATTCAAACAATTGAGTTACCGATACATAATTCTTCTTCCGCACACTGATTGTTTTGTATTCAAATAGAAATTTGATGCTGTAATTGTATAGGAAATAGTATAGCAGACTTTTCTAAATATAACTTTATCTTAAAAATTCCTCCAATACATATCTTAACTATTTTTCGCTCTTTCTTAGAATTAGGATTATAGTTATCCATTACTATTGTAAGGAGAAAAGAATAATCTTAATAACATATGCATTAGTCTTTCAAAACTTAAACATACCTCTATTGATAATCATACACTTTCCTTTACACACCCTCTCCATAGCACTAATGAGAATTAGTAAAGTTGGATCCTTAGGACTTGTATGGTGGTGTAACCTTTTTGGCTTAGGATAGGTAATAATAGGTGGGGAAAGAAACTAAAAAAAATAACTCGATGGGTTTATTTTTTTTCTTTGCACACCTAGATCACAATTGAGCCCTTGGTATGGTCAATACCTTAACAAACATTAATATTCTACGAGCACCCCTAGACTTTGCACGTATTATACTTCCCATATAATTTTTTTTCTTTGTTTCTTAACCAAAGGTCCATAGTAGGGATCATTCCGAATGGGTGCAAAGTCACACTCACTCAGGCCACATATCACTATGTTTTTGTTTTTAGGGACTTCATAGTAGGGATCATTCCGAATGGGTGCAAAGTCACAATCACTCAGGCCACATATCACTATGAAAATTCATTTCATGACGAACTCAATAATAGGTGCTACTAGGTGAGGATTTGCCTTGGTGAATTTTGGAGTTGGAATATCACAAAAATATAGGGATAAGGTCCAAATTGGGTGAGCAAGGGTATAATGTTTAAGGTTTTGGGATGTGAACGGCTCAAACTATCCAAAAGGAGGCCTAAGTCATTTCCACCTTTACTAATTAACATGTGCAAAAGGTTTGAGGATCGTTGGTTAGTTCTAGACACCAATAGAGAAAAGTTTTGTTATTTTATTTTGATCTCCTAATACACAATTATCAAAATATTGCATTCATCGACTCACTTTAGTATAGATAAATATATTTTCTAAAATGGAGTGATTATTAGTTAATAATATAAAGGACAATATTTTTAAACCAAATTATATGGAGAAAAGTAGGCTAATGAATTTCTATACGTAGTTATTAATCAACAAATTGGAACACGAATTCGGTTTAATCAGCGTGTGAAATTAAATTAGATATTTATATTCCCAATGAGTGAAGTACAGAAAGCTTAAAGAAAAGTAATAGAATGCTGTGATAGAGAAATAGAGTACTATGATAGAGATAATATCAGTAACTATAATCATGCACCCCACTGTCAACACCAATACCCCCAGACTTGTGTTGCAATGTCCTCATTGCAAAAAAAAATTAAAAACAAATTGAGGTTATTATTGCACCAGGATAGAGAGTACTGATGATCATGAATATAAAGGAGCACAGAACAAAACAATGAGAAAAAAAATAAAATACTTCTAGATATACTGCTAATACAAGATCATGATAATATCAATAAAAAGGATACAACGATACAGGGATATAAAATCAAAAATACATAGGTGTATCATCCTGGTCAGCCGGATCATCCTGAGTGCGAGATCGATGAGGAGCTGCTCGTGGTGGGCTAGTAATCCCTAAGTGTTGCCGGATCTGATAGATGACGTCCTCAGTCCGCTGCTGCGTCTCCTCGATACGCTGAAGGCGCGGCGATAGCTGAGTGTCGTAGAAGCGCTGGATCTCCTGTGCATATCGAGACTGCCGCGGAGGCTGGGCAGAAGAGGACTCCCCCTGAGTATACGTCGAGCGGGGTAGGGGAATGAGAGGCTCATCGAGGTCTGGATCTATCTCCTCGTCGTCGTCATGGACATGGCGTCCACGACTCGCAATGGTGTAAGTAATCCCACCCCGGCCTTGACGTGCTGAAACGAGGTGGATGGATTGAAGACTTGCCATGGTGATGGGCATAGTCTTTGCTACCACCGTCATCGGGGGAAGAGGCAAGAATATGCCCATATTCCTTGCCAAGCGCGTAATGTAAGGGGCTACACAAATGGACACGACGCGGGAGTTCTCCGCCTGATGAAGAATGAAGTGAGCAAGCATATAACCTAAGTGGATGGGGTAACGGGCTGTCATGCTTTGCAGATAAAGGATGTCCTGTCGGCTAACTACGCCGGAGCTTTCGCCCCGGCCGCTCAGAGTATGGCTAAGAAGATGATGAACGTAATGTACGGCGGGGGACACCAGCTTTGAGGCCTTAGACCTCTTGGCTTCGTAGGGCTCGGTGTCAAAAGAGAGACGGCGCCAAATATCGCCCTCCTGGTCGCGACTAGGGAGACTAAAATTCAGATCCGAGTAGGCATCACTAAAGAGGAATGCCTCTTCGTACACTCCTAAATGTTGTGTAAATTGGATGAGAGATAGCGTGTAGAAGGTGCCTCCTACCCGAAAGGAGATATTCCCCTCGGTTGGTCTTCCATTATCGGTCATGGAGGGTCGAAAGTTTAAATAGAAGGTGGACAAAAACTCGAGCGTGAGCTCGCGGAAACCTAACTCTTCTATTGCAAAAAAACCTTGCCACCCTATTACAGAAATTAATTCCTTAACATTGGCAGTAAGACCGATGGCTTGCAAGACGTCCCAGTCGATCATTCGTATGTCCTGAAATTTCTTGGCTTGCAGGCGGTTATAGCAGTTAGTATGCACTGCATCCGTAAAAACTAAGGGCTGAACGACGTCGCGTCTCTCAGTAGACAACGCTTGTAGTTCCGGTCTACGTCGGCGACCGCCTTGGCTACGTGAAGATGACATGATCTGAAAATAAAGGAATAAAATATTCTAAAGCGAATGAAGATGGAAAAAAATCCAATAAATAAGAAGAGATCTTATGGATAGAAACCCAGGAATTATACCGATGATGTAAATAGCGAAATGACGAGGCGATTGCACGAAATTGGGAGAGCTCCGGCTGTACTGGTTGCAGGAATGAAAAGGGGAGAAGGTGGAACTGATGGAATGAATTCCAAAAAATTTGCCCCTTTAAAAAGAAGTCGAACACGGGTATACACACGGCCGTGTGTGCACCCGTGTTAGGGAATCGACGTGGGCGGGAAACACGGTCTTCAAGGAGACGTGTGGTCATTTCGCGGGAACTGCTCGAGTCAGTTGGACACGGTCAACAACACGGCCGTGTCCACAACTCGTGTGGTCAATCTGACAGGTGGTTGGATCTGACACGGTCCACAACACGGGTGTGTGTGGACCCGTGTCCTTCTCTGTATGAAATAGCTTTAATTGGCCGTATCGACACGGGTGAGCGCATGGTTGGGTTAATAGCCGTGTATATTAAAACACGGCCACAAACACGGTTGTGTGGAGACCCGTGTTATTCGCTAGCGTAACATTGAAATGGCGATGAATGACACGGCAACGCACACGGGCGTGTATTTGCCCGTGTGGTGCTCTGTAAATTTCTGCCTTTCCTGGTTTAAATAGGGTGCACAGTTGGGTGACTGTGCGTGTGCTCGATACGGCCAAGCACACGGCCGTGTGTTTGGCCGTATACTCTTCTTAAATAGTGATTTCTCCTAATTTTTTTTATTTTATTTTATTTTATTTTTCGGGGTAGAAATTTAAATAAAGTTTTCATTAAAATTTTTATGAACTATTTAGACAAGTTACTATTGAATTATATATATATAGTTTCTTAGTCTAGATGAAGGCAGGATTCTAGGCGAGCAAAAGCTTGGGGAAGTGCACTATAATAAAGTTTTAACCGGTGCTCGTTGACTTTAAAATCTCCTTTTTCAGGGTGAGTTAGTTCGACGATGCCATAGGGGAAAACATTTTTAACTTGGAAGGGTCCGGACCACTTAGACCTAAGCTTCCCTGGGAATAGACGCGGCCTAGAATTAAAAAGGAGAACCTGGTCACCCTCGTTGAATGTTTTGGTTTTTCGGAGGTGACGGTCATGAAATAATTTGGTTCTCTCCTTATAAATTCTGGAGTTCTCATATGCCATAGTCCTCCATTCATCTAGTTCGTTAAGTTGAAGTTTGCGTTTTTCCCCTATAGAAGAATTAGTATCAAAATTTAGAGATCTTATTGCCCAATATGACTTGTGCTCTAATTCTATAGGTAAGTGACAGGATTACCATAGACTAATCTAAAGGGGGTGGTTCCTATAGGTGTTTTAAATGCGGTCCTATAAGCCCATAAACAATCGTTTAGTTTCCTAGACCATTGTTTTCTATTCCCTTCTATAGATTTATCTAGGATACGTTTAAGTTCACTATTGGATACCTCAACTTGACCACTAGTCTGCGGATGATATGGTGTAGCTGTCCTATGTACGACTCCATATTTCTGCAATACCTTATCTAGCTGTAGATTGCAAAAATTGGAACCCCTATCGCTAATAAGTGTACGTGGTGTGCCAAATCGCGCAAATAGAGATTTCAGGAATTGAATTACTACTCTACTATCATTAGTAGGTAAAGCTTGCACCTCAACCCACTTTGATACGTAATCTACGGCTACCAAGATAAATTTATTCCCGAATGAAACTGGAAATGGGCCCATAAAATCTATCCCCCACACATCAAATACTTCACATTCAAGAATAAAGTTTTGCGGCATTTCATGTAATTTAGAAATATTACCCGTTTTCTGACAAGAATCACATGAAAGCACATACCTTTGGGCATCACTGAATAGAAGGGGCCAATAAAAACCCGAATCAAGAACCTTTTTCACAGAGCGATTTGCTCCATAGTGACCACCAGTAGGACCTGAATGGCACTGCTCCAGTATTTTCCACCCTTCCTCGGCTGATACACACCTTCAGATCACGGAATCTGCACATATCCGAAAAAGAAAAGGGTCCTCCCAAAAGTAATATTTCAAGTCGGAGAAAAATTTCTTTTTCTGCTGATATGAATAATCCTGTGGGAGGACCTTAGCCACAAGATAGTTTGCATAATCTGCAAACCATGGATAATTATTGTTTACTTTCGAAGATAAGGCAAATAACGATTCCTCAGGGAATGCATCAGAAATTTCAGATTCTTCTAACATTGCTCATAATGGATTTTCTAAACGTGAAAGATGGTCTGCCGCTAAGTTTTCTGCTCCTCGATTATCCCTAATTTCCAAATCAAATTCTTGCAATAGAAGAACCCAACGGATTAAACGAGGCTTTGCGTCCGCCTTGGCTAGCAAATATTTAAGTGCAGAGTGATCCGTGTAAACTACTACCTTGGACAATGTTAAATAGGATCTAAATTTATCAAAGGCAAAAACTACTGCTAGAAGTTCTTTTTCAGTAGTAGTATAATTCTCTTGTGCATTATTAAGTGTTTTACTAGCATAAAATATAGGATGAAAATGTTTGTTTCGGCGTTGTCCTAGAACAGCCCCTACCGCAAAACTGCTAGCATCACACATGATTTCAAAAGGCTGAGTAAAATCAGGCGCTATCATAATAGGAGAATTAATTAATCTCTCTTTTAAGAACTCAAAAGCATGTAGACACTCTTGATTAAAGAGAAAAGGTGTGTCCTTTTCTAAAAGTCTCGTAAGTGGTTTAGCAATTTTGGAAAAGTCGTTAATAAACCGACGGTAAAATCCGGCGTGGCCTAAAAAACTTCTCACTGCCTTAACGGATGTGGGTGGTGGTAACTTTTCTATTGTCTCTATCTACTTGAATTCCGCGATTGGAGATTTTATGACCAAGTACTAACCCTTCTTGTACCATAAAATGGCACTTCTCCCAGCTAAGTACTAAGTTAGTTTCCTCACACCTCCTCAAAACTTTTTCTAAATTATTCAAACATAAATCAAAGGAATCTCCAAAGACGGAGAAGTCATCCATAAACACTTCCATGATATCTTCAACATACTCATTGAAGATGGCCAACATGCATCGTTGGAAAGTAGCGGGGGCATTACATAGACCGAAAGGCATACGCCTATAGGCAAAGGTGCCGAATGGGCACGTGAACGTTGTTTTCTCTTGGTCTTCTGGGGCAATTGGGATTTGGAAATACCCAGAAAGTCCATCTAGAAAACAATAATACGCATGCCCTGACAAGCGTTCTAATATTTGGTCAATAAAGGGTAAAGGGAAATGGTCCTTCCTAGTGGCATCGTTTAGCTTCCTATAGTCTATACAGACACGCCAACCTGTTATTGTTCGCGTTGGAATTAATTCATTTTTATCGTTTGCTACCACAGTTAAACCACCCTTCTTAGGAACGACTTGGACAGGACTAACCCATGAACTATCGGAAATAGGGTATATCATACCAGCATCTAACAATTTAACAATTTCAGCCTTAACTACCTCTTTCATATTAGGATTAAGCCTACGTTGCGGTTGAATAGATGACTTATAGTTTTCTTCCAAAAGGATTTTATGAGTGCAAAAACTAGGATTAATACCTTTTATATAAGATATTTGCCAGGCTATTGCACCTTTATATTTTTTCAACACAGTTAATAATTTGGTTTTTTCAATCTCAGAAAGATGAGAAGAAATGATAACTGGGTAAGACAAATTAGTTTCTAAGAATGCATACTCAAGATGATCCGGTAAATTTTTTAATTCAACTACAGGTGGATTCTTAGTATTATTCTTAAGAACTTCATGATTTCCTTCTGTAAGTAAGTTATATTCAGTATTTCCATTCATCGAAACTGAGCTATCTAGAAAAAATAAATGATCAACAATGTCTTCACTAGTTTCATCTTCTAGAAAGCAATTAGTAATGCAAATTTTGAAAGGGTCTTTATAATAAAAATTAGAATCAATAGAAGTCATTAAATCATCAACACCATGAGAAAAGTAGCAACAATCATCACTATCCAAAGATTGTTTCATAGTATTGCCAATTTGAAAAGTGACTTCATCCTCCCCTACTCTCAAAACTAATTTACCATCAAAAACATCAATAAGAGCTCTAGAAGTGGCTAGAAATGGACGACCAAGTATAAGTGGTACTTCTATATTTTTGTCCATATCTAAAATAACAAAATCGGCAGGAAATATAAATTTGTCTACCTTAACTAATACATCCTCCACTATACCTCTTGGGTACTTAACCAACCTATCTGCCAACTGGATGCTCATCCTAGTCGGGCTAAGTTCCCCTAGGCCTAGTTTCAAATATAATTTATAAGGCATCAAATTTATACTAGCTCCTAAATCCGCTAAAGCTTTATTAACTTGCAAATCACCGATTAAACATGGAATTGAAAAAGAACCGGGATCCTTAAGTTTTTGTGGTAATTTATTTTGTAAAATAGCAGAGCATTCTTCACTAAGTGTAACTAAAGATAATTCTTCTATTTTCCTTTTATTAGAAATTAAATCCTTCAAAAATTTTGCATACTTGGGCATTTGAATAATATCAGAAAAAGGTAAATTAACATGCAATTGTTTAATCATAGACAAAAATTTACCATATTGCGCATACATGCGCTCCTTGTTTATCTTTGCTGGATATGGTACGGCTGGTTGATATTCCATTGGTGTCACGTTCGGTGCTTCTCCACTAGACTCCTCTTGAGGTGCATCCTGTGCAACCCTTGGGTCTTGTAATTCCTTCCCGCTCCTCAACTGAATTGCTCTTGCATGCTACTTTGGATTTGTCTCAGTATTTCCTGGAAGTGTCCCTTGTTGTCTCTCTGATACCATCCTTGCCAACTACCCAATCTGATTCTCAAAATTTCGAATAGAACCCTCTTGATTACGGAAGGCAACATCGGTAGTTTGCATGAACTTTGCAAGGACATCTTCCAATGTTGGTTTCCTTGGCTCCAATTGTTGTTGTTGTTGTCCAAACATGGGGTGTTTGCCTTGGTTGCCTTGCCCTCCCCAAGAGAAATTGGGGTGGTTCCTCCATCCTTGATTGTATGTAAAACTATATGGGTTGTTTGCAGGATTGAAAGGTGGTCTGGGATTATTACCCATGTAGTCTACATGTTCTTGCACTTGAGGTTCACCACTAGGTATTCCAACAAGGGAAGGTTCCCATTGTTGAGGTACCATGGGGGGCGTAGCTAAAGAAAGGTTGTCCATCTTTTGATGGAGCTTCTCCACTTGAATTGCTAAGGCTGTTACGGCATCCACTTTGAAAGTGAAGGGATAGATACTACTCTAGAGGGAGGGTGAATAGAGTTATCAAATTTTGCACAGACAAAACTTAATATTCTACCCAACTCCCTTGGAGTGAAGTGCGGAATGAAAAGATTATAGATATTGATTTAACCTTAAAGCCTAACACAAGTGATGTGTACAAACACAAGCTAACTGTAATTACAGTTAAAGCTTGGAAAACCTAAACAGCAACTAGCAACCTAGTTATATCTATTCACAGCCACAGTACAGGAATTAAACAGTTGAATCCAGACGACACAAGGAAATTTATAGTGGTTCCCCAAACAACTTGGGTACGTCCACTCTTCTACCCACACGGTAGGAATCCACTCAGGTTTTTGATCAGGTGCCCTGCCACCAACAGAATCTGATTCAGGTAGATTCAGAAACACTTTAGACTTTTGATCAGGTGTCTAAAAACCAAGCACAGGTTTTTGATCAGGTGCCCTGCCACCAAGGGATACTTTTGAAGGGAGTAATAACCCTGTACAGGAGGGGGAAGAAGGTTAAGATGTCTTCTCTATTTTACAATAGATTAGAGAAGCACAAAAGCTTGCACTGAGCTAGAATGCTCTAAAGAATCAAGGCTCCCCCTGGCTCAAGAATGTCCAGGTGAAGTCTTGCTTCAGTGCAGAGAAAACTCTTCAGAAAATTCTGAAGGAAAAGCTATAGGAAGAAAGTAAACAATAAAAAGAAACAGTCTTCAAGCAGCAATCTTCTTCTTCTTCTTCTTCAAAGAAACTCTGAGTTGAACTTCCTGAAAGCAGGAGAACTCAGGTGAAGAAGAGATGAAGATCTTAACACTTCTCAGTTAGATGGAGTTTGCTGAGAGCAGAAAGCTTGAGCTTGATGAAGGCTTGAGTGCTTGAGAATATGTGTGTAACACTCGCTTCAATTAACTAGCTTGAATCCTTCTGCAAAGGGTTCTTTATATAATCATCAGCAAGCAACGGCTCTCTTCCATTTGAATTATTTGTCTTCTTCTAAGCCTTGAGACCTGGGCTGTAAATATCAAGAAGACAGAAATATCTCTGCAGCAAAACATTCTATAAAAAGGAATAAACCTCTTTCTAAGAAGCTGCAGGCTTAAATCAAATAATCAGATAGACTAAATAAAGTCACATCAGAAGCAATCTCTTTATAGCAAAAGAAGACTTTTCAGTCTAACGGCTATAAAGGGCTGTCAGCAGATAAAGTAATTTAAAGAGACAGCTAATAAGACAAACAACTTTATCTTAAAAGATTTTAACTCAGGCAATAAGAATAGAGCAAATAAAGCCTGGAAATATTATCATACAGCTTAAAATACTGTGCCAGAAAATGTATTAAATAATTAAATATAATAAATAAATACAAAATACAAAGGCAGACAGAAAACGTCGAACGACCTTCGAAGATCGTTGAACGACGCCAGGAGATCGTCGAACTATCGGGCAGATAGTCGAACGATCCAGATAGTCGAGCTATCAAACAGATAGTCGAGCTACCGCAGCAGATAGTCGAACTATCAGGACAGATAGTCGAACTATCAGATAGTCGATCTATCTAGGACAGATAGTCGAGCTATCAAGCGCACAGAGATAGTCGAACTATCAAGCAGATAGTCGACCTACCTCAGAAAACAGATAGTCGATCTATCAAAAGATAGTCGAACTATCAAAACAAACTAGATAGTCGATCTATCAACAGATAGTCGAACTACCAGCGCAGAACAGATAGTCGACCTATCAACCGATAGTCGAACTACCAGCGCAGAACAGATAGTCGAACTATCAACAGATAGTCGAACTATCAGCGCAGAACAGATAGTCGAACTATCAACAGATAGTCGAACTATCAGCGCAGAACAGATAGTCGAACTATCAACAGATAGTCGAACTATCAGCGCAGACAAAGCGTCGACCAACTGATAGACGATCGTCGATCAGCCGATAGACGATAGTCGAACGGCGTTCGACTATAGTCGAACGAAAAACCTACTTAACCAAATTCTCAATTTGGAAAAGCGAGGACTCTACAGCTAGACTTCTAACCATTGACCATAGATATTTCTTGGGTCAAGGGGCACAAAGGAGAGGACTGAACTCAAATCAAACTAGGGTACCAACAATCTCCCCCTATTTGAGTTAAGTCTCTCAAAATCTAAAACAGCTAGCAAAAGAATACTGAAAATAAATTCAGCAAATAGTTAACAATAAACTGGCAGATTATCAATCAGATAAACAAATAATCAAATATATCACAGCAGTTTAATCAAACTATTAAGAATCTTTAGGGTCAGGTAATGGATCAGAAGAACTAGAGACAAAAGAAATTTTTCTAAGAGGGTCATCTGATTCCTTCTTTGACATCTTTAAATCCTGAGCACCGATTATCTTCAGCTCTATAGCTCTGGGGACAACAGCTTCAGGATGTTTTTCCATGTACTTTGCTGGATCAAAAATCTCAGGATTGACTTGGAATTTCTCAAATTCTTTCTTTCTATACGCTGACATGGTAGTAAAACCAGTTGTATCTTTACCTTCGGCTCTTGCTTTTCTTATTTGGGCTGCTCCTACAAGCTCTTGAAAGCGAGCCATCCTAAAATTAGGATCGAGCTCAGGATTTTCATATACGGGCTCTGGAGAAGCAGCATCAGCTATTTTATCTAGATCAGACATTAGAATAAACTTAGCAAAAGGGACTTGCTAGAAAGATTTAAAGCACTGTAAACTATTTACCTTTCGAAACACTTTTCTCAGATTGAACTGGAGAAGGAGGTGGGGAAAAAGTTGGTCATTGGGCCACAACCTCCTTCACTTGTCTTTGAGAACCATAAGATGATTTGCCTTGAGAACTTTGATGACCTTGTCTTGATTGGGGCTGAGCAGACGCAGATTTTCCATAGGCGGCAGATTGATTAGCAGGTAGATTCCCAGAGGCTCCTGCACCTGGAGGTGGAGGAGGACCTTTGGGAGTCCATCTGGAGACTGGACTGTCATACCTCTTAGTTCTCTTCCTTTCTTTTTGCTGATTTTTCGAAAACCTCATCCAATGCTGAAAATCTTTGGATTTGGGGTCAATGCCCTTCAAAATGTAATAGGGAATGTCATTATCCTTATTTGGAGGTGGAGGAGGAGCAGCTTTTCTTTTCTTTGCAGCAGATTTCTTTTTCTTTGACTTTTCAGAAACATCTGAATCATCATCATCATCAGAATGGGATGATGGAGGGTTCTCATAGGGATCATAGGCTTCTGAGACAGCCTTTTCTTTAAGCTTTGAGGCAGACTTTTCTTTTTCTTCTTCCATGGCATCCATAGCCAGAAGGGAGTCTAAATCTAATCCTGGAGAGTCATCCCAGATGGATGACTTTTCACATTGCAAATCTTTCTCTTTCTCTTTTAAGGATTGAACTCTTAATTCCCATGCTGCTCTTGCTTGAGCTTCTTCCAAGCTCAGAACAGAAGAGTCAACTTTGACTTTCTCTTTCTCAGACTCATCTTCTTTATTATCTAAGAAGGATTCCAACTCAGGGTCTACTTGAGTAGCAGGAATACTTGGGTCAGCCTCAGAAACTACTGCTATGATTTGAGCAGTTAAATCTTCTTTAATAATATCTGTAAAATTATGAATATAGATCTGCTAAATAAACAGAGATCATTCCTTCAAGGTATTCACAGACTATCAAATTAATAGACTCATCAACAAAGCGAATGAAAGAGTTACCTTCATATTTAACCATTTCCCATGATTCATTTAGATAAGAGGTTATAATCCCTTCTAAGAATCTGGCAATCATAGGAGAGGTTAGATCTTCTAAGCATACTTTCACTGCAATTTCTGATAGCAGGATTCCATCTGATATTTCTTTCTCAGTCAAAACTGGAGCTACAACTTGCTTAACTGGAGCAATCTCTTCCTCAGCTGGAGTTACCACTTCCTCAGCTGGAACAATCTCTTCCTCAGCAGGAGCTGTCTCTTCCTGAACAGTCATAACAACATCTGGAACTTCTTCTGGCTCAACTTGAGCAGATTCTGGCTGGGCAGACAAGACTGAATCTTTCACAGCTGGAGGAGAGGCAGGAAGGCCTGAGACATCTTCATTGAACATCTCCCCCTGCCTGATTTCAGTGGGTACTGAAACCAGGCCCCTAGAGGAAGATGGCTCAGCTGATTTGGAGAGGGATTTGATGGAAGCAGATAATAGATCAATGGAGGCAGCAAGGGGAGCGATTGCCTCTTCAATCATGGTTTTGATTGATGGGGTAATCAGCTCCACAATGCGGGAGATGAAATCAGGAGTGATTTCAAAAGATGATGGAAGGGAGGTGGATGGAGCTGCAGCAGATATGGTAGATGTGCTGGGATGGAGGATGGTGTGAACAGGGGATCTAGCAGGAGAAGGAGCGGGTGATGGAGCAGGAGAGTTTATTGGGGAATGAATTTGAGAATGAATTGGAGATACAGGAGGAGTAGGGAATCTCTCTGATCCTAACAAATCAAAGCTAGGAGCAGATATCCTAGCCAGATGAGCAGGTAGAGGAGAAGCTGGAGGAGACAGAGGAACAACCACGGTTGTTTCAGGTGCAGCAGAAGAAGAGGGTCGTACCTCAGCAGAAGTTGATGGTACTTCAACTGAGGTAGACGGCAATGCAGAGGAGGAGGAAGGAATAGCTGAGCCAGCTTCAATAGGTTGAGGAGCGACTGATGCAGTCCTTGTGTCCTCAGATTGTACTGGAGCAGATTTCACAAATGTCCTCTTCCACTTAGAGAACAAGTGGGGATCCATCTTCTTGCTGGCGTTGATTGTAGTTGCGGCAGAACTCAGCAGCTGGGGGAATTTCTCCTTAAGGAAAATTCCAATAACCCTTCCCAGGGTGACTTCCTTCTTTCCTGTCTTCTTCCTGATTAAATCAAACAGAACAGCTGCCCAATCGATTCTCTTTCGATTAACAATTGCACACATAAGTGTGAATTGCTGCCTTGTTATGTTATCATGGGCAGAGTGCTTCCCCAGAATCACTTTTCCGACTACCTCAGCGAGGAACTTGATCTTGAAGGGGAAGTTTACCTTGAGCAGCTTGGTGGGAATGCCCTCGGCATGTCCCAGCTCGACCAGCATCCTTCCGAACTCCTGAGCGTCTTGCTCATAATCTTCGTCACCAATAACTAAACCAAAAACATCAGAAAGAACGGCCGGAGTCAGGATAACTTCTACTCCGCCGATGGTACCGATCATCGATTCGTCTGTGGAAGACGACGTGAAAGCCCATTCTTTTATCTCTGGAATGTTGATCTTGATCCTTTCAGACATCAGCTTCTCTAGACCTTGATCTCTGCAGAGCTGGAGAACTTCCACGATTCCGGCATCGCAACTGCTGAAAGCTTCGAAATCCACACTGAATCCGGCATCAAACTTTACTACGGCTAGAACAGCTGGGGAAATCGCCATGGATTCGCCGGAGAAAGCACGAGAAAGCTGGAGAGAGAACGAGAAAGACGAAGCGCCAGAAAATCGCAAGCGGGAAAGCAGAATGCGAAAGGGCACGCTCCGTCGACGATAAAGCACACGATCTTTTAACCTAGGTCGACTATCGGCTTTATATTGGACCGGAAATAGTAGATCTACTAAAAAGATCTTGAACCGATAGTCGAACGGCCGTTCGACGATCGGCTCAGAAGCAGAATAGTCGAACCATCGTTCGGCTAAATCTGGCTTCACAAGCAACAAGCTGTCGTCGAGTAGAGATCGACGATAAGCTCAGCCTGTTCGACGATGGTCGAACGTCGATCGACGATCTTCAAACAGATAAGCTATCATTAACCAGAGGTCGACGATAGGCTCAATCCGTTCGACGATCTTCGATCATCGTTCGACGATCTTCAAGCAGACCTCAACATAGGCAGATATCGTCACACTTAGTCTCGTCCATTGATCATGCCTAGTTGGACTAAAAAGAACAGATGCTTCTGTTCATCTAAAGGCTTGGTGAATATATCACCTCTCTGAAACTCAGTGGATATGAACTCAAGACAGATCTTGTTCTTTTCCACACAATCTCTCAGGAAATGGTGCCTAATCTCAATGTGCTTGGTTCTAGAGTGGTGCACTGGATTTTGTGCAATAGAAATAGCACTGGTACTATCACACATGATCTTGGTGTTCTTGTGTGAGTAACCATAATCCACAAGCTGGTTTTGAATCCACAGGATCTGTGAACAACAACTGGCAGCTGCTATATATTCAGCCTCTGCAGTTGAGGTTGAGACAGAAGCCTGCTTCTTACAGAACCAAGAGACCAATCTCTCTCCTAGAAACTGGCAAGTTCCTGAGGTGCTCTTCCTGTCAACTCTGCAACCAGCATAGTCAGAATCAGAATATCCAATTAATTCAAACTCTGACTCAGCTGGGTACCAAAGTCCTAGATTTGGACATCCTTTCAGGTATCTCATGATTCTCTTTAGAAGAATCAAATGAGATTCCTTGGGGTTGACCTGGAATCTAGCACAAAGGCATGTAGCAAACATTATATCTGGCCTACTTGCAGTTAGATATAATAGGGAACCAACAATGGCCCTATAATTCTTTTGATCAACTGGCTTGCCGTGATCATCAGAATCAATAACTACATTAGTAGCCATGGGTGTAGGCATTGCTAAAGCATCAGCCATCCCAAATTTCTTTACCAATTCCTTGGTATATTTGGATTGGGAGATGAAGATACCATCAGCATCTTGCTTAACATGGAGACCAAGAAAGTAAGACAGCACACCCATGCTACTCATCTCAAACTTAGAATGCATCAAGTTGGAAAACTTTTTGCACAGTTTGGGATCAGTGGAGCCAAAGATAATATCATCTACATACACCTGAACTAACAGGATTGTGTCCTTGTGATGTTTGACGAAAAGGGTTCTATCAACTACTCCCCTAGTAAAGTTGTGCTCTAACAGGAAACTAGCTAGAGTCTCATACCAGGCCCTAGGAGCTTGCTTTAGTCCATAAAGAGCTTTCTGCAACTTAAAAACATGAGAAGGCTGAGTTGAAGAAACAAACCCTGGTGGTTGTTCAACAAACACCTCTTCCTTAAGCTCACCATTTAGGAATGCACTTTTGACATCCATTTGGAACACCTTAAACTTCATGTAGGCTGCATAGGCCAAGAAGATCCTTATTGCTTCTAGCCTTGCAACAGGAGCAAAGGTTTGGTCATAGTCTATACCTTCCTCCTGTCTGTAGCCCTGAGCTACAAGCCTAGCTTTATTCCTTACTATTATCCCATTTGCATCTAACTTGTTTCTATACACCCACTTGGTGCCTATGATCAGTTGGCCTTTAGGTCTTGGAACCAAAGTCCAAACTTTACATCTCTCAAACTGATTGAGTTCCTCTTGCATTGCAATGATCCAGTGGGGATCTAGCTCTGCATCTTTAAAGGTGAGGGGCTCAACCTGTGAGAGGAAACAAGCATGCATCACATCCTGTCTTAATTGGTGTCTTGTTTGTACACCAGCTGATATGTCTCCAATCACTTGAGATGTGGGGTGATCTCTAAGTGTGACAATATCAGCAGGTGGGATGTGATCTTCAGCAACAGTTGGGATTAATTCCTCAGGAGGAATTTGATCTACTGTTGGTGGTACAGCAACAGCTTCAACAGCTTCAGCAATGTCTTCATCACTGTCTGATTCAGTGATCTGAAGAGTTGATAGTTGAAGGATTTCTTTAGGAGCATCATGTACCTGCAAAGAACTAGAGGAAGGAGAATTTTCTTTCTCCTTGTAAAACATCTGATGCTCATCAAAAGATATATGCACAGATTCTTCTATCTTACAGGTTGATTTGTTATACACCCTATAAGCTTTGCTTACTTGGGAATATCCAAGCATAATTCCCATTGAAGCTTTTGCTTCAAACTTTCTAATATATTCTTTATTATTGTTATGAATATAAACAATACAACCAAAAACTCTAAAGTAATTAATTTTTGGTTTCTTTCCTTTAAGCAACTCATAAGGAGTTTTACACTTAAGTTTGTGTATCAAACTTCTATTCAAGACATAGTTAGCTATACTAACAGCTTCTGCCCAATAGGATAGAGGCATGTTAGCATCTGCCAACAATGTACTAGCAGCTTCAATTAGTGTTCTATTCTTCCTTTCAACTACCCCATTTTGTTGGGGAGTTCTAGGAGCTGAGAAGCTATGTTTGATACCTTCTCTCTCACAGAATTCTTGCATGAGAAGAGAGTCAAACTCAGTACCATGATCACTTCTGATCAAGGCCACATGAGTAGAGTACTCAGTCTGCACACAAAGTAGAAAGTCTGTAAGGGCTTTGAAGTTATCAGACTTAGTTCTCAAAAAGAAAACCCAACTGAACCTAGAGAAGTCATCTACAATTACTAATGTGTAATACTTCCCTCCTAGACTCTGTACATTTATTGGGCCAAAAAGGTCCAAGTGTAATAAATACAGGATTCTAGGAGAATCACTTTTATTAACAGATTTAAATGAATTCTTGGTTTGCTTGCCTAGCTGACAAGCCTTGCATAGGCTCTCCTTCTTGTAGGGGCAAGAAGGTAAACCTCTAACAAGGTTGTGCTTAGATAACCTAGATATGTTCTTGAGGTTTACATGACTAAGCCTTTTATGCCATAAAGAATTATTATTAAGGGTTACTTCATTAAACAGGCAGATTTCAGAGTGAGATGAATTAAAATCTACTAAATATATATTGCCTATTCTATTACCTATTAAAACAACATTATTATTTAAAGTAATATTGCAAGAGGAGTTAGAAAAAGAAACCTGGTAGCCAGCATCACATAGCTGGCAAACTGAAATCAGATTATGCTTCAGTCCATTGACATAAGCAACTCTCTTGAATGTAACTGCTCCAATGGTGATCTTGCCATATCCTTCTGTCTGACCACAGCTGGAGTCTCCAAAGATAACCTTTGGGCCGAGCTTAGCTTTGTACTTTGACAGAAGCTCTTTGTTTCCTGTCATATGCTTAGAGCATCCACTATCCAAATACCACTTATTTTGAGTGATTGGATAGGCCTTCACCTGCAAAACAACTATTTAGACAGAGTGGACCCAGGTAACCTTGGGTCCCTTGTTTTTCACATAAGAAAAACTGGAAATATAAGAGAATGCAGGCTGAGGGTGATAACCTAGTGGGTGAGATCTCCTAGGTGGGATTCTCCATGCAGATGATGGGTCAACAAACCTAGGGTTTCTATTTTCATTTAGGTTTCTATGATACTGATTATGATTTTGAAAATCATGTTGAAATCGTCGATCGACGTTCGACGATGGGCGCTCAGATCGTCGAGCTTCGTTCGACCATGGAGCATCCGATCGTCGAGCGGCGTTCGACGCTCTTTGCATTTCTTTGAAAAACTTCTTTCTCTTTTCTCTCTTAGCTTTATTTAGGGTTTTATTTACAAGGTTTACTTGCTCAGTGTTCTTCTTTCCACTAGCTGAAATGAAGTTCACTGGAGTTGAAAGGTTATTTTTAAGGAGGACTGGGGGTTCACTGGGAGAAGCTCCTAAGCCTAATTTATCATTACCTGACCTAGTGTTAGTCATGCTGGTAATTTCTAACAGCTTAAGGCTTCTACCATTAAGGGATTCTTCTAATCTCTTAGACTTAGCTAATTCTATTTTAAGAAATTTAATTTCTTCACTACAAGTAGTGAGATCTTCCTTTAACCTAATGTTTTCAGAGGCTATTGATTCAGAGTCAGCTAGCCTATTTCTAAGTTCTTTTATTTCTTTTTCTGAACTAATTAAATCTAAACACAAAGATTTAAATTCTAACTTAAACTCTTCTGAAGTAAAATCATAAGATGAAAGTACCTCATCTTCAGTAGGCATCTCTTCATCAGAATCAGAACTCTCTGCAGCAGAGTGGTTGCTGCAGGCATCTATTGCCATTAGGCAAATTTCTTTGGCCTTCTTCTCTTCCTCATCTTCACTGGAGCTTGATGAGGATGATTCTTCATCAGAATCACTCCAGGTTTCAGCAATGAAACCTCTCTCCTTCTTCTTGTTTTTGTAGGAGGATGGCTTGGAGTGCTTCCTGTGTTGTTCTTTGTCTTTTCTCTTTTCCTTGTTCTTCTCCTCTGGACACTCTGGCAAAATGTGTCCAGGCTTCCTGCAACCATAGCAAATAATTTCTTTAGCAGGAGATCGATCATACCTTGGTTTGTCTTCATAGCGTGAAGACTTCTTTCTGAACTCCTTTCTCCCCATCTTGAGAAACCTCTTGGCAAACAGTGCCATAAGTTCCTCATTGGATTGGCTGCCTTCAGAAACATCTGCAGCCTTAAGAGCTAGAGATTGCTCTTTTCTTGTTGGAGTGGGGGTCTTGGCTTCAGCTTCTGCTTCTCTGGTCTTCAGCACTTGCTCAAAAGACTTGAGCTTGCCGAGGAGAGCTTCAGTTGAGATCTCATTGGTACTTCTGGCTTCTTTGATGGGCCAGATTCTTAGATCCCATGTGCTAGGGAAGCACATAAGAATCTTATCATTGACCTCTGTCAATGATATGTCCTTGTCCAGGGTCCTCAGCTCATTGATGATTGAGCTAAGCCTGGTGTACATAGCTTCAACTGATTCAGCATCAGTCTTCTTGAAGTTCTCATATTGTGAGATAAGGTTGGACCTCCTGTCCTTCCTTTCATCAGCTGAACCAGCTACAATCTGGTTCAGTGTGTCCTACATGGCCTTAGCTGAGGAGCAGTCAGCCACCTTCTGGAACACCTCATCAGACATTGTCTGAGCCAGTATGTTCATTGTATTGGCATCAGCAATTTTGGCCTTCTTGTATTCATCATTATAGTCTGGAGGAGGCACTGCACTCATATCAGATGATGAGGCAGTGGCTGCAGCAGGTGCTCTTGGGGGACCTGACAAAATAGAAGCAAAAATACTCTCATCAATAGAGTTCATATATAATTTAATCCTTGCCTTCCAGATGCCAAACTTTGCTAAGTTGCATGCTGGAGGTCTGGTGCTAGAGTAATCCTTAGACTGGGCCATGATAGTGAATATCTATAAGCTCTTGGTATCTATCAGGATCTTGTGACTTAGGTGTTAGCCTATACAGTCAGTCAACCTCCCTCTGATACCAATTGAAAGTGAAGGGATAGATACTACTCTAGAGGGGGGTGAATAGAGTTATCAAATTTTGCACAGACAAAACTTAATATTCTACCCAACTCCCTTGGAGTGAAGTGCGGAATGAAAAGATTATAGATATTGATTTAACCTTAAAGCCTAACACAAGTGATGTGTACAAACACAAGCTAACTGTAATTACAGTTAAAGCTTGGAAAACCTAAACAGCAACTAGCAACCTAGTTATATCTATTCACAGCCACAGTACAGGAATTAAACAGTTGAATCCAGACGACACAAGGAAATTTATAGTGGTTCCCCAAACAACTTGGGTACGTCCACTCTTCTACCCACACGGTAGGAATCCACTCAGGTTTTTGATCAGGTGCCCTGCCACCAACAGAATCTGATTCAGGTAGATTCAGAAACCCTTTAGACTTTTGATCAGGTGTCTAAAAACCAAGCACAGGTTTTTGATCAGGTGCCCTGCCACCAAGGGATACTTTTGAAGGGAGTAATAACCCTGTACAGGAGGGGGAAGAAGGTTAAGATGTCTTCTCTATTTTACAATAGATTAGAGAAGCACAAAAGCTTGCACTGAGCTAGAATGCTCTAAAGAATCAAGGCTCCCCTGGCTCAAGAATGTCCAGGTGAAGTCTTGCTTCAGTGCAGAGAAAACTCTTCAGAAAATTCTGAAGGAAAAGCTACAGGAAGAAAGTAAACAATAAAAAGAAACAGTCTTCAAGCAGCAATCTTCTTCTTCTTCTTCTTCAAAGAAACTCTGAGTTGAACTTCCTGAAAGCAGGAGAACTCAGGTGAAGAAGAGATGAAGATCTTAACACTTCTCAGTTAGATGGAGTTTGCTGAGAGCAGAAAGCTTGAGCTTGATGAAGGCTTGAGTGCTTGAGAATATGTGTGTAACACTCGCTTCAATTAACTAGCTTGAATCCTTCTGCAAAGGGTTCTTTATATAATCATCAGCAAGCAACGGCTCTCTTCCATTTGAATTATTTGTCTTCTTCTAAGCCTTGAGACCTGGGCTGTAAATATCAAGAAGACAGAAATATCTCTGCAGCAAAACATTCTATAAAAAGGAATAAACCTCTTTCTAAGAAGCTGCAGGCTTAAATCAAATAATCAGATAGACTAAATAAAGTCACATCAGAAGCAATCTCTTTATAGCAAAAGAAGACTTTTCAGTTTAACGGCTATAAAGGGCTGTCAGCAGATAAAGTAATTTAAAGAGACAGCTAATAAGACAAACAACTTTATCTTAAAAGATTTTAACTCAGGCAATAAGAATAGAGCAAATAAAGCCTGGAAATATTATCATACAGCTTAAAATACTGTGCCAGAAAATGTATTAAATAATTAAATATAATAAATAAATACAAAATACAAAGGCAGACAGAAAACGTCGAACGACCTTCGAAGATCGTCGAACGACGCCAGGAGATCGTCGAACTATCGGGCAGATAGTCGAACGATCCAGATAGTCGAGCTATCAAACAGATAGTCGAGCTACCGCAGCAGATAGTCGAACTATCAGGACAGATAGTCGAACTATCAGATAGTCGATCTATCTAGGACAGATAGTCGAGCTATCAAGCGCACAGAGATAGTCGAACTATCAAGCAGATAGTCGACCTACCTCAGAAAACAGATAGTCGATCTATCAAAAGATAGTCGAACTATCAAAACAAACTAGATAGTCGATCTATCAACAGATAGTCGAACTACCAGCGCAGAATAGATAGTCGACCTATCAACCGATAGTCGAACTACCAGCGCAGAACAGATAGTCGAACTATCAACAGATAGTCGAACTATCAGCGCAGAACAGATAGTCGAACTATCAACAGATAGTCGAACTATCAGCGCAGAACAGATAGTCGAACTATCAACAGATAGTCGAACTATCAGCGCAGACAAAGCATCGACCAACTGATAGACGATCGTCGATCAGCCGATAGACGATAGTCGAACGGCGTTCGACTATAGTCGAACGAAAAACCTACTTAACCAAATTCTCAATTTGGAAAAGCGAGGACTCTACAGCTAGACTTCTAACCATTGACCATAGATATTTCTTGGGTCAAGGGGCACAAAGGAGAGGACTGAACTCAAATCAAACTAGGGTACCAACACACTTCATACATTCCGGCAGGCTTAGTAGACTTTGGCCGCACGGTAGTCCATTGGTAGCTATTCATTGCCATTTCTTCTATCAACTGCTGGGCGGCCTCAGGTGTCTTATTGTTCAAGGTGCCTCCACTAGCCACATCAATCATCTGTCTGGTGGCTGGTTTTAGACCATTGTAGAAGGTCTGAATCTGAAGCCAAGAAGGTAAGGCATGATGGGGGCATCTCCTTAATAATTCTTTGAATCGTTCCCAAGTATCGTACAATGATTCAGCCTCCAATTGAACATACATAGAGATGTCGTTTCTTAACTTTGCGGTCTTTGCCGGTGGAAAATACTTCATCAAAAACTTCTCAACCATCATGTCCCAAGTAGTAATGGAACCTCGAGGTAATGAATTGAGCCACTGCTTTGCCTTATGCCTTAATGAGAATGGGAACAATCTCAATCTAATGGCATCGTTGGAGACACCATTAATCTTGAAAGTATCACATATCTCTAGGAATCCGGCTAAGTGTGTATTGGGGTCCTCGTCTTGTAAGCCATCATATTGAACATATTGTTGCACCATTTGTATCACGCTCGGCTTCAGTTCGAAATTATTGGTTGGAATGGGAGGTCGAACA
The DNA here is from genome assembly GCA_039513925.1 of Platanthera zijinensis. NCBI lineage: Eukaryota > Viridiplantae > Streptophyta > Magnoliopsida > Asparagales > Orchidaceae > Platanthera > Platanthera zijinensis. Next base: position 86,850,773 of record CM077091.1, read on the forward strand.
ATGCTTGACCTAGTTCCTTGGTGATTAGGTCTAGCAAAGTCAGACATGGTTTGCTCATTTTGGTTTGCCATGATATCTAAATCTTCAGGATGGTGTTCTCCTTGATTCACTGTTTCTTCTTCTGACAGTTCGGTTACAATATATGTGGTGTTAATACCCACGTCTCTTTGATTGGTGTTATGAATAAGTCGTTCTGGATCAGATTGAAATGGTTCTAGCCCAGAATTTCTTGCCCTGGTCATAGACTAACAGACTACGAAACAGAGATTAAATAATATAATTATACTATAAACTATATTACATATATTTATTAGTAAACAAAAATGATATATTAATAGAGTTAAAGCTTTCAAAATAATAAAAAGGGGTCCCCGGCAACGGCGCCAAAAACTTGATGATCATTTTCACAAAGCCTAACCTTGATGCGGAGTCATTCTACGTTTTATCATAACTATGTATATGGGCATAAGCTAGATTGAGTTATCTTTCAGGCAAGTGCACCTATCAATCATAGTATAAGAGAAGCTTACATCTTGTATCGTATTCCACAGGGTCCTCTCAACTACTTGTACTCACTCTCACTCTGTTATCATACCTATATTTAAAATTTCGTTCTAACATAGATTAATCCTAACTATGACTACTTGGATAAAAATTATATTGGAGAGTTACAAAAATAATTTCAAGCCGAAAGTTAAAGGCGTTCAATGAACATCATCATTTTATGTAATCATGCAATAACAAAACTATCAAATTCATTGTATTGTAAAGGGTTAAACTAATTATCAAATTCTCTCTCGAGCAATTTGAAATTTAAATCTAAGTTAAGTAAATCTTCTCTTGAACAATTTACAATACTCAAATTTTGCATTGAATGAAATACCCTATCTACTACATAGATTCATGGAACTTTATCTCTAAAATACCATAATTCCATCATTTCATATTCTAATTTTCCAAGAAACATATCTCTCGATCATGAATTTTAGATTACAAAGAGAATTAATACATAAATATGAAGATTTAATCGTCATCCAAAGAATCCAATTTCTCAATCTAGACATTTGGAATTCATGTAAAAGTAAATAATCATTCATAACAAGGATAATCCTCAATGTTTGCAAACCCATATACGAACAAAATACCATGAAATTGATTAAAACAAGAAGATAAATGATTACTAATTTGTTCAAACACATTGTTCATGAAAATTAAAAGATAAATAAAGTTGGATTACCAAGAGAGATACAAGATAAAATGAGATAAATTGAAGAATAAATGCATACGAATATCTCCTTCAAGCCTTCCTTCTCTTGGGTGCTCCACTTTCGTTCTCCAGAAAATCTCCAAATAAAATTGATCCAAAAGTCCAGAATAAAATTTTTCTCCAGGTTTTTATAGTCTCATAGCAAACATGGTCGAACACGGGTTCCGACACGGCCGTGTTGCAGGCCGTGTCGGCAGTTCCAAGGCAGTTCCACACGAGCAGACGTGTTTGGTCATGGGCCGTGTTGGATGACACGGGTACTGACACGGCCGTGTTGGAGAACACGGCCGTGTTGTTCTTCATGTTCTTCGGGCACGGGTAGGCCGGATTTAATTCTTCGATTTGTCCCGAGAAGGACACGGTCTGGACACACGGGCGTGTTCAGACCCGTGTGAACAAATAGTTCCAGCTAGGATAGAACACGGGTAGGCACACGGGCGTGTTCCTACCCGTGTTCGACCAATTCTTCTGCTTTGATCAGCCCTCCTGGTCCCGTAAACTCCCCTGTTTGCTCCAAGACTTTTAGTTCCACTGATTAGTTGTACCTGCATTAGAAAAATGACGTATTAAGTTGGGAGTTCAATACATAAAATAGTAAAGACTCTAACCTATGCTCTACTATTCATGATAATACTAATTCTCAACTATTTTGCGCAATTACTTGAGTAAAGAGGTAGAAAACAGTGGACATGATTACAATTATTATAGTCAGAATCTATCATAATTGTACTCATCACATACCCATAATAAAATGGCCCTACAGGTCTTGGTTCCCAACCAAAATTTCACCACAGCATATCAAATTGTAGGTATTTAAAGGACCTAAACTTTAATGCTATAAACTTTTTTAGGAGGTGCCCAGAAGGGGCCTAAATTCCATTTACAGTAAATCTGTGTAAATAAAATACAGAAAATTGAATATATAAAATCATTAAACTTATTTAATAGGGGTTGCATGAATCTTAAAGCAAGATCCAACGGAGGTTGTTCGTCTTCTCCGATTGAGCAGAATTTCAGGCCGTGTGGGAGGTGTTTCACGGACCATATCCCGGCGGCCTGAGGCGGCGCCACCACCGGAAAACGTCTCCTATGTGTTCCCGGTGGTGGGGGCTTCCCTTTGCCGGAGCTAGGGCGGCCGGAGGTTGTGGCGCCGCCTACCCGAGAGCTCCAAAAGTCCATGAAAAATGAAATTTTTCTGAAATTTAAACTCCTATTCTGTCTTGTTTGAGCATGACATCAACTCCTAAACATTCCTAGGATCTAAGCATGGAAGAAGAGGTGAGGGAGGACCTGAGTTCGGGCTTGGATGAGGGTGGAGCGATGGGAATGCATGGCGGCGGCGGCGGCCTTTCCTCTTCTTGGTGGCTCCGGCAGCGGTTCTCCCTCCTATCTAGGGTTTCAAAATCCGTCGCCCTAGCTTGCTGATGAGGTATAAATGGCCAGGAGCGGAGGGGGGAGGCGGTTTTGAAAATGGCCATTAAAGCCATTAATGGCTAAGCTCGGCCATGGAGGAGGGGGGCTGAACCAGGGCTTCGGTGGCCGGGAAATGGCTGGAAACTTCTCCCCTTCCCCAGGGGAGTTGAATTCAGCCATTAAGGGTGGCCTTTGGCCTCCCTTTGGCCGAACCCCTTCATTCACTTTTTTTTTCTTATTTCTCTCTCTCCTCCATTATCATGAAAATGATTTTTTTTCTCTCTCCTAATTATCATGGACGAATTTGCTCATCTCCCTCAACCTATTGGCAGCCCACTAAGATTTATAATTCCCTTAGGAAATATCATGAAGGGTGTAACATCTCTACCCGTCAAGAAGAATATAATAGAGGGTCCGGCCGGGGCCCCACACCATATTCCACAAACAGGCGGAGACGCTACGAACTAATATCATAACCAATGCATCCTAACACAGAGCATTCTAGCGGAAGTTTCACGGTTGAATCTTTGAACTCAAGATAAAGAACACTGTCCACTATAACATAGTAATGTAGACAAAGAGTCTAGCCTTAAGGCCTTACAAAAATTTCTCTTAACAAGAGTGTGGATTACAGACATCGGCACGCAGGCCAGCCACACATGAACAAAAGAAACAAAACAATGCCTTCAAGGGCAGCAACGCCGCTTTGGGCTTCAGCCCGCTAAGTCCTGCTCGGACCAGCACCTCCACTACCTGTAAGAACCAATCCACCAAGCGGTGGCAAACAGGGCAACGGTCAGCATTCAGCTGACCAATTATAACGACCCTGCCCCTGGCACGGGGCAGCGGAATTCCATCCCTGCATAGCAGTCTTCTAATATGATATAGATAGCAATTCAAGCAAGACATACACGACCGCACAGTCACATATCACAAACGCCGGCACGACGGCCCGACGTCCCGTGCACTCATGGCACTCTCGGGTGCACCGGAAACACCGGATCTCACCATTGAGCATTTAGTCCGGCACGCAGGCCCAGGACTCTCATTATGCCGCTGACGAAAGCCCAATGCCTTGGCGCTCTCATGTCCAGCCTACATAACGCAGGTACAGATCAGCCACCCCCCGTTGCTCAAATCGCCTTGCCCAACCAAGTACATCGTACCTGAGGCCACATTTAAAGGCGCGGGTCGGTTTCACCTTGCCTATTCGGCACGAAGCCTTTTCATACAGTTGCAGCCCAACGCTCAACCGCACATAAAGTGGCAACTCACGGCCACAAGAGTTGCACCAAACTCTCACAATTTCCTGGACTTCCTCCAGTACTTTATCCATCATGCATACAAGCAATAATCACGGAGTCTTCTCCGATATGCAAACAAGCATCACCAATCCAGACCAATATGTCCAGATGGGCTTCACACAGCATGCCTAGATCCGTACTCCAATTCCAGACTCTAACAAGGGGGACTTCACATATCTACCCCAAAGGACGCCACAACCCACCGCACACTCACGGGGAAGGGTTTTCCCTATGCAATACAGGAAATAAGGACTTCACATGTCCAAGCAGGAAATCGTTACCCTAGGAATTCGCTTCGGAGCCATGGAGAGAAATTTGAGAGGGATGAAAGCCTTCGCAGCAGCGTTGCCTTCGCAAATCCGAACTCGGCTCGCGATTTGGACCACCGTAGCCCCACCGGCAGCCGGATTCCACTTCTTCTTCCTCACCTTGCTCTCACCTCTCTCTTAGATGTAGAAAGAGAGTATGAACTTAGAAATGAGCCTTTCCTCCTCCTTTCCCGGCCTTATCAGCCCAGGAATGAGCCCCAGCCACAAGATCCTCTTTAAGGAAAATGAACGGCCAAGATCTGCCCAAAAAGATGATTTTTTGGCCGACACGGCCTGTGACACGCCCGTATCGCAGGCCGTGTACCCTTAAGCGGCACATGTGGCACTCGTACCGACTGAAAACTACCAGAACACGGGCATCGACACGCCCGTGTCGAACCTGACACGCCCGTGTCAGTCAAGTGACACGCCCGTGTCACCCCTGTTACACGGTACTCAACGAGCGCTAAAATCAATCAGAGCAGTACACGGGTAGGCACATGCCCTTGGACACGCCCGTGTCAAATCTGACACGGCCGTGTGCAAGGCTTGGTTCCGGGCCGTGTACTTCCCTGACTCGGTCCGGCATTTTCTTGAGTGACACGCCCTGGGACACGCCCGTGTCCCAGGCCGTGTACCCCCGACACGCCCTGGGACACGCCCGTGTCCCAGGCCGTGTCAAATAGCCTGCACCTCAAATCCAATTTTGAGATTTTTGGGGTGTTACAATCCTCCCCTCCTAAATAAAATTTCGTCCCGAAATTTGAAGACAGTAGGGAGAAAATATCAAAACATTTATATGTTTCTATTACATATACAACGAGTGAACAAGTTACGAAAATAACTCGGGAAACTCGGCTCGCATGGTCTGCTCACGCTCCCATGTTAGCTCTTCTCGGCCACAATTGTCCCATCGGACTTTGACCATCCCGATCACTTTGTTCCGCAACTGTTTCTCGGCTCGATCCTCGATCCGTATAGGCTTCACCTTTGTCGTTAGCCCATACTCAACCGGCACTCGATCATTGTCAATTACTTGAGCTGGATCCTTGACTGCTTTGGGTAGCACCGAGATGTGAAACACATCCTGCAATCCACTCAATTCCGATGAAAGAGCTAGTCGATAGGCAGCTTCGCCAACTCGCTCCACCACTTCAAACGGACCAAGGTATCGCGGACTAAGCTTTTTCAACCGCCGAATCCGAGATACGCCTTTGAAGGGCTTAATCTTTAAATAGACCCAGTCACCCACCGCGAACTCCACGTTCCGGTGCTTAGCATTGTAATACTTGGCTTGCCGATCCTGGGCTATTAGGATCCTCTCTCGAATAGAGCGTATTGTTGAGGTATCATCCTCGACTTCCTTTTTGCCTAAAAGTTTGGTCTCGCCAGTTTCTGCGCAAGCTAGCGGTGTACGACACTTACGACCATATAGCTCTTCAAATGGGGCCATGCTTATACTCGCTTGATGGCTATTATTATAGGCAAACTCCACCATAATAAGATGCTCTTCCCAATTCTTACCGAAGTCCAGGGCGCACATACGGAGCATATCCTCCATCGTTCTGTTGGTTCGTTCAGTTTGGTCATCCGTTTGCGGATGAAAGGCCGTACTGAATGCTAACTTCGTGCCCAACATCTGATGAACTAATCTCCAATCCTTCGAGGTAAAGCGCCCATCTCGGTCACTTACGATGCTCCGGGGAACACCGTGCAATCGAACAATCTGCTCCACATAGAGCTTTGCCAACGTTTCCACTGAATCGTCTCGCTTGTTCGGTATAAAGTGAGCCACCTTTGTCAACCGGTCTACAATCACCCAGATTGAGTCATGGCCACGCTGAGATCTCGGCAATCCGTGCACGAAATCAATAGAAATATCCTCAAACTTCCATTGCGGAACCGGCAACGACTTTAGGAAACCACTCGGTCGTTGACATTCTGCCTTTACCAAAGCACAAGTACGACATTTAGCCACATACGCGGCTATGTCCTTCTTTAAACCAGGCCACCAGAACAGGTTCTTTATGTCCTTGTACATTTTTGTGCTCCCAGGGTGAATTGAGTACTTTGTAAAGTGTGCTTCATATAGCAATCCTTCGCGCAATTTACCCGCACTAGGGACGCACAATCGGCCATCTTTCCGTAATAAACCGTCATCCCAGGAGAATTGATCACCAGACCCCTCCTTTGCATAGCGTTGGAGACTTTCATCCAACTCCGTTGCCCGCCGAACCCTGTCAGCAAGGTCATATTGAACCTCCAACCAGTTCACGCATGCATCAGTCGAAGAATCTCTTTCCACACAAGATATCTCCAAAGCTTCCAACTCCTGGATTAACCGCTCATCATGTATCCGCAACCAATTTGCCCGAACCGGAGTCCGACGACTCAAGGCATCAGCGACCACATTTCCCTTTCCGGCAACATAGTGAATGTCGAAGGTATAATCCCCAAGGAATTCCATCCACCTCCTTTGTCGCATATTCAATTCCTTTTGATCGAGCAGATACTTTAAGCTTTTATGATCTGTATAAATATCCACCTTCACGCCATATAGATAATGCCGCCACAAGTTTAGCGAAAATATCACTGCCGCCAACTCCAATTCATGGACGGGGTAATTACGCTCATGCACTTTCAATTGACGTGAGCCATAGGCGATCACCTTGCCAAACTGCAGGAGAACGCAGCTTAAGCCGCTTCCTGACGCATCACTTTATATCTCAAAACCATCTGTACCACATGGCGACGTCAAAACGGGCGCCGTGGTCAAACGACTCTTCAGCTCATCAAAAGCTCGTGCGCACTCCGGCGTCCAAATGAACTTCTGATCCTTTCTCATCAACGTAGTCAGAGGCAAAGCAATCTGGGAGAAGTTCTCCACGAACCGTCTATAGTAGCCCGCCAATCCAAGGAAACTCCTGACCTCGGCAACCGAAGACAACACTGGCCAATCACGAATGGAACTTATCTTAGCCGGATCCACCGCTATGCCCTCTCCACTTACCACATGGCCTAGAAAAGCCACCGACGAGAGCCAGAACTCACACTTAGAGAACTTGGCATACAGCTTATTCTTTTGCAAGGTATGCAATACCAATCGCAAGTGGTTTGCATGATCTTCCTCCGATTGTGAATATACAAGGATATCATCAATAAACACAATCACAAACAGATCCAGGTATTCGCGGAACGTTCGATGCATGAGATCCATGAAGACCGAAGGCGCATTACATAAGCCGAACGGCATCACTGTGAACTCATAATGACCATAGCGTGTGCCAAACGCTGTCTTGGGAATGTCACCTTCCCTAATCCGCAACTGGTAATACCCAGACTTCAAATCCAACTTTGAATAGACGGTTGAGCCTGCTAGCTGATCGAACAAGTCATCGATCCGTGGAATTGGATACTTGTTTTTCTCCGTCAACTTGTTCAGTTCGCGATAATCAATATATAGTCGCAAACCACCGTCTTTCTTTTTCACAAAAAGAACAGGCGCGCTCCAAGGTGACATACTTGGCCGTATGTATCCCTGCTCCAACAACTCTTGCAACTGAACTTTCAGTTCGGCCATTTCTTTTGGCGCTACCCGATACGGTGAACGGGCCACAGGTTTCGCACCCAGCACCAGCTCGATAGCGAAGTCGATTTCTCTTTGGGGAGGTAACCCCGGAAGGTCCTTTGGAAACACATCAGCATATTCTAACACAATCGGCACTTCACTCACACTGGCCTTCGGCGCCACCGCCTCTATGAGTGTGAAGAACAACTCCGCACCCTTCCGAACTGCCTTAACAACTTGGAGAGCGGATAACAACATCTCACCCATCCCTTGCATACCAATGAACATGGTCTCTTGTTCGGTATTTTGCCCAAGTGTGACCTCTTTTGAAGTGCAATTGATACAGGCACGCTGCTCTGAAAGCCAGTCCATACCAAAAATTATATCAAACTCTTTGATCAGCAATACTAATATTTCCACCTTGAACTCCCGACTTCCTATCTTGACCTCAAGACCACAAGATTGATCTGCGCACATCAAACATCTGTTAGGCAACAACACCTTTACACTGTCTGTCGTGGTCCGGATAGGCACCCTGACACGAAAGACAAAGTCCTCAGACAGAAATGAATGTGAAGCACCTGTGTCAAACAGTGCTCACGCCGGATACTCTCGTATAAGGACAAACCCTATAACATTACAATTAAAACAAGCACAGCACATCAAAAAAACAAGAACATTAAAACCTACGTGCACCTGTGACGACATCCGCCTGCTTCATGGCCTCATGTTGTCCAAGGTTGAAGACCCTGGGCTGCGCGTGCGAGGCAGAAGACTCCACCACAGCCTTCCCCTTCTCCGCATAAGATGCTCCCGTCTTCTTATAACCCTTTGGAGGACCGGATCGACATTCACGTGCGAAGTGTCCAACCTTCCCGCACGTAAAACAAGCACAAGATCCATACCCTGATGTATCCGTCACAGTCGCAGAAGGAGCTTGTCCAGAAGACTTAGACTTCTTATTCCATCTCTTTCGGTAGCCAAACTTGTCCGGACGCGGCGGCTTAAACTCTGGCTTCGCAACAGCCAAGTTGCCCTTTGTTTGCCCCTGTTTCATGTCCATCTCCAAAGAACGAGCCGTACAGACTAAGGCTTGGAATCCCTGACTCACAGAACTCGAGAGCAAATACCGCAGCTCATCTCGCAGTCCCGCATAAAACCGACTAGTCTTACGCTCTTCTTCGGCGAAGATCGTGCCCGCATATCTTCCCAAACGGGTGAACTCATGCAGGTAGTCATCCACACTTCGATCTCCCTGTGCTAACCGTTGAAATTCCATTTCCATCGATATCCTTTGTTGTATCGGCAGATGTTGTGCTAAGAATAATCGAGAAAATTCTTCCATTGTAATCTCTGCCAATTGCCTGCCGGCCAAGTGATGCATTTCAATCTCGTCCCACCATAATCGCGCCTCTCCTTCCAGTAGGAAAGTGGCTAACATGACTTTCTGTTCCTCCTCAACCTTGATAGCTCTCATAATCCTCTTGATCCTTGCAAGCCAATCCTCTGCTTGGGCCGGTGTACCCGCCCCATGAAACTGCGGAGGGTTGAAGCTCAAGAATTGCTTCTATTGTTGATCTGCTACCCGCGGATCAACTTCGGCTTCTACCGTTTCTTGCCGTACCCCAGCTTGCGTTGGCACCACTGCAGGATGTGCCTGCCAAGCCTGCTGAGCATTCATCACAGCAAGTACCGTTTCCGTGATGAGACTGACTGTTTCAGCGGATGGAGGAGTTGTGGGCACCTCGGCTGGTGCCGCACTCTCAATAGAACGTTGTGGTTCGGATTGACCCGCAACACTTCTGGTCACCTATATGTGTAAAATACACAGGTTAACGACCAATGAAAACGACAACCATACAAAAAGAATACACAAGTTCAACAAACAAGTGTACTTGGATTCCTAAGTGGACAATCTTGAGTTCAAGTTAAGTGTTATAACGACAATACTGACACGTGCTCGCCACCTCTCAAAAGAATTTGTCAGCGAATTCGGAAGAGATCGAACAACAAGCTGATACCAAATTATAACATCTCTACCCATCAAGAAGAATATAATAGAGGGTCCGGCCGGGGCCCCACACCATATTCCACAAACAGGCGGAGACGCTACGAACTAATATCATAACCAACGCATCCTAACACAGAGCATTCTAGCGGAAGTTTCACGGTTGAATCTTTGAACTCAAGATAAAGAACACTGTCCACTATAACATAGTAATGAAGACAAAGAGTCTGGCCTTAAGGCCTTACAATAATTTCTCTTAACAAGAGTGTGGATTACAGACATCAGCACGCAGGCCGGCCACACATGAACAAAAGAAACAAAACAATGCCTTCGAGGGCAGCAACGCCGCTTTGGGCTTCATCCCGCTAAGTCCCGATCGAACCAGCACCTCCAATACCTGTAAGAACCAATCCACCAAGCGGTGGAAAACAGGGCAACGGTCAGCATTCAGCTGACCAATTATAATGACCCTGCCCCTGGCACGGGGCAGCGGAATTCCATCCCTGCAGAGCAGTCTTCCAATATGATATAGATAGCAATTCAAGCAAGACGTGCACGACCGCACAGTCACATATCACAAATGCCGGCACGACGGCCTGACGTCCTGTGCACTCATGGCACTCTCGGGTGCACCGGAAACACCGGATCTCACCATTGAGCATTTAGTCCGGCACGCAGGCCCAGGACTCTCATTATGCCGCTGACGAAAGCCCAATGCCTTGGCGCTCTCATGTCCAGCCTACATAACGCAGGTACAGATCAGCCACCCCCCGTTGCTCAAATCGCCTTGCCCAACCAAGTACATCGTACTTGAGGCCACATTTAAAGACGCGGGTCGGTTTCACCTTGCCTGTTTGGCACGAAGCCTTTTCATACAGTTGCAGCCCAACGCTCAACCGCACACAAAGTGGCAACTCACGGCCACAAGAGTTGCACCCAACTCTCACAATTTCCTGGACTTCCTCCAGTACTTTATCCATCATGCATACAAGCAATAATCACGGAGTCTTCTCCGATATGCAAACAAGCATCACCAATCCAGACCAATATGTCCAGATGGGCTTCACACAGCATGCCTAGATCCGTACTCCAATTCCGGACTCTAACAAGGGGGACTTCACATATCTACCCCAAAGGACGCCACAACCCACCGCACACTCGCGGGGAAGGGTTTTTCCTATGCAATGCAGGAAATAAGGACTTCACATGTCCAAGCAGGAAATCGTTACCCTAGGAATTCGCTTTGGAGCCATAGAGAGAAATTTGAGACGGATGAAAGCCTTCGCAGCAGCGTTGCCTTCGCAAATCCGAACTCGGCTCGCGATTTGGACCACCGTAGCACCACCGGCAGCCGGATTCCACTTCTTCTTCCTCACCTTGCTCTCACCTCTCTCTTAGATATAGAAAGAGAGTATGAACTTAGAAATGAGCCTTTCCTCCTCCTTTCCCGGCCTTATCGGCCCAGGAATGAGCCCAAGCCACAAGATCCTCTTTAAGGAAAATGAACGGCCAAGATCTGCCCAAAAGGATGATTTTTTGGCCGACACGGCCTGTGACACGCCCGTGTCACAGGCCGTGTACCCTTAAGCGGCACACGCGGCACTCGTACCGACTGAAAACTACCAGAACACGGGCATCGACACGCCCGTGTCGAACCTGACACGCCCGTGTCAGTCATGTGACACGCCCGTGTCACCCCTGTTACACGGTACTCAACGAGCGCTAAAATCAATCAGAGCAGTGCACGGGTAGGCACACACCCTTGGACACGCCCGTGTCAAATCTGACACGGCCGTGTGCAAGGCTTGATTCCGGGCCGTGTACTTCCCTGACTCGGTCCGGCATTTTCTTGAGTGACACGCCCTGGGACACACCCGTGTCCCAGGTCGTGTACCCCCGACACGCCCTGGGACACGCCCGTGTCCCAGGCCGTGTCAAACAGCCTGCACATCAAATCCAATTTTGAGATTTTTGGGGTGTTACAAAGGGAGTGGTTCACTCCAATCCATCACTGCTGCAATCTTTTCTGGATCGACCGAGATCCCATCCTTATTCACCACATGGCCTAGAAAAGAAACCTGAGGCAACCAAAATTCGCACTTGCTCAACTTGGCGAACAACTTGTGGTTCCTCAACTCCGATAGGACCAAACGCAAATGCTGCTCATGCTCCTCAACACTGCTAGAATAAACTAACACATCATCAATGAAGACCACAACGAACTTGTCGAGGAAATCCTTGAACACCCGGTTCATCATATCCATGAAGGCTGATGGTGCGTTGGTCAGACCAAACGACATCACCAGAAACTCAAAGTGTCCATGCCTCGACCTAAACGCAGTCCGTGGAATATCCGCCTCATGGATCCTGAGCTGATGATATCCAGAACGAAGATCGATCTTGGAGAACACCGTGCTACCACGCAACTGGTCAAACAAATCATCGATCCTCGGCAGAGGGTACCTGTTCTTGATAGTGACCTTGTTCAACTCTCTATAGTCGATGCAAAGCTGCATCGACCCATCTTTCTTCTTTACAAACAAAATAGGAGCACCCCAAGGCAACGAACTCTGCCTAATAAACCCCTTAGCCAACAGCTCATCCAACTGAACTCGCAACTCCTCTAACACACGAGGGGCCATCCGGTACGGCGCCTTAGCAATAGGACGCGTACCCGGCTCTAAATCAATAACAAACTCAACATCCCGATCAGGGGGAAGACCAGGAAGATCATCAGGAAAAACATCGGCGAAACCATGAACAATAGGAATCTCTTCCAAGCGTGGTACGCTAACAGCGGCTCCCACCGCCGAGACTAAACAAACACAATAACTAGAAAGAAACAACCTCTGAGCACATACCGCAGAGATGACAGGAAAATCCTGACACAGAACAGCATACACGCTGTCGGGCTGACCGTCGTCTCTGATGAAGTCCAAGCGCTTTCCTTTGCACTGAATGATCGCATCATACCGAGAGAGCAAGTCCATGCCCAAAATGACATCGAAGTCCTCCAGATCAATCATCTTCAGATCCGCCTTCGCAAGAAAGTCCCCCAACAAAACCGGGCAATCCAAAATGCCCAAATCTGACAACACAGATTCACCAGAGGGAAACTTGACACGGAAGGAATCCTGAACACGATCTAGAGTCAACCGATGACGCTCTACAAAGGCTCTAGCCACAAATGAGTGGGTAGCGCTGGAGTCAAACAGAACACGTGCCCAGCGGTTCTTCACCTTAAACTTCCCTATAGGAACACACAAACTAAGGAACTACCACAGCAATACCGCAACACTCTAGCAAATAAAACTACCAGGCTAGAAAAACAACAATCAACTAACCAGAAATAACCTGGGTCGAAGTCTGAGCCTCCTCGGAAGAAATCACGTTCAGCTTCCCTTTTCCCTTATCCACACGTGGAGGTGGAGGTAAAGCCTGTAACGGAACTGCAGGAAGAACTGACTAAACCTGAGGGCACCTCGACTTGATATGACCCTTCTGCCCACACTGAAAGCAGACTCTATCCTTGGTCCAACACTGGGCCGCATCATGCCCGGACCGCTTGCAAACTGAACAGGAGACATCTCTCCTAGGAGCACCCTGGATCGCATGAACCTGCTCCTTCTTCTAAGCTGCTAACCTCTTAAAACATTTCTTAACAGGGTGGCCTGACCGGCCACAGAAACTGCACACTACTCTGCTCCTCTTTCCTGGAACAGCATCGGGTACTAGGGGCTTCTTCCCCTCGACAGACTTTCTCTTGTCCTTTCTCATCTGCTAGCCTCTGCTCTTTGCCATCTCAATAGCCTCCACCTTCAGAGCAGCCTCAACAACTCCAGCATAAGTCACTGACCCATAAGCACTGGTCAACTGCTGCACCTCGCTCCTCAAACCACCAAGAAATCTCTTAACCCGATCAGCCTCAACGCTGACCAATCCAGGGGCAAAACGGCTCAACTTACTGAACTCTATCTCATACTCACCCACTGTGAGTTGCCTTTACTTCAAATAAAGGAAGTCATTCATAAGGCGGTCACGCTCGACCGAAGGTAAGAACTTCCCCAACAACATCTCCTTGAACATCTCCCACGAGCACCCAGCCACTAAGCTCTCCTTTTCTCTCAGCCACCAACTCTTCGCCAAACCTTTGAGCTGATAGGTGGCTAACATCACCCTTTGGTCACCAGCAATCCCTGAATACGAAAACATCTCCTCCATGGAGATCAGCCAATCATCTATAACTATGAAATCTACCTTCCCGTCATAAGTGGGAGGGCTCAGTCTCTAAAATTGCGAGATGAAGGCCATCTCCGCTGGCACCACTACTGGAGATCTCACGGGTGGAGGGGGAGGAGGAACAGCTAACCCCCAAGCAGGAACTTGTGCACCCTGAGCCTGCCCTGCCACTACTGCCACCAAGGACTGAATCTGGGCTCGCACCTCTTCAAACTGCCTGCCCATGGAATCGCTACTCTGACGCAGACTCTCGATCACCGCATCATGCTGAGCCCCAGACGACTCATCTTCAGACAGGGGAGTCGATCGAGTCGTAGGTCGCCTAGCCATCCTAATATCAACATATCCCAATCAGATCCCCAATCAACGACTAGAACCAAACACAAGTACAGACAGTACATATATAGATATAGACTTAAAGCTGCTAAACTTGCTCTGAGAGTTTATCTTTTAACAAAAATTTGATGATATGCCCTAACCTAGGATGGTTAACCACCACCACACTAACTCTTGTGCCTAGATCGAATGCATGACTTTAAATTAATTTGAAAACTTATGTGTGTACATATGTCATCCTGCAAATCTTTAGCTTGGCACGTTGTGTTTATGCAATGATATGCTATGCATGATTGTGCTATGCATTCTAAAAAAAGGCCCTAATGCATGTTATGAGCGGCGTACGCATGAAAATGTTATGCATCCCACACTACATAACATTCTCATGCAACGAAAAAGAAACGTGCAAGTCGCAGTCATGTGGTGAGGTTATGCATGTCATACTACATAACCCTCACATGTAGCCCCTATGGTGGATCCATATACGAACACATATTATGCATCCCATACTACATAATATGCCCTGTATACTTCATGTTATGCCATGAGTGAAGTATTCGTGCTTTCGCCAAGACGTGCTGATGACATATCGGTGTGTGAATGACATGATGTAGAACTACCAAAAGCAAACAAAGGAAGGTTGCTCAACTAACTTGTCAAGCAACCTCCCTCTGATACCAACTATCATAACCCGCATTTTCTCCGAATATAAGAATTATCAGAGTATGAGAAAATACGCGTTATGATGCCACGTCAACCAGGGGATAACTGCTGACGCTCAGGCAAACCAACTATAACCTTTATGCAAGAAAAATCCTTAGCTTAATGATTAGAAAATCAGTTATATTTTAGAGACCGTATCGCTCGGCTCAGTGGATCACCTAGTCCACAAAAGAAAACGATATTTGTACGCTGCGGAAAAATACTTTGTTTAGGTTTGACATCCTAAAGAGCACATAAGGGTCCTAAGAGGACCACTTACGCTATGCAAGCCTCTACATTTAATTTATACAATATATAAGAAAACGGTTTTCATACGTGATTTGGAAAATAGTGATTAAGTTGATAAAACATGCTGATCTTGAGCTTCATTTATAAAAATATTTATAGTTTAAAAGTAACTAGCAACTTAGCATAAATCCTTCTCAAAGCAAGTAGACTATCTTCAGAAAATGGTAGCAGCATAAGTAATATATCTAGTACAAGGTAACAACTACCAGTGGGCGCCAATAACCTGACACGAACCCACTGGCATACATGTCTATCTGTAAGAAAGTACTGAAAAACTACCTCACTAACAAGGCAAACGGATCTCCAAAGTCCAGGAGATCACCAACACCACCACCTCAACTAGCCACCAGATCGGCTACAGCTCAGAACGTGAGGCATTCCAAAAAAAAATAGAATACCTCAGCAAGCAACAAGGTAAAAACAACTGCATGAAGATTCAACCAAACGGAAGAAGTAACTGAAAAACATGCAGTAGAAAGAGTCATAACTGTCCAAAAATAGGACAACCGGAAAAAAATGCACCACGCGTAAGAAAACAGCAACAAACCAACCCAGGAACAACATCCTGCAGGGCCTACTAGGCTACCAAGAGCCAAAAATGCTGCAAACCACCAAGGAAGAAACTTCTAACACCCTAAACTATGGGAAGTGGTAGTAGCAAAAACAAACAACGGGGAACCGGATTGGAGGCAAACACAGTCCCCCAATCCACCATGTCCAAGTCAAAAAGCTCGAGGGTCAACACGTGAATGCACAAGGGACCTTCCACCCACACATGCACAGCCCGTACCTGGAGCAAGAAAAACAAGAGTGGTCGTGGCTATATCACACCACTCTACCCCCCTGAAGAGCTACAACCACCACTACTAACCACGACCCACGATTCGGCCTCCAAGGATGTAAAGAAACGGCCGACAAGATAACCCAGCAATACAACAAGAAAAAACCACTCGGGAACAAAATCAAGGTAAAGAAGAGTGTTGAAAAGAATCAACACGACAAGGCGTTGAGTGAGACCCACTCAGTGTCTACCTAAACCTTGGCATTGAGTGAGCTAGCCTCACTTAAAGCCAAAACCAAACTCTAACCACAATACCACTAAGGTAATACGGAGCTCGACGATCGTCAGTCGGAGGTCGACGATCGTCGATCGGCTGAAGGCCAAAAGAAGCCCGACGATCATCATCATGGAGGTCGACGATCGTCGAAGGCTACAGGCAAGCGAAACTCGACGAACTTCCTCCAGGAAATCGTCGAGCGCTGATCGGCTATCAGACAAGAGCTAAGCTCGACGTTCTCCTTTCGGAAAAACGTCGAGCGTTGAACGGCTCAAGACTAACCCTGAGCTCGACGTTCTCCTCCCAGAAAACGTCGAGCGTCGAATGGCGCTAAGACAGAAAGAGCTGAGCTCGACGCTCATCGAGCGTCGAACGGAGATCGACGATAGTCGAACAGAGACCGACAATAGTCGAACGACTCCAGACTAGAAGCAGGGAGAAGTTCAGTACTCGAGTAGCTAGCCTAATACTCGAGTATTCCAATCTCCCACTCGAGTTGGTGCCGACTACTCGAGTATCTCAAAACCACTACTCGAGTATCACGAATCCACTACTCGAGTTAAAGCCTTCTACTCGAGTATCTCAAAGCTACTTCTCGAGTATCTCGAATCCACTACTCGAGTAGTTACCTACTACTCGAGTACTCCAAGGCTAATACTCGAGTTAATGCCTTCTACTCGAGTATCTCAAAGCTACTACTCTAGTATCTCGAATCCACTACTTGAGTAACTCAAGGCTACTACTCGAGTATCTCGAATCCACTACTCGAGTAGCTCAAGTCCCCTACTCGAGTAGTTACCTACTACTCGAGTAAACCAAGACTCGTACTCGAGTAAATACCTCCTACTCGAGTACTCCAAACCATAACCCGAGTAACTACCACCTACTTGAGTACTCCAGAACTAATACCCGAGTAACTACCACCTACTCGAGTACTCCAGAACTAATACCCGAGTAACTACCACCTACTCGAGTACTCCAGAACTAATACCCGAGTAATCCACTTAACAAATTCGGGAAAATCACCCCCCCCCCCCTCTCCTAACACTCCCTCTCGGCTACACCCAAACCAGAGCAAATCTGAACAAAGATAAACGGCATCACGCCGGCAAAGTTGGGTTCCAACAGCACAAGTAAGGGGGGGTTCAATAGGAAGAACTAATTCCTATAGTTAGCAAGAAAAATGAGAACAACAAGGCCTCTATACTAGGCTAACAGGGATTTCAATTTCTGTAAGAATAATCAAAAAGAAACTTGGAAAGGGAAAGAATACCACTTGCCTCAACTTTCAGCGAAGCTTGGACGGTTTTCCTCCTCTTCACATAGAACGAACAGCCGCAGCACCTAGCACAAATCTCATGGCCATTAATGGTGGAAAACTCCAAAACCGAAACCCAAATCTCATCAAAACTCCACGAAAATCGAATATCTTACCGTCGAAACGAAGATCTCGGAGAGAGCAAGACAACGCCGCTTTCGGACTCGAATTCCGTCCACGAACAAGCCCGGAATCGCCGACCAAAGGAGGTACAGGACGGGCAGTTTTCTCCTCTGTTATTTTTCCGAGAACAAGCCGACGGTTTTTCTCTCAGGAAAAGGAAGAAGAAGTGGGCCGTCACTTCTTAAGAAAAGCTTTTATACGGAAATCTAAACACCGGTTCATCCATAACCGAACCCTAAAACGCCTAATTACTTAATTTCATTAAGTAAATACCAAAATAGGCATAAGCCAAAAAAATATGGCTGCCACCAAGGCAAGGCAATAACTGCCCAAATAAATTCTCCCGCAGAATTTAATAATCGGTCAAAACCGAAAGGCCACAGGACAGCCAAATCAATTTAATAAATTGATCACATAGACTATAAACACACCAAACGACACGAAAACCGAATCACCTCGGAATTCGACGAAATTCGCACCGTAGCTAAATACCCATGCTACGAACACAACGGCGAAGTCGAAATTAACTTTCAAAGAACAGAACTCGAGTTATACCCAAATAAAGCCAAACATAACCATCCCCCCGAGAGGCCACACCGGGTCACCCAAAACGACTCGGCTTGCTAGGGAAATCTTGCCAACAGGCTACAAAATAGGGCACTCAGTTCTAAGGAGCTAAACCACACTCCACAAATGGCACAAGCCACGGAAACGCATCATCATAACGCCAACGAGAATAAAAATAATCGCAGGAAAATCGGGGGTGTTACAGTCACTCCCCCTAAAAGAAAGTTTCGTCCCGAAACTTTACGCACAACACTCCTACTAATGAAGGCACAGAACAAATAGGAGTTACAAGAAGGAAAACATACCGATCAAATCAACGAAACAGGTGAGGGTAAGCCCTCCTCATAGCCGACTCTAACTCCCAAGTCGCGCTTTCCAAATCCTGATTTTTCCAAAGAACTTTAACCATCGGTATGGACTTCTTTCGCAGCACACGCTCCTGAGTATCCAAAATATGGACCGGCACCTCAACGAAAGAGAGGTTGGGCTCTAACTGGGGCACAACGTCCAAGAGCTGCCCACTGCTGCAAACACACTTCCGCAATTGGCTAACATGAAAAACATTATGCACGCCTAGAAAGTTCGCTGGCAAATCCAATCTGTACGCTGACACACCAATCCATTCCAAAATCTCAAACGGGCCCACATACCTTGGGTCCAACTTCCGATTCTTACCAAACCTCTTAACACCCACCATCGGGGAAACTTTGAGGAATACAAGGTCCCCTACAGAAAATTCCAAAGCAGATCTACGCCGATTGGCGTTCTTTTCATATCTCTCCTGGGCTATACGAAGCTTCTCCCGAATAAGCTTCACAGCGACTTCCATATCCTCAAGTGCATCAGGACCCAACAACGGCCTCTCACCAGCCTCAGCCCAAAACAACGGAGTCCTACAGCGCCTCCCATACAAGGCTTCGAACGGAGCCATCTACAAACTTTCCTGATAACTGTTGTTGTAGGCAAATTCCATAAGTCGCAACCGCTCATCCCACGCTCCACCGTGGTCTAAAATATAGCACCGGATCATATCCTCAACAATTTGGTTCACCCGCTCCGTCTGCCTATTGGTCTGCGGGTGGTACGCAGTAGAGTACCTCAGATCCGTACCCAAACCCTCCTGCAGACTCTGCCAAAAACAAGAAGTAAACCGGGAGTCTCGATCAGAAATGATGCTAACCGGCACACCGTGGAGTCGGATGACTTCACTTAAGTACAACTCCGCTATTTTCTTCATCGGGTAATCAATCTTATAAGGAACGAAGTGAGCACACTTCGTCAATCTATCCACTATAACCCAAACAGAATCAAATCCTCTCGGGGATTTGGGTAATCCCGTAATGAAATCCATAGATATACTTTCCCACTTCCAAGTCGGGATCTCTAGCGGAGTCAACTTACCACCAGGCCTTCCATGATCGGCCTTCACACGCTTGCAAGTGTGACACTCGGCAACAAATCGGGCTATATCTCCTTTCATACCATACCACCAGGCAATTTGCCATAAGTCCCGATACATCTTCGTAGATCCTGGATGGTAGGAAACACTGGAACCATGAGCCTCACTGCAAATCATCCTCCTAATATCCCCAACAGCGGGAACGCAAAACTTGCCGCGGTACTTCAAAGTACCCGCATCATCGATAGCAAAATCGGGCAACTCTCCCTTCTCAGTCCTGGTGAAAAGGTGCATAAGATCAGGATCGTCCTTCTAGTGCAGCCTAGTCAAAGAAATCCAGGACGGCTCTGCCACTGACAAGGTACTCTGCAAACTACAGCATCCCACTGAAATATCCATAAGGAGGAACTCCTCCACTAAACGATCGGTGGAGAGGTTAAAGATCTTTCCCGTCTTTCGGCTCAGGGCGTCAGCCACCACATTGGCCTTGCCCGGATGATACTGGATCTCCACATCATAATCAGCCACATATTCCAACCACCGCCGCTGACGCAGATTCAACTCCTTTTGCGTGAACACGTACTTCAGGCTCTTATGGTTAGTAAAGATCTTGCACTGAGCCCCATAAAGTAGGTGCCTCCACAACTTCAAAGCATAAATAACCGCTGCAAACTCAAGGTCATGCGTAGGATAATTCTTCTCATGAGTCTTCAGTTGCCTTGACCCATAGGCAATTACCTTTCCATCTTGCATCAATACGCATCTCATACCTACATGCGAAGCATCCACGTAGACATCATAATCTACTCCCTCAGTAGGCAGGGTCAGAACAGGAGCAGTGCACAATCTCTCCTTTACCTCTAGAAAAGCTTCATCACACTTCTCACTCCAAACAAAAGCCACATTCTTCTGAGTCAGCTTGGTCAAAGGTGCGGCTAGGGAAGAGAAACCCTCCAAAAATCTCCTATAATAACCAGCTAACCCTAAGAAACTCCTAATCTCCTTAGGCGTACTCTGTCTACTCCAATCCATCACTACTGCAATCTTTTCTGGATCGACCGAGATCCCATCCTTATTCACCACGTGGCTTAGAAAAGAAACCTGAGGCAACCAAAATTCGCACTTGCTCAACTTGGCGAACAAATTGTGGTTCCTTAACTCCGATAGGACCAAACGCAAATGCTGCTCATGCTCCTCAGCACTGCGAGAATAAACTAACACATCATCAATGAAGACCACAACGAACTTGTCGAGGAAATCCTTGAACACCCGGTTCATCATATCCATGAAGGTTGATGGTGCGTTGGTCAGACCAAACGACATCACCAGAAACTCAAAGTGTCCATGCCTCGACCTAAACGCAGTCCGTGGAATATCCGCCTAACGGATCCTGAGCTGATGATATCCAGAACGAAGATCGATCTTGGAGAACACCGTGCTACCACGCAACTGGTCAAACAAATCATCTATCCTCGGCAGAGGGTACCTGTTCTTGATAGTGACCTTGTTCAACTCTATACAGTCGATGCAAATCCGCATCGACCCATCTTTCTTCTTTACAAACAAAACAGGAGCACCCCAAGGCGACAAACTCTGCCTAATAAACCCCTTAGCCAACAGCTCATCCAACTGAACTCGCAACTCCTCTAACTCACGAGGGGCCATCCGGTACGGCGCCTTAGCAATAGGACGCGTACCCGGCTCTAAATCAATAACAAACTCAACATCCCGATCAGGGAGAAGACCAGGAAGATCATCAGGAAAAACATCGGCGAAACCACGAACAATAGGAATCTCTTCCAAGCGTGGTACGCTAACAGCGGCTCCCACCGCCGAGACTAAACAAACACAACAACTAGAAAGAAATAACCTCTGAGCACATACCGCAGAGATGACAGGAAAATCCTGATACAGAACAGCATACACGCTGACGGGCTGACCGTCGTCTCTGATGAAGTCCAAGCGCTTTCCTTTGCACTGAATGACCGCATCATACCGAGAGAGCCTGTCCATGCCCAAAATGACATCGAAGTCCTCCAGATCAATCATCTTCAGATCCGCCTTCGCAAGAAAGTCCCCCAACAAAACCGGGCAATCCAAAATGCCCAAATCTGACAACACAAATTCCCCAGAGGGAAACTTGACACGGAAGGAATCCTGAACACGATCTAGAGTCAACCGATGACGCTCTACAAAGGCTCTAGCCACGAACGAGTGGGTAGCGCCGGAGTCAAACAGAACACGCGCCCAGCGGTTCTTCACCTTAAACTTCCCTATAGGAACACACAAACTAAGGAACTACCACAGCAATACCGCAACACTCTAGCAAATAAAACTACCAGGCTAGAAAAACAACAATCAACTAACCTGAAATAACCTGGGTCGAAGTCTGAGCCTCCTCGGAAGAAATCACGTTCAGCTTCCCTTTTCCCTTGTCCACACACGGAGGTGGAGGTAAAGCCTGTAACGGAACTGCAGGAAGAACTGACTGAACCTGAGGGCACCTCGACTTGATATGACCCTTCTGCCCACACTGAAAGCAGACTCTATCCTTGGTCCAACACTGGGCCGCATCATGCCCGGACCGCTTGCAAACTGAACAGGAGACATCTCTCCTAGGAGCACCCTGGATCGCATGAACCTGCTCCTTCTTCTGAGCTGCTGACCTCTTAAAACATTTCTCAACAGGGTGGCCTAACCGGCCACAGAAACTACACACTACTCTGCTCCTCTTTCCTGGAACAGCATCAGGTACTAGGGGCTTCTTTCCCTCGAAAAACTTTCTCTTGTCCTTTCTCATCTGCTGGCCTCTGCTCTTTGCCGTCTCAATAGCCTCCACCTTTAGAGCAGCCTCAACAACTCCAGCATAAGTTACTGACCCATAAGCACTGGTCAACTGCTACACCTCGCTCCTCAAACCACCAAGAAATCTCTTAACCCGATCAGCCTCAACGCTGACCAATCCAGGGGCAAAACGGCTCAACTTACTGAACTCTATCTCATACTCACCCACCGTGAGTTGGCTTTTCTTCAAATAAAGGAAGTCATTCATAAGGCGGTCACGCTCGACCGAAGGTAAGAACTTCCCCAACAGCATCTCCTTGAACATCTCCCACGAGCACCCAGCCACTAAGCTCTCCTTTTCTCTCAGCCACCAACTCTTCGCCAAACCTTTGAGCTGATAGGTGGCTAACATCACCCTCTGGTCACCAGCAATCCCTGAATACGAAAACATCTCCTCCATGGAGATCAGCTAATCATCTATAACTATGAAATCTGCCTTCCCGTCATAAGTGGGAGGGCTCAGTCTCTGAAATTGTGAGATGAAGGCCATCTCCGCTAGCACCACTACTGGAGATCTCACGGGTGGAGGGGGAGGAGGAACAGCTAACCCCCCAGCAGGAACTTGTGCACCCTGAGCCTGCCCTGCCACTACTGCCACCAAGGACTGAATCTGGGCTCGCACCTCTTCAAACTACCTGCCCATGGAATCGCTACTCTGACGCAGACTCTCGATCACCGCATCATGCTGAGCCCCAGACAACTCACCTTCAGACAGGGGAGTCGATCGAGTCGCAGGTCGCCTAGCCATCCTAATATCAACATGTCCCAATCAGATCCCCAATCAACGACTAGAACGAAACACAAGTACTGACAGTACATATATAGATATAGACTTAAAGCTGCTAAACTTGCTCTGAGAGTTTATCTTTTAACAAAAATTTGATGATATTCCCTAACCTAGGATGGTTAACCACCACCACACTAACTCTTGTGCCTAGATCGAATGCATGACTTTAAATTAATTTGAAAACTTATGTGTGTACATATGTCATCCTGCAAATCTTTAGCTTGGCACGTTGTGCTTATGCAATGATATGCTATGCATGATTGTGCTATGCATTCTAAAAAAAGGCCCTAATGCATGTTATGAGCGGCGTACGCATGAAAATGTTATGCATCCCACACTACATAACATTCTCATGCAACGAAAAAGAAACGTGCTGGTCGCAGTCATGTGGTGAGGTTATGCATCCCATACTACATAACCCTCACATGTAGCCCCTATGGTGGATCCATATACGAACACATATTATGCATCCCATACTACATAATATGCCCCGTATACTTCATGTTATGCCATGAGTGAAGTATTCGTGCTTTCGCCAAGACGTGCTGATGACATATCGGTGTGTGAATGACATGATGCAGAACTACCAAAAGCAAACAAAGGAAGGTTGCTCAACTAACTTGTCAAGCAACCTCCCTCTGATACCAACTGTCACAACCCGCATTTTCTCCGAATATAAGAATTATCAGAGTATGAGAAAATACGCGTTATGATGCCACGTCAAGCAGGGGATAACTGCTGACGCTCAGGCAAACCAACTACAACCTTTATGCAAGAAAAATCCTTAGCTTAATGATTAGAAAATCAGTTATATTTTAGAGACCGTATCCCTCGGCTCAGTGGATCACCTAGTCCACAAAAGAAAATGATATTTGTACGCTGCGGAAAAATACTTTGTTTAGGTTTGACATCCTAAAGAGCACATAAGGGTCCTAAGAGGACCACTTACGCTATGCAAGCCTCTAAATTTAATTTATACAATATATAAGAAAACGGTTTTCATACGTGATTTGGAAAATAGTGATTAAGTTGATAAAACATGTTGATCATGAGCTTCATTTATAATAATATTTATAGTTTAAAAGTAACTAGCAACCTAGCATAAATCCTTCTCAAAGCAAGTAGACTATCTCTAGAAAATGGTAGCAGCATAAGTAATATATCTAGTACAAGGTAACAACTACCAGTGGGCGCCAACAACCTGACACGAACTCACTGGCATACATGTCTATCTGTAAGAAAGTACTGAAAAACTACCTCACTAATAAGGCAAACGGATCTCCAAAGTCCAGGAGATCACCAACACCACCACCTCAACTAGCCACCAGACCGGCTACAGCTCAGAACCTGAGGCATTCCAAAAGAAAATAGAATACCTCAGTATCAAGGTAAAAACAACTGCATGAAGAGTCAACCAAACGGAAGAAGTAACTGAAAAACATGCAGTAGAAAGAGTCACAACTGTCCAAAAATAGGACAACCGGAAAAAAATGAACCACGCGCAAGAAAACAGCAACAACCCAACCCAGGAACAACATCCTGCAGGGCCTACTAGGCTACCAAGAGCCAAAAATGCTGCAAACCACCAAGGAAGAAACTTCTAACACCCTAAACTGTGGGAAGTGGTAGTAGCAAAAACAAACAACGGGGAACCGGATCGGAGGCAAACATAGTCCCCCAATCCACCTTGACCAAGTCAAAAAGCTCGAGGGTCAACACGTGAATGCACAAGGGACCTTCCACCCACACATTCCCAGCCTGTACCTGGAGCAAGAAAAACAAGAGTGGCCTTGGCTATATCACACCACTCCACCCCCCTGAAGAGCTACAACCACCAATACTAACCACGACTCACGATTCGGCCTCCAAGGATGTAAAGAAACGGCCGACAAGATAACCCAGCAATACAACAAGAAAAAACCACTCGGGAACAAAATCAAGGTAAAGAAGAGTGTTGAAAAGAATCAACACGACAAGGCGTTGAGTGAGACCCACTCAGTGTCTACCTAAACCTTGGCGTTGAGTGAGCTAGCCTAACTTAAAGCCAAAACCAAACTCTAACCACAATCCCACTAAGGTAATACGGAGCTCGACGATCGTCAGTCGGAGGTCGACGATCGTCGATCGGCTGAAGGCCAAAAGAAGCCCGACGATCATCATCCTGGAGGTCGACGATCGTCGAAGGCTACAGGCGAGCGAAACTCGACGATCTTCCTCCAGGAAATCGTCGAGCGCTGATCGGCTATCAGACAAGAGCTGAGCTCGACGTTCTCCTTTCGGAAAAATGTCGAGCGTCGAACGGCTCAAGACTAACCCTGAGCTCGACGTTCTCCTCCTAGAAAACGTCGAGCGTCGAACGGCGCTAAGACAGAAAGAGCTGAGCTTGACGCACATTGAGCGTCGAATGGAGATCGACGATAGTCGAATGGAGATCGACGATAGTCGAACGGAGATCGACGATAGTCGAACGACTCCAGACTAGAAGCATGGAGAAGTTCAGTACTCGAGTAGCTAGCCTAATACTCGAGTATTCCAATCTCCCACTCGAGTGGGTGCCGACTACTCGAGTATCTCAAAGCCACTACTCGAGTATCACGAATCCACTACTCGAGTTAAATCCTTCTACTCGAGTATCTCAAAGCTACTACTCGAGTATCTCGAATCCACTACTCGAGTAGTTACCTACTACTCGAGTACTCCAAGGCTAATACTCGAGTTAATGCCTTCTACTCGAGTATCTCAAAGCTACTACTCGAGTATCTCGAATCCACTACTCGAGTAACTCAAGGTTACTACTCGAGTATCTCGAATCCACTACTTGAGTAGCTCAAGTCCCCTACTCGAGTAGTTACCTACTACTCGAGTAAACCAAGACTCGTACTCGAGTAAATACCTCCTACTCGAGTACTCCAAACCATAACCCGAGTAACTACCACCTACTCGAGTACTCCAGAACTAATACCCGAGTAACTACCACCTACTCGAGTACTCCAGAACTAATACCCGAGTAACTACCACCTACTCGAGTACTCCAGAACTAATACCCGAGTAATCCACTTAACAAATTCGGGAAAATAACCCCCCCCCCCCCTCTCCTAACACTCCCTCTCGGCTACCCCAAACCAGAGGAAATCTGAACAAAGATAAACGGCATCACGCCGGCAAAGTTGGGTTCCAACAGCACAAGTAAGGGGGGGTTCAATAGGAAGAACTAATTCCTATAGTTAGCAAGAAAAATGAGAACAACAAGGCCTCTATCCTAGGCTAATAGGGATTTCAATTTCAGCAAGAATAATCAAAAAGAAACTTGGCAAGGGCAAGAATACCACTTGCCTCAACTTTCAGCGAAGCTTGGACGGTTTTCCTCCTCTTCACACAGAACGAACAGCCGCAACACCTAGCATAAATCTCACGGCCATTAATGGCGGAAAACTCCAAAACCGAAACCCAAATCTCATCAAAACTCCACGAAAATCGAATATCTTACCGTCAAAATGAAGATCTCGGAGAGAGCAAGACAACGCCGCTTTCGGACTTGAATTCCGTCCACGAACAAGCCCGGAATCGCCGACCAAAGGAGGTACAGGACGGGCGGTTTTCTCCTCTGTTATTTTTCCAAGAACAAGCCGACGGTTTCTCTCTCAGGAAAAGGAAGAAGAAGTGGGCCGTCACTACTTAAGAAAAGCTTTTATACGGAAAGCTAAACACCGGTTCATCCATAACCGAACCCTAAAACGCCTAATTACTTAATTTCATTAAGTAAATACCAAAATAGGCATAAGCCAAAAAAATATGGTTGCCACCAAGGCAAGGCAATAACTGCCCAAATAAATTCTCCCACAGAATTTAATAATCGGTCAAAACCGAAAGGCCACAGGACAGCCAAATCAATTTAATTAATTGATCGCATAGACTATAAACACACCAAACGACACGAAAACCGAATCACCTCGGAATTCGACGAAATTCGCACCGTAGCTAAATACCCATGCTATGAACACAACGGCGAAGTCGAAATTAACTTTTGACGAATAGAACTCGAGTTATACCCAAATAAAGCCAAACACAACCATCCCTCCGAGAGGCCACACCGGGTCACCCAAAATGACTCGGCTTGCTAGGGAGATCTTGCCAACAGGCTAAAAAATAGGGCACTCAGTTCTAAGGAGCTAAACCACACTCCACAAATCGCACAAGCCACGGAAACGCGTCATCGTAACGCCAACGAGAATAAAAATAATCGCAGGAAAATCGAGGGCGTTACAACTACAACCTCAAGGTAAGTCATTATCCTTTGTATTGTGACACATGCAGTGCAATTTCTATTGCTAAGAATCCTGTCTCACATAGAAGAACTAATATTATAGAAATTAGATATCACTTTATTTTAGAACTTATAGAGAGTGAGGATATTTGCCATGAATTTTTCACCACTGACAATCCAGTTGATGATATCTTCACTAAGCCATTGTATGAGTCTAAGTTCAATTTCTTCCAAATTGAGTTTGGAATGCTTAATATTGAATAATTCATGTACTTTAAATGTTTAAGTTATAGATTAAATTCTCTACATTTCTACTTTACCTTCATGCTTAAACAATTGTGTTAAGTTGGTAGATTGATAGCTGTTAATCACCTTAACTACGTAGTTTGAACAATTATTCTGTTATTTATTAGCTACTTGCAAACCCTTAGTAGAATGTTAGGTTAACAACCTTTACCATAATTAATATGACAAGATGGCTCAGTTAATTATTACTATATATCAAACTTGTTTTGACAATGTTCACTAAAAGTCAGTGAGGTCAGCTGAATCAAATGAGAAAGGTTTAGCTGAACTGCTGGGACTACTAAGATAGTCTCAGCGGTTCACATAGGTATGCGAATTACCTTGTCCTAACAGCTTATCAATTTATCTCAGCGCATCCACTAAGACGGGATGATCAAAATTAAATCAACTCATTTTAACTGTCAAATTAGTAGATATAATAATCTAGGTCGTCCCTTCAACTCCAAAACATTTCATATAAATAAAGGTTCAGTAAATCAAAAGTCATTAAACCTTAATCTCTTTTCAAACTATCGAGACCAAACCCATCTCAGCGTGGAAAGTATCTAGAGCCTACCTAAATCACTTAGAGGAGGTGAATAGGTGATGTCTGTGTCATTTCATGGAATAAAAATACTTTAAAAATTGAGAGCACACAGAACACATAGATTAACAATGGTTCCCCGTGTTGGGTATGTCCACTTTCCCACCTTGCCTATCTACCATGAAGAGTTAGATTTGGTTACTTCACCTTTATTAGATTTCAACAAATCTTACACCTCAGAGCCGCAATTCCTACCTGTCAAGGAAATCGCTCCTACCACTCAGAGAATAACCTCTCCCACAACTCGATCCAAAACTTTATCTACAACTCGATCCACAAACAGATCTACAACTCGATCTACAAATGGATCTACAACTCGAAGATAAAATCTCATACAAATGTAAAATAATATTACACAAAATATAAGAAACAATCTGAACAAGATCTGAAGTCTTCTATCCATCATTCTTCAAAAAATGTTTATCTTGAATAACCTTGGAGAATACAGAAAATCTGAAAGCTTTGAAGACTTGGATCTTGAAACTCGAATTGACTAGATCTGAAAGAATGGAGATCTTCAGAATGCAAAGATCTAGTCGAATCCGAAGAGGAAGATCGAATTTTGCACGGCTTGCGTTGGCCGAACGAAAGTCGCGAATTGTATAGGAGCCGACAGTTTCACTTTTGGAATCATTTGCGATTTTTAATTTGGGACAATTAGCATGATTAGGGTTGATGAAAAATCCACCCTAAGTATTTATAGGCATCCTCAATAGTAATGATTATAAAAGAATTTCCAAAACGAGACTTGCGAAATTACTCTGCATGGTCGTCGTCCAACCCGAGCCGCGATTTGAAAAAAATATGGAAAAATAACCCAAGTACTTTTTGTTGAGTATTGTAGAGTATAGCAGAGTATACATGTCAAACTAGTAGTGATATTCGATGAAATTTACTTAGAGAAATTCAGCTCAAACCTGCTAGCCACTCAACTCCATGTTGAAGTCATACTCGACAAATTCGACGAGTATTAGCTAGTATACTTGAGGAATTCGACGAGTATCGGCTGGCTGACTCAACTCAGTCGATGTCATCGACACAATCGATGCATTTGATGCACTTGATGCCATTGACGCACTCGACGCACTCGACGCACTCAACGCACTCGATGCACTCGACGCACTCGACGCACTCGACGTGTAACATCCCTCAGACAAATAGACCCCTAGGAGTGGTTTTGTCATGACTAGGTCATGACAAAACCCTAGGAAGCCCAAGTGGACCTAGTGGACTTGGAAACAAGGGTGACTGGGGTGAATGGTTTGCAAATAGAAGATTCCTAAACTCTAGTATAGAATGACCTTGAGGCCTCACCATGACTCTAAGATCCCACAAATGCCCTCCTAACCCAAGGGGGAGGTCAATGGGCCACCTAGGACCCATTGGAGTCAACCAAAGGGGCTAAGTTGACTAAAGTCAACTCTAGCCCTAATTTGGTCAAGTGCCCCTACTTAGGGTCAAGTGACCCCCAAGATTCCCAACCAACCCTACCCAAGCCTTTCTACACTTTATGGGAGGCCAATGGGTCACCAAGGACCCCTTGGGGTCAACCCTAATGGTCATGTTGACCAAAGTCAACTCAAACCTTATCTTGGTCCAAGTGCCCTTATTAAGGGTCAATTGACCTCCAAGGTGCCAATTCAACCTACCCAACCCTACCAAAACCCTTGGGGAAGGATAATAGGTCACCAAGGACCCATTGGTGCCAACCCAAAAGTTCAAAATGACTAGAGTCAACCCAAGCCTACTTTGGGACAACCATGCTCAAATGGGCTAGCCCAAGCTCAAGCCTCCTCATGTGGCTTCATTAGGGAGTAATGTGTATGTGTGGGCTGCCAATAGACCACAAGGTTGACCAAGTCAACCTATTGAATAGGAGAGATAAGGTGAGCTCCATTCCATGTTAATGGAGGAGAGAGAAATGAAGAAAGAGGAAGGGGTGAAGGGGCTCGGCCAAAGCGAGGCCAAAGGTCACCTTTAATGGCTGAATTAAACTCCGCTAGGGAAGGGGAGGAATTTCTAGCCATTTCCCGGCCACCAAGGGGCTGGTTCAGCCTCCCTCCTCCTAACCCGAGCCTAGCCATTAATGACTTTAATGGCCATTGATAATCCAGCCTCTCCTCTCCCCAACTGAAGCTTTAAACACCATCAGTGGGCCGAGAGAAGGCTTTCCAAACCCTTACCTGAAGGAATCGAGCCTACCCACTGTGCAGTTGCAGAAACCGAGCGGCGCCACCTTCAAAGATGGTTTCCCGGTGATCTTCTTGACTTCAGGCCGCCGGCAAGATCCTCCTCCTCTCCTTGTCTTATGGTAAGATCATAGCAATGCTTAGGTTCAAGGTTTGGGCTCAATTGAGCCCAAACCATTTCATGGTTTCGGACGAGAAATTTTCTTGGTAGAACCGCCGGAATTCACCCCTCCGGCAGCCGAGTCGCCGCCAGTCGATAGCCACCACCTCGATGGAGGTGTTGGTAGCGGTGGCTGGCCGGGGAAGGGCCGGGATGGGCGGCGGTGGCGAATAGAAGTGGCTCCACGCTCAGGCTATCTCAGTCATTGGCTTGAGGTAGGCGATGAGCCCGGGCCATTGGATTTGCGCCAAGATCCGTGCTGGATCAAATGAAAATACTTTATTTTAAATGATTTTTTGTCACCTTATTTATAGTGTTTTGAAATAAATATTAAAAATAGTTAGGTGCCTCTGATAAAAAAGTACAAACCATAAAAGTTGTAGACCTTGGGGTCTACTTTAATCCAAAATTAATTTGAACAAATTTTGACCTCTTGTTGGACAAGGGCATCATTTTGGTGGGACCTATACCTAGGGCTATCCTGAGATTAAAATGGGTGCCCACTCTTCATCCCTTGACCAAATGACCTGAAATTTGGGCAAGGGGTCACCCATAGCTATACCTAGGGCCTATCAAAAAATTGGAATTTTTTGAGATACTTTGTCTATGGCTTTTATTTTTATTTAATAATACTAGGGTATTTTAATTAGGTGGTCTAATAACCTCCAAACCCTCCCAAATTTTGGTTAGTGGTCCCTGGCATCATGATATGTCTTTGTATAAAATTTCACTTCATTTGGAAGTGTTTTGGATAGGTAATGACCTAGCCCTAATTCTACCTTAATAAAGGGTTCTTAAGTAGAAAGTGTACTTTGGCTTTGGGTGGTCAAACCACCTCAACAGGGGCTGAGATTTTTACCACCTACTTGGCATGGCCATTATCACCCTCATAGGGATTATGGGGTGGTCTAGGCTAGTTTTGACCTTGGATCCAATCTCAAACCCTAAGGAGGGGCTTTTGAGGCTTGTGAAGGATATGGGGGCAAATGCCCTTGTGTGATTTTGTAACTTAGTGAAAATGATGAATGAGTAGCCTAAGACCTCCTGTATGAACCTTAGAGGATTTGGATAAATATAGACATCTCAAGACCCTAACCCTATCTTAGGGAATAATCACTGTTTGGGTAGAATAACCCACCAAAACTTACTAAAAGGGTGTGAAACTTAGACAGTATGGATTTTAGGTTAGATAAGACCTTTAGTGAATTTATTGGAATTTTATGAACAATACTTTAAGCACTTCACTTGGTATACATGATATAGCCCTAAATGATATTTTATTTATTAGGATCACTTGTTCATTAAAATCCTATGAAACTTGGGCAGGAGATATTTTTGGTCAAGATAATTATCCCTGAATTTTATTATAAATTTTAGTTGATCATTTTCAGTACTTTCTTCACAAGATTCAAAAGGGGCATTTATGATCAATGAATTATTTAGAGCTATTTTCATATTGCAAAAATTATGAAATTTGGTCACTATTGGTTTTAGGTCAATAACTACTTGGAGGAATTAATTCATGAGTTTTAGAAGACTATTTAAAGTATTTACTTTACAAACTCATCATTTTGGGAATTTGATGTTTAATTTATCCAGAGCTTATTTCCAACTGAAAATTATGAAACCTTGTCAAATATGTGTGTAAGAAGTAGTTGCATAAGAAAATTAATTCACAATTTTTGGATGATTATTTATTGTACTTACTTCAATATTGAAGGGAAATAGGATATATTACCAAAATAGTTTTAGGGTCCTTTAGATACTGGAAAAATGGTTATATTTTGGATTTACAGTATTGAGTTATCCTAATATTTTTCATAATTTTGTTAAGTATCATGCATGAATATATAGGATACTTCTTTTTCAAACTAGTAGCACCTGCATCTTTTAGGAAAATTAAATAAATGCTGGATTAATTAGGAAAAATATTAATTACTGGGTTTAGCCTATTTAGGTCATGATAGACCCCCATTAATTATCTTGAGGCATTTTGATGATTATTTGTAGTGTTACCCAATATGTGCATCGTATCACTAAGTATGGTCTGCGATTAGTAAAAGGACAGAAAATAGGTGATGTGGGTGTGTAGGCCTAAGGTTTGGGATTCCAATAGTCTGATGGTTTTGGATAAGTAATTGGGGTCACCTTTGGAAGATAGGTTGATTAAGGTGTGGTGATGGCTAGTGTTAGGTAGTGCTCGGGATCGACGAAAGATCGCCCTTACCGAAGGGAGGAAGAGTCAAAATCACACTAGGTTTAGTCCAGCGTAATATAAAAAGGGAATGGGTAAAGGGAAGCAACCAATAATAGTAAGTGCCTTGCGAAAGGGAGCTTTGGGCTTCAGCCTATCGTAGTTCCTAGTGTCCTTTGAGAACCCTTCACGGGGTATACTGGGGGCAGTCCTGAACTAACCTAAACTGTAGGCAAACTAATTTGCAAGAGTAACTAGCATAATTAGGGATTCACTTTCACTCATCTTGATGTCTCAGAATGTTAGGTTGGTTCATATGGGTTGTTGCCCTGGGGGTTTTGGTGATGGGCAGGATGGCCCAGTGAGCTTTGGCTCGGTTGGTGATTGGGACGGACGGGGTAGTCCGGTGAGCTTTGGCTCGGAGATTGAATTCATAACTATTGCATGAGCATAAAAGGAAAGGTGGTGGGTCTTCTGTATTGGAGGGTCAATGCACCGACGCCAATACGTGGACTCGACAAGTGTGTATTAGAACTTGGCTAAATAAAAGTCCGGTGCGCCAGCCGGCAAGAGTACGCAGGAGTCTTCTTTGTGCACCAGCGTTGAGGCGTATGATAGGTCGGACCGGTAGTACAATTAATGGTTTATAGGTGGGCGAGGCCCAACCCACCGCTTCCGTCTGCCACTACAGAGGTATCCTGGGAGGTTCAGCTCCAGAAAGCGGGAACTAAGGTCGGTGTACACAGAGTCGATTGGGTGAGTCGCACTTGCATGTTCACATCATGGCATAATTGTAGGTCATAGAATTACTATTGCATATAACCCTGACACCTATTGTATAAAGTGGTATGGGACGCTTTATACAATAGGACCTGCAAAACGACCCCATTACTTATAGGCTTGTGTGAGCATGCTTATAAGTTATGGTTATTTTCCTATGATAAATATTGATTTCTTATAAACCGACACCTCATCGTATAAATTGGTATGGGACTTTTTATACGATGGGAGCCTTGCAGAATATCCCTTAGCTTATGTGTTCTCATATAAGTTAAGGTTACTTTCATATTTTCACTTACTTCCATTATACTCATAGAACTGCTAGCATATTTTCGCCATCATCTGTTACTTGATTATTCTCCACCTTCATGTCCTTTCCTTTCTTCATCCCCGCTCGGTGTCTAGGAGCCATGGGGGAAGGGGTGGGGGATTATAGGACTTAGTCTTATAGACTAACGGGTTTTAGACTACATCATTTAGGGGATCGTGGAGCCCAGCATAGAGGAGCAGCCCCGGAGGTTGACACGCTTAGAGATGGGGCAGTCTAGCACAGGAGTTCAGACAGCTGGGTCTATGAGTCCTGATATTTAGTAGTGTTCCGTTTTGCTTCCGCGATGAGTGACTCTGTAGTGAGGATTTTGATGTACCGGGCATAAGCCCTTGTTTTATTACTCTTCTTACTTTTATTATTGTGGACTCTCCCTTCATGGAGATTAATACTTCTCTTTTTATATGTGATCTTTTGTGGACATATATGTTGAGTTTGTTTTATATTCTCTCATATACATTGCTACTAATTTGTGATCGATATGGCTGGCAAGATCGGCGCCTTGTAGTGACGACCTTCCCGGACTTGAGGGTTTCATCGCAAAGCGGAGGTTCTGGGCCTAAGACCCTGGTGGTTTAAAAAGAAAAAAATGGGGTCTTACACGACGCACTCGACGCCATCAACGCACTTGATGCAGTCGACGCACTCGATGCTATCGACGCAGTCGACGCACTTGAAAAAATGCCTTGGAAAAACCAATGAAGTAGAGTTGATATGATTCGACGAATTCAACGTGTATCTACATGTATATTCGACAAATTCGGCGAGTATTGTTAGATACATTCGACGAGTATACTTGATGATACCCAATGAATTTTACTTAACTATTTTTCCACTCTCATATATTCTACCACAAGTACATATGATAAAGTCAACGGGTGTGCTAGTAAGTATATCCGACGAATTCGACTAGTATCAACTAGTATACTCGATGAATTCGACGAGTATCCCTTACAATACTCGATGAATTTTACTTGGGTAAAATTTCTGTTCTTCTGAACTTGAGTCTTTCTCCTTCTTTTATCTTCCTCATGCACTTAGGATTGAAGTACACCCCAATAGAGAGATTACACGTCAGTCAACACATTGGCCAACACAATGAAGGATTACATTGTATAGTCCAGTGTTTACTGACCCACTATAACCTGACATTGGTGTGTACTTAGCAATGTAGACCTACAAGTACATGCCAAAAACAAAGTATCAAATACAAACTCAATTCATCTTAACTTAATGGGACCCTACTACAGATCAGGGTTATTGTGGATACAATACCCAACAATCTTCCCCTATTTGAAGAAGTCAGAATCTTAAAAGCTAAGGGTAATTGCATAATAATAAAGCATAAAAATGAAATGATATATGAATTAAAGAAAATTAAACAAAGTGCACATTCCAATCAAAGCATTAAATTATATATATATATATATATATATATATATATATATATATATATATATATATATATATATATATATATATAAGAGTTCATTATTTGGGGGCAACCATAACCATAAATAATGACCACAATAAATTAAACTATCTAGCCTGCCTTCCCTGGCTCTTCTGATGTTGTTTAGCAAAATATGCCTTAGGCTTTGGATAGTATCTTAGAGGGGCTAGAAGTTCAGCTTGACCATCATGCTTGTGGTTCCTGAAGTGAATCCTTCTCTTTGTACAGGCCAACTCATACTTCTACCACTCATCTCTATCATAGTGGCTCCATCTATTTTCTCCTCCAACATCGACCAAGGTGAAGGAGTCTAGAATAATACCTCTTGAAATCGGACTCCATACCTCAGCCATCTCTCTATTAGGCATATCTATGACTAGCTCTTCTCTGACAGGATTTGACCTGACAGCATATTTGCCTTAACCATATCTTCTTCTTTTGTGCACTAGAGGAGGAATATCTTCAACCACTTGAACATCTTGGAACACAGTAGCAGCAATAGCAGCAGATCTGTCCTGAGAGAACTCATATGTGTCTGCCCAATGTTGAGAGTAATCCTCAGGAGGATTAAATTCAACATGAGCAGGCACAGCAAGTACTTGAGAGCTTAATATCTTACCTGGTATCCACACAAAATTGTCATAATAATAGTCATTGACCTGTTTGAAATTTCCTACCATGTCAGCCTCGACAGCATATACCTTAGCTTTAAGGGCATCCTCCCCCTTTTTGACTTCGACAGCTATAACATTTACATAACCTTCCATTGTCATGTCAAAGTGATCCATAGATCGATTGTGAGCACCAATCATTGTAACTGCGTTCGTATCAACATTTCTATGAATGTCCAAGTTACTTTTATGTCCTGGCATAGTATGCTTGATAGACTCTCCACCCTATAGGAACCATGAATCCAGCTTGGAATCCAGCTTGTCAATCTTTACCTTATCCTCAGCAAGGTCGTTGTTAAGATTTTTATCTGTTTCCTTGACCTTCTTCACAACTTTCTGCATGGAGGCTTCAAACTGTTCTTGTTGTCTCCCCAACATGGCTTCAATGGTTTTCAGGATAGAATTATAAGCACTAGAACTGGGAATATCTTCAATCTGCACTATTAGAGGGGATGGTACATCAACACTAATCTCTGAGTCACTGGAGGACTCATTGATCAGAGATAAGTGAGCTTTAGAAATCAGTATGGGGTCTTCAGCAGCTAGGATAGGAGTATGCTCCTTTGCATCTCCTTCCTCATCAGAAATATCAACTACTTCCTATGGAATAGCTAGAGGAATACCGGTCACCTTAACGACCCTTTTCTCTAGGTTGCAGATAAACCTGTCAACCTATGTAGCAACTGTTATCAAGGACCGAGTTGCCTCCCCCTCAGAAGTTGAAGCAGGACTACTCTCTGAGAGAGGGACAAGCATGTTTTCCACTGACACTTGCTCAGTAAAATCATCAGCAGTATCAGCAGCTTTGGTCTCAACAACAGCAACCATAATCTCATCAACATCCACCTCATAGTCAGCAATATCTAAATCAGCATCAATCTCATTCTCAAAATAAGCTGGAACAACATAATCAGCAACCTCATCCTCAGCCTCAACAAGCACTAGAAATGGCATTGGAACCTCTATAATTAGAGCTGGTGGCTCTGGCTCAGGACTATGTGGAACATCTAAAACTGCATCTGAAGGAACACTTAAGGGCACTAACCTAGTAGCCACTTGTGTATCAGCTAGCTCCCCCTCAATTCCTGCACTCAAACTATCAGGAATATAACTGGGGTTGGAATTAGGAATCCTATCA
Organism: Platanthera zijinensis; assembly: GCA_039513925.1. Taxonomy (NCBI): domain Eukaryota; kingdom Viridiplantae; phylum Streptophyta; class Magnoliopsida; order Asparagales; family Orchidaceae; genus Platanthera; species Platanthera zijinensis. The sequence continues at coordinate 86,888,389 of CM077091.1, forward strand.
GCTAGAGCATCCTCTTCATCTACCTCAAGCACATCTCGGGCTCGCCATGGACTAAGGATCCTCCTATCCCACCTCGAGAGTATAGATGAGTTGATTTTCTTTAGGTGATGGATAGGCACACATTTGGTCATATCAAACTTGTCTCTGTCCATTTGGTTCAAGAACAAGCTTATAATCCTTCCAAAGTTATAAGTGCTGAGACTGTCTTTGATCCTAGCAAACAGCACCACACCCCAGTCCAATTTCTTCCTACAGATAATGGCCACCAGGATCTTGAACATCTCTAAAGATAGATAATCATGAGATCATGTCTTGCATATGAGAACTTTACCAATGATATCTGATAATAACTTCCCTTCATCATTCATGCATTTCTTCTTAACTGCATTAGTGCCTCTAGGGAGTCCACAGAACAATTGAGCTATAGTTAAGTCTTCCTCTTCAAGCTGATCGGCCTATTCAAAAGTAGGAAGCCTCAAATACCGTGTCAAGAGGGATGCCTTGACCTTGACCTTGGTCTGACAAACTTTGCTCTTGATAACAGTATCTTCCCTGCGAAGCTTGGCATGTTGATCGAACTCAAGAACGTCCTTATCCAATACCTTGTAGGGGTGATCTAGCACAAAAGAGAGGCATGGTATTTCCAACATGAGGATGACATTCCTGAACTAATCTGAAGCTGAAGCAAATCCTGTCCGAACTAGTTCTCCATAACCTAGCAAACCGTTGGTGCTTCTAGGAGCCATGGAGAATCAGATAGCAAACAGAATGAGGAAAAGGCTATGGACTTATCTATTGGACTGGAACTTGATATCTTCTATTGACTGAAACGGAGAGAACAATTTGGCAGCGAGATCAAACCTCTAGATGAAATCGTCGAGAGATGATGCTGGAATATCTGAACTTACTTGAATGGCTTGTACTAACCTAATAGAAGAAGAATGAAAGCAGTGCGATGGGAGGAAGACGATGAATAGTACTAGGAAAATGAATTCCTGGGAGGAAGACAGTTCGTCGAGATGAATTTCTGGCTTCGACGAATTGTGACGGTTTGCCCCTAACCCTTATAATATATATATATAATTTAAATTTGACATGGGAAAGGCACGTACCTGATAAGCCATGACTCTTTGGATCCAATATAGGAAAGAAAGTTTTGACCTAAGTAAAATTCAGCGATATTAACCGAACATAGAGTCAGATTTGTCGAGATTAGCTGTGTATATCTGACGAATCACCGAGTTCTGCTAACAAATATTCAAAGAATTTTCCTTGGACAAATTTTTCTGCTTTCTGAATAATTTTCCGAGTGAATTCCTATCTTCTTGGCCATCTTCACGAGTCCTTGTTCAGCATACCCAGTTCTGTTTTGAAAAATAAGAACTTAGCCTCGTCTAGTGGCTTCGTGAAAATGTCTGCGATCTGCTTATCCATCGGTACGTAGCTAAGAGTTATGTCCTTGTTCTCCACATGCTCCCGGATGAAGTGATATCTGACTTTGATGTGCTTTGTGTGGCTGTGAGACACTGGATTATTTGAAATCGCTATTGCACTAGAGGAGTCACAATACATCGGAATCTCTTTGAACTCTAGGTTGTAGTCCTCAAGCTGATTCCTGATCCATAGAAGATGTGCGCAACAACTACCCGTAGAGATATACTCTGACTCAATAGTTGAAGTTGCCACATAATTCTGCTTCTTACTTCTCCATGAGAAAAGCCTTCTTCCAAGGAATTAGCATGTCCCGGAAGTGATTTTTCTATCATCCCTGCTACCTAAAAAATCTACATTTTAAAATCCAATTAGCTCGACATCATTACTTCTTGGGTACCATAATCCAAGATTTGGTGTGCCCTTAAGGTATCTTAAAATTCGCTTTGCAGTGACGTAATTTGATTCCTTAATGTTCACCTGAAATCTAGTGCACAAATATGTTGAGAACATTTTGTGAGGTCTACTTGCAGTAAGATATAGAAGGATCCAATTATGCTTCTACACTTGGTTTCATCAAAAGGTTTCCCTTTCTCATCCTTGTACAAAGACATAGTTGAACCCATTAGAGTCCTTATCGAGGTTGTGTTCTCCATTCTGAATTTCTTCAGGAACTCCTTGGTGAACTTTGTTTGAGAGATGAAAATTCCATCTTCAGATTGTTTCACCTGAAGTCCTAAGAAATACTTCAGCTCTCTCATACTGCTAATTTCAAATTTTCCTTGCATTAGTTTGGAAAACTTCTTGCAAAGGTTGTCTTCCGTAGAGCAAAAAATAATGTCATCGACATAGATTTGCACTAGCAAATTCTTGTCTTTTACTTCCCTAAGAAATAATTTATTATCTATCTTTCTTTTTGTGAACTTGTTCTTAAGAAGAAAGCAAGATAACATCTCATAATAAGCTCGAGGAGCTTGTTTTAAGCCGTAAAGAGCTTTATTAATAAAATAAACGTATTCAGGGAAAGTAGAGTTAACAAAACCTAGGGGTTGAGCTACGTATACTTCCTCTTTCAGATTCCCATTGAGGAATGCTGACTTCACGTCCATTTGATAGACCTTGAAGCCTTTAAAGGCAGCATACACAAGAAACAACCTTATCGCCTCAAGCCTAGCAACTGGAGCAAAGGTCCGGTCGAAGTCGATCCCTTCTTCTTGTCTATATCCTCGTGCTACAAGCCTGGAATTATTCTTTATGATTACACCAATATCGTTCAACTTGTTTTTGAAAACCCATTTGGTGTTGATCAAATTCTGTCCCTTGGGCCTGGGCACCAACTCCCAGACGTTGCACCTTTTAAACTGATTGAGCTCCTCTTGCATTGCCATGATCCAAGAGGCATCCTTATTTAATTCTTCAAACTTCTTTGGCTCAACTTGTGAGACAGAAAACTAAGATGCAATATCTCGTTAGTTGTACCTCTTTTGGTTCTAACACCATCGCCTGACTCTCCAATGATTTTGTCAACCGGGTGATCTCTCAAGTGTCTGAATGCTAGGTTTCTTTCTCTCCCACCAGTAGGTTCTGCCACGTCCACCGCATCTTCTGCATGTTGAGGTTGTTCTTCATCTAGTCATTTTTCATCCACCATACTGGGATCGATGACCTTGACTGAGCTTGGAGCCTCTTCCTTGACAACTTCCTTCATGCTTAGATCCTTGAACATGGTACCTACATCTACACCAACAACACTAGACGAGCTACTATGAAGCATGATTGTCTCATCAAATACAACATTGATAGAATCTTCTACCACAAGGGTTTTCTTACTAAAAATCCTATATGCTTTACTGTAGATAATATAACCTACGAAAATACCTTCAAAACATTTATCACTAAACTTACTACGGTAATTCTTTCCATTGTTAAGTACGAAGCATTTACTTCCAAAGATCCTAAATTAGGACACAGTCAGTTTTCTGCCATTCAATAGTTCATAGGGAGTCATATGATGGTTTTTTTTTATTAGTGCTCTGTTTTGCACGTGACAAGCTGTGCTTACATCTTCGACCCAGAAGTACTATGGTAGTGAAGAGTCATTCAACATAGTTGTACATACTTCAATTAGGGTTCTATTCCTTCTCTAGGCAACTCCATTTTGTTGTGGAGTATGCGGGGAAGAAAACTCATCAAAGATATCATGACTTCCACAAAATCTTATCATGGCACCAGAATCAAACTCTGTTCTATGATCACTTCTGATTTTGACCACTGTTGGGTCCATTACCCACAATGTACCAGACTTGTAAACGTCAGATTTGTATAAGTCAAACATGTCAATAATATACACAAAGTTGTATTTTATGTGTGTTCATGTTCAAGCATGCAGGTTAGTCCTTGTAACATTGATAGGATACGTATTCCAAGTGATGTGACAGGTGGTCATAAAGTAAAGATGTGGAGAGACAGAAATCTATCTAAGTCCACAGGCGATGAGTGAAGCCAGTTCACTCAATTCCAGATGCAAGGGAGGATGATGTATAGGCTGGAAATCACCTAAGTCCACAGGCATTGATTGAAGCCAATTCACACAATGCTAGATGCCAAACAGCGCTGAGTTAGTTGTGGACAGTCAAATCCATGCAGTCTGCAATGCAATTCTGGGGGCAAGTCCACATGCGTTGAGTAATGGCAGTTCACTCAATTCCATATATCAAGAATAGTCAAGTATAGTTGAATCTGTCAAAGTCACAGTTTTGGTAAGCTGAAATTCAACTAAGTCCACAGGAGTCGTGTGGTTACAGCTCTCGATTCCATATACCAAGCAGCATTGAGACAAGCTTAATAAGTTGGAGATTCTATCAAGGAAAATTTGGTTAAGTCCATAATCGTTGAGTGATGACAGCTCACTCAATGCCAAAGCAGAAGGCGTCGTGTGATGTTAAAACTCAAGAAGAGAAGATAGAAATATCTGTCTAAGTCCAGAGGTGTTGAGTGAAGATAATTCACTCAACGCTCTTAACGGCTCAGCAAGATGGCAGATTACAGATAAGCAACTAAGTACAAAAGCATTGAGTGATGAAGCTTCACTCAATGCTCTTAGCACCTAGAAGGCAAAGATGTTACAGCCAAGTCTAGTGGTGTTGAGTGAAGCCAATTCACTCAATGCTCTCAACGCCTGATGGTTTAGAGAATTTGACTAAGTCCAGATTCATTAAGTGAAGGCCTTTCACTCAACGCACTCAAATCCTTGAGGGAATCTGAGAAATTGGCTAAGTCCATAACTGATGACGTCAGCCAAAGTCAACAAAGTTCAAATTACTTGTAGGAAAGCTACAGATCACGCCAAATAGCGCTGGAGGCCTACTGTACGTCTTCCTCCGTTAAGCAAGTTGTTGTTGTCAACTATAGGTGGTCCCCACTGCTTCTTGGAGCCATTAATCAGCGAAAGATAAGAGGGAAAGGTTCAGAAGGAGCAACTTAACTTTTAAGGTTTCATTCTTTTCACAAAGTTGCGACTGGACTCCGTCTTCTTCGCCTTTGCTGCTAGCTAAAAGCTTGAAGTCAATCAAGCTGAACTAAAAGTTCATTTGAGATAGCTGTAGAAATTTCTTCTGTTACAACAAGTTCAGATTAGCTTCTGATAAAGAAAGAGAAGAAGAGCCTTCAGGTTTTCTACAGGTTCAGGTTAGCTGTTTGAAGAACTCAATATCGGTCAAGTTTTCAATCTTCTTTAGCAAGTTCAGAAACAAAGTTCTGAGATACTTCCAGCAGAGGAAGCAATTTACTGAAGATCATTTTCCTACTACTTAGAAGATAGTTAGGGTTGAGATAACTCAGCTCAGGAAGTAGACACAGAGAAATATCTCTGTGTCAAATTAACACAAATCATTTTCATTTTTGTAGGATCCTTTTGGATCTATGTTATAAGGACTTTGTGCCTGAGGTAGGGCAGATTTTCCTGAGTATAGGATCTAGTATTTGGATCTGAGTGTAGGACCTTTGGGTCTGAGGAAGGATACTTTTGGAACTGAGCTATAGGGCTTCTGAGATTAAGGTAGGCAGTTTGCTTGAGTTGTAGGAGGGTCATACTCTCTAAGTGTAGGAGATTTGGGTCTGAGTGTAGGATCCAGATTTTGATCTGATGTAGGGCCTTGTTCCTGAGCTGTAGGAGAGTCATTCTCTCTGAGGTAGGGCTATCCTCCATAGCCTGAGTTGTAGGACTTGAGTTCAAGTTTTAGGTAGGTGATCAATTTGATCACTGAGTTATAGGACCAGTTTGCTCTGAGGTAGGGCTTCGTGCCTGAGTTGTAAGTCTTGGAGGAGACTGAGAGATCCTGAGGGATCTGAGGTGTAAGATCTAAAGAGCTGGATTTTTGGAGAAGTGTCTTGTCTAATATGAAGTTAGAAAGGTGGGAAGAGAGTGGATGTACCCATAATCTGGTGAATCACTATAAACTCTGTGTGTTCTTTATGTTTTGTCTTGAAAGCTTAAAAACTATAAAATCATAACACATTAAGTTAAATATAATAATAATAAACCAAAAAACCTATTCACCCCCCTCTAGGTTGTTAACTACCTTGAAATTAAAGACTTTCAAGCGGTATTAGAGGGAGGTTGCTCAAAAAGGATCTAACAGTCTGAGTGATCTCCAAGGGTAGCTATAGTTCTGTACTTATGGGTTCTAGAGAGAACCATAAGGAGCTAGGTTCCATTAAACTCCCCATCTCCAAAAAGGAGAGTTTTGGAATCTGGAAAGAGAGGGTCAGGCTATTTATGGAAGCCTATGACTCAAGGATCTTTGTGATAGTAAAGGAGGGACCCTTCATCCCTATGAAGGTCTCAGTTCTGAATACCAATGTCCAGATACCTAAGACATATTCATAGATGACTAAGGATGAAGTCATCTGGGCTACATTGGACAAGAGGCCATGATAGACCTCCAAAGAGATGTGGGACACTCTTGTGGTCTACATGAAGGGTACTAAAGAGGTAAGAGATGATAGAAAATTCATGCTAGACCAGGATTAAAAGGCTTTCAGGCAATCCAAGAAAGATAACATAGTTGCTTGCTATGAAAGATTTTTCTGGATTATAAATGAACTGAGGACCTATAGGAGGGTCTTAAGTAATTATGAGATTAATGACAAGTTCCTAAGGTCTCTCACTAAAGAGTGGGATACTAAGATATATATCATAAGAGAGGTGGCCAAGCTTGATGATACTCCTCCCCAAAAATTATTTGGAAAGTTGCTCTCTTATGAGATGCAGCTAGCTGTCAGGAAAGAGGAGGAGGCCACTTGCAAATCCTATGCCAAGGAAAAGTCCTTGGCCTTCAGAGCTGACTACCTAGTGAAGAGAAAAAAGGCAGGTGAGAAAAAGGCTCACCAGCACATAGGCCAGAAGGATAAGTCCTTCATTGCAAAGAAGGAAAAGAGTTGGACAGACTCATCATCATCAGAGTCTAAAGAAGAAGCCTATAATGGGCTGGTTGTTGTTGCTGCTGAAGGAGTTCAAGCAGTAGATGAAGAATATTCTACTTCCATGATAGGTATCAGGGCCTCTCTATCATATTCAGACAGTGACTCAGAGGAGTATGAGGATGAATAAGATGCCTATAACTACTATGGCATGATGGAAATGACTGAAGAGGAATTCAGCCAGGATTAGCCTGGTGAAAGCAAGGTGAATTCTCTATCTAGCTCGTCTTCTAGGCCTGGGTATGAGACTAGTTCCTGTATAGAAGCCTCTTCATCCATTGGTGAAGATGATTCTGAATCAGAAGGAGATGTCAATCAATTGATTGACAGGTATGGAGAACTTCTGGATGCCTTTAATAAGTTCAAGAAGTTGTCTAAAAAGCAAGTTATGGAGTTGCCTCTCTGCAGCTAGCTGCTGGCTAGCATATTGAGATAGCATCTTTGTTGGATGATAAGGGCAGGGATGTTAGCCAACTTATGGTCTTAAAGATAATCCAGATAGGCTCCATAAAGTTCAAGAATAGTCTCATTAGGGACCTTGAATTGAAGATCCAGAGAGAGAAGAGAATTGTGGCTAGTTTCTCCAAGCCCAATATAGTGTTGCTCTTGATAGACTCCTTCTCCTCTCAGAAGGGTAGGAAGGGGTTGGGGTTTAAGGGAAAAAGTAGAGTTGCCCCTTCCAAAGGGAAGGGCAAAGCTCTAGCTCAACCTCTTGCTTCAAAGTCTCCCATCCCTCTTAAGAAGGTTATGTTGCCTTCAAACATGTATGACCAAGAAAGCATCTATAGTCACTGGATGAATGACAAATCCACTAGTGTGAACAAAGAGGTTCACAGCTGTGGTGGAAGGTATAGTAGGGGAGTGAGTGCCTTTAAGGTTTCCCATGAAGAAATTCAAATGGCCCATCATGGACCATTTGTCTTTGGTGATCCATCCACCACTCTCAATAATGAGGCTATGGCCAAGTTTTAGAACCAATCAACAAAGACTCAAACCAAGGGTCTGTCTATCAGCAAGCCTGATTTGGGCATTTCTGATGCTACCAAGAGCATGTCTTCTACAAAGAAGATTGATGTTGATGACACTTAGAGCAGGCCAAATAAGCTAGCTGGAATACTTACCTTCAGTCAGATCCTTGCTGAAAGGAATTTGAAGAAGGCTGTTGCTCCTCTTCCTTCTATTCAGTCAGCAGTTAACCAAACTGCAATGCCTGCACAGAAAATAAGATATAACATTCATGAATGTTGGTGCTATGGCAAAGTGAGCCACTTTGTTATAGATTGCTGGCATATTCTAAGTGTGCAAAGTGCAGCTATCAGTCCACTAGTCAGAAAAGCTGCTGGTAGATAAGTCCATTTTAAGACTAACATGCACCTATGACTCAATAGATATTGGGGTCCTAAGGTAAAATAAATTATATGATGCAAGTTATTCCAAGTGCCCATACCCCTATATGGTACTTGGATAGTGGTTTTTACAGAAATTTGATTGGGATAAGGAGCGACTTAAAGGATTACACTCTAGTGAAAGATGGACCCAAGGTTATCTTTGGTGGTTCAGATAGAGGGGTGACAAGAGGCTATGGTAAGATTACCAATGGCATAATCACCATCACAAAAGTTGCTTATGTTGAAGGGTTACAACACAGCCTTATAAGCATAAGCCAATTCTCTGATCTTGGCTATGCCATTTTCTTACACAAGGATGAGTGCTAGATTAAGAGGTCAAGTGGCCAAGAGGTTATCTTGACATGCACTAGGAGTGGAAATGTTTATTACTTAAATTTCCTTTGTATAGATACAAGCTCTCTTATTTCTCTAGTGGCAGATGAGAAAGTTTCTTATTATGTGTAATGGCACAAGAGACTAGCTCATTTAAATTATAAGACTATTGGGAAGCTCTTTAGTGGAGAGCTAGTTAGGAATGGTCCTAATTTGAAATGCACCAAGGAAAGAATTTGCTCTACATGCCAAAAGGGCAAGCAGACCAATGCATCCTTCAAGGGCATTAGAACCAAAGACTTTGTGAGGTGTTTATACCTCTTGTATATGGACTTGTTTAGTCCTATGCCAGTTCACAGTCTTGGTAGGAAAGTCTATACCCCTATGGTGGTTGATGACTATTCCAGGTTTGCTTTGGTGTTCTTTCTTAAGAAAAAGATTGAAACCCTTAATATCTTCATAAAGTTTGTCAAGATAATTCAAGATGAGTTTAATAGTATTGTGGTCAAAATCAGAAGTGACCATGAGGTTGAATTCCAGTCTGATAGAATGACAAACTTCTGTGAAGAGCAAGGGATTCATAGAGAATTTTCTTCTCCAAGAACTCCCCAGCAAAATGGGATTGTTGAGAGGAAAAATAAGACTCTCATAGAGGTTGGAAGGACCTTGTTAAGTGACACGTCTCTCCCAAAATATTTTTGGGCTGAGGTAGAGAATACTACATGTCATGTCCTTAACAGAGCCTCTATCACCTAGAGACATAAGAAGACTCCCTATGAGATCTTGTAGGGCAGAAAACCAAACCTGGGCCATCTCAGGATCTTTGGTAGTAAGTGCTATGTGCTTCATAATGGAAAATCTTATATGACTAAGTTTGCTACCAAGTCCTTTGATGGGATTTTTGTTGGGTAAAATAATCGTCTATAGGATCTACAACTTTAATAGACAAGTTGTAGAAGAATCTGTACATGTAGTCTTTGATGAGTCTATTATGATTAACAGTGAGCTGTCAAGCTCCTCTTCTAGTACTACAGGTATAGAACAGATGATTGACCAGCTAACTATCAAAGAAGCAGCTCCAGTAATCCAAGATAAAGTTGATGGAATGGACATTCCAGTTGAAGTAATACAAAACACAAGTGAGGTGGATGAAGATCAGCAAGAAGCTGCCCCTCTAGCTAATGCTAAATAGGATTGCCTCCAGCAGTCAGGCATCTAAGGGATCATCCAAGACACCAGATCATTAATGATGTCAGCCATGGAGTGGTGATCAGGAGTAGAAGTATCAACATAGTATTATACTCAAGCTTCATATCACAAGTAGAGCCCAAAAGATTTGAAGAGGCCAACTAGATCAGTTCTGGATTATTTTTATGCAAGAAAAATTGAACTAGTTTAAGAGATGTAAGGTCTGGAAGCTGGTTCCCAGACCACAAGGACATAATGTCATTGGAGTTAAGTGGATTTATAGGAATAAACTTGATGAAAATGGCATTATAATCAAGAATAAGGCAAGGTTAGTAGCTAAGGGGTACAGACAAGAAGAAGGTATTGATTTTGATCAAACCTTTACCCTTGTAGCAAGATTGGAAGCCATCAGACTGTTCCTTACATATGCTGCACACAAGGGATTCAAGGTCTACCAGATGGATATGAATTCAGCCTTCCTGAATGGTGACTTAAAGGAAGAAGTCTATGTTGAGTAGCCTCCAAGTTTTGTTGTTCCTAACTCACCTGATTCTATTTATAGACTTAGGAAGGCTCTATATGGGCTAAAGCAAGCCCCTCGAGCATGGTATGAGATATTGTCTAGCTTCCTCATTGAGAACAAATTCTCAAGGGGGAAGATAGACAAGACCCAATTCCTAAGGGAATCTAAGGGTAAAATCATCCTAGTCCAGATATATGTAGATGACATTATCTTTGGATCTTCTGAGGACAACCTTTGTAGAAAGTTTGCAAACTTATGCAAGGGAAGTTTGAGATGAGCAGTATGGGTGAACTTAAGTTCTTCTTGGGTATCCAATTAAGACAAACTGATGATGGCTTGTCCATATCCCAGTCAGAGTTTACCAGGGAGTTAATCAAGAAGTTTGGTGTGGAGAATGCTTCCACCAAGAAAACTCTCATAGGGTTAAGTATGCCTATAGGCAAAGAAGAGGTAGGGAAACCTATTTATGAAACTTTATATAGAGGGATAATTGACTCCCTTCTATATCTTACTGCATGTAGGCCAAACATCATGTATATTACTTGTGTTGGTGCTAGGTATCAGGCTAGCCCTAAAGAATCTCACTACTCTACTGCAAAGAGGATTTTGAGGTATCTTAAGGGCACACCAGATCTTGGCCTATGGTACCCTAGAAATGGGGAGTTTGAACTAATTGGCTATTCGGATGTAGATTTTGCTGGCTACAAAGAGGACATGAAGAGCACTTCTAGCACATGTTAGTTCTTAGGAGGAAGACTAGTGTCCTGGAGCAGCAAAAAGCAAATAAGTGTTGCAATCTCAATTACAGAGTCAGAGTACATCTCAGCAGGTAGCTGTTGTGCTCAATTGATATGGATCCAGCATCAGCTCAAGGATTATAACCTCCAGATAAGTAAAAGTCCCTTATATTGTGATTCTACTAGTGTCATCTAAATTGCTAGGAATCATATCTCACACAGCAGGACTAAGCATAATTAGATAAGATATCATTTCATTAGGGAGCATGTGGAATGTGAAGATATCAACCTTGAGTTTGTCCCTACAGACAAGCAAGTGGCTGACATCTTCACTAAGCCACTAGATGAAGCAAAGTTTAACACCTCTAAATTTGAGTTGGGTATGTTGAACCTAGTATAGCTTTTGTTGCTCCTCGTATTGTTTCATTGTTGCAAGTTGTACTATTTCTTATGGGTGGAAAAGTCCTTCAGTGGGATGAAGATTTGTCAAGTGGTATACCTTTATTGGTTTAACGTTTATCAAGTAGTTCAAGTATTATCCATTTCTAAATAGACTAAAGTGTCTACCAGGAAGTATGATAGGGGATTCTTCAATTGAGGGGGAGCAAGTCCAGCACTTACTGAGATAGATTCAAGTGGTATCTTGTAGAGAAGTAGCAGCACACCTCCAACACTCTCAAGTGGTTCAACTACTGCAAGAGTTTCTTATCAGTACTCAAAACGGGGGAGAAGATAATCATAGCCTCCCTGATTATTTACCGAAGTCAAAAAAGGGGGATAGAAGGATATGAGAAGGAAATGATAAAAATTATCAAGGCCTGGCAGCAGTGATTCAGGGGGAGTAGGTGGGATGATGATCACCCTGCATGCAAGGAAAGTGTGGTAACTATAACTTGTTCTCTTGTTATAAGTTTTCCAAGTTATGTTTTATTGTTGCATATGTTAGTGTATGTCATTGACTCAGGATTTTTATTGAGGGTTTTGACTTCTTCAAATAGGGGAGATTGTTGGGCCCATTGCCCACAATATCCCAGACTTGTAGAAGTTAGATTTGTAGAAGTAAAACATGTCAATGATATACATAAAGTTGTATTTGATGTATGTTCAAGTTCATGCATGCAAGTTAGTCCTTATAACATTAATAGGACATGTATTCCAAGTGATGTGACAGGTGGTCACAAATTAAAGATATGGAGAGACAGAAATCTATCTAAGTTCACAGGTGTTGAGTGAAGCCAGTTCACTCAATGCCAGATGCAAGGGAGGATGTTGTATAGGCTGAAAATCGCCTAAGTACACAGGCGTTGAGTGAAGCCAGTTCACTCAACGCCAGATGGCAAACAGCGCTAAGTTAGTTGTGGACAGTCAAAGTCATGCAGTCTGCTAAACAATTCTACAGCCAAGTCCATAATCATTGAGTGATGGTAGTTCATTCAACACCATATATCAAGAATCATCGAGTATAGCTAAATCTATCAAAGCCACAGTTTTGGCAAGCTGAAATTCAAAAATTCCACAGGCATCGTGTGGTTACAGCTCTCGACGCCATATACCAAGCAGCGTTAAGACAAGCTCAATCAGTTGGAGATTCTGTTAAGGAAAATTTGGCTAAGTCCATAATCATTGAGTGAGGACAGTTCACTCAACGTCAAAGCAAAAGGCGTCGTGTGATGTTAAAACTCAAGAAGAGAGGACAAAAATATATGTTAAGTCTAGAGGCGCTGAGTGAAGCCAATTCACTCAATTTTGTCAATTCCTCAGCAAGCTCGCAGATTAAAAAGAAGCGGCTAAGTACAAAAGCATTGAGTGATTAAGCTTCACTCAATGCTCTCAGCGCTTAGCAGACAAAGATGTTGCAGCCAAGTTTAGTGGCGTTGAGTGATGTAAGTTCAATCAACGCTCTCAATGCCTCATGGTGCAGAGAATTTGACTAAGTCCAAATTCATTGAGTATGGCCTTTCACTCAATGCACTCAATTCCTAGAGGGAATCTGAGAAATTGGCAAAGTCAATAACTGATGATGTCAGTCAAAGTCAACAAAAGTCAACACAGTTAAATTACTTGCGGGAAAGCTACAGAACACGCCAAATAGCGTCATAGGCCTACTGTACGTCTTCTTCCGATAAAGTAAGTTACAGCTGTCAATTGCAGGAGGTCCCCACATCTTCTTAGAGCCGTTAATCGGTAGAAGATAAAAGGGATAGGTTTAGAAGGAGCAACTTAACTCTTAGGGTTTCTTTCTTTTCACAAAGTTGTGGCTGGACTCCGTCTTCTTTGCCATTGCTGCCGAGCTAAAAGCTTGAAGTCAATCCAGTTGAATTAAAAGTTCATTCGAGATAGCTGTAGCAATTTCTTTTGCTACAACAAGTTCACATTAGTTATGATAAAGAAAGAGAAGAAGAGCCTTCAAGTTTTCTGCAGGTTCAGGTTAGGTGTTTGAAGAACTCAAGATTTGTCAAGTCTTCAGTCTTCTTCAGCAAGTTCAGAAACAAAGTTCTGAGATACTTCCAGCAGAGACAACTATTTATCGAAGATCATTTTCCTGCTACTGAGAAGATAGTTATGGCTGAGATAACTCAGCTCAGGAAGCAGACACGGATAAATATCTCTGTGTCAAATTAACACAGATCATTTTCATTTTTGTAGGATCCTTTTGGATCTGAGTTATAAGGCATTTGTTACTGAGGTAGGGTAGATTTGCCTGAGTGTACGATCCAGTGTTTGGATCTGAGTGTAGGACCTTTGGGTCTGAAGTAGGATCATTTTGGATCTGAGCTGTAGGGCTTTTGAGCCTGAGGTAGGGCAGTTTGCCTGAGCTGTAGGAGAGTCATACTCTCTGAGTGTAGGACCTTTGGGTCTGAGTGTAGGACCCAGATTTGGATCTGAGGTTTGGCCTTATGCCTGAGCTATAGGAGATTCATTCTCTCTGAGGTAGGGCTATCCTCCATAGCCTGAGTTGTAGGACTTGAGTTCAAGTCTGAGATAGGTGATCATTTTGATCACTGAGTTGTAGGAGTAGTTTGCTCTGAGTTAGGGCTTTGTGCCTAAGTTATAAGTCTTGGAGGAGACTAAGAGATCCTGAGGGATCTGACGTATAAGCTTTGAGGAGCTGAGTTTTTGGAGAATTGCCTTATTTAACAAGAAGTTAGAAAGGTTGGAGGATAGTGGATGTACCCATAATCTGGGGAACCACTATAAACTATGTGTGTTCTTTGTGTTTTTTCTTGAAAGCTAAAAAACTACTTACTCATAACACATTAAGTTAAAGATAATAATAATAAACCAAAAAACCTATTCACCCCCCCCCCCCTAGGTTGTTATCTACCTTGAAATTATAGACTTTCAACCACTAAGAAGTTTAATTCATTCTGTATTTGCAAGAAAAAATTAGTGAAAGAATCAAAGGTGTCTGGATTGTATTTTAGAAAGAACACATAAGTAAAACGAGAGTAGTCATCAACAATTACCAACGTATATAATTTACGTCCTAAACTATGAATTGACACAAGACCGAATAAGTCCATATGAAGTAAGTATAATCTTCTTAAAGAATCTTTTTTCAAAAATGCCCTTGAAGGTAGCCCTTGTTTGCTTACACATTTAGCATGCGTGACATAGACTCTCTTTAAGGAACTTAAAGCTGGGGGCATCACACACTAAGTTGTGAGAAAATAACATATTTATGATTTTGAAATTATTATGTGTTAATATTTTGTATCATTGGTCACAAAGAGACGCATTATATTTAGCCAAAAAGCACACTGGTGTAGAATTGTCTAAACACATAAAATTTAAACAGAAAATATTTCTAATCTGAGTGCATGTTAAGATCGTCTCCAAATTTGTAGATGATTTTATCAAACACTTGTCCTTATAGAACTCAACGATATAGCCTTTGTCACATAGTCGACTTTCATTTTTCAAATTATGATGTAATCCTTCAACATAAGCCATGTCTGTGAATGAGACTATGTCATTGGAAATCTGTTGGGTATATTGGAAAATGTGTACTAGATTTGGAGAAGCCACAACTTAGTCAATGATTTGCATCAATTTGTATTTGATAGGAGTTTGAGTTTCATTGTGCAGGTTTAAGTATTTGAAAAAAAAAATTCTAAGTATAAATGTCGACACTTGTGAAGAAACTGTGTCGACACTCAGGAAACTTGTGTCGACACTCAGGCAAGCTGTGTCGAGACACTGGAAAATTGTGTCGACACTCAGGGAAGTTGTGTCGACACCCAGAATTTGTGTCAACACTTATAAAGAAGCTGTGTCGACACTCAGAGCTTTGTCGACACCTAAAGAAGCAATTGTGTCGACATCCAGAAATGTGTCGACATCTAAAGCAGGACTTGTGTTGACACTTAAAACTAAAGCTATGTCGACATTCAGGAGATATGTCGACACCTGAAGCAATTGTGTCGACACACAGGACTTGTGTCGACACACCAACTCTCAAAATGTTGTGTCGAGTTCAGAAGTAATTGTGTCGACACACAGGACTTGTGTCGACACACACTCAACGCCATTTGACAAACACTCAACACCAACTGTCTGCAACAGAAATGTTGAGACAAGAAGCTGCAGTGTCGACACACAGTACTTGTGTCGATACATACAATATAAGCAGTGTCGAGAAGCAGAAGTATGACTGTGTCGACACTTGGAGTAATTGTGTCGACACCATGAAGACTTGTGTCGACACTTAGTCTATATGTGTCGACACATGTGAAGCAGTCTACTAAGTGTTGTATGCTGAGTTGAAAAGACATTTAAGAACTTGGTGACGTGACTTGTGACTTGACAGTGTTCATAACTAGCCGGTCTGACACCACTGTCAGAACTGTCAGAAGTTTGTTATGAACCGGATCTGCTGGTAACCATGAAGCAAGCTCTATATAAGAGACAGATCAGAAATGATAGAAGTATGAACAACAATGTGAGGCATCAATAAGAAGAACTCTGACAGATCAAGGGCTGTCTGCAAGAAATATTCAGAGTTCTATCTGAATTTAAGGAAGAAGTTGATTGAAGATCATCTTCATCAACAGAGAAGATCCAACTTATTTTGTTCTAATCAAGAAGCTTTGAAAAGCTAAGTTAGATTGGATCAGAAGGATCAGTCAATCCAAGAACTGATCAAGAATACTACATCAACAGAAAATCTAACTGGTGAAGTTTTCAGTTACTCTTTACTCACAAATTCTTGTAGGATCTTCTGTTAGATCTGAGATTGTAAGCCTAAAATTATAAAGGCTGAGGTAGGGTTGTGTGTCTGAGGTAGGACTTGTGGAAAGTCTGAGTTGTAAGCCTAATTATAAAGACTGAGGTAGGGCTGAGGCCTGAGGTAGGATTCTAGAGAAGAATCTGAGGTAGGACTTGTGTTAAGTATGAGGTGTAGGAACCATCTTTGGTTCTGAGATTGTAAGATCTGAGGATCTGAGCCAGTGGAAGGAAGTTAGGCTGAATCCATTTATCTGCTGGATAAGCGAAGGGGGAAAGTAGATGTACCCATATCTTGGGGAACCACTATAAGTCTGGTGTTTACTGTGATGTGTTTATTTTTTGTTGATTGATTAATCTGTGCTGATAGAAGTCTTATAACTGTTTTCCTAAAAGTTAAAAAGGCACAAAAAGATTAGAACCTATTCACCCCCCCCCCCCTCTAGGTGTTTAGGCTATTGAAATAAAGTTTTTCAAGTGGTATCAGAGGGAGGTTTCTCAAAATTTGACCTAACAGTCGGAGGATTTCTCCAAGGAAAATAATAGATAACAAAAATGGGTTCAAGTGAAAATCAAAAGGAATTTGGATCTATGAAATTGCCCATATGCAGGAAAGAATCTTTTGGCATTTGGAAAGAAAGGGTCAGGCTATTTATGGAAGCATCTGATCCAAGAATTTATATCACAGTACAGGAAGGCCCCTTCATCCCAATGAAGGTTTCAGTTCTTGATGCAACATTCAAACTCCAAAGATTTATTCAGAGATTACTAAGGATGAAATCATCTTGGCTACATTAGATAAAAGAGCTCAGAATATAATTGTAAGTGTCATAGATGATGCAACATTCCAGAATCTTGTGCACTGTAAAACTTCCAAAGAAATGTGGGATATATTGATTATCTATATGGAAGGCACAGAAGAAGTAAGAGAGGACAGAAAGTCTATGCTAAATCAAGAATATGAGAGCTTTAGGCAGAATAAAACTGACAGTATAGCTGAATGCTATAAAAAAAATTTCAGAATAGTGAATGAACTGATGACATATGGAAGAGTGTTCAGTACTTATGAATTGAATGACAAGTTTCTTAGGTCCCTAACAAAGGATTGGGACACTAAGATATATGCCATCAGGGAAGTGGCCAAACTGGATGACACACAACCACCAACACTTTCTGGAAAACTACATTCATATGAAATGCAGCTTACTGCTAGGAAAGAGGAAGAGAAGGGCAGCAGATCTGAACATAAAGAAAAGTCAGTAGCCTTCAAGGCTGGGGGCTCAAGGAAGGGTAGGAGAAAATCTCCTTCTCCACCTAGAAGGAGTACTGAAGCAGAAAAAGGTGTTCCTGAAACAAGTACATCAGATAGTCATACATCTGATGAAGACTTTGCTGTCTTCACAAGACAATTCCAAAGGTTCATGAAGAAAAAGAATTGGAGAACTAGGTCGTCATCTACATTCTATTCCAAGGATGAATACTACAGGAAGAAGAAAACACCTAAGGAGGACAGGTATGCTTATAAACCTGGTAAACAATCTAATTCTAAGATTGTGTGTTATTGCTGCAATAGGTCTGGGCATGTCATAGCTGACTGTCCTGACAAAAGAAAGGAGTCAAAGGACAAGAAGAAGAAACTGGTCAAAGGCAAGAAGGAGAAGTCTCTAGTGGCTCAGAAGGAGAAGAGTTGGACAGACTCTTCATCTTCTAAATCTGAAGAAGAAGAGGCAGAAGCATATGTTGGACTCTTCTCAACAGAAGAGGATTCTAGGGAACTAGAATTCCTACAGATGCTAGACTCCATAAATGGAATGGAAGAATATTGTTGTAAAGGGCTGGTTGCTCAATCTGAAGAAGATAAGTTACAGGATCAGCCTGGACCAAGTAAGGTAAACAATTCACCCCTAGTCTCAGATTACTTTACTGGATCAGAATTAGAAGCATCTTCTTAAAAAGAAGTGGATGGATCTGAGTCTGAGGGGGATGTTTACAACCTCATTGATGAGTATGGTGGGTTGTTGCATGCTCTAAAGAAGGGCAAGTTTCTTGTTAAAGAGCAAGCCAAAGAGATTGAGTCTTTTAAGCTGGCTGCAGCAGTTTCAGCAAAACTGCTCGATCAAAAACCAAATGAGGTTGCCAAATTGAAAAACATTACAGATATTCAGATGGGCACAATCTCATTCAAAGAGAATCATATCAAGAAACTGGAGGGAAAACTTCAGCAAGAGAGAGAGAGCTAGTGGCAAAATTCTCCAAGCTAAAATCAGTATTACCTTTGATAGATAATTTTGTTTCATAAAAAGGAAAGACTGGTCTAAGCTTTAAGGGAAGAACTAGGGCTACCAATTCTCATAGAAAAGGTAAAGCCACAGTTCAGCCTCTAGATTTTAATCCCCCTACTTTCTTTAAGAAAGTAGTGAATCCTACTAACAGGTATGATCATGACATTACACATGGTCACTGTGAGCATGAAAATTTCATGAGCAAGGGTGCTAATACCAATAAACCAATCTATAGGCATGCCCATCATATTCAAGAGGAGTTCTTGAAGAATGCTGTTTCAGCACCAACACTTAATAAGTCTACTAACAATAAAGTAAGAAGGCATGTACCTAAGAATAGGTATAATAGGTTTGAGTGTTGGTGTTGTGGCAAGGTGGGCCATTTTGCCATAGATTGTTGGTTTAACTTAAGTGTTAAAACCAAAAGTAGGATTCTTGTTAGATCAGTCACAGGGTTTAAAACTAACAAGGACCTTGGACCCACTAGCAAGTTGGGTTCTAAGGGTAAGTGATTCTTTATTTGTTGCAGGTAAATTTAAGTGACCATACCCCTATATGGTACTTGGATAGTGGTTGTTCCAGTCATATGACTGGAACAAGGAGAATGTTGAGGGAATATGTGCCCATAAGGATGGACCAAAAGTTATCTTTGGTGGATCAAAAAAGGGAATCATCAAAGGATTTGGTAACATATCTTGTGATTCAATTACAATCACTAAAGTGGCTTATGTAAAGGGTCTAAAACATAACCTGATTAGCATAAGTCAACTTAGTGACCTAGGTTATGATATTTCTTTCCTCAAAGGGGAGTGCCTAGTAAAAAGGTCAAGTGATTAAGAGATCATTTTGACTGGCACTAGGAAAGGAAATGTGTATTGCCTTAACCTAGAGTGTGAGTCTAACAACTCACCTATTTGTTTGGTTGCAGGAGAGAAAGCTTCTCTATGTGTCAAATGGCACAAGAGGCTAGCTCATCTGAACTATAAGTCAATTGGACTGCTGTTCAGCATGGGATTAGTGAGGAATGGTCCTCAAGTTCAGTGCATAAAAAGGGTGTGTGCTCAGCTTGCCAAAAAGGAAAGCAGACTAAGTCCTCTTTTCAGTCACTTGACATCAAAGATTCAAAGAGATGTTTGTATCTCATGCATATGGATTTGTTTGGTCCTATGCCAGTCCATAGTATTTGTAGGAAAGCATACACACTTGTTGTTGTGGATGACTATTCTAGATTTACATGGGTTTTCTTCTTAAGGCAGAAATCTGAAACCCCAACTATTTTCCAGACTTTTGTCAGACAAATACAGAATGAATACAACAGCTCAGTAGTCAAAATTAGAAGTGACCATGGAACTGAATTTCAGTCTGAATGTATGATAAAATTCAGTGAAGAACTTGGGATTCATCAGGAATTCTCTTCACCTAGAACTCCTCAGCAAAATGGTGTTGCTGAAAGAAAGAATAAGACTCTAATTGAAGCCAGTAGAACTCTACTGAAAGACACTACTCTCCTTGAAAACTTCTGGGTTGAGGCAGTAAATATTGCATGGTATGTGCTCAATAAGGCCTCCATCAACAAGAAACACAAGATGACTCCCCACCAGATTTTAAAATGCAGAAAACCAAGCATATCTTATTTTAGAATCTTTGGTAGTTAGTGTTTTGTACTTGTCAATGGTAAACACTACCAAACTAAGTTTGCTACAAAATCCCTCGAAGGGATATTTGTTGGGTACAGTAACCATAGTAGAGCATACAGGATCTACAACTTGATTGCTCAAGTTGTAGAAGAATCTGTGCATGTTGTATTTGATGTGTCAATGTTTATTAACAGTGAATTGTCTAGTTCTTCAGTTAGTTCTACAAGTCTAACAGATAAGCTGGACAAGCTGACCATCAATGAATATGTTCCTACTAAACTGGATGAGCATAAAGATGCACGCTATCCAGGGGGAGATCTAGTCCCTCTGGGTGAAGAAGAAAATGTGGAGCATCGAGATGAGGAAACTGGAGATAGCCATAATGCTGACAGAATTCCTCTAGCAAGGAGACACCTGAAGGATCATCAACCTCACCAGATCATTGGTGATACAAGTCAGGGTGTTCTAACAAGGAGCAGGATCATGAACATAGTTTTATGTTCTAGCTTCCTGTCTTAGATAGAACCTAGAAAGATTGAAGAGGTCATGCAAGACACCAACTTGATTGATGCAATGCAAGATGAGCTCAGCCAGTTAAAAAGGAGTAAGGTCTGGGAACTGGTGCCAAAACCTAAGGATCACAACATAATAGGAACTAAGTTGATCTATAGGAACAAGCTTGATGAGAATTGCACTATAGTCAAGAACAAGGCTAGACTGGTAGCAAAAGGCTACATGCAAGAGGAAGGTATTGATTTTGATAAAACCTTTGCTCCAGTGGTAAGGCTGGAGGCAATAAGCCTGTTCTTAGCCTATGCTGCCTATCAAGGGTTCAAAGTATATCAAATGGATATAAAATCAGCATTTCTGAATGGTGATTTAAAAGAAGATGTCTATGTAGAACAACCCTCAGGTTTTGTAGACTCTCACTTTCTTGATTATGTATATAGGCTTAGGAAAGCTCTATATGGTTTGAAACAAGCTCCAAGGGCTTGGTATGAAACCTTGTCTGCCTTCCTCATTGAGAATAAATTCTCTAGAGGAAAGATAGACAAAACTCTATTCTATAGGGATTCAAAAGGTAAGATAATACTAGTCCAGATATATGTGGATGATATTATCTTTAGTTCTACTAAAAACAGCCTTTGTAGGAAGTTTGCCAAACTTATGCAAGGGAAGTTTAAGATGAGCAGTATGGGTGAGTTGAAGTTCTTCTTGGGACTTCAAGTTAGACAGACTGAGAGTGGGTTGTCCATATCCCAGTCTAAGTTCACCAAGGAGTTGATTAAGAAGTATGGTTTGGAATTAGCTTCTACAATGAAAACTCCAATGGGAATAAGTATGCCTATATGCAAAGATGAAGCAGGGAAACCTGTTGATGAGTCTTTGTATAGAGGGATAATTAGCTCCCTACTATACTTGACTGCTAGTAGACTTGACATCATGTATGCAACATGTGACTGTGCTAGGTATCAAGCATGCCCTAAGGAATCTCATTATACTGCAGTTAAAAGAATTTTGAGATATCTTAAGGGCACACCTAATCTAGGCCTTTGGTACCCTAAGAATAGAGATTTTCTATTAACAGGTTTCTCAGATGCAGATTTTGCTGGATGCAAAGAAGACAGAAAAAGTACCATAGGAACCTGTCAATTCCTTGGTGGGAGGCTGGTGTCATGGAGCAGCAAGAAGCAAACCAGTGTAGCTATATCAACAGCTGAATCAGAGTATATAGCTGCAGGTAGCTGCTGTGCACAATTGATGTGAATGAAGCATCAACTAGAAGATTTTGGCATCCAGGTAAGTAGAATACCACTATTTTGTGATTCTACAAGTGTTATTTCTATTGCTAAGAATCCAGTATCACACAGTAGGACCAAGCATATAGATATTAAGTTTCATTTTATTATAAAACATGTAGAGAAGAAAAATATTAATCTAGAGTTTGTAAAAACCGATAATCAAATAGCTGATATTTTTACATAAACCACTGGATGAAACAAAATTAAATAATTTCAAAATTGAATTAGGTATGTTGAACCTAGACTGGGTTAACACAACTTTCCATTAGTAGCATATGTAAGCACCAAATTTCTGTTGAAATTTGCCTAAGTACAAAGTTTGTGTCGACACAAGAAGTTGGTGTCGACACACTCAGTGTGTTGTGTCGACACAGAACAAGGATATGTCTACACAGAAACAGTATCTGTGTCGACAGAAGAATAGGTGTCGACACAAAAAGTCTCGACACAACCTTGTCGAGACTATATGTCGAGAGGATATTTGTGTCGAGACAACTCTGTCGAGACTAAAGTGGTCAGTGTCGACACAGACTCAAGTATGTCGACACATAGATGTGTCGACTAAAAATACGTTTTGTAGACTTAGACATTAGTATGTCGACACATAGTCAAGTTGACTTAACTTAAGTTCTGTCAAGACCTTGGTCATTTTTTTGACACAAAAACTGATTTGTCGACTTAAACCCGACTTTTGATCTGCCCTTAACTAAAGTACTATAAATAGGTGAAGCCAAAATTTGGTCGACTACGCTATCAAAATTTTTGAATCTACACCTTATGTCGACATAGACCTTCTCTTCTCTTCTCCTCTAGCACTTACGTCAATGGCGCCAAACAGAGAAGATAAGTTTAATGAAGGTTACAACTGGTTTGCGAAGGATTCACGACTGCTTCTGATGAAATTCAGGGAGTCAATTCCCTAATTTCTGAAAATGGATTAGAATTTTTGGTCTCTGAACCGACCAAAATATGGAAAAAGAAAGTTAAGGAGTTCTACTCAACCGCTACTATGGACACAGAAGGATAGAAAATCAAGGCGTCTATTCAAGATACCCGGGTAAAGCTCACATTGAAATCAATCAGGAAAGCACTACATCTACCATTGATCAAGGATACAAACGAAATAACTCCTTCCCAGATAACTGAAGCTTTATGCTAGTGTGGACTGAGTCCCAGTATTAAGATTGGATCATCTATCAATAGAAAAGGGATGAATTCCCAAGGAAAATTTCTTTCAAAAGTTATGGGCAAAGTGATAATCTTCAAGACTGGTGGACATGATAGGATTTCTGCCCACATATTCAATCTTATGGTGAGGATTATATTTAAGATAAACACTGTCTGGGCAGCAGTAGTGTTTGATAAAATACAAGAAGGATTTAAGAAACTTAACCTGGGAAGGATCCTCAGTTTATGCTTAATATCAGTAATTCCAGATGTTCTGAAACAAGCAAATGGCTCTAAGATAAATCACATGAGGAAAATGGATGTGAGGATACTGTTAAGATGGGACAGAGTTCTGACCATGGAAGTCCCTGCTCCCAAGGAGCAAACTAAGAAAGACAAGAAGAAAAAGAAAGTGATTGTACAGGCTAATTCCTCCAGTGATTCTGAAGAGGAAGTGGTCTTTAGTTCTGATGAAGATCAGCACCAAAAGGAAGCACATGATCAAGTAAAGGATAGTTAGCCCCAGGAGCAACAAGTTGACTCCACTCAAGGGGGAGAACACTTTGAACAAGGAACTGAGCTGCCTGCCCAAGGGAGAGGTATTGATGATGCTGTCCTAGACAGTGATTTAGCTACAGATACAATCATAAAGGTAGTATCTGAAATCAACACTGCAGCTGAAGAAATTGATAAGACAGATGCTCAAAATGAGCCAGTAAGTATCTTCTCCACAGTCTAGTGATATATGATAGTATTCTTCTCAATAATTGTTCAGGGGGGAAACTTTTGTGTAAAAAGAAAGTCTTTTAAGTCATTAAACCAAAACTAATCTTATTCCTTCTATACAGATTCAGAAGGAATTTACAATGGAAGAATTTTTTCCTGATCTTCCTCTAGATAGAACTGAGGGGGAGCATATTGAGAAAGGAAAAGATATTCCAAGGACTAAAGGGGAGTTATCAAAGGATACTGAGAAGGATACCCCAGCTGAAGAGAATACTGTTAATATTAATAGTACAACTGACTCTTCTGAAGATGAAGAAGCCATAATGGCTAAGAAAAGGAAGCTAACTGTTTTAAAGAAAAAGAGTTCTGGATACAAGAAGGCTTTATAAGTGGGAACAACACCATCTACATCAAGTGTGGACTTCAGTTCTTTACTGGTCAAGATGTAAATAAAACTGGATAATCAAAGACAGTCTATAGAGCAATATATGGATGAAACTCATAAGGAGTTACAGTTTCAATTGGCCCAGGACATCAAATCCATTAGATTTGAATTGAATCAATATAAGAAGGAGATGACAGATTGCTTCCAAAAAGGAGGTAATATTGTAGTGTTCCTGGCCAAGCAATAGTAAAATATCCAAGCTAAAGTGGATGAAATTGAAGTGAAGCAGGGATATGTACTAGAGAATCAGTTAAGGATGAATGAAAATCTCAAGGATTCACATCATGAAATATTGACAAAACTCACTGATTCTAGCACTACTCTGAAGGCTGAAATCTCCAAGCAAATCCAGGAAGATATATCTTCTATCAAAGCCACATTTCAAGAATCTTAGGAGAAAATTAAAACTTTCCTGACAAAATTCAGAGCTTATTTTAAAGAGGGAACTGAATATATAGCTGATCAAGTCAAATTCCAGAAAGAAGATATAAGAGATCAGGTTTCAAGGGAAGTCATAAAGGGGGAGTGATTACTAGTCAAAGCCAGCTCTGACCATGCTAAATGGCCTACCAATAGCTTCAGAGCTACTCTTGGATATCCTCCTCTTTGTGATGATGCTAATGTAGCTGAGTCTGCGATACAACCTGAATATTTTGAAGGAGATTAGCCTGAAGTTGCTCAGGTGATCTACGCCCCAGCTAATTTTTAGATGGTTCAAGAAGAAGTGCTGAAAATGTAAAGTCCTCCACCAGAGGCACAAAATGTAATTCTAGGAACGGTTGAAATGTCAGAAGCTTCATTATAAGCTCAGAAGGAAGCTCAACTTTCCAAGAAGAGATTCAGAGAGCAGGCTGAGCTGAAGCCAGATTTTGAGCAGTGGAGACCAACTTCTAGAAACATCATACTTACTGCCTGGAAAGCTGTAAAGGATAAAACCCATGACAGGGGTAAGTGGTATTCTGAACAAGAGTGGAATAAATATCAAACAGGACAAGAAGTAATTCTTCAACATAGAAGAAGTGCTAAGGCTGGGAAGCTACCTACTAATGCTCAAGAGCCATGCAAGTACTTCCCCAAACCTTTCCACTATTTTGAAAGACAGAAGATCAAGGCTGAAGAATTAAAGAAGAAAGCTCTAAAAGGGAAAAAGCCAGCTGAGGTTGTTGAACCTTCTGTGCAGGCTAAAATCAAGTCTGGCAAAGGAATAGTTATTAAGGAGCCTAGTCAGTAATAGGATTGTTAGGTTTTTGTAATAGAACAATGTACTCATTTGTTTCTTTTTTTCTATAAGAAATTCATGTAAACCAAAGCTTTTCTAATTAATGAAATCTGTTTAAGTATTAAGTGTTTGTTGTTTACAATGATTATGTAATAACCTGCTCTGAAATGTTTTTTCTTCTATTACAATTTTGTTTAATCTTAAGAGATGTATATCTTTGACTAAGGGTTATTACTTCTCCAAATAGGGGGAGATTATTGGGTACATTAGAAAATGTGTACTAGATTTGGAGAAGCCACAACTTAGTTAATGATTTGCATCAATTTGTATTTGATAGGAGTTTGAGTTTCATTATGCAGGTTTAAGTATTTGAAGGAAAATTTTCTATGTACAAGTGTCGACACTTGTGAAGAAACTGTGTCGACACTCAGGATACTTGTGTCGACACTCAGGCAAGTTGTGTCGACACACAGGCAAATTGTGTCAACACTCAGGGAAGTTTTGTCGACACCCAGAATTTGTGTGGACACTTATAAAGAAGATATGTCGACACTCAGAGCTTTGTCGACACCTAAAGAAGCAATTGTGTCGACATCCAGAAATGTGTCGACATCTGAACCAGGACTTGTGTCGACACTTAAAACTGAAGCTATGTCGACATTCAGGAGATATGTCGACCCCTGAAGCAATTGTGTCGACACACAGGACTTGTGTCGACACACCAACTCTCAAAAGGCTATGTCGAGTTCAGAAGTAATTGTGTCGACACACACTCAATGCCATTTGACAAACACACAACACCAACTGTCTGCAACAGAAATGTCGAGACAAGAAGCTGCTGTTTCGACACACGGGACTTTTGTCGATACATACAACATAAGCAGTGTCGAGAAGCAGAAGTATGACTATGGCAACACTTGGAGTAATTGTGTCGGCACCATGAAGACTTGTGTCGACACTTAGTCTATATGTGTCGACACATATGAAGCAGTCTGCTGAGTGTTGTATGCTGAGTTGAAAAGACATTGAAGAACCTGGTGACGTGACTGGTGACTTGACAGTTGTCATAACTAGCCGGTCTGACACCACTGTCAGAACTGTCAGAAGTTTGTTATGAACCGGATCAGTCGGTAACCATGAAGCAAGCTCTATATAAGAGACAGATTGGAAACAACAGAAGTATGAACAACAACGTGAGGCATCAATAAGAAGAACTCTGACAGATCAAGGGCTGTCTGCAAGAAAGATTCAGAGTTCTATCTGAATTTAAGGAAGAAGCTGATTGAAGATCATCTTCATCAACAGAGAAGATCCAACTTATTTTGTTCTAATCAAGAAGCTTTGAAAAGCAAAGTTAGGTTGGATCAGAAGGATCAGTCAATCCAAGAACTGATCAAGAAGACTACATCAACCGAAAAATCTAGCTGGTGAAGTTTTCAGTTACTCTTTACTCACAAATTCTTGTAGGATCTTCTATTAGATCTGAGATTATAAGCCTAAATTTATAAAGGCTGAGGTAGGGTTGTGTGTATGAGGTAGTACTTGTGGAAAGTATGAGTTGTAAGCCTAATTATAAAGGCTGAGGTAAGGCTCAGGCCTGAGGTAGGATTATTGAGAAGAATTTGAGGTAGGACTTGTGTTAAGTCTGAGGTGTAGGAACAATCTTTGGTTCTAAGATTGTAAGATCTGAGGATCTGAGCCAGTGGAAGGAAGTTAGGTTGAATCCAGTTATCTGCTGGATAGGCGAAGGGGGAAAGTGGATGTACCCATATCTTGGGGAACCACTATAAGTCTGGTGTTTACTGTGATGTGTTTATTTTTTGTAGATTGATTAATCTGTGCTGAAAAAAGTCTTATAACTGTTTGCTTAAAAATTAAAAAGGCACAAAAAGATTAGAACCTATTCACCCCCCCCCCCCCCTCTAGGTGTTTAGGCTCTTCAAATAAAGTATTTCAAAATCATACCGTAGCCTTTAGTTATTCCCCTTTCTAACCCTTAAAAGATGACCTTTGGACCGTCTTCAACTGGGGTAAATTCTCGTTGTAGGCTACTTGTCCCAGCCATATGCCGAGAGCATCCACTATCAAAATACTAGATTAGATTTTTGTTGGCCTTTGGATATACCTGCAATCATAAATCATTCTACCTTAGAAACCCAAACGGATTTGGGTACTTGGTTCCTTGTCAGCTTAACACCACTAGGAACATTAACTTTGTGAGTGGGTCAATATACACAAGTCTGTGCAACGTAATCCCTCGTTGAGCAGATTAGTGTGTTGGCTTACGTGTACTCTCTCTATTGGAGTGTACTTATATTCAAGTATAGGGCTGAGACAGATCAAGAGCAGACAAGAAGCAAGGATGGGTCAAAGACCAGTTCACGGGAAGATAGACGAAAAATCGTCTAAAGAAAATTCAACGAGAATCACTAAGTGATTCTCACCGATTCGACGGGAATCACTAGTGATTCTCGTCGAATCGTCGAGAATCACTAGCCTACTCTCGCCGAATGCATCCGGCTGTCTCAACACCATCTAGAATTCAGCCAAGGCAGAATCGTCGAGAATCACTAAGTGATTCTCGCCGAATCGTCGAGAATGACTTTGCATTCTCGCCGATTCGTCGAGAATGGATTGTGATTCTCGCCGATTCTCTCTGGATGGCTTGTTGTTCAGCTAGAATTCTTCTAAGGAGAATTTGACGGGAATCATAAGTGATTCTCGCCGATTCGTCGAGAATCACCAATGATTACCGCCGAATTTGCCTTAGGCAAATTCCGTTGGCTCGCTGGACCGGACCAAATGTTCAGGCGCTGTTTGAACCAAAATTAGGGTTTCTTCTGGTGGGGCCCACAACGGTCATAAAGGATGACCTACAGTATGTATAATCATGTATTTTGAATAGTAAAGACAATCCAGACATACGAAAAGAAAGGGCCGTCGAATTTGACCTAGCGTATCGCGTATTCTCTTCCGCCTCCATCTCCGCGCATCAAGTTGTCGTCGCCGCCGATCGTGGATTCTTCCTGATCTACCGGCGATAGAAGCTTAGCCAAACAACGCGTCTCACGTGTCTATCTTGAGATCCTTTGTCTCTTGATTTGTTGAACGGGAATAGCTTCCCCTTCCAAATCGATTGAGACGATCGATCCAAGTAAGACCGTTGGTAGACCTTGCTAGCTTTGCTACGAAGGTTGGATCTCGAAAGAATCGCTGCCGCAATCTGTGCCGCCGCCGATCTTGAAAGAATCATCGCCGCAATCTTTGCCGCCGCCGATCTTGAGGAGATCCTTTCCAAGTGAGAGCTACGGTTGTGGACTCTTCGTCTTCTTCAATAACACGTCATCGAACGAAGAGGGACACCTAGCGCTCCAAAAGTAGTTTGTATTTTATACATTCCATTTTTACTTTTGTTGTAAAGGAACATTGGTTCCTCATCATAAGGGTTGGGTGAAACCCGTGGTTGAGGAGTGGTGACTCCTTCGGTTGGAAGGGTTCCTTCCATTAGTGTGAGGATTGGATTTCAATCCGGTTGATGAAGTGACCGAGTTGTCCCGTGTTGGGAGATATGTCGAAGGGGGAAAGTGGACGTACCCAAATCGGGAAACCACTATAACTGCCTGTGTCTTTCTGTGCTTTGTTTGTTTCTTTTATTGTGCAGGTAAATTTTTAATTCCGCAAAAAGACTGCAAATCACCTATCCCCCCCCCATAGGTGAAGGTAGTTGACACTAGTGTGACTTTCAAGTAGAAAGTACAATTTGATAGTTTGTAAATGAAGTACTATATTTATTGATCTAAAATTCATAATAAAATTCCCAGACATGAAAATTACTATGGAAACACTCCTGCAAAAGTTTCACTATGAATCAAGGTCACATGACTCATTATAAAATTCCTAGGGTGTAAAGACCTAAATACTTATTAAGTGGTTTATGTGAGGTATTTGTGTCCAACCACTACCCAATCACTACTTAGGGCATCTAACCACCCTACAAGTATTTATTCTAAATACCAAGTCCATACAAGGACATATCACCCTATGTCCTTCAAAAACCCCCAAAGTCCAACCTTAGGGTTTGAACTAGGGTCCTAAGGATAACCCACCCAATCCATCTCAAACTTCATGAGAGGGTGTGTTTACTGACCATGGGGCTCTGGCCAAGGTCCCAACCCATTTGGGTGAGAATTGGCTCTTCCAAGCCCCAAATACTCCTTGCCCTAATTTATCCCTTAGGAGATCAAACTTTGGTCACAACAAAACTTATTCGAATCAAACCCAATTAAGCTGAGATTTTTACCAGAGACTTATGATATCCCCCAAGATCACCCTCCAAAATATTGGGGGTTTTTGAGCAATTTAAGACACATAATTTAATTGTATTAGGATTATTAAAATTTTCCAAAAACTATAGGAAACTTTTTTCAAAAAATCCTCATTTTTAAATATGTTTTAGATATAGGTAATATTGAACCCCATCCAAAATTTCAAGTCATTTGGATGGCTGGATTTTTGGGAGAACTCAAATTACCATATGGTCTAGCCTAGGTATAGACCCCATCAAAATGAGTGTTGTGGTCAAACCACTTACCCAAATGAGTCCAAATAAATTTTAAATAACACTAGACTTAATGGCCTATAACTTCATGTTGGTCATATTTTCTGTAGAGGTTCCAACCTATTTTTAATATTTATTTCAAAACCATTCAGTAAACGAGACAGAAAATACTCTAAAAAGAAAATAATAAATTAGACCAACACAGATCTTAAAGCAGATCCAACAGCGTTGGGTTGTCTTCTTCCTCTAACCAAGGGCTGAGATTAGCCCGACCTAGAGCGTGTTCAAGATGCTACCGCCGGCCATCCAGCCTCCTCCCTAGCCGGCCACTGCCACCACCACCTCCATTTAGGTGGTGGCCATCGCCGGGCGCAGCGCAGCCGCCGGAGGGGCGGAATCCGGCGAACTCGAGAGCTACATTTTTGCGGAAAAAACCAGGAAGAGAAGCTCTTCCCAATCAGGCTCAATTGGGCTCGATTCTTAATCCTAAGGAAAGCAATGATCTGTCCGTAGAGAGAGGGGAGGGGAGGACCTTATTTGCGGGCTGGAGGCGTGCAGATCGACGAAACGCCATGAAAGGTGGAGGTGTCGTCGGTACTCTTCAACAGCACACAGAACTCTCTCGTATCCTTCGGGCAAGGTGTGGAAACGAAGGCTTGAGGTCTAGAGAAGCTTTTAAATCAGTAAAATGAGGGAGGGGAAGGTTTAACTGCTGGTGGCCATTAATGGTCCTTTAAAGCTTTTTCGGCCATTGTGGTGGGGGGCTGTACACGGCTCTGTCCAGCAAGGTAACGGCTGGAAACTCCTCCTCTTCCCTAGAGGAGTTGAATCCAGCCATTAAAAAAAGAGTGAAAGGTTGCCAAGGCATTCAAGCGGCATTAGTGTCCATGAAAACCGACTCTCAGCAAGGTCGTGGCTGTTCATTCTCATAACCGTCGACCACTTGGCATTTCCTCCACTTGATCGGTCAAAATTTATTTAAATAAGACTAAATTAGGTCTTAATAGAGAAACGACTAATTAACACCTCCTAGCCCACTTCCCGAAACAGCCCGGTTCAGCTGAACCGGCAAACAAGCCAAAACCGCTAGGAAAATATTCTAAGTACAATGGCATTGAGTGAGCTCACTCAATGCCATTCAGCCCATGGCAAGATGGTGTTGAGTGCAGTCAGCGCACTCAACGTCATTCAGCTTATGGCATGGAGTGCACTCGACGCTCTCGATGCCATTCAGCCTATGGAGTCGAGTGCACTCAACGCCATTCTGCCGACGGCGTTGAGTTCACTCAACGCCTAAATTTGGCAGAAAGTCTCTAAGTGAAAACGGTAAATAGTGCACTCGATGCACTCAACGCCATCCAGCCTATGGGGTTGAGTGGACTCGACGCACTCAATGCCCGCCCCAAAAATCCTCCATGAATATGATGGCGTTGAGTGCACTCGACGCACTGAACGCCATTCGGCCTATGGCGTTGAGTGCACTCGACGCACTCAACGCCCGAGCCAAAAGCCTTCCAGAATAAGATGGCGTTGAGTGCACTCAACGCACTCAATGCCATTCGTCCCATGGCGTTTAGTGCACTCGACACACTCAACGACCGAGCCTAAATGCTGTTCTAAGTAGATTTCTGTTTTACTATTTGCAAACCAAGGTGATTTTCACCTTGGGCCTGAGTCACTTGGCCTCCTTGGGCTTCCTAGGGTTTTGTCATTTCTTGGTCATGACAAAACCTCTCCTAGGGGTCTTGTCGGAAATGGGATGTTTCATCACGTCTCACCACCTCCGTTGCTTCCTCTTAATCAGCTCCGTTCCCAGGCATACTTAGAGCATCGCCCCCCTGCTTCCTGAACCAGAAGCCTCTGTACCAGAGCTAGAAATACCAGGAGCTCCTGGTGACACAGGCAGCTCCACTAGAAGATCTTTAGTAGACTCCTCCTTCCCGTCGTCCGACCTACTTTTTTGTAGCTCCACTAATGAGCAACCCTCGTATGACGTCAGTTCATCAAATACCACGTCTCTGGAGACGACAAACTTCTTCGCCACTTGGTCCATACACTTCCATCGCTTTTTCCTCTCATCATAGCCCTCGAAAACAAGCATCCTCGCCTTCGCATCTAGCTTATTCCTGAGAGCGCTCAGAACGTGTACATAGCAGGCCGACTGGAACACCCGAAGGTGTCCCATGATATGCTTCTCCTTAAAAATCATTTCATGAGGATACTTCATGATGATCGGACTCAGAGGCATCCGATTCATGACATAAGTTGCGCAGACAACCCCTTCTGCCCAAAAGGCCCTAAGATTGCCTTTAGCATGAAGCCAACACTTGAAGGTCTCCATCAGATGATAAATCTTCCGCTCTGCTACTCCATTTTATTGTGGAGTATGCGCATAAGTGATCTCTCTCTGGATTCTGTGTTTTCTGTAGAAGTTAGAGAACTCATTTGAAATGAACTCACCTCTGTTGTCAATTCTCAACTTCTTAATCCGCAGGCCAAGCCAGACCTCCACCAGCTCCTTGAACTCCACAAACAACTAGAACACGTCCGACTTCTCCTTCATAAAGTACACCCAAGTTTTCCTTGATTTGTCATCAATCAACACCAGCATATATCTAATGCCTCCAAGACTTGCGGTGATGGTCGAACCCATCAGATCACCATGAGTACAGTCCAATGGTGCTTTACTCCTGGTCTGTAACTTGTCAAATAGAAGGCGATGAGCCTTACCATACTGACAACCTGCATATACATGACCGTCGCCGAAGGGTGACAACTTAGGCAAGCCTTTCACAAAGCTCTTCATCACCATAACTTTCAACTTGTTCATCCCGACATGTCCCATCCTCTCGTGCTATATAGTAGCACTATTATTGGCTCGCATCTGATCAACATAGGAACTTGTTGATAATACAAACAAATTCTTAATCCTTCTCCCTATATGAGCAACATCAGCCTTTACCGCTGACACGTTGCTGAGAAACATCACTTCTGTCGGACCGAATAGAACATGATAGCCAACATCCACCACACTGGTCACTGAGAAGAGGTTCTTCTTCATGCCCGATACATGATAAACACTCCTCAAGGTGAGTGGACCCTTATCATTACCTAAAGAAATGACACCCTCCTTCTTGACTGCATGCACTGTATCATTAGCAGTAATTATACCTTTGTTACCTGAGTACGCTTATAGAGAGGAGAACTTTGACTCGTCTCCGGTGAGGTGGTGACCACACCCTGATTCCACTATCCAGTCATCTTGGTAGTCAATGGTGGACAAAGCACGGACACATGTGCCCATCATGAATGCATTCCCCATCCGGCTTCATCAGCACTAAAACCAGCTTCCTCTTTATCTACAACATGCCCCGGTTGTAGCTTGACCTTGCAGCCCTTCTTGAAGTGACCCAGCTGGTTGCATCTATAGCACCTTAGCCCCTCCTTCTTCCAATCTTGCTTAGGAGCAGCATTCCTCTCTTGCTGATAAGAATTTGAAGTGGCATCGCCAACAGATGGCTTCTTCGTCTTATCCTATCTCTTCTTCTTCCCTAAGAAGAGCACCCCACTAACTCCTTCATAGATAGTAACTCTAACTATCTGCCTTGCTAGGCTCTCCTGTAAAACTAATAGGTTCTCCAGCTCCAGCAAAGATGACTGAGTGGCCCAGCCTTGAACAAAAGTAACAAAGGGCACAAACTCCTTCTGCAATCCGCAGATTATGTGTCTCTTGGGATTTGCTTCTTAAATCATCTCATTTGGGTCCAATGCCGATATTTCAGCATACAAGTTCTTCATATTTAGGAAGAACGTTGAGATGGACAAATCTTCTTGAGTGGCCCTTGCCAACTCATTCTACAGGAACTATAGTCGCGCTATATTCTTCCTATTGAACAACCCATCAAGGGAAGTCTAAATCTTAGTAGTAGACCGACATCATATGATGTGGTCGAAGAGTGTTGGGTCTTGTTTCCACAATGACCTTAATTTGAAGAAGTCCTCCTAAAACTAAAATGAATTGCTATTGTATTTGATGTACTTGTTTAGATGTGCTTGCAGGACTCTATTGTCAAGTATAAACCAATGTCAGTCTACAGTGGGTCACCTAGCACAGGACCATACAATGTAATCCTTCATTGTGTGATCCATGGTGTTGACCCATGTGTAGCCTCTCTATTGGGATACACTTCACTTCACAAGCATTTGAACTCATGGGACCTTGAAGTGTTGCTGATCATTAGTAGGAGAAATGGATTTCCAAGGGAGAAATTATTCCAAGTCATATACTCGAGTAGTTCAAAGGATATACTCGAGTAGTCCAAAGAACATACACGAGTAGATATTATGATACACGAGTAGATGCTTTCACTTACTCGAGTATCTAGTTTTTCCTCTCTCGGAATTTTGCCCAAGTGTTCATACACGAGTGGTTATCTATATACTCGAGTAGACCAAAGTCAAGTACTCGAGTAGTTAAATTTATATACTCGAGTGGATCGACTTACTCGAGTAGTTAAACTAATATACTCGAGTAGACCAAAGTCAAGTACTCGAGTAGTTAAATTTATATACTCGAGTGGATCGACTTACTCGAGTAGTTCAGCTGATATACTCGAGTATGTATTTACCAGATACTCGAGTAGGTTGCTCAGGATACTCGAGTAGTTTATACCATACTCGAGTAGTCTGGTTTTTCACAGATTATTTTCTAAGTCCTGGACTCGTGCTTACTCGAGTATGTCTCTCTCCTGATACTCGAGTAGTTCATTGATACACTCGTGTATGTCAATTTACAAGAAGAATTTTTCTAAGTCCAGACTTTGCGGGTCATTTCAAATCCTCTAATTTGATTGGTCCACGTGTACTTGTTTAAGTATTGACCGTTACAGAAGTCCTATAAATAGGTCTTGTCAAATCGACAAACCCTAAAAAGAAGTATTTTCTGAATCTAATTTCTATCGCTCGCATCGGGAAGCCGTCAAGTTCACGCCGACATATTCCTGTTCATCTTCTTCGTCGCCGGTCTTCTCCGATCCAAGGATTCAGACAAGAAGTTTCAGAAGATCAAGCTATTCTCAATCGACAGATCCAACTCTTGATCTTGCTGATTCTAGTTTTTCAGATCCAAGAGATCTCGCTTTGTCTTCCTCGATCTATTTTCTGCCGAGCCCTAACTCTGAAGAAGGAAGAAAGGATTGAAGATCCAGATCTGAATATCTCTGTTTGTATATTTTTGTATACATCTTTTATTCTTGTAGGAGTCTTGACTCCGAGTTCTGTAGATCCGATTTGGATCGAGACTTGTAGGAAGTTTTATCTTCCGAGTGTAGATCCGGTTTGGATCGAGTTTTTGTAGGAACGTTGTTCTGAGTTGTAGGATCGTTTTGATCCGAGATAGTGGAGTAGCCAAGTCTAGTGGTTTACTAGATTGGTGAGGTGAAAGTGGATGTACCCAGAGTTGGGGAACCACTATAAATCTTTTGTCGTCTGTGATTGCTTGGTAATGTGCTGTGCTAGTTCCTTAATTTTTTATTCCGCAAATAGGCGCACATCTCACCTATTCACCCCCCTCTAGGTGATTTAGGTAGACAACTTAGACCTCTCAATTGGTACCAGAGGGAGGTTGATCGTTAAGAGGTTAACACCTTGATCTGATCCTACCCGAGTTGTCTTTAGAGAAGTTTCAAGCATGGACAGAGCCAAGGATTTTTCTAAGCTCCCAGTGTGCAATAAGGCAAACTTTCCCATGTGGAAAGAGAGAATAAAACTTTACATGGAAGCTGTTGACCCCCGCTTATTCATGATAGTGGAGGAAGGCCCTTATATCCCTATGATTGCCTCCACTAGTGATCCTACAAAGGAGGTGCCAAAGAAGTTGATGGATCTTGATAAGAATGAGATTGCTCTTGTCTCCTTAGACAAGAAAGCCAAGAACATCATCGCAAGTGCAGTCAATGATTCTATGTTGCAAAACCTCATTCACTGTCAATCTGCCAAGGAAATGTGGAGATCTCTAATTATCTTGATGGAAGGTACAGAAGAAGTAAGGGATGATAGAAGATCCCTTCTTAATCAGAAGTATGAAGCCTTCAAGCAAGGACCAAAGGAAGCTATTGCTGACACATATGAAAATTTCTTCAAGATTGTCAATGGTTTAAGGAACTACGGCAGAGTGTTCACAGATGGTGAACTAAACGACAAGTTCCTAAGATCCCTGACAAAGGATTGGGACAACAAGATATGTGCCATCAAAGAGTTTGGAAGATTAGCAGAGACTGGCCCTCAGAACCTCTTCGGAAAGCTTATAACATATGAGCTTCAAATCAATAATAGAAAAGCTGAAGAAGAGTGCAACAACCCCTCATTCCAAGATAAGCCAGTTGCACTAAGGGCAGACAGCTCAAGAAAGGCCAAAGCTGCTTCCACTCAAGGAGACTATGAAGAAGAAGACTCCGAGCCAAGCACCTCAGGCTCAGATCTATCAGATGGAGAATTTCATCTTCTCTCCCGAAAATTCAAGAAGTTTCTTAGCAATAAGAAACAAATGAGAGAAAGTGATTGCTCGTCCAGAAGATCATGTCCTGATGGTGATCGTCACAGCAGACATGACAGGTATAAATCTAAACCGAACAAACATGTTTCATCTAACGTTGTTTGTTATTCCTGTAGTAAGCCAGGGCATATAAGCACTGAGTGCCCTCTGAAAAGGAAGAAAGAAAGAAGCTTGATTGCCAAAAAGCCAAAGACCCTCAGTGACTCTGACTCATCTGAGTCAAGTGAGGATGATGAAGCCTACTTCGGGCTTATGGCTTTTTCTGACCAAGAGGACAAAGACAACGGTAACTCCTCATATACCGGGAAGGTAAATTCTCACACACCTCTTTCAGCCTCAGATTCTGACTCAAATGGTCATGATGGCTATTCTTCTGGGGAGGATGATTTTGAATTGGTAAATCAGTATCAAGTCTTATTGACTGCATTTGACAAATGCCGGAAGGTAGTCAAATCGCAATCAAAAGAGATTGCATCCCTCAAAGAGGTGGAATCAAATCTGAGGGAGGAGATTGACCAAATGACAACTCTCAGAGATGAAGTTCAATCTTTGAAGTAGGAAATCAAAGACTTTACTGAATTAGTAAATCATAAAGATTTTCTCCTAGATGAATTGGAAGCAAAGCTAGTCATTGAACGAAAGCTGGTTGAAACTCTCACCATGCCTACAACTGTGCTTCCAATCACTAATGGAGAAACCTCCTTTGGGAAAAATAGCAGTATAGGACATAAATCAGCCAAAGGTAAAGGCAAGGCCTTCCCAAGCCAAACCATTGCCTTACTGAAATATGATCCTTACAATCATGGGCCAAATAAGAAGAAGACACCGAAAGCTAAAACTGGTGTAACAAAGGCCAAGGAGACAAGGAAGCCATGTACCTGTTGCAATCATGAGGCTTCCTCCTCCAAGTCAGTTGATCTTGCTAGACCCCCCATCCATAAGGTAAAGCAGGAGAACAAGAGAAGGTACAACAGGTTTAACTGTTGGTGTTGTGGCAAGGTTGGTCACTTCGTCATAGATTGCTGGTTTAATCTCAGCTATGTTTTAACTCCTCAAGTTGATAATGTGAGAAAGACCACTCATAATGTTAACTCTCATAGGGGGAGGATACTAACAAGAGACCTAGGACCCAATCTTGTTTGGGCTCCTAAGGGATTCTAATCTTGTTGATGCAGGTATGTCCATGGGCCAATAAAATTCTCATCTGGCAAATGGACAAGAAGAAGTTCCAGAAAATTCTTGGAACTAGAATATCAAAGTACCTCTCTGGTTTTAGCTTGATGTTTGAGCAATTGAAGAAGAACTCCGTATGCATCTGTTAAGGGGGAGTTTCTAGTAGTCCCCTATTTAAAGAGGTCAGAAAGGGGGAGAGCAAAAGGAAATGGTTTATAGAGATGAAAAAGGAAAAGAAAATGCAAATCCAAATGAAGATTTCAGTAAGGGGGAGAAATGCAAAGCAATTCTAGTTAAGAAATGTAAGTCAATGCATTCTCTTTTACGTCATACTGTTTTAATATCTCTGGCAATTCAATTTAGTAGATGGTGTTCTGACTTCTTCAAATAGGGGGAGATTGTTGGGTCTTGTTTCCACAATGACCTTAATTTGAAGAAGTCCTCCTAAAACTAAAATGAATTGCTGTTGTATTTAATGTACTTGTTTAGATGTGCTTGCAGGACTCTATTGTCAAGTGTAAACCAATGTCAGTCTACAGTGGGTCACCTAGCACAGGACCATACAATGTAATCCCTCATTCTGTGATCCATGGTGTTGACCCATGTGTAGCCTCTCTATTGGGATACACTTCACTTCACAAGCATTTGAACTCATGGGACCTTGAAGTGTTGCTGATCATTAGTAGGAGAAATGGATTTCCAAGGGAGAAATTATTCCAAGTCATATACTCGAGTAGTTCAAAGGATATACTCGAGTAGTCCAAAGAACATACACGAGTAGATACTATGATACACAAGTAGATGCTTTCACTTACTCGAGTATCTAGTTTTTCCTCTCTCGAAATTTTGCCCAAGTGTTCATACACGAGTGGTTATCTATATACTCGAGTAGACCAAAGTCAAGTACTCGAGTAGTTAAATTTATATACTCGAGTGGATCGACTTACTCGAGTAGTTAAACTAATATACTCGAGTAGACCAAAGTCAAGTACTCGAGTAGTTAAATTTATATACTCGAGTGGATCGACTTACTCGAGTAGTTCAGCTGATATACTCGAGTATGTATTTACCAGATACTCGAGTAGGTTGCTCAGGATACTCGAGTAGTTTATACCATACTCGAGTAGTCTGGTTTTTCACAGAATATTTTCTAAGTCCTGGACTCGTGCTTACTCGAGTATGTCTCTCTCCTGATACTCGAGTAGTTCATTGATACACTCGTGTATGTCAATTTACAGGAAGAATTTTTATAAGTCCAGACTTTGCGGGTCATTTCAAATCCTCTAATTTGATTGGTCCACGTGTACTTGTTTAAGTATTGACCGTTACAGAAGTCCTATAAATAGGTCTTGTCAAATCGACAAACCCTAAGAAGAAGTATTTTCTGAATCTAATTTCTATCGCTCGCATCGGGAAGCCGTCAAGTTCACGCCGACATATTCCTGTTCATCTTCTTCGTCGCCGGTCTTCTCCGATCCAAGGATTCAGACAAGAAGTTTCAGAAGATCAAGCTATTCTCAATCGACAGATCCAACTCTTGATCTTGCTGATTCTAGTTTTTCAAATCCAAGAGATCTCGCTTTGTCTTCCTCGATCTATTTTCTGCCGAGCCCTAACTCTGAAGAAGGAAGAAAGGATTGAAGATCCAGATCTGAATATCTCTGTTTGTATATTTTTGTATACATCTTTTATTCTTGTAGGAGTCTTGACTCCGAGTTCTGTAGATCCGGTTTGGATCGAGACTTGTAGGAAGTTTTATCTTCCGAGTGTAGATCCGGTTTGGATCGAGTTTTTGTAGGAACGTTGTTCTGAGTTGTAGGATCGTTTTGATCCGAGATAGTGGAGTAGCCAAGTCTAGTGGTTTACTAGATTGGTGAGGTGAAAGTGGATGTACCCAGAGTTGGGGAACCACTATAAATCTTTTGTCGTCTGTGATTGCTTGGTAATGTGCTGTGCTAGTTCCTTAATTTTTTATTCCGCAAATAGGCGCACATCTCACCTATTCACCCCCCTCTAGGTGATTTAGGTAGACAACTTAGACCTCTCAAAGAGCTCCGGTGAGAATGTCAGCTTAAAAGTAAACTCCGCATTTGCGTTTGTTTTCCTCCAAGCTCTCACCACTTTAGCACTACTAGTGGCATCAGTAACTTCTTGTCTCTCATCTCCGCAGATGACCTCCCAAAGGTCCTCGCCCAAAAGATATCTCTCCATACATGACCTTCACTTCTTGAAATTTGTTGATGTTAAGAGCTCGATTTTAAGACCTCTTGTGAATCTTCCTTCCATTACACTAACACTGGTCTACTAGACTTCTAGAAGAAAAAAGCAAGTATGTCGGTTGATCACTGCTAGACCATTGTTCCCTCTGATAACATGTAAAAATTTGGGAGATGCGGAAAACGGGAAACCAAGTCGCAACAACACTTAATTGAACAAAGACGAGTAATCCAGAAACAAACAGAAGAGCAAGCAAATCTTGTACTATGAAAAATCTTTACAGAGCGAGGCATACATGGAGAGACATGATTCACCAATATACCCGATGGAAGAAAACAAGAAAGAACAAACTAGTCGCGCAAACTCAAGGAGTAACCGCCGACTCTGCCGAGCTACACTATAGAGTCCGCTGAAGCCGCTAAGTCACCAGACCATAACCTAGCCGCGCGGACACCCCGTTATTGCAAAGATGAACTCTGTCCGCAATCTGCTAGCCGCATATCCCCGAGGTCACCTAGCTGCCAGATTAACGCAAATAGCTGCTGTCGAACTGAACAAGCCGCTAGAAGCGGACAACTTATTGAACTGGGA
Organism: Platanthera zijinensis; assembly: GCA_039513925.1. Classification (NCBI taxonomy): domain Eukaryota; kingdom Viridiplantae; phylum Streptophyta; class Magnoliopsida; order Asparagales; family Orchidaceae; genus Platanthera; species Platanthera zijinensis. The sequence continues at coordinate 86,929,066 of CM077091.1, forward strand.
AAAGATTGCCAAAGAGAAGACCGCCTGGTCGCAAGCTGCGACTTGCTGCTAACCGCTGATTATAACTGTAGAGTCCACACTGATCCCTGACCGAAGTCAGAATTAACTCCATGGCTTCTCAGCGCTGTCTGCACATTAAAATACCGGTCAACTCCTTCAAATCGCGCAGATATAGAAACCTGTCCGCAGCAATCGCCCGAGCTCACTTACTGTTCATTCGGTTGTCCTGTTGATGTGATAAGGGGTCCTATTTATAGGCGTGGAGAGGAGTGTGGTCACCACCCTAACTGATAGGAACACCACCCTATCTCGCGGCGAGCACAAGGCTTATCTGCACAGCGCGGACACAAAACCATTTCGCCTTATCTCATCGACTAATCCGGACAGCCAGTTTGCCAAGGAAAAAACTTGGATCAGTCCCCCATACCTGCAGAAACTGTGGATACCAACATCAGTATGCACACCCTGCGGATACAACTACACTCTGCACACTCCAAGCCTGCAACTAACACAACAGGCTGACAGCTGCCGAACTCGGTAGATAGAGAAAATAGTCTGCGCAAATTGCGTGATCTCCTGGACTTACCAAACCTGGACTTAGTACAAATCCAGACCAAGTCCACATCACCAGCCATCCCTGATGCGCACACAGCACCGGCGGATGCAAGAGTCAGTCCGCATGAACCAGCAGACTCAAGTACCAGTCCACACTAATCGGCGAACTCCGCGATTTCTACCAAACTGAACCATCAGAGCAAGAAGGCACAAGCCATGCCGAACTCCCGAGCTCCAATCATGTCTGCAATTCGAACTCAGCGAACTCCGCGGATAACAAACCTATCCGCCTGGTTACCTCCTTGAAACTAGCATATCGCATAGAATAAAAGAAGGAAAAAGTACGAAGGAAATCAAGCAGGGAGGATACCACGCCCGGTTACCACCTGGGAACAAGCTGTCTGCAGAACATCAACCGACCTGGCTAGCCGCAACCTATGTCCGCACTGTCCGTGCGGATAGTCCGCCTAAGCCGCCCAAGCCGTGCGGACAGTCCATCCAGTAGCTCGCCGTCAGTTTTCAAGGTAGGCCTCTACTCCTCCTTCCTCCTAAACATCTTCATCTAATTTTTTTTCCTGCGGGATGGAACCTTTTGCAGCAATGACACTTGTGATCGACAAACTACACTGGTATATCTCCTTCTTAATTCTTCTTGTACTCTTCCAGCTTCTTCGTTTACTTCCTATTAACGGGCATTTTCCTAAGCAGTGTAAAGCTCCCAGCACCGTTGGCAACATGGTTTGCATCTCCCGATCAAGGAAAATTAGGGTTTTGTTCTTTCTGAGAACCATCGGCGCTTCTCTCCTCTCCAATTTCTGCAAGGTAAGCTCCGTTTTGCTATTATTTTACTTTCTCACTTAATGTGGCTTACTTTAGTTGTGGGAGTATGATTTTTTGATAAAGTAATAATTTTTAGGCAAAATGCCGAAATCAGTCCCAAACGTTTGGGGGTCATTTGAAATCAGTCCCCAACGTTTGAAAAGTTTGAAATCAGTCCCTAACGTTTCAAAATTGTTCTAAATTGATCCTACTTAACTTTCCCGTTTATATATCTAACGGAATGATGACTAGGCATTGCTGACTAGGCATGTATTTGGGTATTAAATAATAACACATGATCGAGGCGTGATTGGCCGATGCGACCAAGAATGGATACACGAAATACCTCGGCGAATCAAAGGTCGGGGAGGCGGACGATGTCGAAACCCTAATACCTCGGCGAAGCAGGGGTTTAGGAGGCGGGAGTCGGCGAAACCCTAATACCTCGACGGAGGTTGGTGAGGCGGACGGCGGTGACCGGCGAAGCAGATTTTGGGGAGGGGGAGGGCGGCGAAGATGTACAGAACCCAGGCGTAAATGGCGAAGATGTACAGAACCAGTAAAACCTAAAATTTATTTACTTGATTAATTTAAGGCAACAGTACAACTGAAATATCATGATTTGCGATATTTAATTTAAGACAACCGTACAACAGTACAACAATATTATGATTTGAGATATTTATTTCTTAATTTTTTTTGCCTATTAATACCCAAATACATGCCTAGTCAGCAATTTCTAGTCATCATTCCGTTAGATATATAAACGGAAAAGTAAAGTAGGACCAATTTAGAACAATTTTGAAACGTTAGGGACTGATTTCAAACTTTCCAAACGTTGGAGACTGATTTCAAATGATCTCCAAACGTTGGGGACTGATTTGTGTATTTTGCCTAATTTTTATGAGGGAAGTTATTATTTTTAGAAAAGGGTGAGAATCAAGTGTTTTTTTTTACCTTTTATTGATTAATTTTTGTATTTTAAATTTTTAATGCTAAATGGAGTTCTTTTGAATTTATTTGGTTGTCAGCTGGCATTTTTCTCTTCCAGAATTGTTTAATGGTGAGCTCTATTTCACCGGGGTATTAAATTCAATTTCTCAAAATGCAAACCCACGATGTTTGGCTGATCTAGTGGACTTTTTCATTTCCCTTCATGACATATAATATCACTAACTTTAGTAAGGACCAAATTTATTACAACAACTTACTAAAACCGCCACAAAAAAATTGTAACAAAAAACCATTATGTATGGTCATTCTTTAGAGTCCGACGCAAATACTTCTCGTAATAAATGTATTTGTGTCATTACAAATAAATTAATTGTAACAATTATTATTTACTCACAAAAAATGAGTTACGATAAAAACTAATTTGTTGCAAATGTTTTATTTTTTACCTCACTAACAATAAATAATTTGTAACACACATTACATCGTTACAATAAGATAGTACATAGTTATTCGTTACTATTGTTTTTCTCATTAAAAATATATTCATTTATATATCAAAATTTCAATTCCTATTTTTTATGTATACACATGATTTTATTAAAAATATTAATTATAACATCAAATTTCTTAAAGCCCTAGCTAAATACAAGATAAATTCCTGAAAGCACATATATATTACTATTGCGGACTAACTCGATGTACCGGTCGGACCGGATTAATTTGGACCGTTTTAACCCACGAAGCGGTCGAGCGCGCACACAGTCAATGAAAATAGAGAGTTGACAAGGTAATTTTTTGACGTGGAAAACCCCGAAAAGAGGAGAAAAACCACGTGACTGGATCTGTGCCGACCAAACCTCCACTAGATCTGAGTGTTGTTACAGGATTTTTTCAAGAACTCGAGGGCGACATGCCACCTCTCGTTACAATTATTGGGGAGAGAGAGAGAGAACCTGAAGGGTGACAGGCCGCCACTCACATGGCTAATTATTTCTTCGAGTACTGCGGGGAGCGATGCACTCGTTGTATTCTGGAGTCTTCTAATAATTCCTGGATGCGGGAGTAGCTTGTTGTACACGTTCAGATGCCTGATGCTTCGAAGCTCGGAGGTGCGCTCAGGGCGCCTTATCTTCCGCTTCTTGTCTCTGATTGTCTTTTGAAGAAGCGTCGTTTGGTTATCTTATCAGTACACAGAGCGCTTGTTCTTGAGCGCGTAGGGTGCTTGTTGGCAAAGAGCGTGTTGGGCGCTTGCTGGAGGAGAGCGTGCGAAGCGCTAGATGAAAGAGGGCGCGCGGAGCGCTTGCTGGTAAAGAGAGTGTGCAAGGCGCTTGCTAGATGAGAGCGTGCAAGGCGCTTGCCAGAGGAGAGCGCGATGAGCGCTTGTTGGAGAAGGGTGCGTGAGGCGCTGGGGGAAGAGACCCGTGCAAGGGAGCAACATGTGTGATAGCGTGCAGGAGCATGCAGGGGAGAGGCAGACGCAAGAATGCGCGAGAGAGAGGCGACGCGCGCGAAATCGCGCAAGGAAGAAATGCACGCGAGAGCGCGTAACGAGGCGGCGCGCAAGGGAGAAATGGGCGCGAGAGCGCTGAGGAGGCGACACGCGCGGGAGCGCGCAAGGGAGAAACGCGTGCGAGAGAGCGCAAGGAGGCGGCGCACGGGGAGCGCGCAAGGGAGAAACGTGCGCCAGAGCGCGTGAGGAGGCGGCGCGCGCGGGAGCGCGTATGGAAGAGAAATGAAGGAGGGATAAAATCCGTAGGAGGATTTCCCGAACGCAAAAGATGAAGATTCTCGAAGGAGGCGTCGAAGACGAAGAAGATCTTCAAGGAGTGATGACTAGTCTTAGTCATCCTTTTTTGGAGTAATTTAGTAGCTTATTTTCCTAAGTTTTATATTAATTTTGTGTTTTTGTATGCTTGTTATGATGTTGTTGTGTTATTATTATTACGATATAAGAATCTATAGTTTTATTATATGTATTGTTGTTATTTTGTGTTTTATGTTATTATTGTTATGTTTAAGTCATTTATAATAATTATCATCTTTATTATAGTTTATATGTAATGTTATGTTATAATGATTTATGTTATGTTATGTTTAGTTTTTTATATAACTAATTACTAGTATGAATTATTATGTTTTATGTTAGTTTTATTTAAAATTTTATATCATAATTATGAGCTAATGCTTTATTTTATGCGTTGTAGGTTCAAGAGCCCACTTGGAGCAACCACCCAGCCCGACCTCCATTACAAGCCCCTACCCGAGCCCTCCAACTTGTCCAAGCCCACATGGAGCAGCCCACCAAGCAAGGATGGAGCAGCCCACCAAGCAAGGATGGAGCAGCACGAGCCCATGCAGCCTACATCCCCCTACCCGAGCCCACCTAGCTGCTCCCTTTTTCCCTCTAGCCCGAGCCCATGCAGCCCAACTGCCTTCAATACATATGGCCGGCCCCCTCTACACTTTGGAGCAGCCCCTCTCTCCTCATTAATACCATGCATGAATATTTCCTTCACATGGCCGGCCACACTCTCTCCTTTATTATTTTTTTTCTTTGTCACCTTTCCATGCATGAATCATATTATTTTCTCTCCCCTCATTTAAATAACATGCATGAACATTTCACCCCATGTGGCCGGCCACACCATCTCTCTCCTCCCCTTTATTTCCCATTCACTCCCCCTTCCCATTACATATTTTTCATTAAATACATGCATGCACTCCTCCCCTTCTCTCTCCCCCCTCATTTATATCATGCATGAACCAACTTCCCCCCTATGGTCGGCCACTCCTTGGGCTCCCCCTATTCTAGATGCTTCCCTCCTCTCCTATAAAAGGAACCCAAGTCTAAAGCTTAAGGGGTTGGATTGAGAGTTGGCTTTTGGAGATAGTTTTTGGAGAGTTCAATTCAAGAGAGTTCATTGTAATTTTTTCATTTCTAGTTTGTTTTCATTCTTGTAATCTCATTTTTTTTAGTAATATAGTTTTGTTTTTTTTTTTCATTATCGTGTACTCCCTTTCTTTTTATTATAAGTAATATGAAGTCTTCTCCTTCTATTATTGTTGTTTTCTTTTCCATCATGCGTAGCTAATTCCCTCTTAGCATTTGATCATGAGGATCCATGATTTGAAATGAGAATTATTTTTATTTCATAGTTTTATTTTTGCGTAATTCTACTCGGTCCTTCTTTGAATAATTATTTCGTCGACCCCGTATTTCCGGTATACGGTAGTAGGCTTATGATCTCATATTCGAGTAGCCGAGAGGCTTGTGAATGTGAAAGATCACTCAAAGAAGGAAGGAGTTGAACGCAACCCTAGAGATAGGACGACGTAAATCTTCCGGATTGGAGTCAAATCCAATAGTGCAGATCACTTCGATAATGCAACTTTAGGCTTCTTTGGTTTGTAAAGAGATTTCGATCAAAGAGTCTATAAGTTAGGAGGTCTAATGCTCTAGCGAGATTTTGTCTCATTTTCGAATCCGTCACGGCCGAGTTGGATTTGCAAATTTAAAACTATGCCCTTTTATTTTCTCGTTTCATTTCATGGTGAATCAATGATCGAATGCTAGCCTTTTTTATATAAGTTTTCGTCTCGCAATTTATCGTTCATTTTACTTAAAAAATTCTCAAAATCCAACTATTTTCCGGTAGGATAATATTTCAAGCGTGAGTAGTAGTAATTGACAACCCCGTGTTTAAATACGACCTTGGTACTACAATTCGACAGGTACGCTTGCCTGTTCGGGTTTAGCCCATCAAGTTTTTGACGCCATTGCCGGGGTGTTTTCTCGTCAATATTTTGAAAATGCATGCGCTATTACTTCTACAAAAAATAAAAATAAAATTATATTTATATATTTAAATATTTATAATCAACCCACTTCACCTTATTTCTACCCCACCTAAAATCTCTCAAAAGGGTAAGGGGCTTTAAGCGCCACCATTTTACCTAGTACCGGGCGAACCCATCACCGGGTAGTCCTCGGGAAGTTCGAGAGCCAAGCCGTAAAAAATCTATTTTCAGAAGAAAAAAATCCTTTCTTCTCTTTTTCTTTCTTTTCCAAGCTTTCATTTTCATTCTTCTTCGTTTTCTTTGCAAGTGCATGACCCGAGCGAATCCGTCGCTACTTGTTGATTTGGACCCGGAAATCGAACGCTCCTTTCGGAGACAACTATGATTCGGGGCTTCCACTTCTCAAACAGCGGTTGAGGATTCCTACGGGGATTGTAATTTTAATTCTGAGATGGGAGACCCTAACCCAGGAATGGCTCAGCAAAGGACTATGTCCGATTATGCTCGACCCAACTTGGAAGGGACAGAGACAAGTATTGTTCGACCTGCGATTGCGAACAATAACTTCGAGCTTAATCCTAGCATCATACAAATGGTGCAGCAATATGTACAGTTCGACGGATTACAAGATGAAGATCCGAACTTGCATATTGCCAATTTTCTTGAAATCTGTGACACCTTTAAAATCAATGGTGTCTCAGATGATGCTATAAGGCTAAGACTCTTTCCCTTCTCCCTAAGAACCAAAGCCAAACAGTGGTTGAGTTCTCTTCCAAGAGAATCAATCACTACTTGGAACATTTTAACTGAAAAATTTCATTCTCGTTATTCCCCCCCCCCCCCCCCCGCTAAAACTGCTAAGCTGCGAAATGATATAACTTCATACTCTCAAATTGATTCTGAGACCCTCTATGACACTTGGGAGAGGTTCAAAGAACTTTTGAGAAGATGACCACATCATGCTCTGCCTGTATGGTTGCAGGTCCAGACATTCTATAATGGGCTAAATCAAGAAACTAAGCAGATGATAGATGCCGCTTCCGCTGGTTCTTTAGACCGCAAAACTCTGGAAGCCGCTCTTGAGCTTATCGATGGCATGGCGATGAACACTTATCAGTGGAATTCGTCAAGGTCTCGCCCATCTAAACCTGCAGGTATATATGAAGTGGATTCGGTGTCGCAACTGGCGCTGCAAGTGGAAATCCTCAACAAAAAGATCTCGGAGATGACTGCTCCCTCCGCCGCTAAGGTATATGAAAATGCTGCTGCTGCCGAGCAGGTGGATTATCTGGGGAACATACCCAGGCCTGCTCAAAATATTTCTGCGAATAATTTTTCTGCTTTTCCGAATTTTTCTTCTCCGCCTGGTTTTAATTCTTCGTCTAATTCTTATCTCCCAGGATGGCGTAACCATCCTATTTTCTCATGGAGTAATAACGCTAATGTTGTATTGCCCACCGCACGATTTTACACCACCATCACCACCACCACAACAAAATTTTCAAAAACCTTCCCCTTTGGAAGAGCTCCTCGCTAAGTATATAAGCTCGAATGATGCTACTATTAGAAACTTAACGGGATCAATGAAAACTTAGAAAATCATGTCAGCCAACTCGCTAAGGCTTTTCATAAGAGACCACCTGGAACTCTTCCCTCGAACACTGAGCCTAACCCAAGGGAGCACGCAAATGCGATTTCCATTCGGAGCGGTAAGGTTGTTAACGAGCCCACCACAAGGGAAGAGCCAAGGGTGATTGTCCCTCCTGTTTTTACCCCCACGGAAAGTAACAACTTAGATCTTGAAAAAGAAAAATCTAACTTTGAAAAAGAAAAAGATATCACTATTTTTACTGATTCTGAATTTCAAGATGATGCTCCTGTTATTATAAAGGAATCTCCGCCACCTCCTTATCCGGCTCGACTTAGGAAGGAAAAACTAGACGATCAGTTTCAACGCTTTCTTGAAATATTTAAACAAATCCACATTAATTTGACATTTCATGAAGCGCTTAGTCAAATGCCGAAGTACGCAAAATATCTGAAAGATTTATTAGCAAACAAGACGAAATTGGAAAATTTATCGCATGTAACGTTAAATGAAGAATGCTCGGCGGTCGTTAAAAACTCTACTCTTCCTAAAAAGATAAACGATCCGGGTAGTTTTTCCATTCCTTGCGTCTTTGGTGATCTTTTCATTAAACACGCGTTAGCGGATCTAGGAGCGAGCATCAATTTGATGCCTTTTTCATTATTTAAGAAGCTAGGTTTGGGCACTCTCAGCCCTACACGCATGAGTATATAGTTAGCCGATCGTTCGATTAAGTATCCGTTGGGAGTTGTTGAGGATGTGTTAGTGAAGGTCGACAAATTCATCTTCCCGGTGGATTTTGTCATTCTCGATATTGAAGAGGACATCGAAGTCCCTCTTATCCTTGGTCGACCTTTCCTAGCCACCGCTCGTGCAATCATAAATGTGAGTGAGGGAAAACTTTTTCTGCACGTAGGAGATGAGGAAGTAACATTTGATATTAATAAATCGATGAAAAACTCTTTACAAAATGATGACTCTTGTTTTTTCATTGATGATTTAAAAGAAGACTCCTATTTCTCTCCAAATGATTTTTCTTCTTCTTTGTTTGGACCCTCATCAACTATTTTTGAAAACACTGTTATGTCCGTACAAGCAACATTCAAAAATGACTCTGATTTTGGACAAAAAAAAAATCTTATTTTTGAAAATGATAAAAATTTGCCAAATTATTTTGAAAAACCACCTGACCCTGCAGAAAAAAATTATCACGATAAGAACTTCCGCCACCATAAAAATTTTAAACCATGCGATCAAGTTCTTCTCTTAAATTCACGATTACGCATTTTCTTTGGAAAATCAAAATCTCGTTGGTCTGGACCATTTACGGTCAAGGATGTTTTTCCTTATGGCACTGTGTTACTTTCGCATCCCGATAAGGGGGACTTTAAAGTTAATGGTCATAGACTCAAACTCTATTTTTCTAATGATTCTGTGACTCCTACAAAGGAGACTCTTCTTTTGGACTCTTAGCTTATTTTTTTTTATGGATATTTTTATTTCTGGACATTTTTATTATTATTATGAAACTCGATTATTCGGACTTTTGAACTGTTGTAATAAAAAACATTATTGGGCATCTGCCCACGGACTATCTATTTTTTTTTTCTTTTATTTTGCTCTTTCTACCGGAGGCCAATCAAGTCCATGATCGTGGTCGGCGTTCCGCCGCTGCTGATATCAGATGGATCAAGTCATACCTGCTGACGATCAAGTACTCTAAAAAGCAAGCATGGGGGAGCGACATCCGCCTTCATCTCACGAACCCGAGGAAGTCCTGTTTTTATTTATTTATTTTCCTGCATTTTTTTTTCTCTTCTTCTCAGTTTCCTTCTCTTTTTCTTTATGTTTTCTTCATTGAGGGCAATGAAGAATTTAAGCATGGGGGGGTCTAGTTTCTTTTGGTCTTTTCTTTCTGTTTTTCTTCTTTTAAAAAGAAAAAAAAATTATGTTTTAAATTAGTATAGTATTTTATGTCATCAAAATTCAAAATCCAAAAAAATTATAAAATATAAAACCCAAAAAATTAGAAAAAAAACAAAACTAAAAAAAAAGTGTGCTAAAATCAATTTGAAAAACAAAATCGAAAATTATTTCTATCTTTATTTTTATGTTTCTTCTAGTGATGTGTTGGCCCGTGCAATTTTTGTAGTTCTATATAGATTACTTTGAAAAAGTTTTTCTAAACTTATCATTTTAACATAGTTTAGTTCTACTAGTTCTTTTTCTTAAATATAGGCATTCGTTTTTACGTTATAAGTTAGCAATTTGTAGTTATGTCTTTTTATTCGGTAAGTTGCTTACGAATGGTTGCTAGGTAATATTAGCTCTTTTTCATTTGCGAGGTAGTCTTTCTTGGTGTCTAGAACTTGTACCAAGCTACTCTCGAAACATTTGCATCATTTTTACGTTCTTTAGAAATGATTTAGGCCACCATTTGAATAGTTTGAGCTTTTCTTGCCCACCAAAAATAAAACCCTTGCAAAACAATTTTGGGCCTTTTCCTTAATTTCTTTGTTTTTAGCTCCACCTTTCATTTCATTATGTTCACCAAAGCCAAATACCTTTCCTATTTTTGCACTATAACCTTGAGCTTAAAAATTATTTCTTTGGAGGGGTATTATTTTTGAAATGAATAGGAAATTCTCAAGCTTATTTTTGGAGCTCTCTTATCAAATGTTATTCAAAAAGGAAAAAAATTGAGAAAATGAAAAATCAAAATCAAAATCAAAAAAATAAATGCAAAAAAAGTTTATGTTGGGCCAAGTTTATAAAAGAAAATTTTCATGGCCTTGTTTTTGTAGTTTCATATTGGAGAAATGGCATACTTGTTATTTCTCATTTTTATTATGCTTTGTTTTTTTTTTGAGCTCACCTTGGTTTAGTGCCTAAAGCCCTCATGTTTATCTTTGATTCCATTTACCTAATCATTTACCTAAGCCAAGTTTTAATGCCTAGTAGAAGTACTAATGATCTTAGAACTTAAATTCGCGTAGTGGAGAAAGTGTGAACGTACAAGCCTATGGCCACCATCATTGATGGATTTCTTTGGAGGTTATCTTGGAGTGTTTTAGGGTTAATGTTTATCTAGCAACCTAGTAGTTTGTTAATGTGCCGTTTACTTAGAACCTCTACTTTTGTTTTCCTTATTTTCATTTATTTTGGATGCCTTGTTTTTAAGATTTAGAAATTAGTAGACTGTTCTTATGATTTAATGAGATTTTTAGGGTTCCATTTTCAAATTTTCTATTGTGCACTTCTCACCCCACTAGTTGATAACATGAACATTAGGATAGTTTAATTTTTCATGTTTTGTTTTTCTTAACTAAGGAACTTAATAAATATATATATATATATCCTTTGCTTTCTTTTTGCTTCTCCCTAGTTTTTATTTCTATTTGCTTGAGGGCAAGCAAATGACTAAGCATGGGGAAGTTTGATGACTAGTCTTAGTCATCCTTTTTTGGGGCAATTTAGTAGCTTATTTTCCGAAGTTTTATATTAATTTTGTGTTTTTGTATGTTTGTTATGATGTTGTTGTGTTATTATTATATAAGAATCTATAGTTTTATTATATGTATTGTTGTTATTTTGTGTTTTATGTTATTATTGTTATGTTTAGGTCATTTATAATAATTATCATCTTTATTATAGTTTATATGTAATGTTATGTTATAATGATTTATGTTATGTTATGTTTAGTTTTTTATATAACTAATTACTAGTATGAGTTATTATGTTTTATGTTAGTTTTATATAAAATTTTATATCATAATTATGAGCTAATGCTTTATTTTATGTGTTGTAGGTTCAAGAGCCCACTTGGAGCAGCCACCCAGCCCGGCCTCCATTACAAGCCCCTACCCGAGCCCTCCAACTTGTCCAAGCCCACATGGAGCAGCACACCAAGCAAGGATGGAGCAGCCCGAGCCCATGCAGCCTACATCCCCCTACCCGAGCCCACCTAGCTGCTCCCTTTTTCCCTCTAGCCTGAGCCCATGCAGCCCAACTTGCCTTCAATACATATGGCTGGCCCCCTCTACACTTTGGAGCAGCCCCTCTCTCCTCATTAATACCATGCATGAATATTTCCTTCACATGGCCGGCCACACTCTCTCCTTTATTATTTTTTTCTTTGCCACCTTTCCATGCATGAATCATAATATTTTCTCTCCCCTCATTTAAATAACATGCATGAACATTTCACCCCATGTGGCCGACCACACCATCTCTCTCCTCCCCTTTATTTCCCATTCACTCCCCCCTTCCCATTACATTTTTTTCATTAAATACATGCATGCCCTCCTCCCCTTCTCTCTCCCCCCCTCATTTATATCATGCATGAACCAACTTCCCCCTATGGCCGGCCATCCCTTGGGCTCCCCCTATTCTAGATGCTTCCCTCCTCTCATATAAAAGGAACCCAAGTCTAAAGCTTAAGGGGTTGGATTGAGAGTTGGCTTTTGGAGATAGTTTTTCGAGAGTTCAATTCAAGAGAGTTCATTGTAATTTTTTCATTTCTAGTTTGTTTTCATTCTTGTAATCTCATTTTTATTTAGTAATATAGTTTTGTTTTTTTTTCATTATTGTGTACTCCCTTTCCTTTTATTATAAGTAATATGAAGTCTTCTCCTTCTATTATTGTTGTTTTCTTTTCCGTCATGCGTAGTTAATTCCCTCTTAGCATTTGATCATGAGGATCCATGATTTGAAATGAGAATTAATTTTATTTCATAGTTTTATTTTTGCGTAATTCTACTCGGTCCTTCTTTGAATAATTATTTCGTCGACCCAGTATTTCCGGTATACGGTAGTAGGCTTATGATCTCATATTCGAGTAGCCGAGAGGCTTGTGAATGTGAAAGATCACTCAAAGAAGGAAGGAGTTGAACGCAACCCTAGAGATAGGACGACGTAAATCTTCCGGATTGGAGTCAAATCCAATAGTGTGGATCACTTCGATAATGCAACTTTAGGCTTCTTTGGTTTGTAAAGAGATTTCGATCAAAGAGTCTATAAGTTAGGAGGCTTAATGCTCTAGCGAGATTTTGTCTCATTTTCGAATCCGTCACGGCCGATTTGGATTTGCAAATTTAAAACTATGCCCTTTTATTTTCTCGTTTCATTTCAAGGTGAATCAATGATCGAATGCTAGCCTTTTTTATATAAGTTTTCGTCTCTCAATTTATCGTTCATTTTACTTAAAAAATTCTCAAAATCCAACTATTTTCCGGTAGGTTAATATTTCAAGCGTGAGTAGCAGTAATTGACAACCCCGTGTTTAAATACGACCTTGGTACTACAATTCGACAGATACGCTTGCCTGTTCGGGTTTAGCCCTTCAAGGAGCGTTTGAAGGCCTTCGAGGAAGGAGGAGATGAAAGAGGAAGGAGAGAGAAAATCCGTAGGCAGATTTCCCGAGGAAGGAGAGAATGAGAATTAAAGAGGAGTCTGGGACCCTATTTATAGGCTTCATGGGTGGTTATGGAGGTTACGCAGTTATCCGCAACCCATAACCATGATGATTGTTATCCATAGACCAAAATATTATATTTATTTTTACGGGACTATGATTTAATAAGCATATTTATCTTGTTATATGCAGACCGTTCTATTTTTGGCAACACATTATCTGCATTACGAGAGATCATACAAGCGGTTACGTGGGTGGTTATCCACATAACCGATGGTGGCGATCGCGGGAGCGTGATCGGACGGTGGAGAAGGACTCCCTCGGACGGCCGAAAAACTTGTCGGCGAACTTGCCGGCGAGGAGGGAGGTCGCCGCCAACGGCTGGGAGAGCGGATGGCGGCCATGCCGGCGGCGGAAAGTGGGGAGCGGTCGGCGGTGGCGACGTCCGAGGAAGAGAGGAGTGACGGCGGCGGCGGCCGCTGGATAAATGAGCGATGGAGGCGGCGGTCGTGGAGTCGGGAAATAACGGCGGCGGCGGCCGCGATGTTGGGAGACGACGGCGGCGGCGGCCGTGAAGTCTAGAAATAATGGCGAAGACGGCCGCGACGTTTGAAGACGGCGGCGGCGGCCGCCGCGGGAGAAACGGATGACGGCGGCCGCGGGAGAAACAGACGGCGGCGGCGGCGGTCGTGGAGTCTAGAATTAACGACGGAGGAGGCCGCGATGTTGGAAGACGACGACGGCGGCCGTGAAGTCTAGAAATAATGGCGGCGACGGCGGCGACGGCAGCGACGTTTGAAGAATGCGGCGACGGCGGCCACGGGAGAGACAACGACGACGTACGCGGGAGAGAGGGGTGACGGTTGTGATGTTGGGAGACGATGGCGGCGACGGCGGCGTTGGGCGACGATGGCGGCGACGGCTGTTGAGAGAGGAGGGGGGACGCGCTGCCGGCACGAGCCGGCGTCCCCTACGGAAACTACCGCACCACCAAGGGGTGGTGCGGCAGCTTGCCCCGGATTCCTGTTGGGGAGTGCACAACACTCCCCAACAGGGAAGCCAAATATAGGCACTGACCAAGTCAGCGCCCTTTTCCAGCCAATGGGGAATTAATCTCCATTGGCTGGAAGTCATCCCGCGCGCGAAGGAACCAAGCTTCCTGCGCGCGCGGGAATCGATTCCTGCGCGCGCGGGAATTCGAGCGCGCGCGTGGAGTAAACCTCGCGCACGCGCATGTCACACGGGTGGATTTCAACGTGTCTGAGCGTGGCGCTCGTCCTGCGTAGATGGGAACGTGTTGCGGGCGTGGTTGACGATCGGGGTGCGATTGCTCGGACTGTGGCTGGACTGGGAGCGGAAGCAGGGAGCCCATCAATTACAATTATTAAATTTGAATTATATGTATTTATTTACAAAAACAAGTATTGCATGAGTACAACCTAGTGTAATCTCATCTAGAACAACATATTACATAAAAAAATAAGATCAACATGTTTAAAATATGACATTAGTTTTGACACTTTTCCGCTAATGAATCTCCCATCATTTTTCAACTAATGAATCTTCTTTCACTCTTCTGGTAATGAATCTTCTGTCAATTTCCGACCAAGGCTCCAACACCCTACGGATAAAAGAGAACATTTATTAAAGTTTTTAAAAAACATGATAGCAAAAACAATAATACACACTCACATCCATACATACACAATATTTATACACACATACCCCACAAAAACAAACATACATTAAAACATACACACACGCACACACCATTCAGCAATACTGAAGTGATATGAAGTATTACCTATGAAGTCTGAATTTGCAATACTGAAAAAGAGAAGCACCAAAAAGTAAGAACACAGTCAACTCTACAAAACACATAACGTCAACTCTGTCAATTCTGCCTCCTCAATCCTTCTTTACTTATATAATTCAGTAGAATAAGATACATGAGTTTATATGTATATGAATTTGTTTATATGTATATAAATTTATTGAAAATAGTGAAGTGAAATTGGGGGATTGAGCAATCTGTGTGACCTGTCCGCGCAGTCTATGTGGATAGGACTGGCGGTTAGTCAGGTCGGCAGTGCTGTTGTAGACGGCTTGTTCTTTGGCGGACTGGGTTGTCTGTTCGCGCGGTCTGTGCGGACAGAGGCGGCGGTCAGCCAGTGTAAGACCCCCCCTTTTTTTTTGAAAGTCCGGGGTCTTATGCCCAGAATTGCCGTTTTGAGATGACACCTTCGCACCCGGGAAGGTCGTCACTGCAACGCGCTGATTCTGCCGGCCTTTTCGATCACAATAAGTAGCAAGCAAGAAGAGTAAGCAAGTCCACAAGAAGAAAATATCACATATAAATAAACTCCTAATCCGTCTTGTTTGAGCACAAAATCAACTCCTAAATATTCCTAGGATCTAAGCATGAAGGAAGAAGTGAGGGAGGAGCTGAGTTCGGGCTTGGATGCGGGTGGAGCGACGGGAATGCATGGCGGCGGCGGCGTTTCCTCTTCTTGGTGGCTCCGGCAGCGGTTCTCCCTCCTATCTAGGGTTTCGAAATCCCTCACCCTAGCTTGTGATTTATTATTGTGGACTGCATTTCTCTTTCTTTACTATATGCTACTTGATCGTGATCAAAAAGGCCGGCAGAATCGGCGCGTTGTGGTGACGACCTTCCCGGGTGCGAAGGTGTCACCGCAAAGCGGCGGTTCTGGGCATAAGACCTCGGGCTGTCAAAAAAAAGGGGGGTCTTACAGCCAGGCCGGCTTTTGATAAGCAGGCAGTTGGATGCCAGAAGGTAACCGGGCGGATAGCGTCTCTATCTGCGGAGTCTGGCAAGATGCGAACTGAGCTGGAGCTCGACAGAACGACATGAAGATGCATTGGTCTAGCTCTGGTTGTGCGGCCGGTGGAAGTCGCAGGGTTCGCCGGTTAGTGCGGAATGGTGCTGGAGTTCGGTAGGATTGGCCGACTGTTGCCAGTGTCCGCCAATAAGCGCGGACTGACCCTTGTGGCCAGTGGTGTGGACTTGGTTGGTTCTGAACCAAGTCCATGTTTGCTCAGTCGGGGAGATTGTGTAGTTAAGCACAGACTACTTCTCAGTCCACCAAGCTCGGCAGCAGATGTCGTGTGCCTTGGTTGCAAGCTTGGGGAATGCAAACTGGAGTTGAGTCCGCAAGGCGTGCAGACTTGTACAGTGTCCGCCAAGTTCGGCAGTTGGCTGTTGTGCCTAGGTTGAGAACATGGGGGTGAGGACTGGAGCGGTGTCCGCTGATATTCGGACTGGAGCAGTATGTGCTAATAGGCGGACAGGGTGTTGCTGCAGAGTTCTACGGGTGGCTGTATGGCTTGGCCTTTGGCGACAAGGAGGATAGAGGTTTCTATCAGGCCTTGGTGATTCTACTTGGCGTATAACATCCCATTTTCAAATTAGACCCCCCTTAGGAGTGACTTGAACATGCCTAGGTCATAACAAGTCTTAGGTTGAACCTAAGAGGTCAAGTGACCCAATTAGTTAGTTGAGACTCACTTGGGCTACAAATAGTAAAATCTTAAAACCCTGATTTTTGGTGGCCTAGTGGGTTCAATCTGACTCCAAGGAATTCCTAGACCTAATATGAGATCAATGGGTCACCAAGGACCCATTGGGTGCAAACCTAGTGACTAAGTTGACCCAAGTCAACTTAAGCCCTAGTTAGGCCAAAGTAACCCTGCCCTGGATCAACTCACCCTCTTTATGCCAAGTCTATCCTACCTAACCATACCTAGTCCTTAGGGGAGGTCAATGGGTCCTTAGGGGTCCATTGATGTTGACTCCGAAGGTCAAATTAACCAAGTCAGCGATAAACCCTAGGCTAGCCAACTTGTTGACTAGGAGAGAGAAAGTGTGAATTAAGGGTATTTTCATGGTAGAATGGTGAGCCCCCTTCTCATATGGCATTTAAGGATTTAATATTCATTTTATGGGCTGCCTTTAGGCTTCTAGGGGAAGAGAATTCGTGAGGGTGACTAGGAGAGAGAAAGAAGTAAGGAAGAGGCTAAATTTAGGAGAGAGAAAAGGTGGTGGAAGTGAAGGGTTGGATTTAGAGAGTGGGGAGGCATGGAGCTCGGCCAAAGAGGGGCCAACAGCCACCTAGAGGTTGACACCTCTTTCCCGCCACCCTTTTCCCAGCCATCAAGAGGTGCTTCCACCTTCTCTCTCCTCAAACCACCCCTCTCCCCCACCCACATGAAGAGGTGCCTTGGCTCTTGAAGAAAACCGCCCCCTCTCCCCCTCTCCCCCTTATATACTCACTTAGGAGAGAGGGGCGACCCATTTTGAAATCAGAGAAGAAGGATAGAACCCTTGCCGGAGCCACCAAGGAGAAGAAACGCCGCCACCGCCACCACCACCGCCACCATGCATTCCTGCCGGTCTATTCGCATCTAAGCCCGAACTCAGGTCCTGCCTCACCTCTTCTCTCATGTTTAGATCCTAGAATTGTTTAGGAGTTGAGGTCATGCTCAAACGAACCGGAGCAAAAGCTTAAAAAATTCAGAAATCTCCATTTTTATGGAGTTTTGGTGGGCTTGGGTAGGGCGGCGCCGCCACCTCCGGCCGCCCTAGCCGCCGGAAAGGTTAGCCCCCACCACCGGGAACATGTAGGAGTTGATTCCCGGTGGTGGCGCCGCCCATAATGGCCGGGAACAGCCCCGTGATAACCACTTCTCACGGGTTCTGGTTCAGGCCATTTGGAGAAGATGAAGTACGGCTCCCGTCGGATCTGCTTTAAGATCCGTGCAACCCTAGATTATGATTTAATGATTATTTATATTCAAATTCTGTATTTAATTTAAACAGTTTCACTGTAAATTAAATTTAGGCCCCTTATGTACACACATGAAAACGAGTACAACATGTAAGTTGTAGGTCTTTTGAATACCTACAATTTGATATGTAGTGGTTAAAAATTGGATGAGGGGACTGCCCTGTAGAGCCTTTTTAGTAAGGGTATGTCCTACAACTAGGGTAGATTTCTTCTAAAATTTATTTAGGCCCTTTAGGAGCATGTTCATCAAAAATGATCAACATAAATGTTGTAGGCATTTTTATTATCTACAGTTTGATATGTAATGGAAAATTTTAGAACAAGTATACTGACCTATAGGGCCATTTTTCTAGAGTAGGTCCTACAAATAAGACAGATTTTTGAATAATTTCCTACACCTAATCCTTGGTCCAAATGCCTTGAGTTTTGGACAGGGACTTGTTATCACCTAGAAATAGCTCCTGTAAAAATTGGAAACCTTTTAAAGAAGTGTAACCTAGGGTTTTGCCCTAACCCTAGAAAAGCTAGGGAAAGATAATTAAAGGGTCAAATGACCTCCAAACCCTCCCAAATTTTGGTGAGGTGTCCCTGGTATAGGTATCTAGGTTTGGTTCAAATTTCAACTCATTTGGTTGAGTTTTGAATAGGAATCCTCGATACCCTAGTTTTGACCTAGTGAAGGGAAGCTTAGGGAAAAGGTACTTTTGACACTTGTGTAATCATCTCATCTCAACAGAGGTTGATATTCTGACCACTGGTTTTAAATGGTCCTAAGAACTCTCTTAGGGAAAATGGGATGGATTAGGGTGTGTTTACCCTAGGGCCCAGGTTCAAATCCTAAATGTGGACTTTGGGGGCTTGTGAAGGACATAGGGGCAAATGCCCTTGTATGGACTTGAGTTTTGGTGGAGTGGTTGCTAATTGGTATTTAAATCTCTGGTTGAAATATTAGAGAATTTAGAGGTAGTTAGGTACCTCAAAAACTAAACCCTAGTTTTAGGGTAGAAGGGCTTTTAGGTCAAATCAGTAACTTAAATTCATTTAAAAGCTATGAAACTTGGGTAGAGTGTTTCTAGGGTAGTTATGACCCTTGGATGATTTTACTAGAATTTTTGGATAATTATTTCTAGTACTTCCCTTATGAATGTGGGTATAGCCCTATTTGATATTTTATTTATTTAAGATTTATAAGTCAAATAAAACCCCATGAAACTCTGGAATTAGATGTTGTTGGTCAGTAGTAATGCTTCTGACTTTTTAGTTTAATTTTATGTTGAAGAAATCTAGTAGTTCTTTCACAAGTGTTATAAAAGGGCTTTATGGTTTTAAAATATATTATGGCTTAAATATTTTCTGGAAAATTATGAAATTTGGTAAACAGGGTTCTTAAACCAATATGTACCAGTGGGAATTTATTCAGAATTTTTGGAGTTATGAATATAGTACTTGATTCACAAGCATGATAGATTAAGAATTTAGTAAATGATTTATTGTAAATTAATTCCCTGTAGGAAAATTATGAAACTTATCTAGTACTGTTTTCATGGTGTTATTGGTACCCTGTAATTAATTCAAATTATTTGAATGAAGATTTGAAGTAGTTTATTCATTAGTCATGAAAGAAATGAATTATTGATAAAACATGATTAGGCCCCTTAGACCTTAGAGGGAAATGTCAAACCTTGGATATAACTTTTTTAGATATAACAGAATTTATTATGAATTTATTATGATTTTTACATAGCTAAAAAGTCTACTTCATGTTCAAATTGGTAGACCTTGGATTTGTAGGAAAATTAATTAATTAATTGAGAAAATGGTTATAACCTGGAATTGAATCATTTATGACATGATAGGACCCCAGTAAATAACTTAGGTCATTCGGATGAAGACACAAAGGACATCCTATCAAGGTCATCATATAGTGTAGGCTGGTCTGTATTTAGCGTTTTCGTAAAAGATCGCATTTGGAGACAACTTAGGGCAATGTTGGAGTTTCTTAATGTGCTGATTGGGATGGATTTAGATAGGTTGTCATGGAAGGTTCTAAGGAGTGACGAGAAGTGAGTGGTTGTGGTAGAAGGAGCACGGATCTGACGAAAGATCGTCGTCCCCGTAAGAGTGAAGAGTCAAATTCACCATAGGTTTAGTTGGATGCAATTTATTAAGGGATAGAATAAGGGAAAAACAACCAATAACAATAAGTGCCTTGCGAAAGGGAACTTCGGGCCATAATGCCGCCGTCTTGGTTCCTAGTGCCTATTGAGAGCCCCTCACAGGGCATAATCCGGAGGCAGTCCTGGGCAAACGTAAATTTTAAATAAATCCAAAGAGTAATTAGTTGAAATAGGTTTACACTTCACACACTAGTTAGATAGACATTTGGAAAAGGTTAAGCCAACCCGCGGTGCTCAAAGGGTTGAGGTTTGAATTTGAGCCGGATGGTTTAGTCTGGGGAGCTTAGTCTCGGTTTGTGGTTGAGACGGATAGTTTGGTCCGGGAGCTTTACTCTTGACTTCTTATATTAAATGTTGCATGTGCATAAATAGGAAACTTTAAGGTGGTGGGTCTTCGATATTGGGGTGTTCGATTGCACCGACACCAATATCGTTGACTCGGCAGGGTGACTAGCACTTAGCTAAGGTTAAGTCTGGCGGACCAGTCGGCAAGAGTACGCAGGAGTCCGCCTCGTGCACCAGGCGTTGAGGGCGTACGATAGGTCAGACCAGTGGTGCTTTTACTAGTTTTGAGGTGGGCGAGGCCCAACCCACCGCTTCCGTCTGCCACTACGGAGGTATCCTGGGAGGTAACGGCTCTGAAAGGGGGAACTAAAGGTTTGTGTACACAAAGTCGGGTGTGTGAGTTGCACTGCATGTACATCATTAACCCACCATATAGTTGCATACATAATCATTCATAAGAACCTTGACACCTAATGTATAAGTGGTATGGGACGCTTATACATTAGGACCTGCAAAACGACCCCTTGGTCTATAAGCTTGTGTGGGCAAGTTTTATAGATTAAGGTCAATTTAAATATTTATATAATTCTTGTGATAACCGACACCCCAACGTATAAGTGGAATGGGACATTTATACGATGGGAGCCTTGTAGAAGATCCCTTGGCTTATGTGTACTCACATAAGTGGAGGTTTAATTTCTTACTTACTTACCTTTCTGTTTTACCTATTACAACACTTATATTGCTCCCCTGTCATAACTTGCTAGTTAGTTCCACCGTCATCTGCTTTTGACTACTCTCCACTTTCATGTACTCCCCTTTCTTCCTCTCCGCTCGGTGCCTTAGGGTATGGGGGAAGGGGTGGGGGATGATAGGGCTTAGTCTTATAGACTAACGGTTTTCGGACCATAACATTTTAGGTGTACCATATGGAAGGGTCACGGGTTTTGCAGTTTCTGACGGATTTGACCCCGCGACCATGTTACCATTGTCACCAGCCGGGACATACACGGGTCAAATGCCCCTTCATGGGTGGGATCCCACCAGCTCAGCAGTCAAGAGGTCGAAGACGTAGACGCAGACATAGATTGTGAGGCGGCGACTGCAGGCCGAAAAGGAGGAAGCACCCAGAGATGCAGCACCAGCAGAGTATGGGGTCGGTGGAGATGGACCAGTCAAGCTTGGGTGCTCTCGGTTCAGTGACAGTTACGGTGACTCTTAGTTTTAGTTCAGCTTCCGTTGAGTGACCATGTAGTGAGGTGTTGTTGTACCGGGCTTAAGTCCTTTTCCTTTCAGTACTCTATTTTTACTCTGATGTTATACTGTGGACGCTCCCCTCGTGGAGTTTTTATTTATATGTGATATTATATTGTGGACTGCATTTCTCTTTATTGTTTACTTGCTACCTGATTGTAATCGAAAAGGCCGGCAGAATCGGCGCGTTGTAGTGACGACCTTCCCGGGTGCGAAGGTGTCACCGCAAAGCGGCAGTTCTGGGCATAAGACCCCGGGAAATTGGAATCGAAAAAAAGGTGGTCTTACAAGTGGTATCAGAGGGAATCACGATCGAAAAAGTAGCAGCCCACAAACCCTGGGTCACCCCCGCGCGAGTTTAGTTTGGGGACAAACTAAGCAGCGGAAGCAGTGGTGTGCCCATATGGTGATCACATATAAATTGTCCACTTCTTCAACAAATGGAATTCTTCTTTGTAGCTTGAGGCAAACCCTGCCCCCAGCAGAGAGTACCTCCGGCTGCAAAGACCTCATCTTATAATTCCTAGGTCAATGAGTTAGACTCAACTCATTAGGGCACACGACTAACCATGACGACTTATAGCATGCCCTAGTTCGAAATAGACCCTGGGTATGAACTTGTTTAAGGTAAGGATGTACCCAAACAGAATAAAAGGAAGAGTTTAACGTAAGAATGACAACCTAACAGATAAACTCAGGTGACCTTATGGTCCCTATCAAGGATTACTCAAATCAGTAGACTGCTTTAAGGAGAGTTGAGGCCAATAAGCCATTAGCAGAATGGTAGAAGATAAGTAGTCTTAACCCTCGTACATGTAACAAGATTTCTCGGAGACAACCACAAAGACAAACACCGAGGGTTGGATATGAATTCAAGTTCAGAAGATACATAGTTGGGATTGGGAACATTTTGACCCGGATAAGGTTGTCGTAAATGTGTTTCAGAGAGTTTAAGGTATATATCAACAGGTTTCAGGTTGGAACCCCAAGTCGAAGATTGATGCCCTAGGGATTGTGCACCCAGCTATGACGGATATAACATGGTAATATCAAAGATACTTAGCCCAAGGAAGATAGGGGCTTATCTTTTGTTTATTGGGGGCTTGTCTTTTGTTTATTGGGAAAAATAGGATTGACTTGGGTTTCCTTAGACCTAATTTAGAGAATGTGGCGTAATAAACATAGTGAGGTTGAATTTGATATAATTCGATGTTATTCGGGCGAAGATAAGACTAAATCGATATGTGGTATCATCGGAAGTATGATGACTCTAGGAAACTGCAAGGAGTTAGCAAACAATATATTGGAATAACGGAGACCTTAGATATAAACCGTTGGGTTGAATTGATTGATTTCTCGGGCATACTCGAAGGAATAAGACAAGGATCGTGTGGAGATTTTATAGAGCTGTGTCTACCCACACAAATGAGAAATTAATCACCGGAAGTATGTTGTTTCTCAGAACATGTACCCCCTGGAGTGAATAAAAGTTTCATGGATTTTGTGATGCACGGTGAGGTCCGTCAGTTGTGGAAGGCTATGTGAAAGAGTTTTTGGGAAACTATTACAGCCACTTCCGATGTCGGAGTGGAAGTTTGAAGACATCGCGATGGACTTTATTCATGGACTTCCCCGATCACGGACGGGAAACGATTCTATCTGAGTAATCGTTGACCGACTGACGAAGTGGCTAGGTTCATCGCGATCAGTAAGGATGACTCTGTTGGGGTTTTGGTTCGGATGTTCGTGGAGCAGTTTATTCGTACCATGGAGTGCCCAGGATGATCGTATCTGATCGAGATGGTCCGTTCACATTCAGAGAGTGGAGATCAGTGCAGTCTTACCTTGGCACACGACTAACCTTCAGTACGGCCTTCCATCCCCAGACTGACGGGCAGACGGAGCGTACCAACAGGACGCTGGAGGACTTACTGAGGCTGTGTATTGTGGATCATGGAGAGCCCTGGGAGCGGATGTTGCCCATAGTGGAGTTTTCATACAATAACAGCCATCAGTCCAGTATACGGATGGCTCCGTATGAGGCCTTGTATGGGAGGAGATGCCGGACTCCCTTATCTTGGATACATGATGCGGATCCGAAGATGCTAGATTCAGAGTTTGTTGAAGACACCGAGGCTCAGGTGCGACTGATTCGAGAAAGGATGCTAGAGGCACAAAGCAGACAGGCAAAGTATTATGACGCTCGGCATCGTCTAGAAGAGTTTCAGGTTGGGGACCGGGTGTTCTTGAAGATCCGGCCGATGCACGGGGTTTCACGAGTATGTGGTCGGCGGAAGAAGCTCAGTCCGAGATACATGGGGCCTTTCAGGATCCTGGAGCGGATCGGTCCATTAGCTTACAGACTGGAGCTGGCCGGCCTACACGACGTTTTCCACGTATCTTCAGTCAGAAGGGCTCTACTACGCCTAGAGCTACAGATTACCACCACTGATGGGACGGTAGCTACACATCGGTCCGTTCAGGTGGAACCGATACGGATTGACGACCGGGGGATACGGATCTTGCGCCGCAAGAAGATCTCGCTATTCAAAGTCTTGTGGAGGAATCATGGGCAAGAGGAGCATACTTGGGAACCCGAGGACTTGATGCGAGAAAAGTACCCGGAGTTGTTTTAGCCAAGTAATATCTTCTAACTTCTCAAGGTTCTTGTAATTATTTTTCTCTACTTGTTTTACACCGAAGTATCCCCTAAGATTAGAGGCTAATCCTTTGTTTATTGGGGCTAGCCCTTGTTTATTAACCTTGGTTAAGCAATTCAACCCTCGTGGGATGTTACAAGCTTAAGATAACCCGGTAGAAAAGCTCCTATAGACTTAACCTTAATTTTGGGGACGAAATTTTTGTTTCATTTATTGGGATTTATAACATCCCATTTTCAAATTAGACCCCCCTTAGGAGTGACTTGAACATGCCTAGGTCATAACAAGTCCTAGGTTGAACCTAAGAGGTCAAGTGACCCAATTAGTTAGTTGAGACTCACTTAGGCTACAAATAGTAAAATCTTAAAACCCTGATTTTTGGTGGCCTAGTGGGTTCAATCTGACTCCAAGGCATTCCTAGACCTAATATGAGTCAATGGGTCACCAAGGACCCATTGGGTGCAAACCTAGTGGCTAAGTTGACCCAAGTCAACTTAAGCCCTAGTTAGGCCAAAGTAACCCTGCCCTGGATCAACTCACCATCTTTATGCCAAGTCTACCCTACCTAACCATGCCTAGGCCTTAGGGGAGGTCAATGGGTCCCTAGGGGTCCATTGATGTTGACTCCGAAGGTCAAATTAACCAAGTCAGCCATAAACCCTAGGCTAGCCAACTTGTTGACTAGGAGAGAGAAAGTGTGAATTAAGGGTATTTTCATGGTAGAATGGTGAGCCCCCTTCTCATATGGCATTTAAGGATTTAATATTCATTTTATGGGCTGCCTTTTGGCTTCTAGGGGAAGAGAATTCGTGAGGGTGGCTAGGAGAGAGAAAGAAGTAAGGAAGAGGCTAAATTTAGGAGAGAGAAAAGGTGGTGGAAGTGAAGGGTTGGATTTAGAGAGTGGGGAGGCATGGAGCTCGGCCAAAGAGGGGCCAACAGCCACCTAGAGGTTGACACCTCTTTCCCCCCACCCTTTTCCCGGCCATCAAGAGGTGCTTCCACCTTCTCTCTCCTCTAACCACCCCCCCCCCCCCCACATGAAGAGGTGCCTTGGCTCTTGAAGAAAACCGCCCCCTCTCCTCCTCTCCCCCTTATATACTCACTTAGGAGAGAGGGGAGACCCATTTCGAAATCAGAGAAGGAGGATAGAACCCTTGCCGGAGCCACCAAGGAGAGGAAACGCCGCAACCCCCACCACCGCCGCCACCATGCATTCCCGCCGGTTTATTCGCATCCAAGCCCTAACTCAGGTCCTGCCTCACCTCTTCTCTCATGTTTAGATCCTAGAATTGTTTAGGAGTTGAGTTCATGCTCAAACGAACCGGAGCAAAATCTTAAAAAATTCAGAAATCTCCATTTTTATGGAGTTTTTGGTGGGCTCGGGTAGGGCGGCGCCGCCACCTCCGGCCGCCCTAGCCACCGGAAAGGTTAGCCCCCACCACCGGGAACATGTAGGAGTTGATTCCCGGTGGTGGCGCCGCCCCTAATGGCCGGGAACAGCCCCGTGATAACCACTTCTCACGGGTTCTGGTTCAGGCCATTTGGAGAAGATGAAGTACAGCTCCCGTCGGATCTGCTTTAAGATCCGTGCAACCCTAGATTATGATTTAATGATTATTTATATTCAAATTCTGTATTTAATTTAAACAGTTTACCTGTAAATTAAATTTAGGCCCCTTATGGGCATCACATGAAAACAAGTACAACATGAACGTTGTAGGTCTTTTGAATACCTACAATTTGATATGTAGTGGTTAAAAATTGGATGAGGGGACTGCCCTGTAGAGCCTTTTTAGTAAGGATATGTCCTACAACTAGGGTAGATTTCTTCTAAAAATTATTTAGGCCCTTTAGGTGCATGTTCATCAAAAATGATCAACATAAATGTTGTAGGCATTTTTATTATCTACAGTTTGATATGTAATGGAAAATTGTAGGACAAGTATACTGACCTATAGGGCCATTTTTCTAGGGTAGGTCCTACAAATAGGACAGATTTTTGAATAATTTCCTACACCTAATCCTTGGTCCAAATGCCTTGAGTTTTGGACAGGGACTTGTTATCACCTAGAAATAGCTTCTGTAAAAATTGGAAACCTTTTAAAGAAGTGTAACCTAGGGTTTTGCCCTATCCCTAAAAAAGATAGGGCAAGATAATTAAAGGGTCAAATGACCTCTAAACCCTCCCAAATTTTGGTGAGGTGTCCCTGGTATAGGTATCTAGGTTTGGTTCAAATTTCAACTCATTTGGTTGAGTTTTGAATAGGAATCCTCTAAACCCTAGTTTTGACCTAGTGAAGGGAAGCTTAGGGAAAAGGTACTTTTGACACTTGTGTGATCATCTCACCTCAACAGAGGTTGAGATTCTGACCACTGTTTTTAAATGGTCCTAAGAACTCTCTTAGGGAAAATGGGATGGATTAGGGTATGTTTACCCTAGGGCCCAGGTTCAAACCCTAAATCTGGACTTTGGGGGCTTGTGAAGGACATAGGGGCAAATGCCCTTGTATGGACTTGAGTTTTGGTGGAGTGGTTGTTAATTGATATTTAAATCTCTGGTTGAAATATTAGAGAATTTAGAGGTAGGTAGGTACCTCAAAAACTAAACCCTAGTTTTAGGGTAGAAGGGCTTTTAGGTCAAATCAGTAACTTAAATTCATTTAAAAGCTATGAAACTTGGGTAGAGTGTTTCTAGGGTAGTTATGGCCCTTGGATGATTTTACTAGAATTTTTGGATAAATATTTCTAGTACTTCCCTTATTAATGTGGGTATAGCCCTATTTGATATTTTATTTATTTAAGATTTATAAGTCAAATAAAACCCCATGAAACTCTGGAATTAGATGTTGTTGGTCAGTAGTAATGCTTCTGACTTTTTAGTTTAATTTTATGTTGAAGAAATCTAGTAGTTCGTTCACAAGTGTTATAAAAGGGCTTTATGGTTTTAAAATATATTATGGCTTAAATATTTTCTGGAAAATTATGAAATTTGGTAAACAGGGTTCTTAAACCAATATGTACCAGTGGGAATTTATTCAGAATTTTTGGAGTTATGAATATAGTACTTGATTCACAAGCATGATAGATTAAGAATTTAGTAAATGATTTATTGTAAATTAATTCCCAGTAGGAAAATTATGAAACTTATTTAGTACTGTTTTCATGGTGTTATTGGTACCCTGTAATTGATTCAAATTATTTGAATGAAGATTTGAAGTAGTTTATTCATTAGTCATGAAAGAAATGAATTATTGATAAAACATGATTAGGCCCCTTAGACCTTAGAGGAAAAAGTCAAACCTTGGATATAACTTTTTTAGATATAACAGAATTTATTATGAATTTATTATGATTTTTACATAGCTAAAAAGTCTACTTCATGTTCAAATTGGTAGACCTTGGATTTGTAGGAAAATTAATTAATTAATTGAGAAAATGGTTATAACCTGGAATTGATTCATTTATGACATGATAGGACCCCAGTAAATAACTTAGGCCATTCGGATGAAGACACAAAGGACATCCTATCAAGGTCATCATATAGTGTAGGCTGGTCTGTATTTAGCGTTTTCGTAAAAGATCGCATTTGGAGACAACTTAGGGCAATGTTGGAGTTTCTCAATGTGCTGATTGGGATGGATTTAGATAGGTTGTCATGGAAGGTTCTAAGGAGTGACGAGAAGTGAGTGGTTGTGGTAGAAGGAGCACTTATCTGACGAAAGATCGTCGTCCCCGTAAGAGTGAAGAGTCAAATTCACCATAGGTTTAGTTGGATGCAATTTATTAAGGGATAGAATAAGGGAAAAACAACCAATAACAATAAGTGCCTTGCAAAAGGGAACTTCGGGCCGTAATGCCGCCGTCTTGGTTCCTAGTGCCTATTGAGAGCCCCTCACAGGGCATAATCCGGAGGCAGTCCTGGGCTAACGTAAATTTTAAATAAATCCAAAGAGTAATTAGTTGAAATAGGTTTACACTTCACACACTAGTTATATAAACATTTGGAAAAGGTTAAGCCAACCCGCGGTGCTCAAAGGGTTGAGGTTTGAATTTGAGCCGGATGGTTTAGTCCGGGGAGCTTAGTCTCAGTTTGTGGTTGAGACGGACAGTTTGGTCCGGGAGCTTTACTCTTGACTTCTTATATTAAATGTTGCATGTGCATAAATAGGAAACTTTAAGGTGGTGGGTCTTCAATATTGGGGAGTTCGATTGCACCGACACCAATATCGTTGACTCGGCAAGGTGACTAGCACTTAGCTAAGGTTAAGTCCGGCGGACCAGTCGGCAAGAGTACGCAGGAGTCCGCCTCGTGCACCAGGCGTTGAGGGCGTATGATAGGTCAGACTAGTGGTGCTTTTGCTGGTTTTGAGGTGGGCGAGGCCCAACCCACCTCTTCCGTCTGCCACTACGGAGGTATCCTGGGAGGTAACGGCTCTGAAAGGGGGAACTAAAGGTTTGTGTACACAAAGTCGGGTGTGTGAGTTGCACTGCATGTACATCATTAACCCACCATATAGTTGCATACATAATCATTCATAAGAACCTTGACACCTAATGTATAAGTGGTATGGGACGCTTATACATTAGGACCTGCAAAACGACCCCTTGGTCTATAAGCTTGTGTGGGCAAGTTTTATAGATTAAGGTCAATTTAAATATTTATATAATGCTTGTGATAACCGACACCCCAACGTATAAGTGGAATGGGACATTTATACGATGGGAGCCTTGTAGAAGATCCCTTGGCTTATGTGTACTCACATAAGTGGAGGTTTAATTTCTTACTTACTTACCTTTTTGTTTTACCTATTACAACACTTATATTGCTCCTCTGTCATAACTTGCTAGTTAGTTCCACCGTCATCTGCTTTTGACTACTCTCCACTTTCATGTCCTCCCCTTTCTTCCTCTCCGCTCGGTGCCTTAGGGCATGGGGGAAGGGGTGGGGGATGATAGGGCTTAGTCTTATAGACTAATGGTTTTCGGGCCATAACATTTTAGGTGTACCATATGGAAGGGTCACGGGTTTTGCAGTTTCTGACGGATTTGACCCCGCGACCATGTTACCATTGTCACCAGCCGGGACATACACGGGTCAAATGCCCCTTCATGGGTAGGATCCCACCAGCTCAGCAGTCAAGAGATCGAAGACGTAGACGCAGACATGGATTGCGAGGCGGCGACTGCAGGCCGAAAAGGAGGAAGCAACCAGAGATGCAGCACCAGCAGAGTATGGGGTCGGTGGAGATGGACCAGTCAAGCTTGGGTGCTCTCGGTTCAGTGACAGTTACGGTGACTCTTAGTTTTAGTTCAGCTTCCGTTGAGTGACCATGTAGTGAGGTGTTGTTGTACCAGGTTTAAGTCCTTTTCCTTTCAGTACTCTGTTTTTACTCTGATGTTATACTGTGGACGCTCCCCTCGTGAAGTTTTTATTTATATGTGATATTATATTGTGGACTGCATTTCTCTTTATTGTTCTACTTGCTACCTGATTGTGATCGAAAAGGCCGGCAGAATCGGCGTGTTGTAGTGACGACCTTCCCGGGTGCGGAGGTGTCACCGCAAAGCGGCGGTTCTGGGCATAAGACCCCGGGAAATTGGAATAAAAAAAAAGGGGGTCTTACATGGCGGGCTGGCTATCCTGCACAGTTCGCGGCAGACTGGTTGTGTATCCGCGACTTGCGAATACACTTGGTGATCGCCGCGATATGGGGTGGTTATTCTAGCGGCTGGGGAGATGACCACACTCCTCATCATGCCTATAAATAGGACCCCTTGTCACTGTTGGAATTACCGTGGTGATCTAGAAGTGGTCAAACATGTAATCTCACTGCCAATGCGATATGAGCCTGCAGGGTCGCACATAAGAGCATGTGGAGAAATTGGAATATTGATTGTGTTGGTAAAGGTTACCAATCACCATACAAAATGGGGTCAGGCAAATGTTGCCAGAGAGATTCGTCGAGAATGGTTCGACGAGGGTCGTCGAGTATGACTCGGCGACTAAAGCCAATTCGTCAAGAGTCGACGAGAGTCGTCGAGTATGACTCGACGACTAAGGCAAAATCGTCGAGAGTCGTCGAGTATGACCCGATGACTAAGGCAAAATCGTCGAGATTCGTCGAGTATGACTCGCCGACTAAGGCATAATCGTCGAGAATCGAACTGTTCGATTCTCGTTGATTCTCGCCGATTCTCGCCGATTCTCGCCGACTGATTCTGGCCGAATCTGCAGGTGATTCTCGCCGACTGATTCTCGCAGAATCTTCAGGTGATTCTCGCCGACTGATTCTCGCCGAACCTGGAGGTGATTCTCGCCGAACAGTCCAGATACCCTAGCTTGGGTGGTCTGCGGACAGCGGTGTTCTTTGGACTGTTTATGCCTTTGGTATAAATAGGGGACTTAGGGTTTTGGGAAGAGAAGAATCGGGTTTTTCCTGTAGCCGGATCGAAGCTGACGGAAGAGTTCCGCCGATCTCCCGATCCGCCGAATACCAAACCCCGCCGGACGGAATCGTTCCGCCGCCTCCTGTTCGCTCCGCCGTCGACCTCGTCTCCGGCGACCGTCGCCGGTCTTGCTTTCTCTAGCGCGGACCTAGCAGTCTATGGGAAGTGCAAAGGTGCGGTTGGTCTTCCTCCCAACCCTTCGTGCGACGAAGCTCGGGGTTCTCCCGCTCGTGTGGATTTCTGCAAAGACGTGGACGTTATTCCACGTAGAACTCGCCACCGACGAGGACTCGAAGCTTGGAGCATCTCCGTTGAGTTGTGACTCAACGCCACTAAGGTAATTTTTCCTAGTTATTTGTTAACTTCTTGATTCAACTTTCATGGCCCGATCCCATCTCTTTTGGGTTGTCTTGATGTTTTATTCCTTCCGCTGTGTGCACAAGCGTTGTGCCATCCTCATAGAGAAACCCAACAGTGGTATTAGAGCTAGGTTTCGGCCATGATTGTTGTTTTGGAAGTTAGGTTTTTCCAGTGCGTGTAAACCTAGGAATTTAGAAGTGTTCTAAATGTCTAGATTTAATCCTGGATCATCAATTGTTGATGGTTTTCCAAGGGAGATCGGTGGGCCCTATAACCCACAGGTTAGGGGCTCTGCCCCTTGGAACCCTGCCAGGAACGTCTGGGATTTCGTGGTAATTTCTAATTGTTAGAAATTATTGTCTCCTTAGTAGTAACCGTCCCTCGAGTGGTTAATGAACAAGTGTATTGTTTTGGATTTTGAATCCAACAATGAGAGACGAGCTTGTCTACTGCTTTAAGTTGAGTTGTCTTTGCTTTTGTCCAATGCATGTAAATATGAAGATTTGGAAATGTCCGGATGTTCAGATTTAGCCCTTCCCTCTATCAAATGTTGATAGTGTTAGGTTGTGCACATAAGGGATGCATGTGGCTTTTAGAAATATGTTTTTCTGTGGATGTGCACAATGATCAAATGTTGATCATGGTTAATTGTTAACCTATAATAAAAAATCCCTTCATCAAATATTAAGTGTTCGGATGCCTTCCGATGGATGACACTCTTCCTGCCTCGATCGATGAAGTGTGGGCATGCCAAAGCAAGGTGCATTAATCTATCTTGGTAAGGGTGCGAGTGGAAATTGTGATATCCCAATATCGACATCGGGTCACGCTTAACTAGGTGCCCTCAAAGGTTGAGTGTCTAGAGGCCTAGGGTTGGCATGCACCATATGATGGATGTGAATAAGGAGTTATTCACCAACCATACAAGAATTGCATGAGGATGCAATTGGCAAGCGTTGCCTACCTAAATAACCGCATTGTGAGAGGAAAGCCAAAGCTGACTCATTGTGATGGTAAAATATGGATCTTATCCACTAAGAGAGTAGCTCGCATGAACTCTCCGAATTGATAGTGAGGGCTATTATTTCTAATAAAATAGTGGGAGTTTTAATTGAAGTCCATATTAAAAATAATAAATTGTATTTTGAAATTTTGGTACTGATATTATTCTGCATGAATTCTTGTAGAATTCCATGGCAAGTGGTTCACACTCCACTCTGTCTCTGAGAGCCATCCTTTAGAAGGATAAGCTCAGTGGGACTAACTACATAGACTTGTACAGGAACCTGAGAATTGTTCTCAGGCAAGAGCGAAAGCTCTATGTCTTGGAAGAAGAAGCCCCTGAGGTGCCGACAGGGAATTCTTCCCGTGCTGATAAAGATACTTATAATAAGTATACTGATGACGCTTTAGACGTCGAATGCCTTATGCTTGCCACCATGAACTCTGAACTTCAGAAGCAACATGAGAACATGGAGTGCAAGGAGATTGACGAGCATCTCAAGAAAATGTTTCAAGGGCAGGCTTGTCAAGAAAGGTTTGACGTCACAAAAGCGTTATTTCAGTGCAAGATGGGAGTTCGAGACTCAGTAGGGACTCACGTACTCAAGATGATTGGGTATATAGAGAACCTTGAAAGGCTGGGTTTTCCTCTAGGTCAAGAGGTTGCCACAGATCTGATCCTGCAATCGTTGCCGGACAGTTATGAGCAGTTTGTCTTGAACTATAACATGAATGAAATAGACAAGACACTGCCCGAGCTCCTAGGCATATTTAGAACTATCGAGATCAATATGAAGAAGGCCAAGCCTGCCAGCCCCATACTGATGGTGCATAAGGGCAAAGGCAAGGCCAAGGGCTCTAAGAAGACGAAGGTGGGACTTAAGTCACATCTCGAGCCCAAGTCTTTTGCACTTAAGAAAAAGAAGAGCACGGTGAAGGAAGGGAAATGCCACCACTTTGTCAAGGCTGGTCATTGGAGGAGGAACTGTCCTTCTTACATTGAGGGTCTGTTGAAAATGAAGGGAGGTATGACTTCCGCTTCAAATATTTACGTTATAGAAATAAACCTCTCTGCTCCTTCATCTTGGGTATTAGATACCGGATGTGGTTCTCACATTTGTACAAATGTGCAGGAACTGGGAAGGAGAAGATTGCTGAGTAAAGGGGAGGTCGACCTGTGTGTCGGCAATGGAGCAAGAGTTGCTGCTGTAGCCGTAGGGGTTTACCGTCTTTCTTTGCCCAATTGGCTTGTAATAGAACTAGATAATTGTTATTTCGTTCCGGCCATAACTAGAAATATTATATTCATTTCATGCTTGGACATGATTGGATTTTCTTTTATAATTAAGAACAACTGTTGTTTATTTAAGAATGATGTTTGTTATGCTGTAGCCCAATTGTTTAATGGTCTTTATGTTTTGAACTTGGACCATCAGATCTATAATGTATAAAATAGTGAAAGACTAAGAACAAATGACTCAAACCCTACATATCTCTGGCATTGTCGTTTGGGCCATATAAACGAGAAGCGCATATCCAAGCTCCATAAAGATGGACTTTTGCACTCATTTGATTATGAATCATTTGAGCGATGCGAATCTTGTTTGTTAGGCAAGATGACTAAAGCCCCTTTCACTGGTTATACTGAGAGGGCTGAGGATCTCTTGGGGGTTGTACATAGTGATGTATGCGGACCCATGAGCTCCATGGCTAGAGGTGGGTATTTCTACTTCGTTACATTTACTGATGATTTCAGTAGATACAGATATGTGTATCTTATGAAGTGCAAATCCGAGACCTTTGAAAAGTTCAAAGAGTTCAAGAATGAAGTAGAAAACCAGTTGGGTAAAAGGGTTAAAGCACTCCGATCTGATCGAGGTGGCGAATACCTGAGTCATGAGTTCCGTGATCATCTAAAGGAGTTTGGTATTGTATCACAGCTCACTCCACCTAGAACACCACAGCATAATGGTGTGTCTGAGAGGAAAAATCGTACTTTGTTAGACATGGTATGTTCGATGATGAGTCATGCAGACTTGTCTGTTTCCTTTTGGGGTTTTGCTTTAGAGACTGCTGCAATGACACTGAATCGCGCTCCAACGAAAACGGTTCTGAAGACACCATATGAGATATGGACTGGGAAACGTCCTTGTATGTCGTTCATTAAAATTTGGGGCTGTGAGGCATACGTGTGACGTCAAATGCTGACAAACTGGAACCAAAATCAGATATATGTTATCTGGTGGGATATCCTAAGGAAACGAAAGGGTATTACTTTTACCTACCGTCTGAGGGCAAAGTGTTTGTCGCAAGGACTGACGTGTTCTTGGAGAAAGAGTTCTTATCAAGAAAGACTGAAAAGGTAGAACTTGAAGAAGTTCAAGAACCATAAATAGTGAATGAACCGGAGTTGGATTCTGAGACAGGACTACAAGATGTTGTAGCTAGAGAACCTGCTCAAGAAACACAAGTCCTACGTAGATCTGGTAGACCGAGATTTGAGCCTGAGAGATATGGATTTCTCATGTCTCAAATATGTAATGTGTTTCTTATGGATCATGATGATGAACCATCAACCTACCAAGAGGCTATGAATGGACCGGACTCCGACAAATGGCTTGAGGCTATGAAATACGAAATGGACTCCATGTATGCAAACCAAGTTTGGAACTTGGTGGAACCACCTGAAGGGGTATGACCCATAGGGTGCAAGTGGGTCTTCAAGAAGAAGACCGACATTGATGGGAATGTACAGACATTCAAAAGGCGACTGGTGGCTAAGGGTTTCAAGCAAATTCATGGTATTGACTATGATGAGACCTTTTCCCCTGTTGCCATGGTAAAGTCCATAAGGATACTGCTTGCTATTGTTGCGTATTATGACTACGAGATCTGGCAGATGGATGTTAAAACGGCTTTCCATAATGGAAACCTCCTTGAGGAAGTGTACATGACACAACCCGAGAGTTTTGTATCCCCAAATGAAGCCACTAAAGTATGCAAGCTGAATAGGTCCATCTATGGACTGAAGCAGGCCTCTCGAAGTTGGAATCTTCGTTTTGATGAGAAAATCAAAGAGTTTGGTTTCATCAAAAATGAAGATGAGCCTTGTGTTTACAAGCAAATCAGTGAGAGCATTATAGTCTTCCTGATATTGTATGTAGATGACATACTATTGATTGGGAATGACATTCCTACCCTGAAAGTTGTTAAGAACAACCTAGGGAACTTCTTTTATATGAAGGACTTGGGTGAAGCGACTTACATACTCGGTATTAAGATCTATAGAGATAGAACAAAGAAGTTGTTGGGTTTGACCAAGAGTACATACATCGAGAAGGTGTTGAAGCGGTTCAACATGCTTGAGTCCAAGAAAGGATTTTTACCCATGTCTAATGGTGTGAATCTCTCTAAGGACCAGTGTCCAAAATCTTTTGAAGATAAGGAACGCATGAAGTTGACTTCATATGCTTCGGCAATTGGATCAATCATTTATGCAATGTTGTGTACTCGACCCGATGTCTCTTTTGCTTTGAGCATGACTAGCAGGTATCAGTCAGACACCGGTGAGTGTCACTGGATTGTAGTCAAGAAAATCCTGAAGTACTTGAGAAGGACAAAGGATGTGTTCTTGGTGTATGGTAGAGAGGAAGAGCTCGTTGTAAATGGTTACACAGATGCTAGCTTCCAAACTGATAGGGACGACTCAAAGTCTCAGTCTGGTTTTGTGTTTTGACTTAATGGAGGAGCTGTGAGCTGGAAGAGTTCCAAGCAAGAGACAGTTGCTGATTCTACAACAGAGGCCAAGTATATCGCTGCAGCTAACGCAGCGAAGGAGGCTATATGGATTAGGAAATTTATCGGCGAGCTTGATGTAGTTCCTAGCATTGTTGGTCCCGTAGTTCTCTACTGTGATAATAATGGTGCAATTTCACAATCTAAGGAACCTAGATCCCATCAGCGCTCCAAGAACATACTTCGGCGGTTCCATCTTATTCGTGAGATTATCGAACGAGGAGATGTGAACATTTGCAGAGTGCCGACTGAGGAGAATATTGCGGATCCACTGACAAAGCCTCTCGCATAGAGAAAGCATGATGGTCATACTAGATCAATGGATATACGATACCTAAATGATCAACTCTAGTGAGAGACTTGTGGGTTGCATGTAAACATATATTTTGTTGGCTGTTTATTGTTTATTCATATGATGAATTGTGTACCAATATTTTTCTTTTACAATTAATGGCAAGTTCTTTTATTATGGTTTCTCTATGTGATAGTTAAATGTTAACATAATAAATACCCTTAGAATGTTTGCTTAAATAGGACATCAAGTACGAGACTTGAATGTGAGAGCCTATGATTTATTTGAAGATTCATTCTTAAAAGGTCCCTTGTCGTTATATCATCATAGAAACTAAGGGTGATGATGATACATTAAGACTAGCATGTGTGTTGACTGATGACCATTTCTCATAGGTCATGATATTGTGATATCAAGTCATCACGTGGGTACTTGTTAATGAACAAGTTGTACTGGACAGACCCGACCTGAGACTACTTTGTGGATTGTTAT
The DNA here is from genome assembly GCA_039513925.1 of Platanthera zijinensis. Taxonomy (NCBI): domain Eukaryota; kingdom Viridiplantae; phylum Streptophyta; class Magnoliopsida; order Asparagales; family Orchidaceae; genus Platanthera; species Platanthera zijinensis. The sequence goes on from CM077091.1 coordinate 86,965,762, forward strand.
CTAATCGTGTCATGAGTAGGTCTCAATTGACAATGGTGTTGTGGTCCTTTGACCTGAAGTCACAGCATTCATCAAGTGAGGAAGAGCGTGCTTTGATGCCATCTAAAGTCTTCCTTGAGAAAGGTTGATGATAAGGGTGGTTGTTAGGCACGTTACGAATCTTTTGGGTGTTTGTGTGTGAGCAGATATGGGATTTGTCCTCCTATATGACAGGAGTTGCATCCATAGGCCCCTTGATGGAACTGGACTGAGAAATGCATGACCATGCTTGGTTGAGTCAATATGTGATATTGGACTCACCATTCTCTGGAAGTCCGTTCTAGATCAAGAAACTTGGATTGAGTTATTATGAGGGTGACACGGTCCATGCCTCTAGTTCTTTCCGGATGTAAGGGACAAAGACAATGCTGGGACATTGTTCATTAAGGCTTATGAGTTATGAACTCTTATTGCATGGGGAGCAATGATGCAATGCTAGATGTCGCTCATTGTTTGTGAGGTTTTTTGGTTTGATACTTTCAATATCAAGTGGGAGACTGTTGGAATTACAATGGTGATCTAGAAGTGGTCAACCATGTAATCTCACTACCAACACGATATGAGTCTGCAGGGTCGCACATAAGAGCATGTGGAGAAATTGGAATATTTATTGTGTTGGTAAAGGTTACCAATCACCATACAAAATGGGTCAGGCAAATGTTGCCAGAGAGATTCGTCGAGAATGGTTCGACGAGGGTCGTCGAGTATGACCCGGCGACTAAGGCCAATTCGTCGAGAGTCGATGAGAGTCGTCGAGTATGACTCGACGACTAAGGCAAAATCGTCGAGAGTATGACTTGACGACTAAGGCAAAATCGTCGAGAGTCGTCGAGTATGACTCGCCGACTAAGGCATAATCGTTGAGAATCGAACTGTTTGATTCTCGCTGATTCTCGCCGATTCTAGCCAATTCTCGCTGACTGATTCTCGCCGGCTGATTCTCGCCGAATCTGCAGGTGATTCTCGCCGACTGATTCTCGCCGAATCTGTAGGTGATTCTCGCCGGCTGATTCTCGCCGAACCTGGAGGTGATTCTCGCCGAACGGTTAAGATACCCTAGCTTGGGTGGTCTGCGGATAGCGGTGTTCTTTGGACTGTTTATGCCTTTGGTATAAATAGGGGACTTAGGGTTTTGGGAAGAAAAGAATCGGGTTTTTCCTGTAGCCGGATCGAAGCTGACGGAAGAGTTCCACCGATCTCCCGATCCGCCGAATCCCGAACCCCGCCGGACGAAATCGTTCCACCGCTGCCTGTTCGCTCCGTCATCGACCTCGTCTCCGTCGACCGTCGCCGGTCTTGCTTTCTCTAGCGCGGACCTAGCTGTCTGTGGGAAGTGCAAAGGTGTGGTTGGTCTTCCTCCCGACCCTTCGTGCGACGAAGCTCGCGGTTCTCCCGCTCGTGTGGATTTCTGCAGAGACGTGGACGTTATTCCACGTAGAACTCGCCACCGATGAGGACTCGAAGCTTGGAGCATCTCCGTTGAGTTGTGACTCAACGCCACTAAGGTAATTTTGCCTAGTTATTTGTTAACTTCTTGATTCAACTTTCATGGCCCGATCCCATCTCTTTTGGGTTGTTTTGATGTTTTATTCCTTCCGCTGCGTGCACAAGCGTTGTGTCATCCTCATAGAGAAACTTAACAATCACATCAATTAAAAAAAAGCAAATGAACAGTAAGTGAACTCGCCGATAGTTGCTGCAGACTGGATATTATATCCGCGTGGTTTGAAGGTTGACTAGGTTGTGTTGTGCAGGTTGTGCGGATAGCGCTGGAAAGCCAGAACTTGGTTTTGACTGCGGTCAGGGAAAATGCAAACTCTTCGGTTAGCAACAGACGGTAAGCAACATGTCACAGATAGCGACCAGACAGTCTTCTCTTCGGCAACTAGTTTCCCAGTTCAACAAGTTATCCGCTTCAGGCATCTTGCTCAGTTCGGCAGTAACAGATCATGCGGTCAGGCGGCTAGGCGACCTTGCGGTTAGGCGCCTTGCTAATCGGCGAGTAGAGTTCCTTCTTGCATTGGAATAACGGGCAACCCGTGCGGCTTGGTTGCGGTCTTGCGACTAGGCGGGTTGGATAGACTCCGTAGTGCAGCAGTAGAGCCGACGATTAACTCTTGAGTCCGCGCGGTTTGGTTTTGCCTTGTATTGTTTTTATTTTTTCCTTTGAGTACATTGGCAAATCATGTCTCACTATGTATGTCTCGCCTTGTAAAGATTGTTTAGTACAAAATTCCTTCTCTTCTGGTTTACATCTAGTTTATTTGATCTTGGATAGGTTGAGTGTTCCTGCGCCTTGTTTCTCGTCTTCCGCTATATCAAATTTTAACATGGTATCAGAAGGAACAGAGGCTTGTGCAGTGGATCAACCGGCAGTTTGCTTCAGTTCTTCTATGAGTCTAAGTGAACTAGGGTTAAGTTCAATGGAAGGTGATTTAGCAAGGGATCTTGGAATGAAGCTTTTTATATGGACTAACTTTGGAAAGTGGAAGTCGTGTATGGAAAGCTAACTTCTTGGTGAGGACCTTTAGGATGTGGTTTGCGGAGACAGAAGGCAAGTGGTTAGTACTGGCAATGTTGAAGTGATGAGAGTTTGGAAGGAGACAAATGCGAAAGTAGAGTTTATTCTCAAGCAGGTTATTTCATCGGAAGTCTTGGACCATATCGGCGGATGTCGGTCAGTTGCGGAGATTTGGACTTCCCTCGATGGGTTGTTCAACGGGGAGGTGAAGTTGGTTGCTGAGGTTGGTCCTCTACTTCTGATCTGCAAGAAAGGAGTGTTTCTCCTAGGCGTGATGAGAAGAGGAAGGAAGGACCAAGCTGCTATAAATGCAAGTATCCTGGTCACCTCAAGAAGGAGTGTAAGGTTGTCTTGCACTCGGTGAACGTTGCTCATGTTGGGAGTAAGGAGAAGAACTTTGTTGGGTCATCAACAAATTCTAATGTTGATCGGTTGAAGGCTAGTGATAGTGCAGCTATCTGGCATGAATGACTAGGGCACATGGGGATGGACAAGAAGAAAACAATGGCGGTGAGAAGCCTTGTGAGACGCTTGCCTAGGATGTCATCCTTCGGCGACGGTCAAGCTTGCGCGGGATGTCAACACGGTGAAGCTTATCGCTACATGTTTGATAAGGCGCAGTCTTGGTGTAAGGCACCATTGGAGTGTATCCATGGTGATCTGGTGGGACCGACCATCACCACCAGTCTTGGAGGCAGCAGGTACATGCTGATATTGGTTGATGACTACTCGAGGTATACTTGGGTGTACTTCATGAAGGAGAAGTCGAACACGTTCCGTTTGTTTGTGGAGTTCAAGAAGCATATGGAGGGCCAGCTTGGTCTGCGGATCAAGAAGTTGAGAACAGGCAACAGAGGTGAGTTCGGCTCAACCGTGTTCTCTAACATCTACAGAAAGCATGAAATCCGAAGGGAGCTCTCTTGTGAACATACTTTAAAATAAAGTGGAGTAGCAGATCGGAAGATCCATCTCTTTATAGAGACCTGCAAGTGTTGGCTTCAGTGCAAAGGCATTCCTAAGGCTTTTTGGGCGGAAGGGATGGCCTGCGCGACACATGTCATCAATCAGATGGCTTTGAGTCCGATCAACTTGAAGACTCCGTAGGAGCTGATGTTCAGGATAAAGCCCAACGTGAAGCATCTTCAGGTGTTTGGATCTACCTGCTATATACACACTCCGGATGCTCTCAAGACGAAGCTTATCTTCGTTGGGTATGATGAGCAGAAGAGGAGATGGAGGTCTATAGATCCTGCGACGAAGAAGTTCATCGTGTCGAGAGACATTTTCTTCGATGAGCTGACGTCGTATTGGGGTAGCTCATAGGTGGAGCTAAAGGAGAGAAGGTCAGATGGTGGGCTGGAGGAGGCTGCTGCAAAGGTTCAGATGGAGCTGCCTGTGTCACTAGGAGCTCCAGGTTATTCTAGCTCCGGGGCAGAGACGTCTAGGTCAGGAAGCAGGGGGAGCGATGCTCCAGGTGCTTCTGGCTCGAAGACGGTTGCTTCTGGTTTAGGAAGCAGGCGGAGCGTTGCTCCAGGTTCTTCTTGTTCAGGTAGCAAGGGGAGCGATGTTCCAGGCAATTCTTGTTCAAGAGCGGAGGCTTCTGGTTCATGTAGCAGGGGGAGCGTTGCTCCAGGTGCTTCTGGTTCCAGTGCGATGGCTTCTTGTTCAGGAAGCAAGGGGAGCATTATTTCTGGTTTGTCCGAGAATGGAGCTGGTTCAGAAGGAGCGGCGGAGGTAGTTAGCCGTGATCAGGTTCTTCGGAGGTCGAATAGGGTCACCAACCCACCAGCTCGATATAGCGAAGGAAACACGATGTGCTTGGTCTCATGTTTCCTTATAGGCCCTCAGATCGAGCGAGTACCTTCTAGCTGTGATGACACCACTGGAGTCAAGGAGGTGAATAACACTAAGGTTGAGGAGGTGAATACTCTCAGAGGAAACGAGGCTTGGGGCCTTGTGCCCAGGATCGTTGGTGATACTCCTATGACACACAAGTGGAGGTCGAAGCTGAAGAAGAAGACGGAGGGAAGCATGACTCCCTTTGGGAGATGTTGGAGGGATCCCTCATGGTCTAGGATATGCGGGGCGAGGACTATGTCTCAGACATCTTCTAGATGGTGCTATCGGAGGGACCAAGTGCGAGGTTACAGGAACGACTGGGGTTGTTCACCACTTCTCACTTCAATGGGGAGTGTTGAAAATAGTGAAGTGAAAGTGGGGCGAGTGGGCAACCTGGGCGACCTGTCCGCATTGTCTATGCAGACAGGACTGGCGGTTAGCCAGCTCGGCAGAGCTGTTGCAGACAGCTTGTTCTTTGGCGGACTGGGATGTCTGTTCGCGCGGTCTTTGTGGATAGAGGCGGAGGCCAGCCAGGCCGGCTTATGCTCAGCAGGCAGTTGGATGCCAGAAGGTAACCAGGCAAGTAGCGTTTCTATCCGCGGAGTCCGGCAAGATGCAGACTGAGATGGAGCTCGGCAGACCGACATGGTAGGTGTCATGGTCTAGCTCTTGTGGTGCGGCTAGTGGAAGCTTCAGGGTTCGCCGGTTAGTGCGGACTAGTGCTGGAGTTCGCCGGGATTGGCGGACTGTTGCCAGTGTCCGCCAGTAAGAGCGGACTGGCCCTTGTGGCCAGTGGTGTGGACTTGGTTGGTTCTGAACCAAGTCCATATTGGCTCAGTCAGGGAGATTGCGCTGTTAAGCGCGGACTGTTTATCAGTCCGCCAAGCTCGGCAGCAGTTGCTGTGTGCCTTGGTTGCGAGCTTGGGGAATGCGGAATGGAGTTGACTCCGCAAGGCGTGCAGACTGGTGCAGTGTCCGCCAAGTTCGGCAGTTCGCTGTTGTGCCTTGGTTGCGAACTTGTGGGTGCGAACTGGAGCAGTGTCCGCTGATATGCGGACGGGAGCGGTGTCCGCTGATATGCAGACTGGAGCAATGTCCGCTGATAGACGGACAGGGTGTTGCTGCAGAGTTCTGCGGGTGGCTGTCTGGCTTGGCCTTTGGCGACAAGGCAGATAGAGGTTTCTATCCGACCTTAGTGATGCTACTTGGCGGGCTGGCTATCCTGCACAGGTCGCGGCGGACTGGCTGTGTATCCGCGGCTTGCAGATACACTTGGTGATCGCCACGGGATGGGGTGATTATTCTATTGGCTATGGTGGTGACCACACTCCTCATCATGTCTATAAATAGGACCATTTGTCACATCAATTAAAAAGAGCTAATGAATAATAAGTGAACTCGCGAATAGTTGCTGCGGACTGGATATTGTATCCGTGCGGTTTGAAGGTTGACTGGGTTGTGCTGTGCAGGTTGTGCGGATAGCGCTGAAAAGCCAAGACTTGGTTCTAACTGCGGTCAGGGACAGTGCAGACTCTGCGGTTAGCAATATGTGGTAAGCAGCAGGTCGCGGATAGCGACCAGGCGGGCTTCTCTTAGGCAACTAGTTTCCCAGTTCAACAAGCTGTCCGCTTCAGGCGTCTTGTTCAGTTTGGCAGCAACAGATCGTGCGGTCAGGCGGCTCGACGACCTTGTTGTTAGGAGGCTTGCTGATAGGCGAGTAGAGTTCCTTCTTGCATTGGAATAAAGGGCAGTCCGCGCGGCTTGGTTGCGGTCTGGCGACTAGGCGGGTTGGGCGGACTCCGTAGTGCAGCAGTAGAGCCGGCGGTTAACTCTTGAGTCCGCACGGTTTGATTTTTTTCTTGCATTATTTCTGTTTTTTCTTTTGACTACATTGACGAATCATGTCTCGTTATGTATGTCTCATCTTGTAAAGATTGTTTTATACAAGATTCTTGCTTTTCTGATTTGCATCTGATTTATTTGGGCTCGGATAGGTTGAGTGTTCCTGCATCTGATTTCACGTCTTCCGCTATATCAAATTTTAACAGGACTCAACAAAAAATCATTTTCTGCATAAATATGGATGAGTGGATATATGCATAAATGTCTTGGTGTTAACATGTGTGAATTTCTTGATGTGTTTGTGTTTATGTGTGTTTATAATAACTATACATTTTCTCGATTATGAAAAGGAGATCAAGCAGTTCACTGATTTATTTCCCACCTGAACTGATAACTATTCAAGAAGTAAATCTTACTTAAAATAGGAAAAGGAGATCCAAGGATACTGCACTAAACATGAGAATACCGATTTCCACTACCTGTACTAGAAATGAGTATACCCACATTCAGTGAACTGTTCGAAGTAGTTCACTGATTTTTGTCAACTGTTAGAAGCAGTTCACCAATTTTTTGTGAACTGTTTCCAATAAGTCACAAATTTTTGCGACCTCTAGTAGCTTTCCTATTTTATGAAATTGTTGGAGTGGTCCCGGATTGACCGAAGTCAACAGGTGTTTTAATATATATATATATATGATATAGGAATTCTGATAAGGCGGAGAAGAGAGTATTTTTTGTTTTATTTTTATGACATTTAATGTGAGTGGACACGTGGCGATATATGATTGAGTGTAATTGCCTATATATGGGCTTGTATATTGTTTTTGTAGTTGCGAAAGAATAGAAAACAGTTGGCTGAAAAAGAAGTTGGCGGTGGAATTAAATAGAGAGAGAGTTTAAGTTTTCTGTTCTTAGCTTTCGCCTATTGTGGTCCCGCAGGAATTTTATATTTTTTTCCCCGCTGCCGTGTGTACTCGCGAAACAGTTCCCGCAGGAACTTTCTCGCACAGCAACTCGCAAGTTTCTTGAGCAGCTTGCCACCAACATCATCGTCTGACGATCTCGCCCGCCGGAGTAGGCACTTGCCAAAGCTATCTCGCCGGTCTTGCACTCGCAGGAAGTCACAACGGGGATCTCGCATCTCGCCTAGGCTATGCTCGCCGGAGGTGGTCTCGCTAAAGTAGTCGACTCGCCACCAGGTCTCGCCGAAGCTAGCTCGCCGGAGAGGTCTCGCCTGGAGGCTCTTGCAATGTGTACTGTTTGAAATTTATAACAATGGAGTATTATCTTCTGTAATTTTACTTTGTTATAATAGAAGAGGAAAAGTGTGCAATGTATTCTTGCTAAGTTGTGTGTGGGTGCCCTCAATCGCTTCAAACAAGTGGTATAAGAGGGAGGTTGCGACCCTTGAAGTGCGTTGATTGGTGACACAGCGGCTAGTAGATGGGAAGTGCCATGCCGGGGCAAGTCCCCAAGCTGACCAAAACCAACTATGGGAATTGGAGTATACAAATGCGAGTACTACTCGCCTCCAAAGAATTGTGGGAGATAATGGAAGATGGTGTCGAGGTGTTTACTGTTGAAGCGGAGGCAGCTTTGACTAACGCTCAGAAGACGGCGTTGAGAGAATCGAAGAAGCGGGACAAGAAGGCTTTGTTCCTATTATACCAAGGTGTGGATGAGGCGACCTTCGAGAAGATCTCCGATGCGGGGACATCAAAGGAGGCGTGGGAAATTTTGCAATGCTCTATGAAAGGGGTTGACAAGGCTAAGAAGGTGAAGCTGCAATCCCTTCGTGTCCAATATGAAGTGATGAAGATGCAGAGTGCGGAGAAAGTTGGTGATTTTGTGACCCGTCTATGGACGCTCACAAATGAGATGAAGAGAAATGGAGAGACGATAGACGATGTCAGCTTCATGGAGAAGCTCCTACGATCTATATCTAAGAAGTTCAGGCATGTGGTAGTGGCCATTGAGGAGTCGAAGGATCTCACCGTGATGGCGGCAGATGAACTCGTTGGCTCGCTGCAAGCCCACGAGTATCGCATGTTGCAAGATGATGAGGAGTCGAGTGGCTTGGGGAAAGCACTCAATACTCAGCTTAATGTTGGAGAGACCTCAGGAAGAGGAGGAGGCCAGCGCGGCCGAGGCTACCAAGGTAGAGGTAGAGGAAGAAGAGGTGGAAGAGATTTTGGTAGAAACCAGTTCAACCAGAGAGAGGTGGAGCAACCTCAAGGTTGGAGGCAAGATGAAGGAGGAAGAGGAAGAGGCTAGGGTAGAAGCCAAGGAAGGGACCAAGGAAGAGGTCAAGGAAGAGGAAGAGGTGATATGTCCCAAATCCAATGTTACAATTGTAACAAGTTTGGGCATATGAGCTACGACTGTTGGGCTCCAAGGAAGGGAGGAGAGGCCAACCACTATGCTGAAGCAAGTAACACGGGTAGCGACCCGATGATGTTCCTAACCGTCCAAGGAGCAGGAGGTGGGAGGAACGGAGTGTGGTACTTGGATACAGACGCAAGTAACCACATGTGTGGAGAGAAGGAGTTGTTCATTAGCCTCAAACCAAATGGTGGTGATGTCAATTTTGGCGACACTTCGAAGATTTCAATGGAAGGAAGAGGAGTGATAGCAGTCATTTTGAATGGAAAGGAGGTGCATCTCAATGATGTGTTCTATGTGCCAGGCTTGAGAAGTAACATCCTAAGTCTTGGGCAGCTAGTGGAGAAGGGCTATCGTTTCCTGTTGAGGGATGACACCTTAGCTATGAAGGATCATCAAGGAAGGGAAGTAGTGAGGGTGAAGATGATGATGAATCGTCATTTTACTCTAAGGATAGATGCCAAAGAAACGGTGTGTCTAGCGAGGATGGAGGAAGAAGAGGAAGCTTAGCTATGACACCACCAGATAGGCCATCTGGGGTTCACAGGCCTGAAGTTGTTATCTCATTCCAAGATGGTAGAAGGAATACCATTGATCTCGCCTCCACAGAAGGTCTGTCAGGCATGTACCAAGGGGAAGCAGAAGAGACAAACTTTCTAGGGTATCAAGTCCCGGAGAGCGACAAGGCAGCTTGAGCTAGTTCACTCGGACATAGCTGGTCTGTTTGAGACTACCTCAGTTGGTGGGAGCAAGAACTACATTACCTTCACGGATGACTTCAGTCGGAAATGTTGGGTGTATTTCCTGAGGGAGAAGGCTGAGGCCCTTGACAAGTTTAGGGAGTTCAAGGCGATGGCTGATAAGGAGAGTGGGCAGCCACTGAAGGTGCTTAAGACAGAAAGAGGTGAGGAGTACACCTCTAGGTTGTTTGATGAGTTCTGCAAGCAGTGGGGGATCTCTCACCAGTTGACGGCGGCGTACTCACCTAAGCAGAACTGGGTGGCAGAGAGAAAAAACTTGACCATCATGAATATGGCAAGGAGCATGGTGAAGGGTCAGGGATTGCCGAAGAAGTTCTGGGCGGAGGCAGTACAGGTAGCTGTGTACTTGCTAAACCGATGTCCCGCGAAGAGTGTGAAGTACATGACCCCGTTCGAAGCATGGAGTGGCTGGAAGCCAAGCGTGAAGCACCTGAGGGTCTTTGGGTGTGTGGCTTATGCCCATATTCCGGACCAAAGGAGGAAGAAGCTGGACGATAGAAGCGAGAAGTGCATCTTCGTAGGTTACGCTCCGACGAGCAAAGCCTACAAGTTGTACAACCCGGTGACAGAAAAGGCTATCATCTCAAGGGATGTTATATTTGAGGAAGGTAATAGCTGGAGCTGGGATGAGGAGGTAAGGAGCATAAACAGGATATTCTTTGAGGATGAAGAAGAAGAGGGTGGTCAGGAAGCTGAAGCCGAGATGGTTGGAGTTGAGCCACCATTACCACCTACCGGAGAGTCAGGGGGAGCTCTCACCCCTTACTCAAGTGGAGCAAGCATGAGTGGTTGCAACTCTGGCGGAGCTAGCACTAGTGGAAGCAAAGATAACCGTCCTCAACCTAGGATGAGGAGATTGGATGAAATCTATGAGGAGACGGCACCAACACCTAACAATTTTTCTTTATATTGTCTCTTAGCAGATGTTGAGCCGTACTCTTATGAGGACGCTGTCAAAGAAAAAACTTGGAGAAAGGCGATGGATGTGGAGATCGCCTCAATCAAGAAGAATGACACCTGGAAGCTAGTGGATTCACCTGCAGGCCACAAACCCCTCGGGGTGAAGTGGGTGTATAAGGTGAAGAAGAACAAAGATGGAGGCGTGGAGAAGCATAAGGCATGACAAGTCGTAAAGGGCTACCGGCAAGTCCAAGGGGTGTACTATGATGAAGTCTTTGCCCCAGTGGCGAGGATCGACACTATCAGGTTGATCATCGCACTGGCAGCTCATCACGGATGGAAGATCATGCAGATGGACGTGGTCTCTTCCTACCTGAATGGCTACCTGGAGGAGGATGTGTACATCGAGTAGCCTCCAGGATATGTGGTGAAGGGTCAGGAGAGAAAAGTATGAGAACTGGACAAGGCTCTGTACGGTTTGAAGCAGGGGGCTCGTGCCTGGAACGGGAGGATTGATGCCTACCTCCAAAGGCACGGTTATAAGAAGTGCGCCTATGAGTATGCTTTATACACCAAGGTTGAATAGGGTAGAGACATGATGATCGTTTGTCTATATGTAGATGACATGATCTTCACCGGCAACAACCCCGCGATGTTTGAGGTGTTTAAAAGAACAATGAAGAAGGAGTTCGAGATGACGGACCTTGGTGAGCTCAACTATTTTCTGGGAGTAGAGGTACAACAGAGAGGAGACGACATCATAATCTCGCAGAGGAAGTACGTGGAAGAGATCCTGAAGAAATTCAGGATGGAGGATAGCAAGGCTATCTCCACTCCTGCAGATCCAGGGCTGAAGCTAAGGAAGGAGCGGTTGACCCCACGATGTTCAAGAGTCTGGTCGGAAGCTTACGCTACTTGACCTTCACCAGGCCGGACATCATGTACGTTGTTGGAGTTGTAAGCAGGTACATGGAAGAACCGAAGCAGGACCACTTCACGACAGCGAAGAGGATCCTAAGATATGTGAACGGGACGAGGGGACACGACCTGAAGGATTCTACTGGAAAGGAGCTGGAGTTAGTCGGGTATTCTGACAGTGACTATGGAGGTGATGTGAATGACCGGAAGAGCACTTCCGGGTATGCCTTTCATATGAGAACGAGAGTGTTCTCGTAGAGTTCGAAGAAGCAGGCTACGATTGCCTTATCATCATGTGAGGCAAAGTACATAGTAGCTGCGACATGTACTTGCCAAGCCATCTGGCAAAGGAATCTCTTGGAGGAGTTGCATCATCCGCAGGATGGCCCCATGACGATGTTTGTTGATAACATGTCTGTCATCCAGCTCGCGAAGAACCCAGTGCTATATGGGCGTAGCAAGCATATCGAGACTCGATATCATTTCCTCCGTGAGCAAGTGGAGCTGAAAACTGTTGAAGTGATATATTGCCCCACCGGAGAGCAGGTCGCGGATATTTTCACTAAGGCTTTGAATGTGAAGATGTTCGAGAAGCTCAAAGACAAATTCGGCATGTGCTGCCAAGTTTGAGGGGGAGTTTGTTGGAGTGGTCCCGGATTGACCGAAGTCAACAGGTGTTTTAATATATATATATGATATAGGAATTCTGATAAGGCGGAGAAGAGAGAGTATTTTTGGTTTTGTTTTCATGACATTCACTGTGAGTGGACACGTAGCGATATATGATTGGGTGTAATTGCCTATATATGAGCTTGTATATTCTTTTTGTAGTTGCGGAAGAATAGAAAACAGTTGGTTGAAAAAGAAGTTGGCGGTGGAATTAAATAGAGAGAGAGAGAGTTTAAGTTTTCTGTTCTTAGCTTTCGCCTATTGTGTTCCCGCAGGAACTTTATCTTTTTTTCCCCGCTGCCGTGTTTACTCGCCAAACAGTTCCCGCAGGAACTTTCTCGCACAGCAACTCGCAAGTTGTTGGAGCAGCTTGCCACCAACATCATCGTCTGCGATCTCGCCCGCCGGAGTAGGCACTCGCCAAAGCTATCTCGCCGGTCTTGCACTCGCAGGAAGTCACAACGGGGATCTCGCATCTCGCCTAGGCTATGCTCGCCGGAGGTGGTCTCGCTGAAGTAGTCGACTCGCCACCTGGTCTCGCCGAAGCTAGCTCGCCGGAGAGGTCTCGCCTGGAGGCTCTCGCAATGTGTACTGTTTGAAATTTGTAACAGTGGAGGGTTATCTTTTGTAATTTTACTTAGTTGAAATAGAAGAGGACAAGTGTGCAATGTATTCTTGCTAAGATGTGTGTGGGTGCCCTCAATTGCTTCCAACAGAAATATACTAGTCATGCGTATACTGATTTCTGCTACTTGCATGAGTCAAGAGTATACAAACTTTTAGTGAACTGTTAAAAGTAGTTTACTAATTTTTATGAACTTTTTCCAGTAAAAGAGAAAGAATGGAATATTTTCAGCCATTCAAAACAAAATTTTAGCCTACTTTGAGACTACAGCCAGTTCCTCCCTTCTCCAATGACTCCATTCATACAACTCATATTCTTACCGCACTTACAAACAGGACATACAGTCAAAGTGAATATGATCAACGTGAAAACATCTTCAACAATTCTAAAATAAATTAATTTATACAGTCGAATAGCTTGTTAACCATGGATGATGTTTGTACATGTCTAACGCAAATTTCAGAACTCTAATTGTGTTTTATTTATGTAAAAAGATTGAACAACTATTCTTCTCGAGAGCAGGCTCTTTTCTATAATCTTGCAGGCTCTGTTCTAAAGAGAGGTAGGCCTTCTATTACTTGAAATAATTGTCTTCAAATTTTATATCTTTAATTTCCCAACACAGGCCATCTTTGCTCTCATTTTTCTTATAGGAGGACCTCAAAGCCCATATTTTGATGTCATTTATTCAGAAAAAAGTGAGAAAAATAAGAAGAAGAGAATTTGGAGATGAGTGCAACTTATATTTAGTCAATTAAAAATAAGAATCTTGCACAACATAGTGATACAATAAGCTAAGTGAAGAAATAGGTTCTGGAATATTAATAATAGACAAATAAGAAGTTAAATCTAAGGGAGTAGTCCTAGTATCACCATCAACAATATTTAACTTACAGTGAACTCTTTTGACGATAATTAAATACAACATCCAAAACAATGAAAAGAAGCACCATCAACTACATTTAATAGATTAATAAAGCCGGTAAATCTAATTCAGATATGGGTTGGGTCCCACCGATGAAGCTGGAATGCTCTGCCACTTCAACAAAATGTCATAGTAAAATTTACCATGAATTATCTGTATAGAGCAATTAGAGGGACTTTCAAATTTGAGAATAAAAATTGAGCAATAACCTTCTTTTTATGAACTGAAAGTTGGGCAAATAAACATTTTGTCTACCCACAGCTCTTTACAATCTGTACCTTTAAACACCCACCTCTTCCACGAATCAAGGGGCAATTATGATTATGTCATTAAGAGAAAATATTTCTTAACAAGTAATTTAAAACTTGCACAACAATAAAATTGAAGGAGCTCATTCGTCATTGATCCGTAGCAGAGATGAGGACGCGCTTTGGGCCCGTTCGGGGCTGATTTGACAACTTTCCATACATGGCGTGCCCGGATCGACGATCGGACTCCGCGACTGCGTCCGGAGCGTCGCCGCGAGTCAAAATCTTATATTACTTTATGTTTTTTGGACTTTTATTTTATGTATTTTGAGCCATCTCCCTCCGGCCAATCATAACCGTCAAATGAGATGCCCTAGCATTTCTTTTCTTATAAATAGGGGTTATGCGGGCTGAAATGATTAATTGCAGAATTTAGAGAGTTCATTTTCGGATTCCTGCGATCCTTCCCCGTTGCCGACGCCGTGGAGCCCTAGGTGACGACTCCTAGGTGGTTTCCTTCATCCACAAGGTAATACTCATCCATAGCCTTCTCCTCCCCCCCTCTTAAACCCTCATCCACAACCCCTACAACCCACAGAACAGCAAGCCTTTTGCTGTCTAGAACGAAAATATTGTTCATTCGCACTGTTCATCCACCGGTGATGTTCATTCGTGTTGTTCATCCGCCGGTACTGTTCATCCACACTATTCATCCGCCGGTATTGTTTATCCGTCGGCCCTATACCAATCCCGCAGCCTCCTTCCCCTCCGTGGATCCAATTCCCACTGCTCCGAAAACCCTAGATCTACCTTGATCTAGTGCTACCACCCTCCGATCCATCATTTTCCCCAATATTCATCATCCTGTAGCCCGGATCCGCCGTCAAAACATCGAATCTATCCACCTACACCCCGATCCATCCCATAGTAGCTGGATCTTTCCGTTTCCGGCATATTTTCCCTCTTTTACACCATGGGCAGCCACCTCGCCATCGGCGTACCACCGGTTTCACCTCCGATCGTCCGTCTACATATCCGGCCCTTCAAATTCTACAGTGCCTCGGTTCAGCCCTCTACGTTGTGAGCATTTGTGGTATTGTATTATGTGATTTGACATGTTTCATTTGGTGTTTTATTGTACTTGCTGAGATTATTGTTGCGTGAAAATTGGTTTTATTATACTAATAATTGCAGGAGGAATTATTTGCCGCACGCTTACTTTGGCCCTCCGAATGGAGGAAACCGTTGCTTAATTGCTAAAATTAATTGTTTGTCTCCTTTTAATTATCTGCGTGGTGTTAATAATCTCATTGCTTATTTTAATTGTCGTCGTCGACCGACGATTGCATTGCATTTAGAGTAGCATTAGTGTATCACCCCTGCACCCGCACCTAGAGTCATAGTTTCTGAGCACCACTAGCCTACCCTACATCATTTTGGTATCAGAGGGCAAGGTTAGGCCATTTGCATGTTTCGTAGTGGTAGATTTTAAATAATCATTGAGTTCATTTATGTCTATTTATCGCCGTCGTTCGTCTCCTCCATCTGAATATCCTGAGTCTACCTATACCCGACCTCATAGAGCCCCTCTAGGGAGATCTTCATGTTATCATTATGATTATCATCGTTCCCCACACACCACTCCTAGAGATCGTGTCGACCCCTCGACACTATTCTATCATGCTAAAGGCGATCACCACAACGAGAGGTCCTCACGTCTTCATCATTACACCTCTCCGCAATTTCACGATGATAGAATTGAATATCGTTCAGGTCATTGCCGCTACACATCTCTTCTAGGAGAGGAACCTGAGTTTGGATATGATCGACCTCCATTGCACGTTCACAGGGCTCATACGCACCCACGATACAATCTAATTATGTTAGGAACTACCGTTTAGATGAACCTCAGGAACCCTATAGAGGTCACCATCGACAGGATCACAGTGCATGTCAAGACCCTCCTAGTGTTCCACTAATTATAACGTCCTGATTCGCGATAGGACCCTTGTGCGCGCTTTTGAGTCAGGAGAGCTTATTTAGGATCAGAGAGTGCAGGCGATCAGGCGTGCACTCGTGGAGAAAAGAGAAGTTGGGCCTGTGTAGGACACGGGTAGAGACACGGGCTTGTCCCTACCCGTGTGCATCTGCCAAAACTCAAGTGGCACTGGGTGGTCTTGAGAATGGCGTTGAGTGCCTGTTTTGAGTATGACACGGGTAGAGACAAGGGCGTGTCCCTACCCGTGTGTCGTGGCATTGAGTGGCATGGCGTTGAGTGGTAAGCAGGATTGTACAGAGAAGGACACGGGTAGAGACACGGGAGTGTCCTTACCCGTATGCCGTGGCGTTGAGTGGCATGGCGTTGAGAGGTAAGAAGGATTGTCTAGAGAAGGACACTGGTAGAGACACGGGCGTGTCCCTACCCGTGTGCCGTGGAGTTGAGTGGCATGGCGTGATTGTCCAGAGAAGGACACGGGTAGAGACACGGCCATGTACCTACCCGTGTGCGTCGAGGCAAGATCAACGAAATGTGTCCCGAGCAGGATACAAGTATAGACACGGTCAGAACCATGACTGTATCACCTGGACACGGGTACAAACACGTGCGTGTTAGTGCCCGTGTATGTGCACGAAGCGGCAGTCGAACCGTTGACGCCGTTTCGCCAAAGCAGGACACGGGTGTGTCCCTACCTGTGACGCTTCTGAATAAAAAGGAAAAATGAAACCCTAGCCGGTTTCATTCTCTTCCAAGCCACATCTTCTGGAGAAAACCTCTGGAGGAGGGAAAAACTTGCTGGAGCCAACCAAACTCCGTGAGGAATCGCCACAGCCGCCAAGGAAAAAGGGATGCCGACGAGAAGAATGACAAGATCCATGGACGGAAATGGCGGAACCGCTGGAAATGAGGTGAGCTTCCTCCCATCTCCCTTGGTTCTAGATCTATAGTTATTCTTAGGCGAGACATCGATTCAAATGAGTCTTGATGTGTGAGATGAAGGTTTCTCGGAGGGTCATGCTATAACTTGCGTTCTAAGGTTTAGTCATCTTCAACCTCCCCTTCCTTCAAAGTGATGATGGGGGTGGTTTCGTGAAGAGAAATGGCCTTAAGTGGGTGAATAAGGGTGGAGGAACTTCTGGTTGTGATTTGAGAGGATCGGCTTGAGGAGGAAGATAAACTGATGTCATTCATTCCACCTCAAGATGCGTGCAGAAATCTGCGTTCTGCACGCAGCGACCTTCTTTGCTATTTTCAGGCAAGATATGACCAGATCTGGGCTTTCAACTAAACACGAAAGACGTAGCCCTTGGAATTACCTTTCCAACGAGTGGTTACACATCTTCAGGTGAAGTCTGTAGCCATGGGAATGTCTAATCGAAGTAAAGGGTTGTCATACTAAGCGTGCAGAAATTGTATTCTGTATGCAGCAGGCTTTGGAGCCAATTTCATGTGTGATACAGTCTGATCTGGGTTGCAGACAGAACATGAAAGTTATAGCCCATGGAAATTCCTTTCCATCGAGGGGATACACACACTCACCATACTCCTGTAGCCACAGGAATCTCCGGTTGAAGTTGCTATCCAGCAGGTGTTCTGCACCTGAAATTCCTGGGTAAGTGTATAGTTGGGTTTGGACTCAGAGGAGGTTTTGTAACAATCCGACGTTAAGTTGCAGTCGATTCATAATATGCCTAATTGTGATAATTCAACGCATGATGAAATTACTGGATAGACCCCACGTAAACAAATGGTGAAATGTTATGTGGTTGAACGAAATGACTTGGTGGGGGTTAGTGAACGAAGGGTAATTAGTCGTTTAATAACAAGATTTACTAGAGCTTGGGTAATTGTTCGGTGTTGGTTGTTATGATCATGTGTTGTGTTAGATAGATAGTTAACTCATGTGCACACAAATGATTGAGTTTGGTAAAGGAGTTGTAAGTGGTGATGCTAAAGTTGTGTGACCATAGCATTAGACGTAATCATGATCTTGAAGCTTGTCATATATGGGAGTCTAAGATGGTCCATTGTATGTGGTGGTTTGCCACCTGCGTTTGTGGTAAACCCTTGAGGTTCCTTGGGCACCAGATTGTGAAAGGGTGTGAGTGCGGATATTTGATTGCACTGGTTGGTAATGTTGGGAAGAGTCATAAATAGACGGTTGGGCTTGGTCCTCGGTATTCATGTCCCGAGTCTCTTTCCGTGCCAAGTGGTCGGTTGGGCTTGGTCCTCATGCTCGGTTCCGAGGCTCCTTCCGTAAAACGATGTGGTTGTATTGCATGCGGTGTGAGTCGACACGCGGTGTCATAATCCCGGGTTAAGGATAGTGTGGCAGGTCTACAGGCTCGCCAATCATCACACTGATGGGAGTTGACAGCTAGACCTTGGGCGGTTGGTCTTGGTCCTCAGTTGTCATGTCCCGAGGCTCCTTCCGCGCCAAGTGAACGGTTGGGCTTAGTCCTCGTGCTCATTTCCGAGGCTCCTTCCGTATCACACCTTAGGCAAGTTCGGGGCTAGGATCTCGGTTCACATCTACCCGAGACACCTGCTGAGTCGTAGTACGCATGTTAGCTCTGCTGTTTTGTTCTTAGCGTTAAGGCGTACGAAGGCCTAAGATAGGCAGTGTGGAGACTAGCCTAGTAGTAGAGATGCTCGCTCCACTGTCACCGTCTGGCCATGACGGATGACGCCTGAGAGGTTAGCTACCTGCTCGAAAAGTGGGAACTACAAGTCTGTGTCGACATGACAATTACATGTGCGTGATCATGGGTGAGTCATTGCATTGCATACATGTCATTACACTTCATTGCATACAAAAGATCCTCATCGTATAAGTTTGTATTTGCACTCCTATACGATGAGTTTCTTACTACTGAATGATCCTCAACTTATATATTTGTATGAGCATTCATATAATTTGAGTTACTTTCTGTTATAGCTCTATACTCTTATGCTACTGTAAATGGTAGAATTGCTAGAATAAGATGTTGCTTATTTATTACTCTGCTTTATATTCATAGTGATATAACACCTGCTTGTTCCTATATTTCATATATATTGTACCCCGTTCCTTTCTCCACCCGGTACCGAGGAGTCGCCGGGGGAGCGGATGTGAAGCCACTTAGTCTTTATGACTAAGGGTTGCTATGTCTTCCTTTTTAGGAGGAAACCCCGGAGGCGGAGCAGCAGGTTATGCAGCTGGACAGCCATACCAGGACGATAGGGCCTGAGGGGATGGTACCGTCGGTTACTGATGTGAGTGTGTGGAGTTTTGATGTAGCCCTTGGGGCAACTATTTATGTACTCTGATTCTTGAAGCTTGATGTAGCTTCTTTATTTATGTATTTATGGACTATATGCTTTGTATGAATTTGAATTCTATGTTATATTTTGGTTGGGTTGGCAATGTATGATATTGGTTATAGTCGGCAGAATAAGCGTCTTGTGGTACAGGCTAGCCCGAGTGCTAAGGCTATCGCAATGCGACTATTCTTGGCATAAGACCCCTCTCATGCCGTGTTTTTTGTTCCGGGAGGGGGGGGGGTCTTACAAATGGTATCAGCTTGCTCTGATCTTGAATTAGAGAAGTCATATAACAATGGTGCCACCCCCGTTCAATTAGTTTGTTTGGGGACAACTGACTTAGTGGAAGCAGTGGTGTGCTCATATGTAATTCACACTAAGTATGTCCAACTTTGACCCTACGATTAGCCAACCTGACCTTAGGTACGTACCTTTGTACGTCGATCTCCTAAAGTCTGGATGACCCCAGGAACGTAAAACTGTTGTATAAAGTCTTGCGAGACCCCTAGGACAAGCACTTTTGTTTATAACAGATTTGGAGCCTAGTGCAGATAATAGACATGGAAGATTCCCTAGGGCAACCACTTTTGTTTATAGCAAACTCGAGCTTGGCGGAGATAATAGATATGGTAAAGTGGTTGGAAGTGGGTCTTTTTGGTGTTTAGACAAGCGTTAAGAGACTCACTGAAGGAGCAATTGAAGCAGGACCTAGCTCCAGGATGAGGTCTACGAGGAAGAAATTCATACGTTATAAGCATTCGTCCTTAGTCTGCCTAAGTTTGTTCTAGGAATCTGGCTTGGGCCTTCACAATTTGATACTTAGGCGTAATGGTTAGTGAGAAACCGACCTATACGTTATTCCATACTGGTGCCTCTCACTCGTTTGTGTCTGCGTACTTCAGTAAAGACCTAGAAGGAGTGCAATACTTCACTGGTATTGCTCGAAGGGTACGCCTCCCAGACGGCTCTAGATGATTGCAACCGCCAAGTGCGAATTGGAGATACTCATTGGGGGGAAAAATCTTTGATACCCCTGCCACAGTTTTGAGAATGCCGGAGTTTGACCTCATTCTAGGTATGGCATGGATGGATTGGCACCACGCAAGGATTGACTGTACGGATAAGAGGATTTCCTTGAGACATGAAGACTCTGAAGTCATCTTTCAAGGTATTAGCTTTGCACCTCGTATGACGTTATCTTCAGTCCAGACTTTAAAAGCCCATATGAAGGGGGATGAAGTTTTCATGATTTATTTTGAGCTGAAGGAATTGGCGTTGGATATCAAGGATGTGCGGGTGGTGCGCGATTTCCCCGAAGTATTTTCGGAGAAATTGCCAGGATTACCCCACACAGAGAAGTAGATTTTCAAATCAAGTTAGTACCAGGTGCCAAGCCCGTCTCCAGGACTCCTTACCGAATGGCCCTAAAGGAACTCGCAGAGTTTAGGGTTTAGTTGCAAGAACTGGTGGAATCAGGGTTTATCCGCCCCAGCTCATCACCTTGGGGAGTGATGCTAAAAGATCACGGCAGTGAACCGGTCGCACAAGTAATATAAAATGGGCGAGTTTTGCCAAGTATCAATCTCACTAGGAACACAGTAAGGTGGAGTTAATTTCGAGGAGGACTTGAGATTAAAGTCCTTAGGTTGGCGGTAACGAAAGGGGGTTTTGATTTTTGCGAAAAAAGAAAGTAAAAAGCTAACAACTACTCCTATGCAACGCCGCTATGCGATGCTTCGCCAGGCGGGATGGAAGGCTAGTCGGGCCACTATGCACCGAATCGCTAGGCAGATGGAAGAGTAGGCTAGCGGATGAGGCGGAGATAACGGCGGAAATCCTACTATGCAGGCCGTTATGCACTGCTTCACGAAGCACGCCACTAGCAATTGCTAGTGCGGCACAAAACACATTCACACCACACAAGCACACCTCAAATAGATAAGCAGGAATACTAAATCACATAGACATGATTAACTAAACATGCTAATATTCAAAATACACTTCATCAATACCAAGAAATCTACTATGCTATCAATACAAGAGGAGGTGAGTGTGCGAAATCAACCGGCTTCGAAGTCTTATTGAGGATTCACGGTTGGAATCGTCGAGTTGTCAATCTGCGTCCAAGCTCGGTCCTCAACTGCTTCCGGGGTAGAGGAGGCTGTCACTCACTCCCAATGGACCCGTCTTCTTCGTGTCACAAGCCGGTGGAGGATGGCACAAACTGCTCCAAGCTTGGTGAAAGCTAGGTCGAGATCTTCTTTGTTGGGGTTGCGGTCCGGAATCGCCCCCGCGCTGCGGTGCTATGCGGTAATGGCTTAACTGGCTGCCCCGTGGATCCGCCCGAGGACCTTTGATATAAAGATTAGTGGCGGGGTCGTTTTCGGGGGGGGGGGGATTGTTGGGGCTGCGGTCCGGAATCGCCCCCGCGCTGCGGTGCTATGCGGTAATGGCTTAACTGGCTGCCCCGTGGATCCGCCTGAGGACCTTTGATATAAAGATTAGTGGCGCCGTCCTCCATCAGTCCGGGCTTTTGGTGCGAGTGGTGGCGCTAAGTCCTCTCATTCTTGAAGCTCGTGGATGAAGGAGGAGGCCGAGAGGATGCTCCGGAGTTGATTTGGCGTTGTAAGCTTGCCCGGAGACCCTCCCTATAGTGGGCGGTGGAGAAGGAGGCGAGCTCTGCTGAAAATGGCGGAAAAACAGCGCTCCAAAAGTCGCTCTCCCGACCTATAATCGCGAGCGGTTTTTATAGGCGCGAAACAGAATTGAGCTCGCACGATCAGTGGCGCACGACCACTGGTCGTGCGCGCTGTCCGGTCGATGATCGTCCGCAAAACACCTGGAAACCTGCAGCTTGCCGAAGAAGTCAGAGAAATAAGCGCACGAGCAAAGGCGCACGATCAGTGATCGTGCGAGGCATGGTCAGTGCTCGTGCGATAGCGGAGACAGGGATTGCATAAAATAGGTCGTGACTGCGCACGATCGGCAACGCACGAGCAGTGATCGTGCGCGGTATAGCTGGTGACCGTGCGATATGGCGGGGCAGAACTTTCACAAGAGAAACCAGACTGCGCACGACCGATGATCGTGCGCCAAATAGGTCGATGGTAGCGCGTGGGTAAAAATGCACGACCATTGACTCCTTTGCCAAAAAATGGTGAAAGCCCTATCCAGGACGCCCACACGATCCCCGAACCTGCAAGAAAACTTGACGGGTTGTCGATCATGGCAGTCACAGATATTAATAAAATGCATAGCAAGAGGGAAATACACACACGCACAGAAATAGGCTAATAAAGTGCACAAGACGTGAAATGTCGTAGCGAACCAAAAGGAGTGCTAATGGCGCTAAATGGTAGTGCAAAGACATGCAAAAGAGCCCATGTGAGTCTGGAATTAAGTATAAAATATGGACTCATCACACCCCCGGACTTAACTGTTTGCGCGTCCCGAGCAAACACAATCTAAGCAGGCAGGGAAAATAATCTAGCTCACATAGAAATTGAAATACGGAGTATCATGCGAAGTCGCATGATCGCGTGCATAAAAATACAATAGAAGAAATTCCTAAGTATGCAAAATAGTTTTAATTTTAACAATTCGTATCAACATTTTATTACTACTCAAAAATAGAATCACGGTGAATCAACCGGTCACGCATAGGAAGAAAGCAGGCTGGCCACTAAGGTGAGCTTTGCCAAAGATCGGGGCTCAGGATCACCTCCAAAGGAATCCACCAATGTCGGGGACCATACGCTTTCCCGTTCACACTCTCTCCACGGCGTTAGTTAGACTCAAGCGCAAATCTATAGGACATTAGGATAATCACGGGGCTTGGGTTACGGTGAGGTAAACAATGATAAACAGAAAGGCTAAACACCTAACCCCAATGAGCTTAACGAAAAGATATCCTCCGCTAATCCAAAATATAAACAAGTACACCACACCCCCAGACTTAATTTTTACAACATGGGTGTGTGCACCGCCTACTCCAAATGAAAATCATCTCAAATAAATAATTCAATTAAACTTTTTTTTTCTTTTCAACTTTTCTTTTCCATAAATATTTTTACTTTTTTACATATTCTTTATTTTTACATTTTTCAGCACAAATAAAAGTGAGAGCACGACCACCTTTTCACAAGAATAGCACCACATCAACACCCCAACATGAAAATATAAACTCTAAAGCTCGACTTGGGTGTGTGACTAGGATTGGCTTTGAGGCTTTGGTGAGAAATAGTGGAGCTGAATCAAAAGGAGTGGGTAGGCACAATGGGGCTTAGCGAGGGCGACGTTAGGAATGGTACAAAGCTCAACCGGGCCAAAATGATGGCCTACATCACCCTCACGCTAGAAAAACCATACACCAATGCTTCGAAAGTAGCTTGGGGGCAAGTTCTTAGTCACCGAAAAAGATAATCCTTCCTCCTGACTCGAGCAAAACGAGTCTAGTGACGGCTGCACACATTCCTAAGCTACCGTTTGATTCACACCGGATTTACCAATTTTTGAGTAGAATAAAAAGTATTTACGCAAATAGAAAATTATAAATCTATAAGCATATAGAAAAATTAAATCTACTCAAATTTCTACATGAGACGAGAGCAGTTGACTAGGAGCACAGCAAGGTCAACATTTTACTCCGTCCCACAATCCTAAGCAAGCACCATAACTTTCCCAAACCTATCAAAGACACGAGCTTACTCGCAAAACGTAAAACAGCTAAGCGCGCGCTCATGTGGGTGCAGTGGTGTGCAATAACCAAAATAAAATATAAAAGCTTCTAGTATGCACATGAAATGTGTGCGTGCAAAAGGTAAACTGACTCTCCCCCAAACTTAAACTAAACAACACATCAAATGATATAGAAATTTAAATCAAAAAGAGCTAAGGGAAGAGGTTACCTAATGCTCAGATAGTGAGCATACCAGAAGACGTAAGAAAAGTAGAAGCAGGCCCGCCAAACGAAGAATCACAACCCCGCCAATACGAAGTTGTCTTGAATACCTGTAGGGGTGAGCTCCGCAAAAACAAAAGAAAAATATACAAAAAGAATTGCTAAAACAAAAATAGACATGAAAATAAGAATGCAGAAAATAAGATAACTACTGGGGTTACTGTCATCCCAGCACGACTTATTAAATTCTATACAGTTCTAGCTAATGGGCCTATGTAAAGAAAAATGAACAGGTAACTGTTCCATTATCCGTTGTGGTAGCAAGTACCGATACGGAGAAAGAGCAGTTACCCCTCTGCCTAAATAATCATACCTGCTCCTTGCAGGTAGAGGAAATAGGAAGTAAGATGAGGAGGAGGCCTGGTCCTCACTCATCTCACCACAAAAAAATATCATTGCCTAGCAAGGTATCGTCCACCACTGGTTTGTAGGAAGCGACGGCAGCGGCAAAAATGCTAGGCGCATCGACAACCTCACATACCCGTGGAGATTCCACCTGCACAGGCTCAGATAAAGAAGGGGGATGAAGAAATAAAGTAGAAGAAAAACTAAAAGAATCAGAAATAGGGAGAGTGATCCCGGAATCACTCTCAGCAGGATCCAAGCATAGATCACTGTCGGTGTCATGTGAGTCATGGGGAGGGGAAGGTGAGACCATGAGGTCCTCGGTGGTGATTTGGACCTCCTCAACCAACAAGGAAGTGGAAACTTCCTCATCAACAAGGATCTCCTCATCAACACAACTCGGTGCGTCACAGTGCTCCAAGACATAATACTCTCCATTGAAGAGAATAATGTCCTCGTCACACCATGGCGCATCCTCATGTTCCCAATCTCCAAAGGGCACAACATCATCAACCAACTCACTAAAAAGAGGAGTAGATGATTCTTGCAAAGAAAGCGGAGGAACAACAACATCAGAGAAAATAGGTGCAGGTTCCTCCGGGGGTGAATCAAGAAGAGGGGAAGAAGGTATAGAGGGCGACGGTACCGCAATGTCATCACATCGATCAGTAGAAAGTCTGATGGGTGTATCCACAGCAGTCCCCCATAGACAAGGTGGTACTGCGGATACATCATCAGAATCAGAAGGAGCAGCCATTTGAGAGGTGGATCAGACAATCCGGATATCCGATTCATCATCCGCCTCCAACTGGCGCTGAAATTCTGCGCAATCTTTCAACACATGGTCGGTGCTACGACAACACAAACACCGTTTTCCATTACTCCTTGGTCCAGGTGGGACCGGAGAGGAATATGAAAAAGGTGAAGGCGGAGAAGAGTAGTGACCATAAGACTGGGGTACGGTATATGAAGTATCATAAGACAACGGTGCTCCATACACTGAACCACGAGAATTATGCTCCCATTCTTCAGTGGGTCACTCATCACTGCTATGCCTATAATCCCCGCACCAACGGCAACTGATATTCGCATAAGAATACATGGTGCAACAAGAAAGAATTCACCACGAGAATTTTCTAAGACAAAAATTATATACACATAAGCAGATAAATAAAAAAGAATACCTGCTACTGAAATATCAAAATTAGAAAAGGAATAAAGAAAAATAAGCAACAAATTATAAAAACTAAAGCAAAGAAAAATAAAAAATGGAATGAACAGATGGAAAAGGGCTTCAATCTATAATCTCCCTCTCCAAAAACTCACACGACTGTGTTCCCCGGCAACAGCGCCAAAAACTTGATGCTAAAAGATCACGGCAGTGAACCGGTCGCACAAGTAATATAAAATGGGCGAGTTTTCCCAAGTATCGATCTCACAAGGAACATAGTAAGGTGGAGTTAATTTCGAGGAGGACTTGAGATTGAAGTCCTTAGGTTGGCGGTAACGAAAAGGGGGGTTTTGATTGTTGCGGAAAAAGAAAGTAAAAAGCTAACAACTACTCCTATGCAACGCCGTTATGCGATGCTTCGCCAGGAGGGATGGAAGGCTAGTCGGGCCGCTATGCACCGAATCGCTAGGCGGATGGAAGAGTAGGCTAGCGGATGAGGTGGAGAGAACGGCGGAAATACTACTATGCAGGCCGCTATGCACTGTTTCACGAAGCACGCCCCTAGCAATTGCTAGTGCGGCACAAAACACATCCACACCACACAAGCACACCTCAAATAGATAAGCAGGAATACTAAATCACATAGACATGATTAACTAAACATGCTAACAGTCAAAATACACTTCATCAATACCAAGAAATCTACTATGCTATCAATACAAGAGGAGGTGAGTGTGCGAAATCAACTGACTTCGAAGTCTTATTGAGGATTCACGGTTGGAATCGTCGGGTTGTCAATCCGTGTCCAAGCTCGGTTGTCAACTGCTTCCGGGGTAGAGGAGGCTGTCACTCACTTCCAATGGACCCGTCTTCTTCGTGTCACAAGCTGGTGGAGGATGGCACAAACTGCTCCAAGCTTGGTGAAAGCTAGGTCGAGATCTTCTTGAAGCTCGTGGATGAAGGAGGAGGCCGAGAGGATGCTCCGGAGTTGATTTGGCATTGTAAGCTTGCCCGGAGACCCTCCCTATAGTTGGCGGTGGAGAAGGAGGCGAGCTCTGCTGAAAATGGCGGAAAAATGGTGCTCCAAAAGTCGCTCTCCCGACCTAAAATCGCGAGCGGTATTTATAGGCGCGAAACAGAATTGAGCTCGCACGATCAGTGACACATGACCACTTGTCGTGCGCGCTGTCCGGTCGATGATCGTGCGCAGCACACCTGGAAACCTGCAGCTTGTCGAAGAAGTCAGAGAAATAAGCGCACGAGTAAAGGCGCACGATCGGTGATCATGCGAGGCATGGTCAGTGCTCGTGCGATAGCGGAGATAGGGATTGCATAAAATAGGTCGTGACTGCGCACGATTGGCAACGCACGAGCAGTGATCGTGCGCGGTATAGCTGGTGACCATGCGATATGGCGGGGCAGAACTTTCACAAGAGAAACCAGACTGCGCACGACCGATGATCGTGCGCCAAAGAGGTCGATGGTCGTGCGTGGGTAAAAACGCACGACCATTGACTCCTTTGCCAAAAAATGGTGGAAGCCCTATCCCGGACGCCCACACGATCCCCGAACCTGCAGGAAAACTGGACGGGTTGTCGATCATGGCAGTCACAGATATTAATAAAATGCATAGCAAGAGGGAAATACACACACACACAGAAATAGTCTAATAAAGTGCAGAAGACGTGGAATGTCGTAGCGAACCAAAAGGAGTGCTTATGGCGCTAAATGGTAGTGCAAAGACATGCAAAAGAGCCCAGATGAGTCCGGAATTAAGTATAAAATATGGACTCATCAGGGAGCCCCTATTCTGTTTGTCAAGAAGAAGGATGGAACCTTGCGATTATATATAGACTATCGGGAGCTCAACCGATTGACGGTACAGAACACCTATTCGTTACCTCGGATCGATGAGTTGTTCAACCAATTGGTAGGAGCGCATTGGTTTTCCAAACTTTATTTGTGCTCGAGGTATTATCAGTTGAGAATACAAGAGGAGGATATTCAGAAAATGGCCTTTAGCTCAAGGTACGACTTGTACGAGTTCACTGTGATTCTGTTTGGGCTCACAAATGCCCCATCAGCTTTAATGAACTTGATGGACAAAGTGTTCGAGCCTTATCTAGATGTCTTCATCATCGTTTTCATCGACGATATCTTGGTCTACTCTAAGACGGAGGAAGAGCATGTCGAACATTTGACCTTGGTACTGAAGAAGCTAAAAGAGCACACCTTGTTTGCCAAGTTCAGCAAGTGCGAATTTTGGCTCCAAGAGGTTGCCTTCTTGGGCCATGTGATCAGTGGGGCCGGGTTAGCTGTGGATCCGACCAAAGTGCGTGCCGTGAAGGAGTGGTCGCCTTTGAAGTCAGCGGCTGACTTGCGGAGTTTCCTTTGACTTACCGGGTACTACCGTATGTTCGTAAAGGGATTCTCAAAGATTGCCCTTCCTCTTACTTCTCTAACAAAGAAAGGTGTGCCGTATGAGTGGACACTCTAGTGTGAAGCTACGTTTTAGGAACTGAAGGACAGACTTACATCTGCACCCATCCTAGCCCTTCCATCTGGGAAGGAAGGATTTCAAGTTTACACGGACGCATCATATCAAGGAATGTGAGCGGTATTGATGCAGCACCTGCATGTGATCGCATATGCTTCAAGACAACTGAAGAAGCATGAAACCAACTATCCAGTTCATGATTTGGAGTTGGGAGCAGTGGTGTTCGCCTTAAAGATTTGGAGGCACTACCTATACGGCGTACACTGTGAAATCTTCTCGGATAATAAGAACTTAAAGTACGTCCATACCCAGAAGGAATTGAATCTAAGACAGCGGCTGTGGTTGGAGTTTTTGTGCGATTATGAATTCACCCTGAACTACCACCCCGGAAAAGTAAATTCTGTAGCTGATGCTTTGAGCAGGAAGGTACCGAAAATAAGCCCCGAGTCCCGGTTGATGCGTATGGAGTTAGCTCGGATACTTTAGGAGATGGAGATAACCTTGGTGTATAAGGATCAACCGGATGGGTATACGGATTACTTGACCACGATGAGCATAGTTTGCGATATTCGAGACCGGATCCGAACGGAGAAAGGAAGGTATGAGGCTCTGGCCCCGACAATAAAGTCAATTGAAGATGGGACACCTAACGAGTACTCTCTAAAGGACGGCCTTGTTCATTTTCGTGGCCTGTTTTTTTTCCAAGTTTGGTTAAATTTTGGAAGATATCTTGAGAGAGGCACATTGCTCTCAGTATTCTGTGCATCCCGGGATTGCTAAGATGTACGCCGACTTGCAGAAGACCATGTGTTGGCCGTGTTGGGTACATTGGAAAATGTGTACCTGATTTGAAGAAGCCTAACTTAGCTTAATGATATAAATCAAGGTGTATTTGATGTTATTTTGAGTTGACATGTGCAGGTTAAGTAAGTTCTAAAAGTACAGGAAATTATTCTAAGTCCATGTGTCGACACCAGAAAAAGCTATGTCGACACTTCAGAATAATTGTGTCGACACTTGAAGAAGGCTGTGTCGACACAGAGAAAGATAGTCGACCACATTTATGTCGACACTGGGAAGCAGTGTCGACTTACAGAAGTAGAGTCGACAACAGCTGTAACAACACTGGGAAGCTGTATCGACACATTGAAGCAGAGTCGACACCAGAAGGCAGTGCCGACACATTGAGGCAGAGTCGACACATATTGGCATGGTCGACGATAGTTGTGTCGACACCAGAAGACAGAGTCGACACATATTGGTAGAGTCGACAAAAGCTGTGTCGACACCTGAAGGCAGTATCGACACATACTATGTTCTAAATCTATAACAACTGTGTCGACACACTGCAATGTCTAGACCAAGTCATTTTCTGAAGAATGATGAAGTGCTTGAGTCGACACAAATATTCAGTGTCGACTCATTCTCAAGATGAGGTTCTGAAGAAGCTGAGTCGACTTAAAGGCAAACCAGTCAACATCATCAAAGGCTGTGTCGACACCTAAGTTACTTGTGTCGACACATATAGACAGATGGTCTCGACACTTTTTGACAGTCAGTCTCGACACTTTGCTGTCCAATACAAAGGCACAGGATCTGTTTGAAGATTTGACAGCTGCGGGTTGCAACAGGTTAACTGAAACTGTCAGACTTGTCAGAAGTCAGTTAGAAACCGGATCAGCCGGTTACCATGAAGAAGGTCTATAAATAGATAGATTCAGAAGGCGATATTAAGGATTTGATTTTGAGAGCAACATACATACAAACTGATTGAAGAATCAAATCAAGAAAGTGCAAGGCACTGAAGAAGATCTTCATCGGAAGATCTAAGAAGACATTCTGAAGGATTCAACTTATCAGGATCTGTCTAAGGAGAATTCGTTCAAGAATTCTGAAGAAGATTCAAAGGGATTGGATAGAGAGGGATCCAGCCATTTGATGATCAAGAAGGAAGCTGTTATAAGTTTCTCAAGAAGCTGTTTGGAAATCAACTCAGCTAGTTCAGATTCAAGAAGCTTTGAAGAAAGCTAAGTTTCAGTTGGTTTCATCCATCAGCTGATCAGGGACTATCAATATAGATCTGAGTTGTAAGCCTATGTTATAAAGGCTGAGTGTAGGAGAGTTAATCTCTGAGTGGTAGGGCTGTTGCCTGAGTGTAGGAGAAAGTTTTTCTCTGAGTTGTAGGCCTTGTGTCAAGGCTGAGGTAGGGCTGTTGAGCCTGAGTTGTAGGAACCATTCTGGGTTCTGAGTTGTAGGAACCTTTCCAGGTTCTTAGCTGTAGGATCTGCTGATCTGAGTTAAAGAGGAAGTTTGGCCGAATCTAGCACACTGCTAGATAGGTGAAGGGGGAAAGTGGATGTACCCAGACCTTGGGGAACCACTATAAAACTGTGTGCAATCTGTGTTGTATGAATTTCTGTGATTGCTGTGCTGTGTGATTTAATTCAGTTATTATATTCTGCCTAAAAGTGAAAACAAGCATTAGAACCTATTCACCCCCCCCCCTCTAGGTGTTTAGGTAATCTTGAGAGTAAAACTATCAGGCCGGGAATGAAGAAAGACGTCAGACATTTTGTTACGCATTGTGAGGCCTGTCAAAGGGTGAAGGCAGAATGCAGGAGCCCCGGTGGATTGTTGCAGTCATTGCCCATCCTCGAGTGGAAGTTTTAGGATGTCTCTATGGACTTCCTCCACGGTTTTTGTTGGTACCCTAGTTTGGATTTGAGTTTAGTCTTCTCATTTAGTCGCTTGACCCAAGATTTATCTATGGTCAAAGGTTAGTTGTTTAGTTAGATTGCTCTAGTTATAGAGTTGTCACTTATCCAGATGAATATTTGGTTAAGTTGTTTTTGGTTCGACTATGGTCGAACGCCGCTCGACTATCGTCTATCAACTGTTCGACGATCGTCTATCAGTTGGTCGACTATCGTCAATCAGCAGATCGTCTTTCTATGAGTTAGTTCAACTCTTGTTATCTCGACGTTCTGTGGTATCTGCCTCGTCGATCGTCGAAACCCGCTCGACTTCTTTTGACCAAAAAGATTTCTTGATAGTTCAACTATCTGCTTGGATAGTTCAACTATCCGATAGCTCGACTATCTGTCTTGATAGGTCGACTATCTGTGTTGCTTGATAGTTCGACTATCTGTCTTGATAGGTCGACTATCTGCTCTGTTTGATAGTTCAACTATCTGCTTGGATAGTTCAACTATCTAATAGCTCGACTATCTGTTTGATAGGTCGACTATCTGTCTTGATTGATAGTTCGACTATCTGTTTGATAGGTCGACTATCTGTATTGCTTGATAGTTCGACTATCTGTCTTGATAGGTCGACTATCTGTTTTGTTTGATAGTTCGACTATCTGCTTGGATAGTTCAACTATCTGATAGCTCGACTATCTGTTTGATAGGTCGACTATCTGATAGCTCGACTATCTATTCTGATAGGTCGACTATCTGCTGTGATAGTTCGACTATCTTCTTTGATAGTTCGACTATCTGTGTCGTTCGACTATCTGTTCTGATAGGTCGACGATCTCTGTGCTTCGGTCGACAATCTCCGAGGGTCGTTCGACGTTCTTTTGTCTGCCTTTAGTAATTTTGTACTCCTTCTATTCTATGATTTATTTCCTGTTTATTTAGCATATTTTATTAAAGATTATTTCATTGATTTTGTGCATACATCTCAAGGCAATCTTTGCCCCATCCTTTGTGCATAAGTCAAGCTTTATCTGACAAAGTTTTTTGTCTTATTAGTTGAAATATCTTTTTGCTTTATTCTGCCATGCTGTCCTTTATAGCCGTTAGACACAAAAGTATTTTTTGGCCGTAAAGAGTTTGTTCTGATGTGACTTTCTTTAGTACTCCTTTTATCAGATTGGATTTGCAGCTTCTTTGAAAGCTTTATCCCTCTATAGCATGTCTGCCTGTAGGATATGTTTTGTTTTATGCTACTTGCAGCCCAGATCGAAGATCTCAGAAGAAGACAAAATTCAAACCAAGATTAGAGCCGTTACAAAGGCCCATATTTAAAGAGCTTCTTTTGAAAGAAGAAAATATATACAATACACAGAATAGAGATCAACACAGATATTCATATACAGATTCAAAGAGATACAACTCTCAGTCATTGATACATTCAACTGAGAAGATCATCCTTCTTCAACTCTCTCTTCTTCAATCCTGAGTTCATCCTGCTGCAAGGAACATTCACTCAGTGCCTCAAGAATAAGAAGAAGAAGAAAGAAAAGCTATTGAAGAAGAACAATCATTCTACAATCAAGAGTCTTCTTCAAGCTGCTCCTTCAAGAACTTCAAGACAGTTCTCTGTCTCAAGTTCAGAAGAGTTCCTGCACCCTGAAGCAAGACTTCTTCCTGGATATTCTCTAAGCCAGGGGGAGCCTTGATTCTTTAGAGCTTTCTAGCTCTGTGCAATCCACTAGCTTCTCTAATCTGTTTTAACAATAGAGAAGAAACTTTAACTCTCTCAACCTCCTGTATAAAAGGGTTATTATTCCCTTCAAAAGTGAACCTTGGTGGCAGGGCACCTGATCAAAAACCTGTGTTGGATTTTGAGCTCCTGATCAAAAGCTCAAAGGGTCTACTTGATCTACCTGAAGCAGATCAATTGGTGGCAGGGCACCTGAACAAAAACCTGTAGTGGATTCCTACTAGGGTGGTAGAAGAGTGGACGTACCTATTTAGAGGGAACCACTATAAACTTCTTGTGTCGTCTGTGTTGCGTAATTAATTTATTGCACTGTGGCTGTGAGTAAAAATAATTAGGATTGCTAGTTGCTGTGATAGGATCAAAGTTCAACTGTAATTACAGTTAGCTTTCTCTAGTGAACTTCACTTTATGTTAAGCTCTAGGATTTCAAATATCTATAAACTCATTCCGCAAATTAACTCTAAGGGAGTTGAGTAGGGTGTCATAATTTTTGAATACTCTATTCAACCCCCCTCTAGAGTTGTATCTATCCTCACTTTCAATTGGTATCAGAGGGAGGTTGACTGACTGTATAGGCTAACACCTGAGTCACAAGATCCTGATAGATACCAAGCTTATAGATATTCACTTCATGGCCCAGTCCAAGGATTACTCTAGCACCAGACCTCTAGCTTGCAACTTCGCTAAGTTTAGCATCTGAAAGGCAAGAATCAAATTATATATGAACTCTATTGATGAAGACATTTTTTCCTCTATTTTGATAGGACCTCCAACACCTCCTGCTGTAGCCACTGCTACAACATCTACAAATCTCAGTGCAGTGCCTCCTCCAGACTACAATGATGCCTACAAGAAGGAAAAGATAGCTGATGCCAAAGCTATGAACATTCTTGCTCAGACTATGTCTGATGAAATCTTCCAAAAAGTGGCTGATTGCACCTCTACAAAAGCCATGTGGGACTCACTGAACCAGATTGTAGCTGGTTCAGCTGATGAAAGGAAGGACAGAAGGTCCAACCTTATATCTCAGTATGAAAACTTCAAGAAGACTGAAGCTGAATAAGTTGAAGCCATGTACACCAGGCTCAGCTCAATCATCAATGAGCTGAGAACTCTTGATAAGGAGATTACATTGACAGAGGTCAATGATAAGATACTGATGTGCTTCCCCAGCACATGGGATCTTAGAATCTGGCCCATAAAGGAGGCCCGAAGTACTACTGAGATCTCAACTGAAGCCCTCCTTGGAAAGCTCAAATCTTTTGAGCAAGTTCTAAAGACCAGGGAAGCTGAGGCTGAAGCAAAGACTCCAACTCAAGCAAGAAAAGAGCAAACTCTTGCTCTCAAAGCTGCTGATGCTTATGAAGGAAGCCAATCCAATGAGGAGCTGATGGCACTCTTTGCCAAAAGGTTTCTCAAGATGAGCAGAAAAGACTTCAGAAAGAAATCTTCAAGATATTAAGATAAACCAAGGTATGACAGATCTCCTGCTAAAGAAATTGTCTGTTATGGTTGCAGGAAACCTGGACACATTCTACAAGAGTGTCTAGAGGAAAAGAACAAAGAAAAGAGAAAGGAAAAAGAACATTACAAGAAACACTCCAAGTCCTTCTCCTACAAAAACAAGAAGAAGGAGAAAGGATTTGTTGATGTGACCTGGAGTGATTCAGATGAGGAATCTTCTTCCTCAAGCTCCAGTGAAGATGAGGAAGAGAAGAAGGCAAAGGAAATCTGCCTTATGGCAATTGATGCCTGCATCAATCACTCAGCCACAGAGAGTTCTGATGATGATGAAGAAATGCCTACAAAAGATCAGGTATTATCTTCTTATGATTTTTCTTCTTCTGAATTTAAATCTGAATTTAAATCTCTTTGTTTAGATTTAATTAGTTCAGAAAAAGAAATTAAGGAACTTAGAAATAAGTTAGCTAAATCAGAATCTATTTCTAATGAAAACACTAGGCTAGAAGCAGAACTCACTAAGTATAGTGAAGAAATAAAGTTTATTAAAAATGAACTAGCAAAGTCCAAGAGATTAGAAGAATCTCTAAATGGTAGAAGCCTTAAGCTGCTAGAGATCACTAGCATGACAAACACTAGGTCAGACAATAATAAGCTAGGCTTAGGAGCCTCATCAAGTGAACCCCCATTGGTTCTTAAAAATCATCTTTCAACACCAGTAAACTTTATTTCAGCTGATGGAATAAAGAATACTGAGCAAATAAACCAAGTTAACAAAGCCTTAAATAAAGCTAAGAGAGAAAAGAGAAAGCAAAATTTAAGGAGCTACAAAAAGCGTCGAACGCTGCTCGACGATCGAAGGCCTAATGGTCGAACGATGCTCGACGATCTGAGCATCCATCGTCGAACGTTGATCGACGATTTCAATTTGATTTTCAAAATTACAACCAGAACCTTAGAAACCCTAATATAAATAGAAACACAAGGTTTGTAGAACCATTAATTGCATGGAGCATCCCACCTAGGAGATCTTACCCTTTAGGATATAAACCCCAACCTACTTATTCTTTTATTTCAAGTTTTCATTATGTGAAGAATAATGGACCCAAAGTTGTCTGGGTCCACAATGTCTAACTGTTTAATTTGCAGGTGAAGACCTATCCAATTACTAAAGATAAATGGTATTTGGATAGTGGCTGTTCCAAACACATGACAGGAAACAAAGAAAATCTGTCAAGATTTAAGGCCAAGCTTGGACCAAAGGTGATCTTTGGAGATTCCAGCTGTGGTCAAACTGAAGGATATGGTAGGACTACCATTGGAGCAGTAACTTTCAAAAGGGTTGCATATGTAACTGGACTGGAGCACAACCTAATCTCAGTAAGCCAGTTATGTGATGTAGGATATCAGGTATCTTTCACTAACACTCTCTATAATATTACTTTAAATAGTAATGTTGTGTTAGTATGCATTAGACAAGGTAATGTTTATCTAGTAGATTTTAATTCAACCCAATCTGAAATCTGCTTGTTTAATGAAGTAACAAATAATAACACCTTATGGCATAGGAGGCTTAGCCATGTTAACTTCAAGAACATATCTAGGTTATCTAAATACAACCTTGTTAGAGGTTTACCTTCTTGCCCCTACAAGAAGGAGAGCCTATGCAAGGCTTGTCAATTAGGCAAGCAAACCAAAAACTCCTTTAAATCTGTAAATAAAAGTGATTCACCTAGAATCCTGTATTTATTACATTTGGATTTTTTGGCCCAATAAATGTACAGAGTCTAGGAGGGAAGTATTACACTTTAGTAATTGTAGACGACTTCTCTAGGTTCACTTGGGTGTTCTTCTTGAGAACTAAGGCTGATAACTTCAAAGTTCTTATAGACTTTCTGCTATGTGTGCAGACTGAGTATTCTACTCATGTTGCCTTGATCAGAAGTGATCATGGTACTGAGTTTGATTCTCTTCTCATGCAATAATTCTGTGAGAAAGAAGGTATCAAACATAGCTTCTCTGCTCCTAGAACTCCCCAACAAAATGGGGTAGTGGAAAGGAAGAATAGAACCCTGATTGAAGCTGCTGATACATTATTGGCAGATGCTAACATGCCTCTTTATTATTGGGAAGAAGCTGTTAGCACAGTTAATTATGTCTTGAACAGATGTCTTATACACAAGCTTAAGAGTAAAACTCCTTATGAGTTGCTTAAAGGAAAGAAACCTAAAATTAATTATTTTAGAGTCTTTGGTTGTGTAGTATATATTCACAATAACAACAAAGAATATCTTAGAAAGTTTGAAGCAAAAGCTTCAATGTGAATTTTTCTTGGATATTCCCAAGTAAGCAAAGTTTATAGGGTATTTAATAATTCATCTTCTAAAATTGAGGAGTCTGTGCATGTTTCTTTTGATGAGTCAAAGATGTTTTACAAGGAGAAGGAAACTTCCCCTTCCTCAAGCTCATTGCAGGTACCAAACTCATGCAAAGATGTTATCCAAGAGATTCTCCCTCTTTCAACTCTCCACATCACTGATTCAGACAGTGATGGAGACACTGTGGAAGCAGTTGCTGTACCACCAACATTTGATCCAATTCCTCCTGAGGAATTAATCCCAACTGTTGTTAAAGATCACATCCCACCTGCTGATCTTGTCACACTTTGAGATCATCCTACATCTCAAGTGATTAGTGATATATCAGTAGGTGTGCAAACAAGACATCAATTAAGACAGGATGTGATGCATGCTTGTTTCCTTTCACAAATTGAGCCCCTCACCATAAAAGATGCTGAGCTAGATCCCCACTGGATCATTGCTATGCAAGAGGAGCTTAATCAATTTGTAAGATGTAAGGTATGGACTTTGGTTCCAAGACCAAAAGGCCAACTGATCATAGGCACCAAGTGGGTGTTTAGAAACAAGTTGGATGCAAATGGAATTATTGTAAGGAACAAAGCTAGGCTTGTAGCTCAGGGCTACAGACAGGAGGAAGGTATAGATTATAACCAAACCTTTGCCCCTACTGCAAGGCTAGAGGCAATAAGGATCTTTCTTGCCTATGCAGCCTATATTAAGTTTAAGGTATTTCAAATGGATGTCAAGAGTGCCTTCTTAAATGGTGAGCTAAAGGAAGAGGTATTTGTTGAACAACCTCCTGGGTTTGTTTCTTCAACTCAGCCCTCATTTGTTTACAAGTTGCAAAAAGATCTTTATGGACTTAAACAAGCACCAAGAGCCTGGTATGAGACTCTAGCTAGTTTCCTGTTAGAGCACAACTTTGTTAGGGGAGTAGTTGATAAAACCCTCTTCGTTAAGCACCACAAGGACACCATCCTGTTAGTTCAAGTGTATGTGGATGATATTATTTTTGGCTCCACTGATCCCAAACTGTGCAAAAAGTTCTCTGACTTGATGCATTCTAAGTTTGAGATGAGTAGTATGGGTGAACTGTCTTACTTTCTTGGTCTCCAAGTAAAGACAGATGCTGATGGCATCTTCATCTCCCAATCCAAATATGCCAAGGAATTGGTAAAGAAGTTTGGGATGGCTGATGCTTCAGCAATGCATACACCTATGGCTACTAATGTAGTTATAGATTCTGATGATCAGGGTAAGCCAGTTGATCAGAAAAACTATAGGGCCATTGTTGGTTCCATATTGTATTTAACTGCAAGTAGACCAGATATAATGTTTGCTATATGCCTATGTGCTAGATTTCAGGTCAACCCCAAGGAATCTCATTTGATTCTTCTCAAGAGAATTTTGAGATACCTGAAGGGTTGTCCAGATTTAGGACTATGGTACCCAGCTGAATCAGAATTTGAGTTAATTGGATACTCTGATTCTGACTATGCTGGTTGTAGAGTTGACAGGAAAAGTACCTCAGGAACTTTTCAGTTCCTGGGAGAGAGATTGGTCTCTTGGTTCTGTAAGAAACAGGCTTCTGTCTCAACTTCAACTGCAAAGGCTGAATATATAGCAGCTGCTAGTTATTGTTCACAGATCCGGTGGATTCAAAATCAGCTTTTGGATTATGGGTACACACACAAGAACACAAAAATCATGTGTGATAGTACCAGTGCTATCTCCATTGCACAAAATCCTGTGCACCACTCTAGAACCAAGCACATTGAGATTAGACACCATTTCCTGAGAGATTGTGTGGAAAAGAACAAGATCAGCCTTGAGTTCATATCCACTAACCTTCAGAGAGGTTATATTTTCACCAAGCCCTTAGATGAACAGAAGCATCTGTTCTTTTTGGTTCAACTAGGCATGATTAATGGAAAAGACTAAGTGTGACCTCTGCCTTTGTTGAAATCTGTTTGAAGATCGTCGAACGATGTTCGACGATAGTCGAATAGGTCAAGCCTATCGTCGACCTATGGGCGATGACAACTTATTTGTTTGTGAAGACAGAAATAGTCGAACGATTT
Source organism: Platanthera zijinensis (assembly GCA_039513925.1). Taxonomy (NCBI): domain Eukaryota; kingdom Viridiplantae; phylum Streptophyta; class Magnoliopsida; order Asparagales; family Orchidaceae; genus Platanthera; species Platanthera zijinensis. The sequence goes on from CM077091.1 coordinate 87,004,060, forward strand.
ATCGACTACTCTGCTTCAGGAAACGATCATCGAACGACCGATCGACCATCGTCTCCAGGATCTGTTAAAATAGATCGACGATTGCTGTTTTAATATAAACCGATGGTCGACCTAGGTTAATAGATCATTCTTTTTGTAGTCGACGGAGCTCGTCTTTTCGTATTCCGTCTTTCTGTTTGAGCTCTGCCTCGCGCTCTCTGCCGTTTCGCTTTTGTCGTCTCTCTGGTCTTTTCCAACCCAATCAATGGCGATTGCTCCAGCCCTTCTGTCAGTGATGAAGTTCGACGCCGGCTTCAACGTAGATTTTGACTCCTTCAGCGCCTGTGATTATGAGATAGTAGAAATCCTCCAGCTCTGCAAGGAACAAGGACTGGAACGGCTAATGTCTATAAGGATCAAGATAAACATCCCAGAGATTAAAGAGTGGGCCTTCACTTCGTCTTCTAGTGACGAATCTATGACTGGGATGATTGGCGGCGAAGAGGTAAGCTTGACTCCTGCTGTATTAACTGATATTTTCGGATTATTGAATGGTGAAGAGGAATATGAACAAGATACTACAGAGTTTGGGAGGATGTTGATCGAATTAGGACATGTAGAAGGCATTCCTTCTAAATTGCTAAAGGTTAATTTTCCATTAAGGATAAAGTTCTTGGCTGAACTAGTTGGAAAAGTGCTTCTGGGCAAGCACTCAACTCATGATAACATCACCAGGCAAAAGTTTGCCTTGATGTGTGCAATTATAAATAAGAAACAGATAAATTGGGCAGGAATTATGTTTGATTTGATAAGAAAGAAGAATAGCAAGAAGGAAGTAACCCTGGGTAGGGTACTTGGGATATTTCTAAGAGAGAAATATCCCCAACTGTTGGTTACAGTCTCAACATCCATCAATGCCAGCAAGAAGATGGATCCAACATTGTTTGTTAAGTGGAAAAGGAGCTTTCAGAAGCCTTCTCCAGCAGGGGTAGCTCCAGTTGTGTCTGAGAGTACAAGGACTATTTCAGTCACTCCTCACATACATGAAGCAGGCTCTTCCATTCTCTCCATTCCATCCACTTCATCTGCATTACCATCCACTTCTACTGAAGTGCCATCCACATCTGCTTTACCATCTACTTCAATTGAAGTTCCATCTACTTCAATTGAAGTACCTTCTACTGCCTCTCTTCTTCTTGATTCCTCCACAATTCTCCATGCATCACCACCAGCATCTCCACTCCCTTCTTATCTTGCTAGGATTTCTCATCCTAGTTTTGATTTATTGGTTTCTGAGCTATCCACTCCTCCTCAGTCACCAATTCCTCATTCAGTTCATATTGATCTTCCTGCATCCACCCATCAATCACCAGTTCACTCTCCATCTCATCAGGAGAACACCATCCCTGATGATCTTCCATCTACTGTGATTCCCCCACCATCATTTGAAATCACACCAGCCTTCATTGCAAACATATTGGAGTTAATTACTCCTTCAATCAAAATCATGATTGAAGAAGCAATTGCTCCTCTCGTTTCTTCCATCTCTACCTTGTCATCCTCCATCTTAGCCCTCTCTAAGTCTGCTGAGCCATCTTAGTTAGGGGCCTGACTTCAGTGTCTACTGAAATCAGGCAGGGGGAGATGTTCGAGGAAGATGCCTCAGGACTACCCCTTGTTTCTCGTCCAGCAGAGCCCCAAGCTGAGATTCAAGAAGTAACAACAGTTCCAGTTGACAAGACAACATCTTCTGCAGTTCCAGCACCAGTTTAGAAGCCTTCCGATATTATAATGGAAGCAGAATTTGCTTTCAAAGTATGCCTTGAAGAAGCTTCTACTCCCTTAGTTGCTCTATTCCTAGAAGGAGTCATTACCTCCTTTCTAGATGACTTGTGGGAGTTAGGAAATTCTGAAGAAAATCCTGAAGGTAATTTATTTACTCATTTCCTTGACATGTTAACTGACATGCTAGTCTGTGAATACCTAGAAGGGATGTTTCAATTTCATTTAGCAAATCTATGTTCCTGATACTACAGATCTAGTGGAAGTAGTTCAAGCTGTCCAAGAACCTGCTCAACAACCTGCTCAAGAACCAGTGCAAGAACTTGCTATTCAAGAGCCTGTATCTTCTCCTCCAGCTCAGGTAGCTGTGAATGATGAACTGGTCCTCATGACAGTTGCAGTTGAGATAGAAAAAGTTTCAGATGTTCAAGAAGAAAAGTCTACAGTCTAGGATGACACCCCAGGACTTGATCTGGATACTATTCTGGCACAGGATGCCTTAGAAGAATAGAAAGAAAAAGCTGCTTTAAAAGACAAAGAAAAAGCTGTGCAAGAGGCTTTTGATCCTTATGATCATCCTCCATCATCTCATTCTGAGGATGAGGATGACTCTGATGATTCAGAAGAGTGTAAGAAAAAAAATCTGCTAAAAGGAAAAGGAAAGCTGCTCCTCCTCCTCCACCTAATCCTGATCATGATATTCCTTATTATATATTGAAAGGAATAGATCCCAAGTCCAAAGAATATCAGCACTGGATGGGATTTTCCAAGAATCAGCAAAAGCAAAGAAAGAAATCCAAAAGATATGATAGTCCAGCACCAAAATGGACCCCTAGAGGTCCTCCTCCTCCACCTCCCAGTGCAGGAGCTTCTGGTAATATGTCTACAAATCCTTCAGCCCCTTCTGCTAGATTCACTCCATCTCAATCTCATCAAAGAAAAATCAATCCAGGATATCAAAGCAGATCCCAAACTGGATATCAAAGGCAAGATGCTGATACAAGAGAGCAAGTAAAGGAGGTAGTATATCAGAAGCCAACTTTTTCTCATCCTCCTTCTCCCAAGAGAAGAGAATCACCTTCCAAAGAAACCAAAAGCATATCTTCCTCAGAGCCAGCTCAAGCAAAGAAAACTGATTCAAAAGGTAAAAGGATTATTTTCACTGAGAAATCAAGTAAGAAATATGCTGAGTTTGCTCCTCCTTCTTCCCTAATTATTCAAGAAAATAGAGAGCCAGCTGCAAGCATGTTAGAACTATCTACTAAATTTAAAGCTGTAAAACCTTTAGATTCAACTGGTAAAAATGAATATGAAAGTCAAGAGCTTAATCCTGATTTCAGGATGGCTAGATTTCTTGAACTAGTTGGATCAGCCTAGATCAGAAAAGCCAAAGCAGAAGGAAAAGATATTACAGGCTTAACTACTATGTCTAAATTCAGAAAGAAGGAGCTAGACAATTTCCAAGTTAGACCTGAGGTCTTTGATCCTTCAAAATATATAGAAAAGCACCCTGAAGCAGTAGTACCAAGAACAGGAGAATCTAGAATTATTGGAGAACAAGATTTAAAGATATCAAAGAAAGAAGCTTTAGATCCTTTCAGAAAAATTTCTTTTCTTCCTGGTTCCTCTGTATCTAAACCAGATTCTGATGCTTCTTAAATTTCATTGATTGACAGTTGTTTATTTGTTTGTTTGATTGATGTTATTTGCTGCTTAGATATCTCTTTTTCTGTATTATATTTATTTCCAATAGTTTGTTTTGTTTGTTTTGTTTTGAGAGACTTAACCCAAATAAGGGGAGATTATTGGTACCCTAGTTTGGATTTGAGTTTAGTCTTCTCATTTAGTCTTGTAACATCCCATTTCCGGCTAGACCCCTAGGAGTCAGATTGGTCGTGACGGAACCCTAGGAAGCCCAAAATTGGAAATAAAGCGACCAATATTGCGGGTCACGGGTTGGTCACGCCCGTGACCGGCCCGTCACGCCCGTGACCTGGGCGTGTCTACTTCGACGATCGTCGATCTCCACGAGACGATCGTCGAACGCGCTGTCTGGGCATGTCACGCCCGTGACCAAGATGTCACGCCCGTGACTATGGGCGTGACCCCATCGACGATCGTCGATCGCCATGAAACGATCGTCGACCTTGCGGCCCGAGCATGTCACGCCCGTGACATGAGTGTCACGCCCGTGACCTAGGGCGTGACCAGCCTTCGACGATCGTCGACCTCAATTCGACGATCGTCGATCTCGAAACTTGCCGTTCGGGCATGTCACGCCCGTGACCTGGAGGTCACGCCCGTGACCTAGGGCGTGACCAGCCTTCGACGATCGTCGATCTCAATTCGACGATCGTCGACCAGAAATCTGCCGTTCGAGCCTGTCACGCCCGTGACACAGGTGTCACGCCCGTGACCTTCGATCGACGATCGTCGATCTCAGTTCGACGATCGTCGAACCCAGAATGGGCTACCCGGGTCTGTCACGCCCGTGACCTATGTGTCACGCCCGTGACATTGACCGGAACGACGGTTCAGGCCCGAAATAATTCTAACGCGCGTGGAAATAAACGCTGGCTTGGGAGGTTACACCAGGAGTAATTTCAGGCCGTTCTCCTTCTGTAAATACATAATAAATGAGGAAAGGGTGGTCCAATAGGAAATCGCCAGCTGGACATACCTGTTCAGTTTCCGCCGTTTCTTATCCCTGCATCATAACCGAAGCATTAAGGGGAGGGAACTTCATGACCATTAAGGCTTAAACTATTCATCTTCCCACTTCCTGAGTTATAAAAGCCCACTTAGGGAAAGAGGAGAAGGTTACACGCTCAAGTAATCAGAACAGACCTTTGTTCTTGCTGTAGGAGAAGTTCAGCAAACGCCGCCACCGCGCCATGGCACCCCGACGTTCTTCTCGCCTTCAAACCGCGAACAAGGTCCTCCTCTACTCCTTCTCTTTCATGGGTAGATCTTAGGATTCTTAGAAAGGAGGTTCGCGCTCAACGGAGCCGGATCCATCTGTCGTTTTCATGGAAAAACCATGAAAAAGGTATTTTGAGTTCGCCGGAAACCGCCACCTCCGGCGGCCAAACCACCGCCGACCGCTAGCCATCGCCTCAACGGAGGTGGTGGTGGTGGTGGCTGGCCAGGGAAGTGACCGAACGGCCGGCGACGGATCACTGAATGCTTACAGGAAAAAAATATTTTCCTGTGTCTGTTCGGGTTCATGAAGAAGATGAACAGTGGAATTAATATTATAATACATAGGTTGTTATATTTTACTTAATGAAAATAGATTATTTGAATGTAATTTTGAGGCTGCAAAACGAGGCACTTAGAGGCCGATTTAGGAAAAATGACCAGACACAAAAGTTGTAGCCCTCGGGGTCTACTTTAATGTAAAATTGATTTTATTTAATTTGGGTGAGTGGTTTGAACACAACACTCATTTTGGTGGGATCAAGACCTAGGTTAACCAGAAATTAAAATGGTTGCCCACGGTTCATAACATGTCCAAATGACTTGAAATTTGGACTGGAGGTCTATAATATGTAAATCGAGAGGCTGCCCAAAAATGAGAATTTTTGGAGAACTTTTGCCTAAAGTTTTTGTAAAAATTTAATAAACAATATAAAATTAATTAGGAGATGAAATTAAGCCCAAACTCCCCCAAATTTTGGGTGGTGGTCCCTGGCATCAATATTAAGATCTGTACAAAATTTAAACTCGATTGGTCGAGTTTTGAATAGGGAATTATCAAATCCTAGTTAGGTCTTGGTGAGGGGTACTTTGGGGAAAAGTACAATTGGAGATGGAGTGGACAAATCTCCTCAAAAGAGGCTGAAGTTGTTGACCACTGATTTGTTGAGTCTATGTCTACCCTCTTGGGTAACATGGTGTGGTTTAGGGTGGATTTTACCCTAAGAGATTGGCTCAACTCCAACGGGTGGGAGTTTGAGGTTTGTGAAGGACATAGGAGCAAAAGCTCTTGTATGCCCTTGAAATTTGGAGGAGAGGGGGAGGATATTATGAAAACCCTCTGGTTGAAATAGTGAAGGAATTGGAGGTAGTTAGGTACCTCGAAAGTTGAGATTTTGGAATAGGATAAACATGTAATTTAATTATTTTAAGCACTAAATCTAATCCAAAAATTATGAAACTCGGGAGGACGGAGTTTTAGGATGTATTAGACTTATGGTAATTTTTCTGGAATTTTATGATTAATTTTTATTATACTTCATGTGTTAAAGAATTATTAGCCCAATTTGTTGTTTCAATTATTTGGAGGCTTTACATTAATTATAATCAGTTAAAATTCTGGATTTAGATCTTGACTAGTAGAATATTGATCCCTGAATTTTTATAGAATTTTATGTTGAGTAAATCTAGTACTTTATTCACAAATGATAGAAAGGGCTTTTATGTTTAAAAAATTATTATGGATAGAACACTTGCTGGAAAATTATGAAACTTAGCCAGTGCAAATTTTAGGCCTTGATCTTCTTGTCATAAATTATTTAGAATTTTTGGAAGAATATTTTCTGTACTTGATTCATAAACTATAGTAATTAGAGATTATTTCCAAATAGTTTTTCAGGTCATTTTGATGATAGAAAATTATGATACTTAGGATTTAGCCTTCTGAGATAGCCTACTAATTATCATAAATTTGCTGGACATCCTGCATGAATAATTAGGATAGTTCATGTTCAAACCGGTGGCCCTTGGATTTTCGAGGAATTTAATTAAATGCCAAATAAATTAGGAAAATTTCCATTTTCTGGATTTAGGTTATTTATACCAAGATAAGTCTCCAGTAAATAGTTTAGGGCATTTGGATGAGTAATGGATCATTGCATAACCGGTTCGACATGTAGCCTAGGTCGGTCTGCATATAGCAGGTTGTGAGATGCAATAGGACACGATCTGAGAAAGTCTTTGAGGTTTAAACATTTTGTCTGGGTGAACAATTGTGGAAGAAATTACAATAGGAAGATATAAAGAGTAGTGAGTAGTGGTGATAGCTAGAGTTAAGAGGTGCTCGGGTTCGACGAAAGATCGTCTTCCCTGAGGAGTGGAAGGTTTAAAATCACCCTAGGATAGTCTAATGTAATACGAGAAGGAAATCGGGTAAAAGGGTAGACAACCAATAATAATAAGTGCCTTGCGAAAGGGAACTTCGGGCCGTAATGCACCGTCTTGGTTCCTAGTGCCCCTTGAGAGCCCTTCACGGGGTATACCGGGGGCAGTCCTGGGCTAACGTAAACTGTAATAATAAACTGGCAAGAGTAACTTAGTAACTAGGATTGCACCTTTCACAAACACTGTTGGCACAGGAAGATTGATGAGAGCTTCGGCTCGGTTGGTTTGGAGACGGACGGGATGGTCCGGGAAGCTTCGGCTCGGTTGGTCTGGAGACGGACGGGTTAGTCCGGGGAGCTTCGGCTCGGTTGTTTGGAGACGGACGTTTTGGTCCGGGGAGCTTCGGCTCGGTTTTTGTGTGTTGACGATAAACTTGCATGTGCATAAAATAGGAAAAGTTAAGGTGGTGGGTCTTTCGATATCGGGGAGTTCGATTGCACCGACACCGATATCGTTGACTCGGCGGGGTGATTAGCACTTCGCCAACAGAAGTCCGGTGCGCCAGCCGACAAGAGTACGCAGGCGTCCGCTTTGTGCACCAAGCGTTGAGGCGTACGATAGGTCAGACCAGTGGTGCTTTTACTGGTTTTGGAGGTGGGCGAGGCCCAACCCACCGCTTCCGTTTGCCACTACGGAGGTATCCTGGGAGGTAACGGCTCCGAAAGGGGGAACTAAAGGTCTGTGTGCACAGAGTCGGGTGTGTGAGTTGCACTTGCATGTTTCATCATACCCACTAGCATGTCATAGCATAATCGATTCATTTAACCCTGACACCTAAAGTATAAGTGGTATGAGACGCTTATACATTAGGACCTGCAAAACGACCCCTTGGTCTATAAGCTTGTGTGGGCAAGTTTATAAATCAAAGGTTAATTTCAATACATAACAACCATTGCTGTTTGATAACCGACACCCCAACGTATAAGTGGTATGGGACACTCTATACGATGGGAGCCTTGCAAAAGATCCCTTTGCTTATGTGTTCTCGCATAAGTGAAGGTTTAAATTCATTTAATTGCTTTTCTTGCTGCTAGACCTATTATAACAATTTATTTACTGCTCACCTCACACAACTTGCTAGAATTAGTTTCCGCTGCCATCTGTTTTCATGTTTAAATCTCTACCTTCATGTCCTTCCCTTTCTTCCTCTCCGCTCGGTACCTAGGAGCCATGGGGGAAGGGGTAGGGGATGATAGGGCTTAGTCTTTATGACTAACGGTTTTCGAACCGCATCATTTAGGGGATCGTGGAGCCCAGCATGGAGGAGCAGCCCCAGAGATCGGTGCGCCTAGAGATGGGGCAGTCTAGCTCCGGAGTTCACACAGCCGGGACCGTGAGTCTCGATCCTTGAGTAGTTTACTGTTTCGCTTCCGCATGAGAGACTTGTAGTGAGGACATTTTGTACCGGGCATAAGCCCGTATTTATAGTACTCTAATGTTTCTGTGGACACTCCCTTCGTGGAGTTTTATTATATATATGTGATTTTTATTATTGTGGACTGATTACTCTTACTGTTATATTGTGCTACTTTTCTGCGATCGAATTGGCCGGCAGAATCGGCGCCTTGTGGTGATGACCCTTCGGGACGTGAAGGAGTCACCGCAAAGCGGCGGTTCTGGGCCTAAGACCCCGGTGGTTGAAAAAAGAAAAAAAAAGGGGGTCTTACAAGTCTCTTGACCCAAGATTTATCTATGGTCAAAGGTTAGTTGTTTAGTTAGATTGCTCTAGTTGTAGAGTTGTCACTTATCCAGATGAATATTTGGTTAAGTTGTTTTTGGTTCGACTATGGTCGAACGCAGCTCGACTATCGTCTATCAACTATTCGACGATCGTCTATCAGTTGGTCGACTATCGTTAGTCAGCAGATCGTCTTTCTCTGCATTAGTTCAACTCTTGTTAGCTCGACGTTCTGTGGTATCTGCCTCGTCGATCGTCGAACCCCGCTCGAATTCTTTTGACCAGAAAGATTTCTTGATAGTTCAACTATCTTCTTGGATAGTTCAACTATCCGATAGCTCGACTATCTGTCTTGATAGGTCTACTATCTGTGTTGCTTAATAGTTCGACTATCTGTCTTGATAGGTCAACTATCTGCTCTGTTTGATAGTTCAACTATCTGCTTGGATAGTTCAACTATCTGATAGCTCGACTATCTGTTTGATAGGTCGACTATCTGTCTTGCTTGATAGTTCGACTATCTGTTTGATAGGTCGACTATCTGTGTTGCTTGATAGTTCGACTATCTATCTTGATAGGTCAACTATCTGTTCTGTTTGATAGTTCGACTATCTGCTTGGATAGTTCAACTATCTGATAGCTCGACTATCTGTTTGATAGGTCGACTATCTGTTTTGCTTGATAGCTCGACTATCATTCTTGATAGGTCGACTATCTAATAGCTCGACTATCTGTTCTGATAGGTCGACTATCTGCTGTGGTAGTTCGACTATCTTCTTTGATAGTTCGACTATCTGTGTCGTTTGAATATTTGTTCTGATAGGTTGACGATCTCTGTGCTTCGGTCGACGATCTCCGAGGGTCGTTCGACGTTCTTTTGTCTGCCTTTAGTAATTTTGTACTCCTTCTGTTCTATGATTTATTTCCTGTTTATTTAGCATATTTTATTAAAGATTATTTCATTGACTTTGTGCATACATCTCAAGGCAATCTTTGCCCCATCCTTTGTGCATAAGTAAAGCTTTATCTGACAAAGTTTTTTGTCTTATTAGTTGAAATATCTTTTTGCTTTATTCTGCCATGCTGTCCTTTATAGCCGTTAGACACAGAAGTCTTCTTTGGCCGTAAAGAGTTTGTTCTGATGTGACTTTCTTTAGTACTCCTTTTATCAGATTGGATTTGCAGCTTCTTTGAAAGCTTTATCCCTCTATAGCATGTCTGCCTGCAGGATATGTTTTGTTTTGTGCTACTTACAGCCTAGATCGAAGATCTCAGAAGAAGACAAAATTCAAACCAAGATTTGAGCCGTTACAAAGGCCCATATTTAAAGAGCTTCTTTTTAAGGAAGAAAATATATACAATACACAGAATAGAGATCAACACAGATATTCATATATAGATTCAAAGAGATACAACTCTCAGTCATTGATACATTCAATTGAGAAGATCATCCTTCTTCAACTCTCTCTTCTTCAATCCTGAGTTCATCCTACTGCAAGGAACATTCACTTAGTGCCTCAAGAAGAAGAAGAAGAAGAAAGAAAAGCTATTGAAGAAGAACAATCATTCTACAATCAAGAGTCTTCTTCAAGCTGCTCCTTCAAGAACTTCAAGACAGTTCTCTGTCTCAAGTTCAGAAGAGTTCCTGCACCCTGAAGCAAGACTTCTTCCTGGATATTCTCTAAGCCAGGGGGAGCCTTGATTCTTTAGAGCTTTCTAGCTCTGTGCAATCCACTAGCTTCTCTAATCTGTTTTAATAATAGAGAAGGAGCTTTAACTCTCTCAACCTCCTGTATAAAGGGTTATTACTCCCTTCAAAAGTGAACCTTGATGGCAGAGCACCTGATCAAAAACCTGTGTTGGATTTTGAGCTCCTGATCAAAAGCTCAAAGGGTCTACTTGATCTACCTGAAGCAGATCAGTTGGTGGCAGGGCACCTGAACAAAAACCTGTAGTGGATTCCTACTAGGGTGGTAGAAGAGTGGACGTACCTATTTAGAGGGAACCACTATAAACTTCTTATGTCGTCTGTGTTGCTTAATTAATTTATTGCACTGTGGCTGTGAGTAGAAATAACTAGGATTGCTAGTTGCTGTGATAGGATCAAAGTTCAACTGTAATTACAGTTAGCGTTCTCTAGTGCACTTCACTTTGTGTTAGGCTCTTGGGTTTCAAATATCTATAAACTCATTCCGCAAATTAACTCTAACGGAGTTGAGTAGGGTGTCATAATTTTTGAATACTCTATTCATCCCCCCTCTAGAGTTGTATCTATCATCACTTTCAGTTTTCCTCGCTCCCACTCAGGGAATGATTCGATATGGGTAATCGTTGATCGCTTGACGAAGGTAGCTTAGTTCATACCTATGAAGAAAGAAGCACACATGGATGTTTTGGTACGCCTGTTTGTGGAACAATTCGTACGGTATCATGGCGTGCCAAAGACAATCATTTCTGATCTGGATGGTCGGTTTACCTCTAGGGAATGGAAGGCTGTGCAAGAATATTTGGGTTCCCGCCTTACCTTCAGCACAACGTTTCACCCTCAGACCGACGGGCAATCTGAAAGGACAATCAGGATATTGGAAGACTTATTGAGGTTGTGTGTGTTGGATAGAGGAGAGCCGTGGGAAAGGCTCCTACCCTTGGTAGAATTCTTATACAACAACAACCATCAAGCTAGCATCGGGATGGCGCACCATGAAGCCCTTCACAGAAGAAGGTGTAGAACACCCTTGTCTTGGGTGCAGGATGAAGATCCGAAGGCTTTGGGAATTGAATACATAGATAATACTGATGCGGTTGTGAGGATAATACGGGACCGTATGCTCGAGGCTCAAAGTCGCCAAGAAATATATTATAATGCAAAGCACTAGATGGTGGAATTTCAAGTGTGCGACAAGATATTTTTTTTAAAGATCAGGCCGATGCATGGAGTATCTCAGGTATGTGGTGTGTGTAATGTCCCAATTCGCGCTAGGCCCCTCGCACGAGTTTTGAGTCAAGAGACTTGACTCGGGCTCGGGGCGCACTGACAAAAGGTGTCAAGTGCATTGGATGGAGTGTAGGGTTGGGTGATATCCAACGGATCGAAAGGGAATGACCTAAGGGAAAATCGTCGAGAATAGCTAGTGATTCTCGCCGATCGTCGAGTATTGATGAGAATACTCAACACTCTCAACGCCAGATTTCCGATAAGAATGGCCTAAGGGGAAAATCGTCGAGAATACCTGGTGATTCTCACCGATCGTCGAGTATCGATGAGAATACTCAACGCTCTCAATGCCAGATTTCCGATAAGAATGGCCTAAGGGGAAAATCGTCGAGAATACCTGGTGATTCTCGCCGATCGTCGAGTATCGATGAGAATACTCAACGCTCTCAACGCCAGATTTCCGATGGGAATGACCTAAGGGAAAATCGTCGAGAATACCTGGTGATTCTCGCCGATCATCGAGTATCGATGAGAATACTCAATGCTCTCAACGACAGATTTCCGATAAGTTAGGCTAATGGAAAATCGTCGGGTATCATTGTTGATACCCGACGAATTCGTCGAGAATGCCTGACGATTCTCGCCGATCGTCGAGAATGTCAGATGATTCCCGCCGAATTTGACTTGTGCGTTTTCTTCGCCCAGGCAGATTCGCTGGCTTGCACAGGCGGACCGAACCGGGCTTCGGGATTCATGCTGGATGATTCCTTGGACCGGGTCACTTCAATATGACCCATTATGAGCGGTCCAATGGGGCGTTGACATGTGGCAGAAGATGTAACCTAATACATCGGCTTATAAAGGGACGTTAAAGCCGAACCCTAGCCTTGCGCCGATCAACCATTGCCGTCATCGTGGATCTCACGAACCGTCGGAGCCGAGGGAAGTCGGAGCTCTTGGAGGCGGCCTTCTCTCGATCTCTCTCTCTCTCTCTCTCTTTCCTTTGCCGTGAAGAACAAGCACCAAGCAAGGGATGTCGCAAAGAAGAATGACTAGATCCATGGCCGGGAATGTTGGTACCGCCAGAAACGAGGTGAGCTTCCTCCCCTCTCCCTTGGTGCTCGATCTGTAGTTATATTCTAGGAGAGATATCAAATCCATAGAGTCTTGATGGTGAAGAGGAGATTTCTTAGGGAAAGCCATGCCTAGGTTGTTTTCTAGGCTTTTAGTCTTCTTCAACCTCTCCATCATTCAAAGTGAAGATGAGAGAGTGATTCGTGGAGAAGTGCCGCTTTGTGAGGGTGAATAAGGGTGGACGAATGTCTGGAGGAGTTTTGGGAGGTCGGTGCAAAAAAGGAAGATGAACGGATGCCGTTCATCTCACCTTAAGATGCGTGCAAAAATATGACTTCTGCACGCAGCGATTTTCGCCGCCAGTTTCGGAGGCATTCTGTTCATATTCGGGTTTTCGACTCAACACGAAAGTCGTAGCCCTCGAAGATACCTTTCCAACGAGTGGTTTCACGTTTCCAGGCGATACCTGCAGCCATGGGAAAGTCCTTTCGAGTCTGCTGCGATTGGGGAAAATTATGTCCAGGAAATCTGTATCCTGTACGCAGCAGACTTCAAGTCAAATTTCTGGTGTGATGCGACCAGATCTGGGTTTTCGACTCAACATGAAAGTCGTAGCCCTCGCGAATACCTTTCCAACGAGGGGTTGAGGGTTTATAGCAGATTCCTGTATCTCCTGGAATTCTAGTTTTGGTGGCAGGCTATACAATATTGATGCTCATGTTAACTCATGGTTAAGTGTACTCTTGTGAAAGTTATGATGTGCAATTTATATCGTTTGGCTCCTTTGATTATGATGCTATAGTTAACCTTATGAATGTTGTGCTCAACATTGGTAGCCATCTAGGTTAATGGTGATGTGAATTGAGATAGGATGGCTAGTGATCAATGGAGGTTGAGCTTGGTTGTAGATTATATCTATCCTGTGATGAATTGAGGTGATCAATTGAATAGATAGTTGTGAATGAGAGGAACTCTACTGGGAGAGTATTTTGTATCCGGGATTCGAGCCTAATGGGTTTTGTTGATAACCGATGCTTAGAGATGTAGTCTCCCTACGGGTAGCATCGAGTGAGTTGTGATGGTGCATGTGGTGTGCGACGACTCCATGTGTTGCGATACTAAGATAATGAATGTGGCAGGTCTACGGGCTCGCCAGTCGTCACACCGATGGGAGCCAATAGTTAGACCTTGGGCGGTAGGGCTAGACACTTGGTGTCCATAACCCGAGTTCTCCTCTGCGCCATGAGAACGGTTGGGCTTGCGCCTCATGCGATTCCGAGGTTCCTTCCGATTCAAAATCAAAGGCCAGGTTGGGCTGTGTTCTTGGTGCACATCTACCCAAGACCCCTTCTGAGCCGTAGTACGCGTGTGAGCTCCGCGGTTGTGTTCTTAGCGTTGAGGCGTACGGAGGCCTAGGACAGGTAGTGTGGATACCACCTAGTAGTGGAGACGCCCGCTCCACTGTCACCATCTGGCCACGACGGTAGACGCCTGAGAGGTTTGCTACCTGCTCGAAAAGTGGGAACTTCAAGTCTGTGTCGACATAGCAACTTACATGTGTGTGAACATGGGTCGGTCATTGCATAGAATTCATACCATACCATTCATATCATGCATAAGATCCTTATCGTATAAGTTTGTATGGGCACTCTTATACGATGAGTTACTTTTCTGTTAAGCCGAACCTTAACTTATAAGTTTTTATGGGCACTCTTATAAGTTAAGTTACTGTTCCTGTTGTAGATTACCTGCTGATTAATTATCTTATTTAATAGAACTGCTAGCTTACTTTGTAGAGATATTACTCTTACTAGTTCCTTGTCACCTGCTTGATTACCCCTGTTATATATATACATATTGTACTTGTTTCCTTTCTCCGCCCGGTGCCGAGGAGTCACCGGGGGAGGGGATGTGAAGCCACTTAATCTTTATGACTAACGGTTGCTACGTCTTCCATTTTAGGAGGAAACCCCGCAGATAGGCCAGCAGCAGGACATCCAGGCCCGAACGACAGGACCTGAGGTGACGGTACCGTCGATACCGTCCGTGACAGTTGTGAGTGTTTTGTTGTAGCCTTCTTGGCAAACAGTTTTTAGACTCTGATATTTTAGAAGCTCGTTATGCTTCTTATTTTTCGCTTCATTTTGGACTTAAAACAATGTGTGAATTGACTTTCTTTTTATCTTATGATTGGGTTGGTATAGTACATTGATATTGGTTGTAGCCGGCGGAATAGGCATCTTGTAGTACAGACAAACCCGTGTGTTAGTGCTACGGCAAGGCGGCTACTCTAGGCATAAGACTCCCCTCGTGCTATATTTTTTGTTCCGGGAGGGGGGTCTTACAAATTGTATCAAAGGCGTCGCGATCCTCACCTAAAGAAGTCATTTAACAATGGGCCACTCCCGTTCGATTAGTCAGCTTGGGGACAAACTGACTTAGCGGAAGCAGTGGTGTGCCCATATGTAATTCACACTAAGTTTTTCCAACTTTGACCTTAGTTTTAGCCAACCTGACCCTAGTTCGTACCTTATGCGTAGGTCCCAACGCAAGTGGAGCCGGTTGGGGGTACTCCTACCCCTTCCGTTCCTTCACAATTCCAACAGTCAGAGCTGGGGAAAACGCTGTCAGTAATATTAGATGCTTTTAGAGCCCAACAAGCTCCGGTGCAGCAACAAGCTCCGGGCTCCAACTGGTTGAGCACCTTCCGTACCCTGTCCCCTCCTGCTTACCTAGGGACAGAGTCGGCGGTGCGCACTGAAGAGTGGATTGATACCGTTGAAGATATGATTGCCGGTATAAGATGCCCGAGCAATATGGCAGTGACCTTGGTGGTGACGTTGCTGGAGCTGCACGCCAAACGATGGTGGAAGTCCCTCATGGGCTCCACCTTTCGAGGGCGAGTGTACACAGACATTAGTTGGAGTGAATTCTCGGAAGCTTTCTTGGAACATTTCATCCCCTCTTCTGCACGAGATTGACTTGAGGAGAGATTTCTACAACTGAAGCAGGGATCGAAATCAGTGACGAAATACCAGCAAGAGTTCCAACACCTCGCTAGGTTTGCCGATTATTATGACTTGGATGATATAGGCTATGCGAAGCGCTTTTACAAAGGGTTAAGGGACCCCCTGAGACAGGCCCTTTTGTTTATAGCTGACGCTAGCCTGGCGGAAATTATTGACATGGCAAAGAGACTAGAGGCAGATCACATGGAAAGTAATAAGAGACCTGCAGAAGGGGTGATGGAAGTCGGCCCCAGTAATAGAAGGAGACATGATCATGGTAGAGGAAGAGGAAATCAGAGAGGCGGCCGGTGGTTCAACCGGAACTATAGAATGGAGCACCCGATTCTGCAGCCACCAGCTTTGCCTCCACCACCACAACAGCAACAATTTCAACAACCTGGGGGCCGACGAGACATAGTGTGTTTCGAGTGCAACCAACTGGGGCACGTCCGGCGTTTCTGCCCGCGGTTGTTTGCGAATGCTCCTCTTGCTCTCCCTCCATCAGCTCCTCGTAGACGGGGGCATATGTGTGGTCGGGGATGGGGACCACTAGGGAGAAATCAGGGACATGCGCGGGAGCAGGTGTTCGCATTGGATATGACCCAAGCGCGGAACCCACAAGAGGTTATCGCAGGTACGTACTGAGTTTTTTAATAGTGCTCGGACATGTTTCTTTTTATGATACATGGAACATGCACATCCCTTGCTAGTGGTTATATCTTGATATTTAAAGCACCGTCATGGTTAGTGGGAGCCCCGCTTATGCGTTATTTGATACGGGCGCATCTCACACGTTCATTTCGGCGGACTTCGTGAAAGAATTAGAGAGGGTTCACCATTTCACTGGCACTACGCATAGGGTGCGTCTCCTGAATGGATCTGAGATGACGTCGTCTTCCAGCTGTGACTTCGACACGCTCATAGGAGGGAAGCTCTTTGAAACTGCAGCGACAGTATTGAAGATTCCTGAGTTCGACCTCATTTTTGGTATGCATTGGTTGGACTGGCACCACGCCAGAATTAATTGTGCGGAGAAGCAAGTTACCTTGAGGCATGGAGACTCAGAAGTCGTCTTCCAAGGTATTAGATTCGCACCTCGTAAACTGTTATCTTCAATTCAGGTTATAAAATCTCATATGGAGGGGGACGAAGTCTATGTAATTTGTTTCGAGTTGAAGAAGATGGCATTAGATGTCAAAGATGTGCGGGTGGTGCGGGATTTCCCCGAGGTATTCCCCGAGAAATTGTCGGGACTACCCCCGCATAGGGAGGTGGATTTCCAAATCAAGCTAGTTCCGGGTGCCAAGCCCGTTTCACGGGCTCCTTACCGAATGGCTCCGAAGGAACTTGCGGAGTTTAGAGTCCAACTTCAGGAGTTGGTGGAAGCAGGCTTCATTCGCCCAAGTTCGTCACCGTGGGGAGCTCCTGTTTTGTTCGTTAAGAAGAAGGACGGCACCCTACGGTTGTGCATAGATTATCGAGAATTGAATCGGTTAACGGTGCGGAACACCTACCCTCTACCCCGCATCGATGAACTATTTGATCAGTTGGTGGGATCACATTGGTTCTCCAAGTTGGACCTGCGGTCAGGGTATTATCAGCTGAGAATACAAGAGGATGATATTCAGAAAACGGAGTTTAGCTCGAGATACGGCCTATATGAGTTCACCGTGATGCCATTCGGGCTCACGAACGCCCCTTCAGCCTTTATGAGTTTGATGAACAAGGTGTTCGGCCCCTATTTGGACATCTTTGTCATCGTGTTCATCCATGACATTCTGGTCTACTCCAAGACAGAAGAGGAGCACGCCGAACATCTAGCCTTAGTACTGGAGAAGTTAAAGGAACACACTTTATTTGCCAAGTTCAGCAAATGCAAGTTTTGGCTCCAAGAGGTTGCCTTCTTGGGCCATGTGATTAGTGGGGCTGGGCTAGCGGTGGATCCGGCCAAGGTGCGGGCCGTGAAGGAATGGTCGCCATTGAAGTCGGCGGCCGACGTACGGAACTTTCTTGGACTTGCCGGGTACTATCGCAAGTTTGTGAAAGGCTTCTCGAAGGTCGCCCTTCCCCTTACCACACTGACGAAGAAGGGTGTGCCGTACGAATGGACACCCCAGTGCGAAGCCGTGTTCCAAGAGTTGAAGGACTGGCTCACGACCGCACCCATCCTAGCCCTCCCGTCGGGGAAGGAAGGCTTTCAAGTTTACACGGATGCGTCGTACCAAGGGATGGGAGCCGTGTTGATGCAGAAAGGGCACGTGATTGCTTATGCTTCAAGACAGTTGAAGAAGCATGAAGCCAACTATCCGGTGCATGATTTGGAATTGGAAGCGGTGGTGTTCGCCCTGAAGATTTGGAGACACTATCTGTATGGCGTCCACTGCGAGATCTTCTCAGATCATAAGAACTTAAAGTACGTCCATACTCAAAAGGAGTTGAATTTGAGAAAACGACGGTGGTTGGAGTTTTTGTGTGACTACGAATTCACCTTGAACTACCACCCCAAAAAAGTTAATTCCGTAGCTGATGCCTTGAGTCGAAAAGTACCGGGATCGAGCACGGAGTACCGTTTGATGAGCATGGAGTTAGTCCGGATACTTAGGGAGATGGAGATCACGTTGATATTTAAGGATCAACCGGAAGAGTATACAGAATACTTAGTCGCGATGAGTATAGTTTACAACATACGGGACCGGATTCGGATGGAGCAGAAGGAGGATGTGGCTCTAATTCTGGTTTTCAAGTCAATTGAGGATGGGACGACGGAAGAGTACTTCTTAAAAGACGGCCTCGTCCATTTTCATGGACGGCTTTATATCCCTGAAGGTGGCAATATTCGAGAGGATATCCTAAAGGAGGCTCATTGCTCCCAATATTAAGTACATCATGGGATCGCAAAAATGTACACCGATTTGCGGAAGATGATATGTTGGCCGGGCATGAAGAGGGATGTCAAGTATTTTGTTACGCATTGTATGGCTTGCCAAATGGCGAAGACAGAGTGCAGAAGTCCCGGTGGAATGTTACAGTCATTGCCCATTCCAGAATGGAAGTTTGAGGATATCTCCATGGACTTCGTCCATGGATTACCTCGCTCACGCTCGGGGAATGATTCGGTGTGGGTGATTATCGATCGCTTGACCAAAGTAGCCCGATTTATCCCAATGAAGAAGGAGGCGCATGTGGATGTTTTGGTGCGCCTATTCGTAGAACAGTTTGTGCGGTATCATGGAGTGTCGAAGACGATCGTCTCTGACCGAGAAGGCCGGTTTACGTCAAAAGAATGGAGGGCTGTACAGGCTTACTTGGGCTCGCGTCTCACTTTCAACACAACTTTTCATCCTCAGACGGACGGGCAATCTGAACGGACCATTCGAACATTGGAGGACCTGTTGAGATTGTGTGTGATAGATAGGGGGTAGCCGTGGGAAAGACTCTTGCCCTTAGTGGAATTCTCCTATAACAACAGCCATCAGGCTAGCATTGGTATGGCACCCCATGAAGCTCTATACGGAAGGAGGTGTAGGACCCCCTTGTCCTGGGTGCAAGACGAAGACCCGAAGGCATTGGGCATAGAGTATATTGATGATACTGATGCGGTATTCAGATTGATACGGGATCGCATGCTTGAGGCTCTCAGTCGGCAAGCAAGGTATTATAACGCGAAACACCGGATGATGGAATTTCAAGTGGGAGAAAGGGTGTTTCTGAAAATCCGGCCAATGTATGGAGTATCACGAGTACGAGGCATGAAGAAGCAAAGCCCAAGGTACGTTGGACCTTATGTCATAGTGGAAAGGATTGGCCCGTTGGCCTACCGGTTAGAGTTGCCACCAGAACTGGGGAACCTCCACGACGTGTTCCATGTATCATCTCTCCGGAAAGCATTGATGCGGCCCGACCAATACACCCCCATAACTGATGGTGCTATGGAATCTGATAGGTCTGTGCGATTGGAGCCGGTGCGGATCGTTGACAATGAGGTGAGAGCTCTGCGCCGTAAAAGTGTGCCTCTGGTAAAAGTGCTATGGTATAATCATGGGAAGGAAGAATTTACTTGGGAGCCGGTGGACTTAATGCGAAAGCGCTACCCGGAGCTGTTCTCCCAAGGTAACATTTTATAGCGCATATTATTTTGTACTTGCATCCCCATAGCCTTAGCCATATTTTGGGGACGAAATCTTTTATTTTGTTTATAGGATTTGTAACGTCCCAATTCGCGCTAGGCCCCTCACACGAGTTTTGAGTCAAGAGACTTGACTCGGGCTCGAGGCGCACTGGCAAAAGGTGTCAAGTGCGTTGGATGGAGTGTAGGGTTGGGTGATATCCAACGGATCGAAAGGGAATGGCCTAAGGGAAAATCGTCGAGAATACCTGGTGATTCTCGTCGATCGTCGAGTATCGATGAGAATACTCAATGCTCTCAACGTCAGATTTCCGATAAGAATGGCCTAAGGGGAAAATCGTCGAGAATACCTGGTGATTCTCGCCGATCGTCAAGTATCGATGAGAATACTCAACGCTCTCAACGCCAGATTTCCGATAAGAATGGCCTAAGGGGAAAATCGTCGAGAATACCTGGTGATTCTCGTCGATCGTCGAGTATCGATGAGAATACTCAACGCTCTCAATGCCAGATTTCCGATGGGAATGGCTTAAGGGAAAATCGTCGAGAATACCTGTTGATTCTCGCCGATCGTCGAGTATCGATGAGAATACTCAATGCTCTCAGCGATAGATTTCCGATAAGTTAGGCTAAGGGAAAATCGCCGGGTATCATTGTTGATACCCGACGAATTCGTCGAGAATGCCTGACGATTCTCGCCGATCGTCGAGAATGTCAGATGATTCCCACCGAATTTGACTTGTGCGTTTTCTTCGCCCAGGCAGATTCGCTGGCTTGCACGGGCGGACCGATTCGGGCTTCGGGATTCGTGCTGGATGATTCCTTGGACCGGGTCACTTCAATATGACCCATTATGAGAGGTCCAATGGGGCGTTGACACGTGGCAGAAGATGTAACCTAATACATCGGCTTATAAAGGGACGTTAAAGTCGAACCCTAGCCTTGCGCCGATTAACCATTGTCGTCATCGTGGATCTCGCGAACCGTCGGAGCCGAGGGAAGTCAGAGCTCTTGGAGGCGGCCTTCTCTCTCTCTCTCTCTCTCTCTTTCCTTTGCCGTGAAGAACAAGCACCAAGCAAGGGATGCCGCAAAGAAGAATGACTAGATCCATGGACGGGAATGTTGGTACCGCCGGAAACGAGGTGAGCTTCCTCCCCTCTCCCTTGGTGCTAGATCTGTAGTTATATTCTAGGAGAGATATCGACTCCATAGAGTCTTGATGGTGAAGAGGAGATTTCTTTGGGAAAGCCATGCCTAGGTTGTTTTCTAGGCTTTTAGTCTTCTTCAACCTCTCCATCATTCAAAGTGAAGATGAGAGAGTGATTCGTGGAGAAGTGCGGCTTTGTGAGGGTGAATAAGGGTGGACGAATGTCTGGAGGAGTTTTGGGAGGTCGGTGAAAGAAGGAAGATGAACGGATGCCGTTCATCTCACCATAAGATGCGTGCAGAAATCTGACTTCTGCACGCGACGATTTTCTCCGCAAGATTCGGAGGCATTCTGTTCATATCTGGGTTTTCGACTCAACACGAAAGTCGTAGCCTCGAAGATACCTTTCCAACGAGTGGTTGCACGTTTCCAGGCGATACCTGCAGCCACAGGAAAGTCCGTTCGAGTCTGCTGCGATTGGGGAAAATTATGTCCAGGAAATCTGTATCCTGTACGCAGCAGACTTCAAGTCGAATTTATGGTGTGATGCGACCAGATCTGGGTTTTCGACTCAACATGAAAGTCGTAGCCCTTGCGAATACCTTTCCAACGAGGGGTTGAGCGTTTATAGCGGATTCCTGTAGCTCCTGTAATTCTAGTTTTGGTGGCAGGCTATACAATAATGATGCTCATGTTAACTCATGGTTAAGTGTACTCTTGTGAAAGTTATGATGTACAATTTATATCGTTTGGCTCCTTTGATTATGATGCTATAGTTAACCTTATGAATGTTGTGCTCAACATTGGTAGCCATCTAGGTTAATGGTGATGTGAATTTAGATAGGATGACTAGTGATCAATGGAGGTTGAGCTTGGTTGTAGATTATATCTATCCTGTGATGAATTGAGGTGATCAATTGAATAGATAGTTGTGAATGAGAGGAACTCTATTGGGAGAGTATTTTGTATCCGGGATCCGAGCCTAATGGGTTTTGTTGATAACCGATGCTTAGAGATGTAGTCTCCCTACGGGTAGCATCGAGTGAGTTATGATGGTGCATGTGGTGTGCGACGACTCGATGTGTCGCGATACTGAGATAATGAATGTGGCAGGTCTACGGGCTCGCCAGTCGTCACACCGATGGGACCCAATAGTTAGACCTTGGGCGGTAGGGCTAGACACTTGGTGTCCATAACCCGAGGTCTCCTCCGCGCCATGAGAACGGTTGGGCTTGCACCTCGTGCGATTCCGAGGTTCCTTCCGATTCGAAATCAAAGGCCAGGTTGGGCTGTGTTCTTGGTGCACATCTACCCAAGACCCCTTCTGAGCCGTAGTACGCGTGTGAGCTCCGCTGTTGTGTTCTTAGCGTTGAGGCGTACGGAGGCCTAGGACAGGTAGTGTGGATACAACCAAGTAGTGGAGACGCCCGCTCCACTGTCACCGTCTGGCCACGACGGTAGACGCCTGATAGGTTTGCTACCTGCTCAAAAAGTGGGAACTTCAAGTCTGTGTCGACATAGCAACTTGCATGTGTGTGAACATGGGTCGGTCATTGCATAGCATTCATACCATACCATTCATATCTTGCACAAGATCCTTATCGAATAAGTTTGTATGGGCACTCTTATACGATGAGTTACTTTTCTGTTAAGCCGAACCTTAAGTTATAAGTTTGTATGGGCACTCTTATAAGTTAAGTTACTATTCCTATTGTAGATTACCTGCTGATTAATTATCTGATTTAATAGAACTGCTAGCTTACTTCGTAGAGATATTACTCTTACCAGTTCCTTGTCACCTGCTTGATTACCCCTGTTATATATATACATATTGTACTTGTTTCCTTTCTCCGCCCGGTGCCGAGGAGTCGCCGGGGGAGCGGATGTGAAGCCACTTAGTCTTTATGACTAACAGTTGCTACGTATTCCATTTTAGGAGGAAACCCCGCAGATAGGCCAGCAGCAGGACATCCAGGCCCGGACGACAGGACCTAAGGTGACGGTACCGTTGATACCATCCGTGACAGTTGTGAGTGTTTTGTTGTAGCCTTCTTGGCAAATAGTTTTTAGACTCTGATATTTTAGAAGCTCGTTATGCTTCTTATTTTCCGCTTCGTTTTGGACTTAAAATAATGTGTGAATTGACTTTCTTTTTATCTTATGATTGGGTTGGCATAATACATTGATATTGGTTGTAGCCGGCGGAATAGGCGACTTGTAGTACAGACTAACCCGTGTGTTAGTGCTACCGCAAGGCGGCTACTCTGGGCATAAGGCTCCCCTCGTGCCGTGTTTTGTGTTCCGGGAGGGGGGGGGGGGTCTTACAGTTTGAAGAAGCTCAACCCAAGGTACGTTGGGCCCTACGTCATATTGGAAAGGATTGACTCGTTAACATATCGGTTGGAGTTACCGCTGGAGCTAGAGAATCTTCATGATGTATTCCATGTGTCGTCACTCTGAAAGGCATTATTGCGGATCAAACAATATGTCCCAACCTCTGACGGAGCAGTTGTGACTGATAGGTCGGTGCGACTAGAGCCTGTGCGGATAGTAGAAAGCGAGACGAGGATTTTGCGCCGCAAAAGTGTTACTCTAGTAAAAGTGTTGTGGTCCAATCATGGGAAAGAGGAGTATACGTGGGAGCCGGTGGACTTGATTCAAAAGAGCTACCCAGAGCTATTACATCAAGGTAACCTTTAAAAGCATATTTATTTTATGTCTATTTTATGCTTTTCTCTTCCCGTAGCCTTAACCTGATTTCGGGGACGAAATCTTTTATTTTGTTTATAGGATTTGTAACTTCCCGATTCACGCTAGGCCCCTTGTGCGCGTTTTTGAGTCTGGAGAGCTGATTTAGGCTCAAAGAGTGCAGGCGATCAGGCGCGCACTTGTGGGGAAAAGAGAAGTTGGGCCTGTGTAGGACACGGGTAGAGATACGGGCGTGTCCCTACCAGTGTGCATCTTCCAGAACTCAAGTGGCACTGGGTGGTCTTGAAAATGGCGTTGAGTGCCTATTTTGAGTATGACACGGGTAGAGACACGGGCGTGTCCCTACCCGTGTGTCGTGGCATTGAGTGGCATGGCGTTGAGTGGTAAGCAGGATTGTCCAGAGAAGGACACGGGTAGAGACACGGGCGTGTCCCTACCCGTGTGCCCTGGCGTTGAGTGGCATGGCGTTGAGTGGTAAGAAGGATTGTCCAGAGAAGGACACGGGTAGTGACACGGGTGTGTCCCTACCCGTGTGCCGTGGCATTGAGTGGCATGACGTTGAGTGATAAGCGGGATTTTCCAGAGAAGGACACAGGTAGAGACACGGTCGTGTCCCTACCCGTGTGCGTCGAGTAAAGATCGACGAAATGTGTCCCGAGCAGGACACAAGTATGGACACGGTTAGAACCACGACCGTGTCACCTGGACAAAGGTACATACACGGGTGTATCAGTGCCCGTGTATGTGCACGAAGCGGCAGTTGAACCATTGATGCTGTTTCGCCAGAGCAGGACACAGGTAAGGACATGAGCGTGTCCCTACCCGTGTCACTTCTGAATAAAAAGGCAAAATGAAACCCTAGCCATTTTCATTCTCTTCCAAGCCATATCTTCTAGAGAAAACCTCTGGAGGAGGGAAAAACTTGCTAGAGCCAACCAAACTCCGTGAGGAATCACAACCACCGCCAAGGAAAAAGGGATGCTAAAGAGAAGAATGACAAGATCCATGGCCGGAAATGGCGGAACCGCTGGAAATGAGGTGAGCTTCCTCCCCTCTCCCTTGGTTATAGATCTATAGTTATTCTTAGGCGAGGCATCGATTTAAATGAGTCTTGATGTGTGAGATGAAGGTTTTTAGGAGGGTCATGCTAGAACTTGCGTTCTAAGGTTTAGTCATCTTCAACGTCCCCTTCCTTCAAAGTGATGATGGGGGTGGTTTCGTGAAGAGAAATGACCTTAAGACGGTTAATAAGGGTGGAGAAACTTCTGGTTGTGATTTGGGAGGATCGGGTTGAGGAGGAAGATGAACTGATGATGTTCATTCTGCCTCAAGATGCGTGCAGAAATCTGCGTTCTGCACGCAACGACCTTCTTGGCTATTTTCAGGTAAGATATGGCCAGATCTGGGCTTTCGACTAAACATGAAAGTCTTAGACCTTGGAATTACCTTTCCAATTAGTGGTTACACGCCTTCAGGTGAAGTCTGTAGCCACGAGAATGTCTGATCGAAGTAACGGGCTGTCAGACTAAGCGTGCAGAAATTGTATTCTGTATGCAGCAGGCTTTGGAGCCAATTTCATGTGTGGTACAGTCTGATCTGGGTTGCAGACAAAACATGAAAGTTGTAGCCTATGGAAATACCTTTCCATTGAGCTACTACACGTACTCACCGGATTCCTGTAGCTACGGGAACCTCCGGTTGAAGTTCCTGTACTGCAGGTGTTCTTCACCTGAAATTCCTGGGTAAGTGTATAATTTGGTTTGGACTCGGTGGAGGTTTTGTAACAATCCGACGTTAAGTTGTAGACGATTCATAATATGCCTAATTGTTATAATTCAACGGATGATGAAATTACTTGATAGATCCCACCTAAACAAATGGTGAAATGGTATGTGGTTGAACAAAGCGACTTGGTGGGGGTTAGTGAACGAAGGGTAATTAGTCGTTTAATAACAAGATTTACTAGAGCTTGGGAATTGTTCGGTGTTTGTTGTTATGAACATGTGATGTGTTAGATAGATGGTTAACTCATGTGCACACAAATGATTGAGTTTGGTAAAGGAGTTGTAAGTGGTGATCCTAAAGTTGTGTGACCATAGCATTAGACGTAATCATAATTTTGAAGCTTTTCATATATGGGAGTCTAAGATCGTCCATTGTATGTGATGGTTTGCCACCTGTGTTTGTGGTAAACCCTTGAGGTGCCTTGGGCACCAGATTGTGAAAGGGTGTGAGTGCGGATATTTGATCGCACTGGTTGGTAACGTTGGGAAGAGTCATAAATGGACGGATAGGCTTGGTCCTCGGTGTTCATGTCCCGAGGCTCCTTACGTGACAAGTGGTAAGTTGGGCTTGGTCCTCGTGCTCGTTTCCGAGGCTCCTTCTGTACCACGATGTGGTTGTATTGCATGCGGTGTGAGTCGACACGCGGTGTCGTAATCCCAGGTTAAGGATAGTGTGGCAGGTCTATGGGCTCGCCAATCGTCACATCGATGGGAGTTGACAGCTAGACCTTGGGAAGTTTTGCTTGGTCCTCGGTGTTCATGTCCCGAGGCTCCTTCCACGCAAAGTGAACCGTTGGGCTTGGTCCTCACGCTCATTTCCAAGGCTCCTTCCGTATCACACCTTAGGCCAGTTCGGGGCTAGGATCTCGGTGCATATCTACACGAGACACCCGCTGAGCCGTAGTACGCATGTAAGCTCCGTTGTTGTGTTCTTAGCATTAAGGCGTACGAAGGCCTAAGCTAGGTAGTGTGGAGACCAGCCTAGTAGTGGAGATGCCCGCTCCACTATCTCCGTCTGGCCACGACGGATGATGCCTGAGAGGTTAACTACCTGCTCGAAAAGTGGGTCTATAAGTCTATGTCGACATGGCGATTGCATGTGCGTGATCATGGGTGAGTCATTGCATTGCATACATGTAATTACACTTCATTGCATACACAAGATCCTCATCGTATATGTTTTTATGGGCACTCCTATACGATCAGTTACTTACTGCTGAACAATCCTCAACTTATATGTTTGCGTGTGCATTCATATAAGTTGAGTTACTTTCTTTTATAGCTTTATACTCTTATGCTGCTGTAGATGGTAGAATTTCTAGAATAAGATGTTGCTCATTTATTACTCTGCTTTATATACATAGTGAGATACCACCTACTTGTACCTATGTTTCATATATATTGTACCCTGTTCCTTTCTCCTCCCGGTGCCGAGGAGTCGCCAGGGGAGCGGATGTGAAGCCAATTAGTCTTTATGACTAACGGCTGCTACGTCTTCCTTTTTAAGAGGAAACACCGCAGGCGGAGCAGCAGCAGGTTATGTAGCCGGACAACCAGGCAAGGACGATAGGGCCTGAGGGAACGGTACCGTCGCTACCGTAGGTTCTTAATGTGAGTGTGTGGAGTTTTGATGTAGCCCTTGGGGCAACTATTTACATACTCTGATTTTAGAAGCTTGATGTAGCTTCTTTATTTATGTATTTATGGACTATATGCTTTGTGTGGATTTGACTTCTATGTTATATTTTGGTTGGGTTGGCAGTGTATGATATTGGTTATAACTGGCAGAATAGGCATCTTGTGGTACATGCTAGCCCGAGTGCTAGTGCTACCGCAAGGCGGCTGTTCTGGGCATAAGACCGTTCTCGTGACGTATTTTGTGTTCTGGGAGGGGGGGTGGCGGGGTATTAAACTAATAGAGTTACCGGAGGCTGAATTTATGCGATTAGTACTTGACCGTTTTGATATCTTAGAAACTAATTTTGATCACCTAAGATCTACATTACGAATAAAGCCTAGGGATTTGGGTCAAGCCATCGATGCGGCGAGTAGTGCTCCCACAAAGTTAAGAGCCATAACACTTGGTTTTGATCCTTCTCAGTTTGGTGAGATTCAGCGTTCATGCGATCTTGAAGTTGAATCTGATCATAACCTTTTGATAAAGGTGGAGAGTGAACTTGCATGACTAGTGAGCATGGTCTCGTGGGTGAGGACGAGCAACCTTGTGACATTGTGATGGTATACCCATCCTTTTCACATCACCTATACCTACACCTAGAACTAGTGCTGTAACATCCCATTTCCGGCTAGACCCCTAGGAGTCGGTGGGTCGTGACAGAACCCTAGGAAGCCCAAAAATTGAAATAAATTGATCGAGATTTCGAGTCACGGGTTGGTCACGCCCGTGACCAACCCGTCACGCCCGTGACTTTGGGCGTGACTATTTCGACGATCGTCGATCTCCGTGAGATGATCGTCGAACTTGCTGCCCGGGCATGTCACGCCCGTGACTAAGGTGTCACGCCCGTGACCTAGGGCATGACTCCTTCGACGATCGTCGATCTCCGTGAGACAATCGTCGAACTTGCTGCCCGCGCATGTCACGCCCGTGACCAAGGTGTCACGCCCGTGACCTAGGGCGTGACTCCTTCAACGATCGTCGATCTCCGTGAGACGATCGTCGAACTTGCAGCCCGGGCATGTCACGCCTGTGACCAAGGTGTCACGCCCGTGACCTAGGGCGTGACTCCTTCGACGATCGTCGATCTCCGTAAGGAGATCGTCGAAATTGAAACTCGGGCCTGTCACGCCCGTGACCTAGGTGTCACGCCCGTGACCTAGGGCGTGACCACCCTTCGACGACCGTCGATCTCAATTCGACGATCGTCGAACTCAGAATTGCCGTTCAGGCCTGTCACGCCCGTGACCTAGGTATCACGCCCGTGACCTAGGGCGTGACCACCCTTCGACGACCGTCAATCTCAGTTCGACGATCTTCGACCTCAGAATTGTCACCCGAGCCTGTCACACCCGTGACCTATGTGTCACGCCCGTGATATTGGCCGAAACGACGGTTCAGGCCCGAAATTATTCTAACACGCGTGGTAATAAATGCTGGTGTGGGAAGTTACACCAGGAGTAATTACGGGCTGTTTTTCCTTCTGTAATTATATAATAAAGGAGGAAATGTTGGTCCAATAGGAATCGACCTGACAAATACCTGTTCATCTTCCACCGTTTCTATCCCTTCACTGTAACCGAAAGGTTATTAAGGGGTGCCTTCATGACCATTAAGGCTTTACCCTTTCACCTCCCCACTTGCTGACTTATAAAAACCCACTTGGAGCAAGAGGACAAGTTTACACGCTCAATCAAATGGATCAGATCTTTGTTCTTGCTGTAGGAGGAGTTCGGCTACGCCGCCACTGCACCATGGCACCCCGTCGTTCATCTCGCCTCCAAACCGCGAACAAGGTCCTCCTCTGCTTCTTCTCTTTCATGGGTAGATCATAGGATTCTTAGAAAGGAAGTTCGCGCTCAACGGAGCCGGACCCATCTCTCGTTTCATGGAAAACCATGAAAAATGTATTCTTGAGTTCGCCGGAAACCGCCACCTCCGGCGGCCAAACCACCGCCGACCGATAGCCATCGCCTCAACGGAGGAGGTGGTGGTGGTGGCTGGCCAGGGAGGTGACCGAACTGCCAGCGACGGATCACGGAAAACTTGCAGGAAAAATGGTTTTTTGAGTTCTGTTTTCGGGTTCATGTAGAAGATGAACAGTAAAATCAATTTTATAGTATATAGATTATTATATAATACATAATGGAAAGATATATTATCTGAGTATATTTTGAGGCTGCAAAATGAGGCACTTAGAGGCCGTTTTAGGAAAAATGACCAGTCACAAAAGTTGTAGCCCTTTGAGTCTAGTTTAATTTAAAATTAATTTCAATTCGTTTGGGTAAGCGGTTTGACCGCAGAACCCGTTTTAGTGGGGGCTATACTTAGAGTTGGGCAGAAATTAAAATGGATGCCCACTCTTCGTCCCTTGTCCAAATGAACTGAAATTTTGGCAGGGGTTTAACCTTAGCTATACCTAACGGCAGACCAAAAATGGGAATTTTTGGAGATACTTTGCCTAAAGTTTTTGTTTTAATTTAATAAACTTAGAGGAATTTATTTAAGCGGTCAAACGACCTCCAAACCCTCCCAAATTTTGGTGAGTGGTCCCTGGATATTAAACCTAGGTCTGTACAAAATTCCAACTGATTTGGAGGAGTTTTGGGTGGGAAACCTTCTACCCTTAACAAGGCATTAGTGAGACATCTTTTAGTAAAAAGTGCACTAAGAGTTTGGAAAGGTCAAATCACCTCAACAGAGGCTGATATTCTGACCCATGACTTAGAAGGGTGTTTTAACCTGCTTGGAGAAAAATGGTGAGGTTTAGGGTTGATTTACCCTAGATCCAAGCTCAAACCCTGAATGAAGGGTTTTGAGGGTTGTGAAGGACATGGGGGCAATTGCTTTTGTATTGCCTTGAAACTTTGTAGAGTTGAGAAAAGCTTGATAAGAATCGTCTGGATGTAATCTTGGAGAATTTGGAGACAAGTAGATACCTTAAAACCCTAACCTTTGTTTTAGGGTAAAATATCAAATAAGTAAAACCAGTCACTAAACCTTACTTAAAAGCTGTGAAATCCGGGTAGAGTGAGTTTTGGATCAGGTAGAACTTATAGCAATTTTTCTGGAATTTTATGTTGATTATTGCTAGCACTTCATTTGTAAAGCTTGCTAAGGCCTTAAATGATGATTTAATTATTTAGAAATTTCTGTTCATTGAAACCTCATGGAATCTTGGAGGTAAATGTTTTAGGTCAGAATAGTTTCCCGTGAATTTTTGTATGATTTTTAGTGGAGTAAATCTAGTACTTCATTCACAGATGTTAGAAAGGGGTTTTATTGTTTAAAAATTAATTATGGATAATATACTTGCTGGAAAATTATGAAACCTGGCCAATGTTATTTTGAAGGTCTTATCTGCTTAGTATAATTAATTTACAATTTTTGAATGGATATTTTCTGTACTTGTTTCATAAATAACCAAAGATCGAGATTATTTCTAAAATATGTTTAGTGCCCTTTTGATGATAGAAAAAGTGTGATACTTTGGATTTACCATATTGGGATAACATAATATTTATAGTAATTTTTTTTGGACATCTTGCATGATTACTTAGGGTAGTTCATGTTCAAACCGGTAACCCTTGGGACTTTCGGGGAATTTAATTAAATATCAGATAAATTAGGAAAAATTACCATTTTCTGGATTTAGGCTAGTTATATCATGATAAGTCTCCAGTAAATAATTTAGGGAATCTGGATGAGTATTGGATCACTGCATAACCGGTTCGACATGTAGTCTAGGTCGATCTGCATATAGCAAATTTGTGAATTGCGATAGGACATGATCTGAGGAAGTCATTGGGGTTAATCATTTTATTTGGGTGGACAATTGTGGATGAAATCACGATAGGATGGTATGAAGAGTAGAGAGAAGTAGTGATAGCTAGAGTTAAGAGGTGCTCGGGTTCGGCGAAAGATCGGCTTTCCCGAAGAGAGGAAGGTTAAAAATCACCCTAGGATAGTCTATCGTAATATGAGAAGGGAATCGGGTTAAGGGAGATCAACCAATAACAATAAGTGCCTTGCGAAAGGGAACTTCGGGCCGTAATGCCGCCGTCTTGGTTCCTAGTGCCCCTTGAGAGCCCTTCACGGGGAATACCGGGGGCAGTCCTGGGCTAACGTAAACTGTAATAACAAACCGACAAGAGTAACTTAGTAACTAGGGCTGCACCCTTCACAAACACTGTTGGCACAGGAAGATTGATGAGAGCTTCGACTCGGTGGGTTAAGTGACGGACGGGATGGTCCGGGGAGCTTCGACTCGGTTGGTTTGGAGACGGACGTTTTGGTCCGAGGAGCTTCGGCTCGGCTTTTGTGTGTTTACGATTAAACTTGCATGTGCATAAAAAGGAATGGAAATTAAGGTGGTGGGTCTTCGGTATTGAAGGGTCGATGCACCGACGCCAATACGCTGACTCGGCAAGTGTGGTTAGCACTTCGCCAACAGAAGTCCGGTGCGCCAGCCGGCAAGAGTACGCAGGCGTCCGCTTAGTGCACCAAGCGTTGAGGCGTACGATAGGTCTGACCGGTAGTGCTTTACTGGTTTAGAGGTGGGCGAGGCCCAACCCACCGCTTCCGTCTGCCACTACGGAGGTATCTTGGGAGGTAACGGCTCCGAAAGGGGGAACTAAAGGTCTGTGTGCACAGAGTCGGGTGTGTGAGTTGCACTTGCATGTTTCATCATACCCACATGCATGTCATAGCATAATCGATTCATTTAACCCTGACACCTAAAGTATAAGTGGTATGGGGCGCTTATACTTTAGGACCTGCAAAACGACCCCGTGGTCTATAGGCTTGTGTGGGCAAGTTTATAAATCAAAGGTTAATTTCAATATATATACATGCTGTTGTTTGATAACCGTCACCCCAACGTATAAGTGGTATGGGACACTCTATACAATGGGAGCCTTGTAGAAGATCCCTTGGCTTATGCGCTTTCGTACATAAGTTAAGGTTACCTTTCTTACTTTCTGTTTTCTGTCATATCATTATAGAATTGCTAGATTAGTTCCGCTGCCATCTGTTTCTTGATTAATCTCTACCTTCATGTCCTTCCCTTTCTTCCTCTCCGCTCGGTACTTAGGAGCCATGGGGGAAGGGGTAGGGGATGATAGGGCTTAGTCTCTATGATTAACGGTTTTCGAACCGCATCATTTAGGGGATCATGGAGCCCAGCATGGAGGAGCAGCCCCAGAGATCGGTGCGCCTGGAGATGGGGCAGTCTAGCTCCGGAGTTCATACAGCCGGGACCGTGAGTCTCGACCCTGAGTAGTTTCTAGTTTTGCTTCCGCATTGAGTGATATTGTAGTGAGGACATGATGTATCGGGCATAAGCCCGCATTTATAGTACTCTGATTATTGTTATTCTGTGGACACTCCCTTCGTGGAGATTTTATTTTATATACATGTGATTTATTATTGTGGACTGCATTGCTCTTACTTCAATTATTGTGCTACCTTTCTGTGATCGAATTGGCCGGCAGAATCAGCGCCTTGTGGTGATGACCCTTCAGGATGTGAAGGTGTCACCACAAAGCGGCGACTCTGGGCCTAAGACCCCGGGTTTTGAAAAAAAAGGGGGTCTTACAAGTGCCCCCTTTGAATAGAGACACAGTTCTTGACACTATATCGATTTATCCACACTTGAGTCTGGGCACCACCTACTCTTCCCTTAGTACTGTCTCGGGTCACTTCACCACTGAGAGTCGAGAGTATAGTGTTGATCTCGTAGTAGGTATGCCACTCATGCACTAGGGCACTACCCCTTTCGATGGTAGTCATCGGGAGGACCTTGACCTTAGTGAAGAGCCCTATGACGAGCCCCCTGTTGATCCTCCTGATGACCCACCACATCTTGGTGAGCTTGAGACTTAGGTGAGCCACTCAGGTATGACGCCTCTTTCATTATCATCTCTGGCCTTGCCCTAGAGAAGTGACCTTGAGTGGAGCATGACATATGTAGGGCCTACCTTGAGTCCACTTGAGCATACTCATATTATGAGGACCTACCTTATGACATCGCACACTCTGGATGAGTTTTGGGACACACCACCCGCTGAACCACCCGATGAGTTCTTTCTTGTCTGGGACGCTCACCATATTTTAGAGTCATGACTTCTAGTCGGTGTATACAATTTTCACTCAAGTGGTCGTCTCCTTCGTGATGAATTTTCTTACACACCTCCTGGGGAGCCCCCCTGATGCGCTACGTTCCCTGAGATATATTTGGCTCTTTACGAGCCCGTATTTGAGTATAGTTGTCTCTCACGATCATCTGAGCACTCGTCAAACATGGGATGAGTTTGTCTACACTCCACCGAAAGAACCTCCTGATAGGACACCCCATTTTTGAGACATCTCAGACATTATTAGATTTTTCGGTAAGAAGTGTACCGTGTATGTTGTGTTTTCTTTGCATCATTTACATTACCTACATGAGTCTACTGAGTATTTTACACGACATTTGCATGAGTTGCATGAGTCAGTTCGCCGAAAAATAATAGCAAGCAATGAAAATTATAAAGCCCATGTAGATAAGCGAAAGCGAGAATGAATATTTAATGAAGACAAACGGGTAATGGTACAAATCCGCCCAGAGAGGCTCCCTTCGGGGCCTGCCAAGAAGTTAAGCGCGAGGCAAATGGGTTCGTAATCCATTATTAGTCGTATTGGGACCAAAGCCTACCGAATTGACATCCCGAACAATATGGGAATTCACCCTGTGTTTAATGTTGAAGATCTGACTCCATACTATGAACCTCATGAGTATGTGGACCCGAGCAGTGGAGATGTCAAGCCACCCCCACCCCCATTGTCGCTACCATACCACTCTCACACATTACAATAATTTGATGGCCATCCTAGTTCACCCATTATTTCCACCCACCCACCCGGGAATTCGTCCACTTTGGTTCCACCGCAGGCACCACCGATCGCACCAGGACCCACCTTTTGAGAGATGAGAGCATCACAGAGTTCAGATTCCACCAGCTTGTTCCTACTTTATAAGGGTCGCGCTATCACTACTTGGTACATTGGCGGGGCTGCAACGATACAGTTGACACTTGGATTCTTACAGCAGATCTTGATCGATTCACCCCTGGACTTCGACATCAACACGGCCTTCTCCATTCACCGGAGATGACAACTTTTCAGTCAGGGAGAATTGATTGGCAAGGACACCCTTCTGCTGACGACACTTGGACGACTTCCAGTGGACCTCTTCGAGCTGTACCTGGCAATCAGTGAAAGAATTACGATTCCAATTCATCGGAAGATAAATTCTTTCAAGCAAGGGAGATTGATGCGGAGAAAATACGAGGACGCGCTTTGGGCCCGTTAGGGGCTGATTTGACAACTTCCTATATATGACATGCTCGGATCGACGATCGGACTCCACGATTACGTCCGGAGCATCGTCGCGAGTCAAAATATTATATTACTTTCTGTTTTTGGACATTTATTTCATGTATTTTGAGGCATCTCCCGCCGGCCAATCATAGCCGTCGAATAGGATGCCCTAACATTTCTTTTCTTATAAATAGGAGTTATGAGGGCTAAAATGATTGATTGCAGAATTTGGAGAGTTCATTTTCAGATTCCTGCGATCCTTCCCCGGTGCCGATGCCGTGGAGCCCTAGGTGACGAGTTCGAGGTGGTTTCCTTCATCCCCAAGGTAATACCCATCCATAGCCTTCTCCTCCCCCCCAAAACCTCATCCGCAGCCCCTATAACCCACGAAACAGCAAGTCTTTTGCTGTCAAGAACGAAAACTGTTCACGTGCGGGTACTGTTCATCCGCACTGTTCATCCGCCAATTCTATTCATCCGCCGGTTCTGTTCATCCGCCGGTACTGTTCATCCACACTATTCATCCGCCAGTACTATTCATCCGCCTGCCCTATACCAATCCCGCAGCCTCCTACTCCTCTGTGGATCCACTTCCCACGACTCTGAAAACCCTAGATCTACCTTGATCTAGTGCTACCACCCTTTGATCCATCATTTTCCCCAATATTCATCATCCTGTAGCCCGAATCTTCCATCAAAACATCAGATCTATCCACCTACACCCCGATCCATCCCCTAGTAGCCGAATCTTTCTGTTTTCGGCACGTTTTCCCTCTTTTCCACCGCGGGAAACCACCTCGCCATCACCGTACCATTGCTTCCACCTCTGATCGCCCGTCTACATATCCGACACTTCAAATTCTCTAGTGCCTCGGTTCAGCCCTCTACGTAGTGAGCATTTGTGGTATTATATTACGTGATTTGACATTTTTCATTTGGTGTTATATTGTACTGTGCTGAGATTATTGTTGCGTCGAAATTGGTTTTATTATACAAATAATTGCAGGAGGAGTTATTCGTTGTACGCTTGCTTTGGCCCTCCAAGCGGAGGAAGCTATTGCTTAATTGCTAAAATTAATTGTTTGTATCCTTTTAATTATCTGCGTGCTGTTAATAATCTCATTGCTTATTTTAATTATCGTCGTCGACCGATGGTTGTATTGCATTTAGAGTTGTAGTAGTGTGTCACCCATACACCCGCACCTAGAGTCATAGTTTCTGAGCACCACTAGCCTACCCTACATAAGTCCTTAGCTTGGGGAATTTGTTTGCGAGTAAAGAAATCTGCAATAACATTTATTGCAATACACATACATTGCATTATGAAAATCAGTGAACTGCTTCTTCAGTGAACTACTATAGCAGTTTACTTTCATTACCAGTCATGTTAGTTCACTTTCCATATATCACACATACATTCATAATTGCACAAATTATATCAAAGCTATAATACTATATCAAAGTTTTAATATCTAGCACAGATTATATGAGTGCAAAAATAGAGCACACAAAAATGCATGTCAGGTTATAGTTCATCAACAAGGTTATGCAAAAAAAGTAATAGTCATCAACCATATGACAACAAAATAGGGGAACAAAAAGTGAATGGTGTGTACATCAAGTGACTTGGGCCAATTTTTTTTAGAACAGAAGTTAACATCTCTTTCAGCTCAATATGCCCTTCTTTTAAACATGCAGTCTCTTCATTGTGAGTATGAATCAGAGCTTCCTATTTTTCAATAAGCTCTATTTGTGATGTAATACGAGTGGTGGCATTACATAATTCTTCTTCTGCCTTATTCAACTTCTCTTTTAACAGAATGGACCCATTAAATGATTTCTTCCTTTATTTTGAAGGCATGACACCATAGCCTGATCCTTTATCATAACCAGACTTATTTTCAAGTGCTTTCTGTATAATTTCTCTCTCAAATATTAAGCTTTCACTATCCTAATCTATTTTTATTGCTCTCAATTTTTCCATTTCAAGCTGTAAAATATAGTGTTACAATCAAAACCTATG
Source organism: Platanthera zijinensis (assembly GCA_039513925.1). NCBI lineage: Eukaryota > Viridiplantae > Streptophyta > Magnoliopsida > Asparagales > Orchidaceae > Platanthera > Platanthera zijinensis. The sequence goes on from CM077091.1 coordinate 87,040,484, forward strand.
TTATCAATCAAAATTTTACTAGTTTTAATTAAATTTTGACTTATATATGTTGCTTCAGCTTTCTTACTAACAAACACCCCATTCTTCTTATGGGTGTTATCAAAGTTCTCAATAGGTCTTTGATTAACCTATATATCAATAAAATAGTTGAGAATATGTCATAGTAATCAAAACTTCACTTTTAATCATTGCATTACAATTTCTAGTAGTCTTGAATGGAAGGATTTTGTTCCTGACATATGAGTAAATGGCATGCGCAATGGAGTATCCACTATCCGAGTTCGTTTGGGATATTTTCTGAATTTATATAAAATCAATTTTACATATACCTAATTAGAATATATATATATATATATATATATATAGAACAAAATTTACTTAAGTAGTCACATTCACTTTAGAAGTTCACTCTCGAAGAGATCGCACAACTGACAACAATTCTCGATTAAGATCCACTCAAATAGGCTACTAGTTCTTGGATTCTTTCCTTCTACAATATATTGTTTATGTTGCAGATAATCTTTCTCTTCAATGCGTATAGCTACGTCAAAACATCTCCTCCATTTACTCTTTCATTAATTGATCCGTAGACCATCTATTTATATCAAACCAATGCTATAAAAGAACAAATTTTTTTGTTATCCCAAACAAATTCAAAAAATATGGTATATATAATGTTACTTACTTCAAATCCAGTATATAAAGTTACTTACTTCAAATTCACTCGACGGGGTCAAAAAATCCAATCCATCACTATGTCTGACAGTAACACATATCTTATTCGCAAGGTGCTTTGCAAAATGATACGACTTCTTAAAACCTTCAGAGAACTCAATCTCAAGTAATTTCTTATCCTAAGAAAACAAATAAATGTATGTTAATAAATAGTAACTGTATGTAAATTTTAAGAGATATAAATAAAGCATACATTCTATAGAATTTCTTTCACAATACACTTTATGGTGGTCTCCCCATGATCTCTTCTATTAGTGGAGCTTGTCACTACATAATTAAAAACACTTAATTAGTATATGATTCTTGTGAATAATAAAAATCAGTATGAAATCAATTTAGGTCTGCTTACTATTATTATCCGACACCTTTATTGGACTTTTATCAGGTAATTCATTAATGGCGGTATCATCACCAAGATCTGGTTATCTAGTAGGTGATGGTTGCAGATTAGGTAAAGGTACTTGTGGTGTAGTTGGCAATTCAATAACATCAATATTTATTGGTTCTTCATTAAGCAACACTTTAATCCTTGTTATAGGGCGGCGTAGAATAAAATTTTTTGGAGGCATATTTCTGCAAAGTAAATAAGATGCAAGCGATTAATATCATATTAAATAATTTAGATAAAGCATCGAAATGTAAGAATTACACTATATTTTTGTAGTAATGGATAAGAAATAAACTTAACATACCATTGCACGAGCTTTATATATTATCATCAGTGTCATCATAAAATTGCGCTAGTGTTTCATCATCTTCATATGTTGACTCATCTTCGTCAATATTATCATTAAGTTCTTCCTCTTTGCGAATTTTAGTTAGAACTTCTACATCTATAATATCAGGTTCTGTATCATCCCTTTCAAGAAATTGCAAGCTATGATCTTCAATAACATATATTAATTAATTTTCAAAGGACGCATTTTGTTAAAAAGCCTCATGAACCCCATGCTCAACTATATTATCATTCATCTCCTCCATATCTAGGTAATCTTGTTCCTTTATGTCCAAAATGCGTCATGGCATACAATTTGTGCAATATTCTAAGGATCACTTAGTTTTGTGTCATCGACATAGAACACTTGTTGCACTTAGTTTGGAAGAAAGAATGGATCATCATCACACCAATGAGAATTCATATCTATGCTCAAAAAATATAAACCTTTATGCATAGTCTTTTTCGCACTAGTGTCAAAACATTCACACAAAAATAATACTACTTTATATCCATGAAGATATATCAATTCAACTACATTTCCTGGGCAAAGAAATTTATCTTCGAAGTAAATTGCATTTTCTCGTGCAAACTCCATAAATAAATCAACGTTTTTAGTATAGGTAGAACTAAATCTATCTTGTTCATACATCTAGCATTTATCCATAACTACACAAACATAAAAAAAGATTACAATAACATTAAAATTACAATATCACAAAGTGTAGAACATATACGCATTAACACACACACAAAATCTATACACACACACGCACAAAATCCGTACACACACAAAGATCCGTACACACACACAAAATCAGTACATACATGCAAAATCTGTACACACACACACACACACACACACACACACACACACACACACACACACATAAAAACCGTACACACACAAAATCCGTACACACACACACAAATCCGTGCACACAACAAACAAACAATTTAATCCATATATAAATACATTCACTCACAACAAACACTATAAAATTTCACAAACCCTAATTACTGTTATTTAAATAACTCGCTGCTTAAATCACTACTATTTGCTATTGGTGAACCCTAATTAGGTAATCAAGCCGATGTGAGACAACAATGTTCAGGGCTTAAAATTAGGGGATAAGATAGTTGAATAGGGAGTGGGTCTAGGGTCAGTAGCCTTATATGTTTAAGCCAGGAAAAATTCCCTACCTCGAGATCGGACTAGGCTGCCTAAGGCTACTGGTCAAGTAGTGAAATAAGACAGCCCACGGAAGCAAGAATAGGAATGGGCTAGGAACTAGAACCCAAGTTGTTGCGACAGGAAGGTCACACCACGTTCCCGGCTGCTTAGAAGAAGCAGCCCCTCCACAACCAGAATGGCCGAGCTAGGTACGAGGGAAATAAGCTAGAAACTAAGTCGCAGGTCGGGACTTGGTCTCTAAGGAAAAGGAATCCAAAGGGCTCACAAGTATCTATCCGAGATTCTTGGTCCCTCCCCCTCGTACCCCTGGGGTCCAATTTACAGGGAAATCCAATGGGAGGGGGGGTCATACTTATACCCCCACCCTGGCGACTAAGCGACTTCCTGGAGAGCTCACACGGGCTGGGTGAGTAGCTCTCCTAGTCTCCATTCTGGCGAGTATGTGGGGGAAGCTCTCCATACTCGCCAAGGCCTTCTGCTGGCTCGCGCCTTGATCTTGACCTCTATCTTGACTTGTTGACTTTGACTCTCGCTGAGCTAGCTGTGGTAGGATCCATCCTCGTCGAATACGGGTTGTACACAATCCCCGCTCTTTTTGGGCGACGTAGGATCTCGGAAAGAAACATCCAACACTTATTCGACGAGCTATTACGCCGAGTATCTTGGTTTCTCGCTTTGTCTATTGCTCGACGAAGTCTATAAATAGAGGGGCCTGGTTTCTCTGGTGGATATCCGAAGCTCGCCCACCATGTTGAATGCTAGCACGAAACTTCTCCAAGACAACATCGCCACCCTGTCTGGTCTCCTCGCATCTCCAGACCGAAGAGACCGCACGAGGAAGATATCACGGTCGAGTTGCCGTCGTCGAAAAGGTAGAAGACCAAGAAGCCCAAGAAGCCTGTTTCGTCGATCGACCTGCCTCCGCCATCTGAGCCAATCGCGGCGGCGACTATCGAACCCGCGGCTTCCGCGAGCACCAAGAAGCTTCTAAGCGACCTTGGGCTGGAAGAAGTTCCTAACTCGGTCGTCCTCAGTCCACCTGAGAAGCCCGAAGTCGCCGAGAAGCCAGCGACCTCCCGGATCGAAGTCATCTCCTTGACAGGTCGCCGGTTTTCCCCCGCCCTCCCCAGTCGTTGATTGTCGTGTGTTTCTCGCTAACCTGATTTTCTTGTGCAGACTCCCCTCCAGGTGACATCGATGTACCGCTGGATGTTGCACCCCTGAGCTCTGCACCGTTGTTCGCCCTCGCAGCTGGTAAGTCGCTTCGGACCGCGCATACGGTCCGGATTAATATCAGTGCTAAAAAGATGACGGGGACCTCTTTGGCGAAAGAAACCCCTTCAGCGAGCAAGGAACTACCGACGAAGGACCTCCCGCCTAGAAGCGAACCGCCAAGGAGAAAGGATCTTCCGGCGAGCAAGGCCGCTCCTAATCCTGCGCGAGGTTCGGCACTGCCAGCGGCGAGCTTTCCCTTGCCACCGGCGCCGCCTCTGGATGTGGCTTCTACTCAGGCGATGAGCACCGTTTTACCGCTGCCTCCGCCTTTGTCTGCCTAGCAGAAAGCAGACTTGCAGCGACGTCCCCCGTCTCCTCTGCCGAAGACTTCGCAGCAGCCAGAAAGCTCATCGCAGGCTCCGCCTCTACCGAAGAAGCCAGACAGACTGCGACCGAATTACTTCCCGCCACGAGTTGGAGACTTCGACTATGGAGGATGCAGGCAGGGAGGTCGCGGGCAGGGCAGATCAGCCGATCACTCGGGTGGTCCATCATCTAGTCGACGAGATACTCCCGGTCGCGTCCCTTCACCGCGCTGGTCCCAGTCTCCTCATCGCAGTGAGTTTTGTCGCTGCTTTCTTTGATTGTGTGGATGTTTGCCTGACCTTGCAAATTCTCCCTGACAGATTTACCGGCGACTCCTAGGGATGTCTTCATCGACACCATCGGGTTGTCAGGGAGCGAGTATCGCCATGCTGCAGCTCGCGCCTATATGGAGCTGGAGAGCTAGTTCGACCAGCTCGCCATCTGCGATCCCCATCACCGGATCTCGGCTCTGGAGGTGCGAATGACAAAGATGGAAGAACTCCAGACCACCTTGGAGAGCTACGAGGCACGCTTCCATATGGTGAAGGAGAATGATCGCCAGCTGGCGCTGAACAACCATCGCCTGCAGCTTGTCCTCGACGAGTTGGCCGGCATCCGGGCGAGTATGGGCTCCGTGGGATGGCTGACGAGGATTGAGGAGCAGCTGCGGCTTGGCGATGAAGCGATGGAGCTGGCGACGGAGCACTTTCGGCGGGCGCGCAAGATGGGAGGGGTCGGATGATATCCTCATCCTCCGGAGCGAGCGCCTAGGACGTAGAATTTTTTTTTCTTTTAAGCTGAACTCGCCGTGGGTGACGTTGTAATAAACTTTATTATGTTTATTTTAATAAGCGACACCGCATGTCGTCACTTGTTTCTCCCTGTTTTATTCTGTGGTGTGCTGAGTCTATTATGCAGGTTCTGTTGAATGTCGCGACCCGCGAGGTGGGTTGACGGAGGGCATCTTTCCTCGCCGCGACTTCGATCGATACTCGCCGAGACGGATACCCCCTTATTGCTTTTGCCTATAAATAGGAGGGGTAGGTAAGTCATAAGTATGCTGCTGCGGTTCTCTCAACACACCTCGCGAGTAACTACTCTGCTCGCCTCTTCTTTCCTTCTTATTCTCCTCGCTACTTTTCTCTTAGCTCGCAAAGATGGTCGGCCATGATGCTAATGCTCGCTGACAAGCTCACGCCATCAACTTTACCGACACGACTTTTAAGAAGTCGATAACTTCAAATAAGGACTTGGGGATTTTCAGGGAGCGTGGAGGGATACTCGAGGAGGCTCCCTGCTCACGGCGAGCGACTCAACACCTATGTGGAGGGTGCAATGGTGTTGCTGCGCCATTTGACGTTGGCCTGCGACTTCCCTTCTGGCTCGAGTTCTGCGAAATCATCCAGTATATCGGGATCGTGCTCGCACAGGTCAACCCCAACGGGATGACGATCATCATGGGGTTCCTTTTCTACCTCCGGGAGGAGAGGATATACTTCGATCTCTCCGTCTTCCGCCGGATATTCACCTTCGCCGCGACTTCAGAGGGGGTCGTCTACTTTAGCAGCCACGTCTGCACTCTGGTGGGGACCGCAAACAAAGTTCACCACTAGAGCGAGGAGCTGATCATCATGCACGATGACTTTGGGGGTCTACTAGGAAGGCCACACCAGCCCGCCGATGTCGCCTTCCTACCACCGATCTTGGAAGGTACTCACGAGCAGTATTTTGAATCCTTTCGAGGTCGCCGGTTTGACATTATCTACTGGTGGCTCAACGTCAACTCACTGGAAGCGATCCATCCCAATGAGGGTAAGACTTGAGCAAGATGGTGAATTCTCTCCTCCTTGCTTCTATTTATTGAATCTCGCACTAATAATGTCGAGTGACCTTTGCAGTGGCCAACGAGCTTCCCAACAAGCCGCTTCCTCCGGCGAAGGAAGTCGCCACCCCTCTTACTGAAGCCCATCCTCCGCCTGATTTTTGGGAGAGGAATAAAATCGCCAAAGGGAAGGGGAAAACCAGGTCGCCGGGGCCTGTGAGTAAGAAGGCGAGAGTGTCATCGCCTCAGTCTGACGACCAGGAGTAGTCATTGGAAGCTCGGGCCCCTCGCTTCCACCTAAGCTACAACCTTGGGCGAGGGGTGGTGGATGCCCACGGTAGCCCGCTGGTGACCTGGTCGACAGATGAGTATCTGGTGTCGCTGAGCACCAACCTCCTGTCTTGGTCGACGGATTGGGAGGACAAGGGGGAGGCCTTCGCCATCCTCCATGCCTTGTATGGGCGAGTCGATGCCGAGTCCATGATGGAGCTCGGCCCGTCGGAGCTCGCCCACCAGTCCGGATGCTCACTCGCGCGAGCTGCCGAGTTGGGGCATTTCACAGTGAGGAAGCTATTGGAGACAACGGAGGCTTTGAAGGTCGTCTACAAGAAGGCGATAGACCTCGACATGTAGTCAGTCTGCTGGAAGGACTATGAGGTAAGTCACTTTTTGCTGGAGACATTTGATTATTCTCCACGACATTCGTTGACAGCTGATATCTCGCAGGCTGCCGAGATCGAGGCTGTGAAGAAGATGTCCGAGTGCGAGGTGAACCTTGCCACCTCGGAGGTTGAGCTGGAGGCGGCCCAAGTTTGCGTAGCCGAGATGGAGACTCGGCTAATCGCCGCCGAGGGACGCGCAAGCTCCTCTGCTCTATTGCTGGAGGCTCCGCGGCCGGAGGACGATCCGTAGTGGGCCGTCAAGCGGTCCCGACTTCTATGGGAGGAGAGGTCGTCCGTCAGCTGCGAGATAGCGCGGGCGGCGGGGAACATCATGCTTGCGCGACTGAGGATCAATGGGCAGCTCGTCGAAGGGGAGAAGAAGCTCACCGTCGATGAGCTGATCCCCGAACTACTCGCCGAGGAGGCGATCTCGCCCGATCATGTCACTTCCTCGTCGACGGGCTCTAACAGTTCTGGTAAAAGCAGCGGCAGCGGCAGCGGCGAGGAAAAAGAAGAGGATGTAGACGTCGGAGATGAAGAATATCGGCCAGATACTGGCGACGACGAATCCTAGTTGCTCGACGATATTTGTCATGCTTGGACGTAATTTTTTTTTTGAACCTTTTGTAATTTATACACTTAATATATTTATACAAATTTTCTATTCTAACTGTTTCTCGTATGCTGGTTGGTGTCGCTCGCTAGGCTCATAGGCTCGGGGAGGAGTGCTCGTTGCGTGTACTCATTCTATCAACTCACATAAGTATATACGCCTAAACACAAATTCGCATACTCGCCGGGACATACTCGCCTACGTGCCAAAGGCATACTCGCCTACTCGCTCGGGGCATACTCGCCTACTCGCTCGGGCTATACTCGCCTACTCGCTTGGGCTATATTCACCTACTCGCTCGGGCTATATTTACACCTGCCTAAAGCATATTCGCACCTGCCTAATTAGGGTCCGAGCTCGGCAGGTGATGAATAGCCATCTCTCAGGAGCTAGGCCCGACTAGAGTTGTGTAAGTCGACTCATCGAGGTAAGTAGTCGGTCTGTAGGAGTGAAACTCGTACAGAGTTGTCGAACTATGACAGTGTTCTGAATGAGGAACTTGATCTACTCGATGAGGTTCGATGGTCGGTATGCAGGAGAGGAGCTCGTGCAGGGACACGGACTTACGTTCATCCTGCCACTCGAGGGCTTCTGGGAGTCGATACCTTGCTGGGAGTCAAGCTCAATCGGGGGTGGAGAGTTGACTCGAGGAGGCAAGTAGTCGGTCTGCAGGAGGGTGGCTCGTGCATAGATGATGAGCTACCACATCACTCGCAACGAGGAGCTTGATCTCCTCGAGGAGGTTCGATGGCCGGTATGCAGGAGAGGAGCTCGTGCGGGGACATAGACTTACGTTTACCCTGCCACTCGAGGGCTTCTTGGAGTCGACACCTTGTTGGGAGTCAAGCTCAACCGGGGGTGGAGAGTCGACTCGAGGAGGCAAGTAGTCGGTCTGCAGGAGTTGAGCTCGTGCAGAGTTGACGAGTTACGACATCACTCACAACGAGGAACTTGATCTCCTCGAGGAGGTTCGATGGACGGTATGCAGGAGAGGAGTTCGTGCAGGGACACAGACTTAAGTTTACCCTACCACTCGAGGGATTCTTGGAGTCGACACCTTGCCGGGAGTCAAGCTCAATAGGGGGTTGAGAGTCGACTCGAGGAGGCAAGTAGTCGGTATGCAGGAGGGGGCTCGTATAGAGTTTATGAGCTAAGAAATCACTCGCAACGAGGAACTTGATCTCCTCGAGGAGGTTCGATGGCCGGTATGCAGGAGAGGAGCTCGTGCAGGGACACAGAATTACGTTTACCCAGCCACTCGAGGGCTTCTTGGAGTCGACACCTTGCCGGGAGTCAAGCTCAACCGGGGGTGGAGAGTCGACTCGAGGATGCAAGTAGTCGGTGATAGTATCTAGTGTCAACCTAATCCACCTATAGGGGGGTGAATAGGTGTCGTGCAGTCTTTTGCGGAATTAAATTAACCTGCACAAGTAAGAAAACAAAACACACAAAGAATTATAGTGGTTCCCCGATTTGGGTACGTCCACTTCCCCCCTTCGACCTATCTCCCACCAAGGGATGACTCGGTCACTTCTTCAAACAGATTGAAATCCAATCCTCACACTAGGAGCTACTCTCCCCTAACCACGGAAGGAACCCTTCCAACAACGGAGTCACAACTCCACCACAATGGGTTGCACCCAATCCTTACAAATATAAATGAAAATTCCTTTACAACCAAATTGAAAGTAAATAAAAATAAAAATAATGCTTTATGGAGATTTCGATGTCCTTCTTCATTCGTTGAATCTTGCACGAAAGGTACGAAGAGTCAACAACCGGATTTCTCACTTGGAATGAATCTTGTCAAGATCGGCGGCAGCAAGCAAGTACGGCGGCGATGCTTTGCAAATCCAAACTTCTTGACAAAGCAAGCTAGGTCTTCGAACGATCTCAGTCTGATCAAACGTCTCAACCGATTCGGAAAGGAGAACAAGTCTCGTTCAAAGAATCAGAAGACAAGAGATCTCGAGAAAGACACGTGAGACCGGGTGCTTGCCTCGGTACTGTCGTCGAGCGATCAGAGACAGGCTGAGATCAGCGGTGGCGACAACTTCTGATCGGCGATGTGTGTGCGGGTGGAGATCGCGATGCGCTAGGTGTAACGCCCCCGATTTTTTCTGCGATTATTTAATTCTCGTTTGGCGTTACGATGGCGCGTTTCCGTGGCTTGTGCCATTTGTAGAGTGTGGTTTAACTCCTTAGAACTGAGTGCCCTATTCTGTAGCCTGTTGGCAATATCTCCCTAGCAAGCCGAGTCGTTTTGGGTGACCCAGTGTGGCCTCTCGGGGGAATGTTTGTGTTTGGCTTTATTTGGGTATAACTCGAGTTCTGTTCGTCGAAAGTTAATTTTGACTTCGCCGTTGTGTTCGTAGCGTGGAATTTTAGCTACGGTGCGAATTTCGTCGAATTCCGAGGTGGTTCGGTTTTCGAGTCGTTTTGGGTGTGTTATTAGGAAAAAAACAAATTAGAAACCCTTTTAAATTAAGTGAATTGGCAGTTTAGGCAGTGGTTTGGGCCGAATAGGCGTGTCCTTTTATTATAAAAGCCATGTTAAGAAGTGGCGGACCCACTTCTCCTTCCTCCTTCCCGAGGCCAGACCGAAACCGTCGCCCCTCCTGTTCGTGGAAAACGGAGGAAAACCGCAGGCTTGCTTCCCCTTCAGACGGTGATTCCGGGCTTGTTCGTGGACGGATTTCGATTCCGAAAGCGGCGTTGTCTTGCTCTCGCTCAGATCTTCATTTCGACGGTAAGATATTTGATTTTCGTGGAGTTTTAGGAGACTTGGATTTCCGGTTCTTGTGGTTTTCTGCCATTAATGTACGGTTTGCTTGTTAGGTGCTTCTCCTTCTAGTGCAGAACGAAGAGGAGGGAAAGCCGACCAAGCTTCGCTGGAAATTGAGGCAAGTGGTATTCTTGCCCTTGCCATTGTTGTTCTTTTGAATTTTGGAATGTTTCCCGGTTAGCCCTAGGGTAGAAACCATGCTTATTCTCTCATTATCTTGCTAAGTTTTAGGGCTTAGATTCTCCTATGAGCCCCATCCTTGGGCTGTTTGCTCCTCGTGCTAGTTGTGTTCACCATTTAGACTCCAGATTTGTAGTTCTAGTTGGGTGCTTTTGCGGGTGGAGCCGAGAGAGAGAGAGTGAGGGAAGTTATTTTGGTAGGGCTCTGGTTAGAACTAGTCTTGGTAGACTCTCGAGTTTTGGTGTTGAGTGTGGTGCACACACTCAAAGCCAAAAGCCGCCCGGACTTGGCGTTGAGTGTGGTGGACACACTCAAAGCCATAGTTCGGTTTGTTCTTTGCGGCTGAGTGGTGGGGTGATTGAGTGAAAATTTTCGTCTAAGTCAAAATCGATGGGAATCACCAAGTGATTCCCGCCGATTTCGACGTGTATCGTCAGTGATTCCCACCGATCGGCGAGAATCAACCTTGATTCCCGCCGATTCGGCGAGAATCATCCTTGATTCCCGCCGATTTGGCGAGAATCATTCTGGATTCCCGCCGGTCGTCGAGAATCATCCTGCATTCTCGCCGATTCAGCGAGAATCGTCCTGCATTCCCGCCGATTCGGCGAGAATCAGTCGGCATTCTGGCCGACCTTCTCTTGTTGGCGTTGGCTTAGGGTTCTCCTGCGGAAGTGAACTTTGGCGTAGAGTGAGTTGACCTCACTCAACGGCAAGGCTGTTTTGGCGTTGAGGGAGGTAGACTCACTCAACGCCGCTGTTAGGTTTTGTGGTTTTGCTGAAGGCATTGAGGGAGTGGACCTCACTCAATGCAATGGCTGTTTTGGCGCTGATTGAGGCTAACTCACTCAACGCCAAGGTCTGGTTAGGCACTGAGTGGATTCCACCCAACGCCGAGCTGTGTTGAGTAACTTCAACATTGTTTCTCTTTCCTCGATTTATGTTCCCGAGTGAGTTTTCTTGATTATATTTGTAGTTTCCTTGTCGGCCATGTTATCTTTCCTAAAGGCTGAATCGTGGGATGTGGATAGTAGTGGTGGTTTGAAGCTCTTCATGGGGGAGGTGTTGTGTAATCTAGCCAAGGCCACCCTTATTCTTCTATCTTGCTCCAGGTACGGGCTGGGAAAGGGGGTGGAAGGTCCCTTGTGCTTTATCATGTAGACCCCTGAGCTTGTTGGCATGGAAATTGGTGGTTGGGGGACTGAGTTTGCCTCCAACCCGGATCCATGCTGTTGTTTTGCTACTACCATCTCCCACAGCTTTGGGTGTTAGAAGTTTCTTCCTTGGTAGATTGCAGCACTTTGGGCTCTTGGTAGTCTAGTAGTCCCTGCAGGATGTTGTTCCTAAGCTGGGTTGATGCTGTTTCCTCGCGCGTAGTGCATTTTCTTGTCGTCCTATTTTGGTCAGTTGTGACTCTTTCTACGACATGTTTTTCAGTTACTTTTCCCTCTTTGGTTGACTCCTTCATGCAGTTTTTACCTTATTTTGCTTGCTGAGGTATTCTGTTTTCTTTTGGAATGCCTCAGGTTCTGAGCTGTAGCCAGTCTGGTGGCTAGTTTGAGGTGGTGTCATTGGTGGTCTCTTGGACTTTGGAGATCCGTTTGCCTTGTTGGTGAGGTAGTTTTCAGTACTTTCTTACAGACATACATATGTGCTAGTGGGTTCGTGTCAGGTTGTTGGCGCCCACTGGTAGTTTTTACCTTTGTACTGGATATATTACTTATGCTGCTACCATTTTCTGGAGATAGTCTACTTGCTCTGAGAAGGATTTATGCTAGGTTGCTAGTTACTTTTAAACCATAATTATTCTTATAAGTAAGCTCATGATCAGCATGTTTTATAAAACTAAATCACTATTTTCCAAGCAGCGTATAAAGATCGTTTTCCTATATATAATATCAATTAAATATAGAGTCTTGCATAGTATGAGTGGTTCTCTTGGAACTCTTATACACCCTTTAGGATGCTAAACCTGAATAAAGTATTTTTCCGCAGCGCATAAGTATAGTTTTTTAACTGTGGACTAGGTGATCCACCGAGGCGAGGGATACGGCCTCTAAAATATAACTGATTTTCTAATCATTAAGCTTATGATTTTCTTTCATAAAGAGTAGCAGTTGGTTTTGCCTGAGCATCATCAGTTATCCCCTGCTTGACGTGGCATCATGACGCGCGTTTTCTCATACTCTAATAATTATTTAATTCGGGGAAAATGCGGGTTGTGACAGTTGGTATCAGAGGGAGGTTGCTTGACAAGTTAGTCGGGCAACCTTCCTTTGTTTTCTTTTAGTAGTTCAGCATCATGTCATTCACACACCGATATGTCATCAGCACGTCTTGGCAAAAGCACGAACACTACACTCATAACATAACATGAAGTATACGGGGCATATTATGTAGTATGGGATGCATAATATGTGTTCGTATATGGATCCACCATAGGGGCAACATGCGAGGGTTATGTTGTATGGGATGCATAACCTCACCACATGGCTGCGACTAGCACATTTTCTTGTTCGTTGCATGCGAATGTTATGTAGTATGGGATGCATAACAGTTTCATATATACGCCGCTCATAACATGCATTAGGACTTTTTTTAGAATGCATAGCATAATCATGCATAGCATAACATGGCATAAGCACAACGTGCCAAGCTAAAGACTGGCAGGATGACATATGTACACACATAAGTTTTCGAGTCAAAAATAATATAAAGTCATGCATTCCCGATCTAGGCACAAGAATTAGTATGGTGGTGGTTAACCATCCTAGGTTAGGACATAACATAAAATTTTGTAAAAGGTAAACTCCCAGATAATGGTTAGCAGCTTTAAGTTCATATCTATATATGTATGGTCTGTACTAGTAGTTGAGTCTAGCCGTTGTACTAGGATCTAACTAGTGTTGCTATGACTTTAGGATGGCGAGACGTCCTTCGACTAGATCAACTCCCCTGTCTGAGGGTGAGTCTTCTGGAGCTCAGAATGATGCGGTAATCGAAAGCTTGCGGCAGAGTAGCGATTCCTTGAGCAGGCAGTTGGTGGAGGTGCGAGCCCAGATCCAGTCTTTGGTAGCGATTGTGGTGGGTCAGACTCAGGGAGTGCAAGGCCCTGCAGGGGGGATTGCTGTTCCTCCCCCTCCTGCACCCTTAAGACCTCCAGTGGTGGTGCCAGCGGAGATGGCCTTCATCTCACAGTTTCAGAGGCTGAGCCCTCCCACTTATGACGGGAAGGCAGACTTCATGGTGATAGACGACTGGCTGATCTCCATGGAGGAGATGTTCTCGTATTCAGGGATTGCAGACGATCAAAGGGTGATGATAGCCGCCTATCAGCTTAAAGGTTTGGCTAAGAGTTGGTGGCTGAGAGAGAAGGAGAGCTTGGTAATCGGATGCTCTTGGGAAGTGTTCAAGGAGATGCTATTAAGGAAATTCTTACCCTCGGTCGCGTGACCGCCTCATGAATGACTTCCTCCATCTGAAGCAAAGGCAGCTCACAGTGGGTGAGTATGAGATAAAATTCAGCAAGTTGAGCCGTTTTGCCCATGGATTGGTCAGCGTTGAGGCTGATCGAGTTAAGCGATTTCTCGGTGGTTTGAGGAGTGAGGTGCAGCAGTTGACTAGTGCTTATGGGTCAGAAACTTACGCAGGAGTAGTGGAGGCTGCTCTGAAGGTGGAGGCTATTGGGACCGCGAAGAGCAGAGGTCAGCAAAGTAGGAAGGATAAGAGGAAGTCTGTGGAGGAAAAGAAACCCCGGGTACCGGATGCGGTTCCTGGGAAGAAGAGCAAAGTGGTGTACAATTTCTGTGGCCGGTCAGGCCACCCGGTCAAGAGATGTTTCAAGAGAGCAGCAGCTCAGAGGAAGGAGCAGGTTCATGCGATTCAGGGTACTCCGAGGAGAGATGTATCCTATTCTGTTTGCAAGCGACCTGGGCATGATGCTGCCCAGTGCTGGTCCAAGGATAAGGTCTGTTTCCAGTGTGGGCAGAAGGGACACATCAAGTCTAGGTGTCCTCAGGTCCAGCCTGCTCTGCAAGCAGTGCCCCTTCAGGCATTACCTCCACCTCAGCATGTGGGCAAGGGAAAGGGAAAGCTGAACGTGATCTCTTCCGAGGAGGCTGAAGCTTCGACTCTGGTCATCTCAGGTTAGTTGTCTTCCAGCCTGAATGTTTTGTTCTTGTCTTGCTAAAATGTAGTATTGTTGTGGTAGTTCCTTAGTTATATATGTTCCTATAGGGAAGTTTAAGGTGAAGAACCGCTTGCCGCGTGTTCTGTTTGACTCTGGCGCTACCTACTCGTTCGTGGCTAGAGCCTTTGTAGAGCGACATCGGTTGACTTTAGATCGAGTTCGGGATACCTTTCGTGTTAAGTTCCCCTCTGGTGAATCTATGTTGTCAGATGTGGGCATGTTGGATTGCCCTATTTTGTTGGGGGGCTTCCTTGCGAAGGAAGACCTGAAGATGATTGATCTTGAGGACTTCGATGTTATTTTGGGCATGGACTGGTGTCCAGGTATGATGCAGTCATTTAGTGCAAAGGGAAGCGCTTGGACTTCATCAGGGACGACGGTCAGCCAGGAAGCGTGTATGCGGATCTGAGCCAGGATTCTCCTGTCATCTCTGCGGTATGTGCTCAGAAGTTTTTTCTTTCGGACTATTTTGCTTGTTTGGTCTCGGTGGTTGGGACGGCTGTTAGTGTACCGCGCTTAGAGGAGATTCCATTTGTGCGAGATTTCGCCGATGTTTTTCCTGATGACCTTCCTGGTCTTCCTCCCGAGCAGGATGTTGAGTTTGTGATCGATTTGGAGCCAGGTACGCACCCTATTGCTAAGGCACCGTACCGGATGGCCCCTCGAGAGCTAGAGGAGTTGCGAGTTCAGTTAGATGAGTTGTTGGCGAAAGGGTTTATCAGGCAGAGTTCGTCG
Organism: Platanthera zijinensis; assembly: GCA_039513925.1. Lineage (NCBI taxonomy): Eukaryota > Viridiplantae > Streptophyta > Magnoliopsida > Asparagales > Orchidaceae > Platanthera > Platanthera zijinensis. Next base: position 87,055,696 of record CM077091.1, read on the forward strand.
CCTTGGGGTGCTCCTGTTCTATTTGTGAAGAAGAAAGATGGTTCAATGCGGCTTTGCATCGACTATAGGGAGCTGAACAAGGTCACAATCACGAACAGGTACCCTTTGCCGAGGATCGATGACTTATTTGACCAGTTGCGCGGTAGTACGGTCTTCTCCAAGATTGACCTTCGTTCAGGCTATCATCAGCTTAGGATCCGTGATGCAGATATTCCACGGACTGCGTTTAGATCAAGGCACGAACATTTTGAGTTCTTAGTGATGTCGTTTGGATTGACCAATGCTCCATCAGCGTTCATGGATATGATGAACCGGGTGTTCAAGGATTTCCTAGATAAGTTCGTGGTGGTCTTCATCGATGATATGTTGGTTTACTCTCGCAGTGCTGAGGAGCATGAGCAGCATCTACGCTTGGTTCTATCGGAGTTAAGGAACCATAAGTTATTCGCCAAGTTAAGCAAGTGCGAATTTTGGTTGCCTCAGGTCTCGTTTCTGGGCCACGTAGTGAATGAGGATGGGATCTCGGTTGACCCAGAAAAGATCGCAGCAGTAATGGATTGGAGTAGGCCGGGCACGCCCAAAGAGATCAGGAGCTTCCTAGGGTTAGCCGGCTACTACAGGAGGTTTGTGGAGGGTTTCTCTACCCTAGCTGCACCTCTGAGTAAGCTGACTCAGAAGAACGTGGCTTTTGTTTGGAGCGAGAAGTGCGAAGAAGCCTTCCTGGAGTTAAAGAGGAGATTGTGCACTGCTCCTGTCCTGACCCTGCCTACCGTGGGCATGGATTATGATGTATACGTGGATGCTTCGCATGTGGGTCTGGGATGCGTATTAATGCAGGTGGGTAAGGTGATTGCCTATGGGTCAAGGCAATTGAAGACTTATGAGAAGAATTATCCTACGCATGACCTCAAGTTTGCAGCAGTTATTTATGCGTTGAAGCTGTGGAGACACCTACTTTATGGGGCTCAGTGCAAGATCTTCACCGACCATAAGAGCCTTAAATACGTGTTCACGCAGAAGGAGTTAAATCTGCACCAGCGTCGGTCGCTAGAGTATGTGGCCGATTATGATGTAGAGATCCAGTATCATCCAGGCAAGGCCAATGTGGTGGCCGACGCCTTGAGTCGGAGGACGGGTAAAATCTTTAATCTCTCCACTGACCGTTTAGTGGAAGAGTTCCTCCTTATGGATATATCAGTGGAATGCGGTGGCCTGCAGAGTAGTTTGTCAGTTGCAGAGCCGTCTTGGATTTCTTTGACCAGACTTCACCAGAAGAACGACCCAGATCTTCTTCACTTGTACTCCAGGACTGAGAGAGGAGAGTTGCCGGATTATTCCATCGATGATGCAGGAACTTTGAAGTACCGTGGCAGATTTTGCATCCCCGCGGTTGGGGACATTCGGGGTATGGTTTGCAGAGAGGCTCATGGATCCAGTGTTGCCTATCATACAGGATCTATGAAGATGTATCGTGACTTAAAGCAAATTGCCTGATGGTATGGCATGAAGGGAGATATAGCCCGATTTGTTGCGGAGTGCCATACTTGCAAGCGGGTGAAGGCCGATCATGGAAGGCCTGGTGGTAAGTTGACTCCGCTAGAGATCCCGACTTGGAAGTGCGAGAGTATATCTATGGATTTCATCACTGGTTTACCGCGATCCTCGAGGGGATTTGATTCTGTTTGGGTTATAGTGGATAGATTGACGAAGTGTGCTCACTTCGTGCCATATAAGATTGATTACCCTATGAAGAAGATAGCAGAGTTGTACTTGAATGAAGTCATCCGACTCCATGGTGTGCCGGTTAGCATCATTTCTGATCGAGACTCCCGGTTTACTTCTCGTTTTTGGCAGAGTCTGCAGGAGGGTTTGGGTACGGATCTGAGGTATTCTACTGCGTACCACCCACAGACTAATGGGCAGACGGAGCGGGTGAATCAGATAGTTGAGGATATGATCCGATGCTACACTTTAGACCACAGTGGAGCGTGGGATGAGCTGCTGCGACTTATGGAATTTGCTTACAACAATAGTTATCAAGAGAGCTTGCAGATGGCTCCGTTCGAAGCCTTGTATGGGAGGCGATGCAGAACTCCGTTGTTTTGGGCTGAGGCTGGTGAGAGGCCATTGTTAGGTACTGATACGCTCGAAGAAATGGAAGTCGCAGTGAAGCTTGTTCGGGAAAAGCTTCGTATAGCTCAGGAGAGGTACGAGAAGAACACCAATCGACGTAGGTCTGCCTTGGAGTTTTCTGTGGGGGGCCTTGTATTTCTTAAGGTTTCCCCGATGGTGGGTGTAAAGAGGTTTGGTAAGAATCGGAAATTGGACCCGAGGTATGTGAGCCCGTTTAAGATTTTGGAACGAATTGGCGTGTCAGCTTACAGGTTGGATTTGCCAGCAAACTTCCCAGGTGTTCATAATGTTTTCCATGTTAGCCAATTGCGGAAGTGCGTGCGCAGCAGTGGGCAAGTCTTGGACGTTGTGCCCCAGTTGGAGCCCAACCTCTCTTTTGTTGAAGTGCCAGCCCGTATTTTGGATACTCAGGAATGGGTGCTGCGAAAGAAGTCTATTCCGATGGTGAAAGTTCTTTGGAGGAATCAGGATTTGGAGAGCGCGACTTGGGAGTTAGAGTCGGCTATGAGGGAGGCTTACCCTTAGCTGTTTCCCTGATTAGTTTGGTTTGTTTTTCTTCTTGTAATGTTTGGATTATTACTTTCCTTATTTAGTAGAAGTGTTGTGCGTAAAGTTTCGGGACGAAACTTTCTTTTAGGGGGAGTGACTGTTACGCCCCCGATTTTTTCTGTGATTATTTAATTCTCGTTTGGCGTTATGATGACGCATTTCCGTGGCTTGTGCCATTTGTGGAGTGTGGTTTAACTCCTTAGAACTGAGTGCCCTATTCTGTAACCTGTTGGCAATATCTCCCTAGCATGCCGAGTCGTTTTGGGTGACCCGGTGTGGCCTCTCGGGGGAATGTTTGTGTTTGGATTTATTTGGGTATAACTCGAGTTCTGTTCGTCGAAAGTTAATTTCGACTTCGCCGTTGTGTTCGTAGCGTGGAATTTTAGCTACGGTGCGAATTTCGTCGAATTCTGAGGTGGTTCGATTTTCGAGTCGTTTTGGGTGTGTTATTAGGAAAAAAACAAATTAGAAACCCTTTTAAATTAAGTGAACCGGCAGTTTAGGCAGCGGTTTGGGCCGAATAGGCGTGTCCTTTTATTATAAAAGCCTTGTTAAGAAATGGCGGGCCCACTTCTCCTTCCTCCTTCCCGAGACCAGACCGAAACCGTCGCCCCTCCTGTTCGCGGAAAACGGAGGAAAACCGCCGGCCTGCTTCCCCTCCGGACGGTGATTCTGGGCTTGTTCGTGGACGGATTTCGATTCCGAAAGCGGCGTTGTCTTGCTCTCGCTCAGATCTTCATTTCGACGATAAGATATTTGATTTTCGTGGAGTTTTAGGAGACTTGGAATTCCGGTTCTTGTGGTTTTCCGCCATTAATGTACGGTTTGCTTGTTAGGTGCTTCTCCTTGTAGTGCAGAACGAAGAGGAGGGAAAGCCGACCAAGCTTCGTCGGAAATCGAGGCAAGTGGTATTCTTGCCCTTGCCATTGTTGTTCTTTTGAATTTTGGAATGTTTCCCGAATAGCCCTACGGTAGAAACCATGCTTATTCTCTCATTATCTTGCTAAGTTTTAGGGCTTAGATTCTCCTATGAGCCCCATCCTTGGGCTGTTTGCTCCTCGTGCTAGTTGTGCTCACCATTTAGACTCCAGATTTGTAGTTCTAGTTGGGTGCTTTTGCGGGTGGAGCCGAGAGAGAGAGTGAGGGAGGTTGTTGTGGTAGGACTCTGGTTAGAACTAGTCTTGGTAGACTCTCGAGTTTTGGTGTTGAGTGTGGTGCACACACTCAAAGCCAAAAGCCGCCTGGACTTGGCGTTGAGTGTGGTGGACACACTCAAAGCCATAGTTCGGTTTGTTCTTTGCGGCTGAGTGGTGGGGTGATTAAGTGAAAATTTTAGTCTAAGTCAAAATCGATGGGAATCACCAAGTGATTCCCGCCGATTTCGACGTGTATCGTCAGTGATTCCCACTGATCGGCGAGAATCAACCTTGATTCCCGCCAATTCAGCGAGAATCATCCTTGATTCCCGCCGATTCAGCGAGAATCATTCTGGATTCCCGCCGGTCGTCGAGAATCATCCTGCATTCTCGCCGATTCAGCGAGAATCGTCCTGCATTCCCACTGATTCAGCGAGAATCAGTCGGCATTCCCGCCGACCTTCTCTTGTTGGCGTTGGCTTAGGGTTCTCCTGCGGAAGTGAACTTTGGCGTAGAGTGAGTTGACCTCACTCAATGCCAAGGATGTTTTGGCGTTGAGGGAGGTAGACTCACTCAACGCCGCTGTTAGGTTTTGTGGTTTTGCTGAAGGCGTTGAGGGAGTGGACCTCACTCAATGCCATGGCTGTTCTGGTGCTGATTGAGGCTAACTCACTGAACGCCTAGGTCTGGTTAGGCACTGAGTGGATTCCACCCAATGCCGAGCCGTGTTGAGTAACTTCAACACTGTTTCTCTTTCCTCGATTTATGTTCCCGAGTGAGTTTTCTTGATTATATTTGTAGTTTCCTTGTCGGCCATGTTTTCTTTCCTAAAGGCCGAATCGAGGGATGTGGATAGTAGTGGTGGTTTGAAGCTCTTCATGGGGGAGGTGTTGTGTAATCTAGCCAAGGCCACCCTTATTCTTCTATCTTGCTCCATGTACGGGCTGGGCAAGGGGGTGGAAGGTCCCTTGTGCTTTATCATGTAGACCCATGAGCTTGTTGGCATGAAAATTGGTGGTTGGGGGATTGAGTTTGCCTCCAACCCGGATCCATGCTGTTGTTTTGCTACTACCATCTCCCACAGCTTAGGGTGTTAGAAGTTTCTTCCTTGGTAGATTGCATCACTTTGGGCTCTTGGTAGTCTAGTAGGCCCTGCAGGATGTTGTTCCTGAGCTGGGTTGATGCTGTTTCCTCGCACATAGTGCATTTTCTTGTCGTCCTATTTTGGACAGTTGTGACTCTTTCTACGGCATGTTTTTCAGTTACTTTTCCCCCTTTGGTTGACTCCTTTATGCAGTTTTTACCTTGTTTTGCTTGCTGAGGTATTCTGTTTTCTTTTGGAATGCCTCAGGTTCTGAGCTATAGCCAGTCTGGTGGCTAGTTTGAGGTGGTGTTGTTGGTGGTCTCTTGGACTTTGGAGATCTGTTTGCCTTGTTGGTGAGGTAGTTTTTTGTACTTTCTTACAGACATACATATGTGCCAGTGGGTTCGTGTCAGGTTGTTGGCGCCCACTGGTAGTTTTTACCTTTGTACTGGATATATTACTTTTGCTGCTACCGTTTTCTGAGATAGTCTACTTGCTCTGAGAAGGATTTATGCTACGTTGCTAGTTACTTTTAAACCATAATTATTCTTATAAGTAAGCTCATGATCAGCATGTTTTATAAAACTAAATCACTATTTTCCAAGCAGCGTATAAAGATTGTTTTCCTATATATAATATCAATTAAATGTAGAGTCTTGCATAGTATGAGTGGTTCTCTTGGAACTCTTATACACCCTTTAGGATGCTAAACCTGAATAAAGTATTTTTCCGCAGCGCATAAGTATAGTTTTTTAACTGTGGACTAGGTGATCCACCGAGCCGAGGGATATGACCTCTAAAATATAACTGATTTTCTAATCATTAAGCTCATGATTTTATTTCATAAAGAGTAGCAGTTGGTTTTACCTGAGCGTCAGCAGTTATCCCCTGCTTGACGTGGCATCATGACTCGCATTTTCTCATACTCTGATAATTATTTAATTCGGGGAAAATGCGGGTTGTGACACTAGGTCACGACCAATTTTTTTTATTCTGGTAGGTCTGTGTGTGCTGTAGACAACAGAAATAAGTCCGTATTTATACCCAATGGCAAACACTAGAAGACCGTTATGGGGCCCACCTCGGAAATCCTGAGATCTGGCCAAACAGAGCACGGCGACCTAGACCTGTCCAGTGAGCGGCGAAATCTGCCTAAGGTAAAATCGGCGGGAGTCGTTGGTGATTCCTGTCGATGTCGGCGGGAATCACACCCGACTCCCGTTGATTCCGCCTTGGCAGAATTTCTGATTATTTTGCCAGCCGGAAGTAGTCGGCGGGAGACACTTAGTGATTCCCGTCGAAGTCGGCGGGAATCACTAACGACTCCCGTCGAATTCGGTGGGAATCACTAGCGATTCCCGTCGATTTTTACTTGGAAGAATTTTCCTCCTTCCTTCTTTTGATAGCTTGGTCTTTGACCCATCCTTGCTCCTTCTTCTGCTCTTGATATACCTTGATCCTGTACTTGAAAATAAATACACTCCAATAGAGAGAGCACACGTGGATCAACACACTTATCTACACAATGAGGGAATACGTTGCGCAGACCCGTGTATATTGACCCACTTCACTCTGACATTGGTGTGTACTTAGCATGGAATAGCTGCAAGCACAACTTGACATAAAAGCGTCAAATACCTTGTGAATCCATCTTAGCTTGACTGGAGTCTTCTTCAAATCCGGGTAATTGTGTATGCAATACCCAACAATCTCCCCATATTTGAAGAAGCCAAAATCCTACTAGCTAAGATGAATTACACAAAACATAAAGATATATATAAGTGTATGCGAGACAAGAAATCATAATAATAAAGTTTCACGCATTCAAAACAGAAATTGAATCAGCATATGATCATATATATATATATATATCCAAAGTGTTTTTCAAATTTACGAATGATGGCCGCAGAACAGAGACCTACTGTGGTTGGTTCGAAATGGTCAGATTCCGCGGGCCGGTTAGAAGATCGAGTTTTCTAACGAAAGGAGGCAAGTGCACCTATCGCAAGTAGTACTCGGTATTCGGGAAAATACCGAGGTCGTATTATTCTCGGGGACGCGTTGATTATATCTACTCTTCCAGGAACACTATTATCTTACTAACAGTAAGGTGGGATTTTTTTAGTTTAATTAAAACGGAAAGAAAGAAAACGGAATTTTGCTAAATTAGTTCGATGACGGGTTAACGCTCGGCATCGAATCGGATTAAGACTAAAATAATTCTTAACAATTATTAAACTTTGTTTTTAATTTAATAAAAGGCACTTGGCCGTGGAGGTTCCAAAAATATGAGCGCACTTATCTCTAGGAATATTGCTCACCTAAACATTAAGACTATTCGACCGATCGTTAGACCGACGAAGGATTCCTCTTAATGCCCGCTTTACGCTAAGAACCCCGCTATTGGGTGGGGGACCCAATCCGGCAGAACTACGCTTCTCCTCTTTCGAGGGGGCATACGCAGTTCTCTTTACCCAAGGGGGATCGGTCCATACGTGCAGCCTCTCGGCGTCGCGTATGGATAACGGAAATAGAGCCCACACATCGACTATGTGGTCCTATGCGTCGTTAACCCAGGGTAAACCTTAAGTCCTTAAATTAAAATAAAATAAAGTTCTTTAATTATTTCAAATCATTTTATTTGTCCCAATGCTCTTCGATGCCGAAGGCTAAAAGAGATTAGCCACTCATCGGTATGGGGACGGCTTTATGTTTTTAAGTGACGCGTGAGTGTAAATTTAAGTTCTGAACAATTATAAGAGAAAACATAAAAAGGGCGATTAGATAAATTGAAAGCTAATTGATGCAGGCACTCACGCACACTTCAAAACCATAAAGAGAATTAAATAAAGCAAGGCCTACTCAAATGAGTAGGCGGGAAATAAAAGCACGCCATTGAACTCTTAACGAGTAGGCGGAAATAAATGCGCACACACACACACCCTTCTTAATTGAAGAAAGCGATAAATAAAGCGGTAAAATTATCCCCTACACGCACGCACTCTACATAATTGAGAAAGCGATAAAATTGCGAGTCCCGGCTCAAATGAGTGGGCGGGAGTAAATTTACCTCGTACACGCACACACTCTTCTTGAAAGTAAAACACACACACGCACTCTACAGAAAAGTAAACACACGCACACACACTAAGTTTTCCTACTCAAGTGAGTAGGAGGAAAATGAAAACAGGGCGCCATTTAACTCTTAACGAGTAGGCGGAAATAAATGCATACGCACACACGCACTCTACAGAAATGAAATAAAGCAGTAAAACCTAACTCATACACACACGCACACTTGCAAAAATAAGAAAACAAAGTTGCTGAAAAATTAATACAACTGCATTTCTACCGCTAGAATGCGGTAGAAATGCATAAAAAGTGAAAATAAAAATTAACCGAGCTAAAATGTTTTGCAAATAAACGCAAAATGAAAGTTGACGAAAAATTAAAATAACTGCATTTCTACCGCTAGAATGCGGTAGAAATGTATAAAAAGATGAAATAAAATTAACCGGACCAAAAATTTTGCAAATAAAAAGATAAAACAAAGTGAGCGAAAAATTATAACGACTATATTTTCATTCTTATATTTTTATAAAAACTCATAAAAAGTGAAAATAAAACAAAAAGGACAAAAAGTTTTACAATCCTAAAGAGCCTAAGTTAAAGAAAAATGAAAATAACACTTTTAGATGAGTTTTTATAAAGCCTTATGAATGAAAATATAGGAATTAGGAGAAAAGCTAAATCTAAAAAAGTGCAGAAAATAAAATTTAAATGGACGGCACAACGGCTAGAAATGCCGATAAATCCTAAATCTAACTAAGTTATGAAAGCAAAAAAGATGAAAACATAGAAGAAATACAAAAAGATGAACGAAAAATTACTCAAGTAGGCGCATTCAAATGGATTATCCATACAAATTAAGGGAGAAAGATTCATATTTTATTAAAGTAAAAACCCTAATACAAACTAAGAGAGAGAGAGAGGGGGGAGAAAATCTCATTACAAAAGTTTAGAATCCAAATGGGCAGCACGTCCCCTAAGCAAAGTGGTCAAAAAGGTGGACAAAATAAGCTTCCTGGAAGCTCTTATTTATAGGCAAATTTCCGGGTTGGTCACGCCCTAGGTCACGGGCGTGACAGGGGGGCGTGTCACTACTATTCATGAGCTGGCCGGTTGACTTGACTGGAGCTTTGACTTCGGGGCGAAAACGTGGCGGTCACGCCCAAGGTCACGGGCGTGACGAATTGTCACGGGCGTGACAGGGGGGGCGTGACGTTGGGAGCTGGCAGTTCGATGTCGGCAGCGTTGACGGTTTGACTAAGCTTACGGGTCGGGCTCGACACGGGCATGTCAAGCATTGACACGGGCGTGTCAAGCATTGACACGGGCGTGACGTCGGGCGTGTCGGGCTGGGTTTGATGATGGCCGATCGTCAAGCTGGCACCTATGGTCGGCGATCGTCGGGGGGGCGTGACACGGGCGTGTCGGCCAATTGACACGGGCGTGTCAGGCAGATTTTTTTGACTTTTTTGGAATTTTTCTGGAAATTTTCTGCAATAAAAATAAAGCTAAGTTAGAAATAATATTTACAAAAATAAGCAATTTATTGGATAAAACAGATAAAAAAGACAAAAAACAAACAAAATTGACTTAAATAAAATACGAAAATATAGGTATATTTACAACTCATCAAACACCCCCATACTTAAGCTTTTGCTATTCCAGAGCAAAAGTTTGAGGTGAACTTATAAGGAATAATAAAAAACCCTAAGTTCTGCTACCGCTAAATTAATTATAAGAGAGATCAAATAAAAATATACGGGGTATAAGAGTTAAGTCCTAAAATTATTTTAGATGATTTAAACAGGGCAAAAGTTTTGGCCAAAAGACTTCTTGATGTAATCAAATAGAAAGCAATAGTTGTATTGGTTAGATTAACAAAAAATAGTTTGGAGTTATACGAACTTTAGCTTATAGGAGTGTTATCGGAAATAATGCAATTTACGAATTATGCTCTCAAAAAGATTTTTGAATTAATTCTAGAGTCATGAAATTGGCTAAGGGGGTTGATGTTGGTTTATGAAGATGCTTGGATTTTGAGGCGAGGTTTTTTTTTCTCGAACCTCCAATTTTTTTTGATTTGGATGTTAAAGGAAAACGAAATCTTATTTTCCTTAACATAAAAATTTTTTCTTCCTTCATAAAAATAACCCAATGAATATGTGTTGGAGTAATGAATTTTATCCTCTTACTCCGTAACATATAATCTTTTAAATTATTGGGTGCCTATGTTTACGGAATGAAATCTTATTCCCATTGACATAAGATCTTTTTCTTTTTTGAGGAAATAAATTTTTATCATACCATGTAGGTTATGATAGGATAGGTAAGGGGAGAGAAGAGAACTAGATTTTTAATTGAAAAATGATTGAGAGCAACCTTTATAAATTGTACGTTCCAATTTTTCAGAAAGCTAAAAGCAAGCATAATTGAATTCTATAGTCGTTATTTTCTAACATGGTACACATGCTCCTATCTATGAAAAATTAGAAGTAGTGCCTAAAGCGAGTCCCCTATTTTTAACAAAGTATAATAAATTCTTTAAAACTTAACCCCGACTATTTAGATTTTTCAATCTATAATTAACAAACGAATAGTGAACAAAGAATTGATCAAATTCGCATATAAATAAACTCAAAACGAAAGTTTTGGATAACAAGAAACTTAAGAATGAAATGTTTGATTTATTTGTTTCAAAACTTATAAAAAAATTTTTGTTGTTTTTTTTTTTGAAGTTATGCTCTTTTTTGTATTTTTGTAGTTATATCTTTAATATATACATACTAAAAAGAAAGAAAAAAATGCGAAAATAAATTTTTTTGGATTTTTAAGTTTTGTGAATTTTTTTTTGTATTTTTTAATTTTTGTGAATTTTTTTTGTATTTTTAATGAAATTTTTATTCTATTTACAAAAATTTGGGAAAAAGAAAAAAAATATTTACAAGGATGAGAGGTAAAAAAGGATAGGGGAAAGAGAAAGAATATTTACAAAAAAGTATTTACAAAAATTATTTACAAAAATATTTACAAGAATATAAACTAGGTAGCCGCGAGATGACTCGTTTTGTGGATGGCTTGATGAGCCGGATCTCGCGGACAAAGCTAAAAATAAGTCAAAGTTTCAAAAATGAAACTTCAAAAATTTTTAATTAAAAGAATTTTTTTTTTTGTGTTTTTGTGTTATATAATTTTTTTGTTTTTGTTTTTTAAATTTTTTTTGATTTTTGTGTTGTATATATATATATATTTTTTTGTTTTGTAAATGAAAAAGAAAGTACGAAAATATGAAAACACCCCCATACTTAGATCCAACATTGTCTCCAATGTTGTATGCTAAGCATGAGGAACAAGACAGCAGGTATATATACAAAAAAGAAAAGAGAGGGGGCAGAAAACGTCCCTGATCCGCGCGCGGGGAAGCCCATTAGAAACCCTGCAGTTATTTAGAAAAATAGAAAACATAATAAATAAAGACGTAAAAAAGATAGACGTGGGGTGCCTCCCAGGAGCGCTTTGTTTATAGTCGCGTAGCTTGACTATAGTGGCGGGTTTATAAGTCGAGGAGGGATATGGTTTCGCTATACTCGATCACTGGGTCGCCTGCAATGTAAGACTTTAACCGATGACCGTTTACTTTAAACGAGTCTTTTTTCGGGTGGGAGACGAGTACGGTCCCATATGGAAAAACTTCTTCAACTAAGAAGGACCGGACCAACGGGATTTGAGTTTGCCAGGAAAAAGTTTAAGACGAGAATTATAAAGAAGGACTAGATCGCCCGGAGAAAAGATTTTTGGGGTTTTAATTTTTCGATCATGATAAAACTTAGAACGCTCCTTATAGAACTTATTGCTCTCGTAAGCGTTCGCACGCCATTCATCGAGCTCGTTTAGTTGCAGTTTTCTATTCTGAGCGGCTAAGTTAGAGTCGAGGTTTAAGAGTTTTAATGCCCAAAGTGCGCGGTGCTCCAGTTCTACGGGTAAGTGGCACGCTTTGCCATAGACTAATCGAAACGGGGTACAACCGGTAGCGGTTTTGTACGCCGTACGATACGCCCATAACGTGTCGTCAAGCTTAGCGGACCAATCTTTCCTATTAAGTGAAACGGTTTTTTCTAATATGCGTTTTATTTCTCGATTTACTACCTCAACTTGGCCACTTGTTTGCGGGTGGTAGGGGGTGGCAAGCTTGTGCGTGACTCCGTATTTAGCTAACGTCTTAGCCATTAGAGCGTTACAGAAATGCGTTCCCCTATCACTAACAATAGCGCGAGGCGTGCCGAAGCGAGAAAATAATTTTTTTAGAAATGTAACGATGACTCGCACATCGTTGGTGGGGAGAGCCTGTGCTTCCGCCCACCGTGATACGTAGTCGACCGCCACTAAAATGTACATATTTTTATAAGAAGGAGGTAGGGGGCCAACAAAATCTATGCCCCATAAATCGAAAACTTCGCATTCTAAAAACATATTTTGGGGCATCTCGTCACGACGTGAGATGTTACCCGACCGCTGACAGCTATCGCATGCGCGCACAAAATTGTGCGCGTCTTTGAAGAGAGTGGGCCAAAAGTAGCCCGCCTCAAGCGCCTTCCTAGCGGTCCGGTTGGCTTGATAGTGCCCCCCGGCCGGACCCTCGTGGCAGTGCCTCAATATCTGTGTGCACTCCACTCCCGCGACGCATCGTCGAACCGCTTGGTCCGCGCAGATACGGAAAAGAAAGGGGTCATCCCAAAAGAAATTTTTCAAGTCGGAAAAGAATTTCTTCTTTTGATGACTTGAAAAATCTTTTGGAAGTACCCGCGCGACTAAGTAGTTCGCAAAATCTGCGAACCAAGGCGAAGATGATGAAGACGAATGAATGGCGAGAAGGCGTTCCTCGGGGAATCTGTCATTTATTTCAGATTCGACGAGCGCTTCCGCACCAGGATTTTCTAAACGGGAGAGGTGGTCTGCCGCTAGATTCTCCGCGCCCTTCTTATCTCGGATCTCCAAGTCAAACTCTTGTAGGAGGAGAATCCATCGAAGAAGGCGGGGTTTCGCGTCGGCTTTAGCTAATAAATATTTAAGGGCGGAGTGATCGGTGAAAACGATAACTTTAGATAGCGTAAGATACGAGCGAAACTTATCGAAAGCGAAAACGACGGCTAAGAGTTCCTTTTCCGTCGTCGTGTAATTCACTTGTGCGGAAGTGAGCGTCTTGCTAGCGTAATAAATAGGATGAAAATGTTTTTCTACGCGTTGGCCAAGAATGGCGCCTAAGGCAATATCACTAGCGTCGCACATGATTTCGAACGGAAGGGACCAATTAGGGGCCACTAGAATCGGAGAATTGATAAGTTTTTGTTTTATAAATTAAAAGCAGACTCGCAATCGCTACTAAAGACAAAAGGTGATTCCTTTTCCAAGAGGTGAGTAAGCGGCTTTGTTATTTTTGAAAAATCTTGAATGAAACGCCTATAAAAGCCCGCGTGGCCTAAGAAACTCCTAATGGATTTTATGTTTGTCGGCTGAGGAAGTTTTTCTATGATTTCAACTTTGGCCTTATCGACCTCTATCCCATTAATCGAAATCTTATGGCCGAGGACCAAACCTCCTCGAACCATAAAGTTACACTTTTCCCAATTTAAAACAAGATTCGTGTCCTCGCATCGCTGGAGGACACGATCGAGATTACGAAGACAATCCGGGAATGAGCATCTGAATACAGAAAAGTCATCCATAAATATTTCCATAATATCTTCTACTAGCTCACCAAAAATTGCTAGCATACATCTTTTGAATGTAGCCGGCGCATTGTAGAGGCCAAATGGCATTCTTCGATAGGCGAAGGTGCCAAAGGGGCAAGTAAAAGTTGTTTTCTCTTGGTCTTTGGGGGAAATGGGGATTTGGAAAAACCCCGATAAACCGTCGAGAAAACAATAAAAAGGATGATCGGAAAGACGCTCAAGAATTTGGTCAAGGAACGGTAGTGGAAAATGGTCTTTGCGGGTGGCATCATTAAGTTTGCGATAATCGATGACCACACGCCAACCCGTAACAGTACGAGTTGGGACGAGCTCGTTGTGCTCATTCGCCACTACGGTTAGACCGCCCTTCTTGGGCACGACATGAATGGGACTAACCCATGCACTATCAGAAATGGGATAAATAATCCCCGCATCTAATAATTTAATTATCTCAGCTTTCACGACGTCTTTCATGTTTGGGTTAAGACGCCGCTGCGGCTGAATGGTTTTGCGGCAATTATCGTTTAAGAAAATTTTATGAGTGCAGAATGAAGGGTTAATCCCCTTTAGGTCAGAAATTTGCCACGCAATTGCGTGGCGATGTTTAAGCAAAACCTCCAATAACTCGGAGGTCTCCGAATCGCTTAAATACGAAGAAATGATTACCGGGAGCGTATCATTTTTCCCCAAAAAGGCGTATTTTAGGGATTCGGGTAATGGTTTGAGTTCTAGGATGGGCGGTTCTTCTAGTGAGGTTTTAGTGCTAATGTCTTTTGAACCAATTGGTTCAAAAGGCATATTCGTAGACTCGTCCTCATCGCAATAAAAATTTTCGAGTGAAAAAATATTTTCGTTTAAAAATTCGGACTCGAAAACCGGGGAAGAACTATCTCCATAAAAAGAATCTAAAGAATAGCAGAAATCGTCGCTCGGCGACGAGTCTTCCATAGAGGAGTTAATAGAAAAAGTAACTTGGTCGTCTCCTACCCGAAGGAGAAGCTGACCATTACTTACATCAATTAACGCACGTGAGGTCGCGAGGAAAGGGCGACCAAGTATTATTGGTACGTTGGCGTCTTCCTCGATGTCCAAGATGACGAAGTCCATCGGGAAGGTGAACTTGTCTACTCGGACAAGGACATCCTCAACAACCCCGATGGGGAACCTAACCGAGCAATCCGCTAGTTGGATGCGCATATTGGTAGGAGCAGGAGTACCCAAACCTAAACGCAGGAAGAGCGAGAACGGCATCAAATTAATGCTCGCGCCTAAGTCTGCCAAGGCGTATTTTACTAATACATCGCCAAAAAGGCACGGGATGGAGAACCTTCCCGGGTCATTTTGTTTTAAGGGCAATTTACTAGTAAGAGCCGCCGAGCAGACAGCGTTGAGAGATATATGCGAAATATCCTCGAGTTTGCGTTTATTAGAAAGTAGTTCTTTTAAAAATTTCGCATACTTAGGCATTTGCGAGATAGCCTCGCAAAAAGGAACATTAATATGAATTTGTTTAAGTAATAAAATAAATTTTCATATTGCGCGTTTACTCGCTCATTATCTAACTTGTGCGGGTAGGGCAACGCCTTGTTTAAAATAGTTTTATCGTTAAAAATCGGTAAGGGTTGCGTAATCGAAGAAGAGGGAAGAGGGGTCGGAGGTGAAATATGTACCTGAGGATCGATCCGTTTTGGATCGACCACCTCCTTACCGCTACGGAGGGTTATAGCGTTGGCGGTTTCCCTTGGATTGGGCTCCGTGTTCCCTGGCAGTGCCCCCATGGCGCGTTCTGACATGAGTCGCGCCAGCTGTCCAACCTGGAGTTCTAAATTTTTTAGCGATCCGGTGATGTTCCGGATATTAGACTCGTTGGACGCGACATAACGATTAAAATTTTCCTCCACCGGGGATGGCTTCATAGGAGGGGGAGGAGGAAACGTTGGCGCAAAAGGAGGGGGAGGAGGACGCTGCGCGTTGTTCGGGTTGCTCCAGGAGAAATTCGGATGGTTCCTCCAACCCGGATTATAGTGGCTACTATAAGGGTTGTTTTGAAATGAGGGACGCACCGGATTTCCCATGTAGTCCACGAATTCGTCGACTACGCAGACATTGGAGGGGGGGGGGGGGGGAGAAAACAAGGCGGAGTGGAGGAGGAAACAGACATCTCCGCCACCTGCTTAGTTAGCCTTTCCACTTGGAGGGCTAGCTGAGCAGTGGCATCCACTTCAAAAATGCCCGCCTGCTTAGGGCGTGCCCGCGGGACATTCCACTGGTAGGCGTTCACCGCCATTTCCTCGAAAAGGGCCTGGGCGGCCTCGGGGTCTTATTGTTCAGGGTGCCCCCGGCACCCGCGTCAATCATTTGACGCGTCTGACTATTCAGTCCATTATAAAAAATTTGTACCTGCAACCACGTTGGCAGAGCGTGGTGCGGGCACCGGCGGAGGAATTCCTTAAAGCGTTCCCAAGTCTCGTAAAGAGACTCGGAGTCGTTTTGGACGAACGAAGATATGTCCGCCCGCAGTCTTGCAGTTTTCGCGGGCGGAAAATACTTCGTAAGGAATTTCTCGGCCAATTCCGCCCAGGACGTGATGGATCCCCGCGGGAGGGAGAGTAACCACGCCTTAGCCTTGGACTTGAGAGAGAACGGAAAAAGGCGCAAACGAATGGCGTCATCAGTGACGCCATTAATCTTAAAAGTATCGCAAATTTCAAGAAAATTAGACAAGTGATTATTGGGGTCCTCATCCGGCTGTCCGTCGAACTGCACGGCATTTTGGATCATTTGAATCACACTTGACTTAATTTCAAAATTATTGTTGGCCACCGCGGGCCAAACAATACTCGATCCCGTATCATCCAAGTTGGGCCGAGCGTAGTAAGACATAGTCCGCTCGGCCGGTTGGGCATTATTCGGGTCGGACATAGAAGAAGAAGAGGGTTCTCCGATAGATTCTGCGGGGTCTAAAAATCGAATTCGACGGAGAGATCGGATACGCGCAAGAGAGCGGTCGATCTCGGGGTCGAATTCAAGATTTTTAGAACTCGAAGGTTGTCCACGGGTCATACACCCAAAAAAAAAACGAAAAGGGGGGGAGAGGATTTTTTTTGTATAAAAATTTTTATTTGAAAATAAAGTAAAATTAATAGAGTCCGGATTCAATATAACAACCGTGCTCCCCGGCAACGGCGCCAAAAACTTGATGGCCGCGGAACAGAGACCTACTGTGGTTGGTTCGAAATGGTCAGATTCCGCGGGCCGGTTAGAAGATCGAGTTTTCTAACGAAAGGAGGCAAGCGCACCTATCGCAAGTAGTACTCGGTATTCGGGAAAATACCGAGGTCGTATTATTCTCGGGGACGCGTTGATTATATCTACTCTTCCAGGAACACTATTATCTGACTAACAGTAAGGTGGGATTTTTTTAGTTTAATTAAAACGGAAAGAAAGAAAACAGAATTTTGCTAAATTAGTTCGATGACGGGTTAACGCTCGGCATCGAATCGGATTAAGACTAAAATAATTCTTAACAATTATTAAACTTTGTTTTTAATTTAATAAAAGGCACTTGGCCGTGGAGGTTCCAAAAATATGAGCGCACTTATCTCTAGGAATATTGCTCACCTAAACATTAAGACTATTCGACCGATCGTTAGACCGACGAAGGATTCCTCTTAATGCCCGCTTTACGCTAAGAACCCCGCTATTGGGTGGGGGACCCAATCCGGCAGAACTACGCTTCTCCTCTTTCGAGGGGGCGTACGCAGTTCTCTTTACCCAAGGGGGATCGGTCCATACGTGCAGCCTCTCGGCGTCGCGTATGGATAACGGAAATAGAGCCCAAACATCGACTATGTGGTCCTATGCGTCGTTAACCCAGGGTAAACCTTAAGTCCTTAAATTAAAATAAAAATAAAGTTCTTTAATTATTTCAAATCATTTTATTTGTCCCAATGCTCTTCGATGCCGAAGGCTAAAAGAGATTAGCCACTCATCGGTATGGGGACGGCTTTATGTTTTTAAGTGACGCGTGAGTGTAAATTTAAGTTCTGAACAATTATAAGAGAAAACATAAAAGGGCGATTAGATAAATTGAAAGCTAATTGATGCAAGCACTCACGCACACTTCAAAACCATAAAGAGAATTAAATAAAGCAAGGCCTACTCAAATGAGTAGGCGGGAAATAAAAGCACGCCATTGAACTCTTAACGAGTAGGCGAAAATTAATGCACACACACACACACACCCTTCTTAATTGAAGAAAGCGATAAATAAAGCGGTAAAATTATCCCCTACACGCACGCACTCTACATAATTGAGAAAGCGATAAAATTGCGAGTCCCGGCTCAAATGAGTGGGCGGGAGTAAATTTACCTCGTACACGCACACACTCTTCTTGAAAGTAAAACACACACACGCACTCTACAGAAAAGTAAACACACGCACACACACTAAGTTTTCCTACTCAAGTGAGTAGGAGGAAAATGAAAACAGGGCGCCATTTAACTCTTAACGAGTAGGCGGAAATAAATGCATACGCACACACGCACTCTACAAAAATGAAATAAAGCAGTAAAACCTAACTCATACACACACGCACACTTGCAAAAATAAGAAAAACAAAGTTGCTGAAAAATTAATACAACTGCATTTCTACCGCTAGAATGCGGTAGAAATGCATAAAAAGTGAAAATAAAAATTAACCGAGCTAAAATGTTTTGCAAATAAACGCAAAATGAAAGTTGACGAAAAATTAAAACAACTGCATTTCTACCGCTAGAATGCGGTAGAAATGTATAAAAAGATGAAATAAAATTAACCGGACCAAAAATTTTGCAAATAAAAGGATAAAACAAAGTGAGCGAAAAATTATAACGACTATATTTTCATTCTTATATTTTTATAAAAACTCATAAAAAGTGAAAATAAAACAAAAAGGACAAAAAGTTTTACAATCCTAAAGAGCCTAAGTTAAAGAAAAATGAAAATAACACTTTTAGATGAGTTTTTATAAAGCCTTATGAATGAAAATATAGGAATTAGGAGAAAAGCTAAATCTAAAAAAGTGCAGAAAATAAAATTTAAATGGACGGCACAACGGCTAGAAATGCCGATAAATCCTAAATCTAACTAAGTTATGAAAGCAAAAAAGATGAAAACATAAAAGAAATACAAAAAGATGAACGAAAAATTACTCAAGTAGGCGCATTCAAATGGATTATCCATACAAATTAAGGGAGAAAGATTCATATTTTATTAAAGTAAAAACCCTAATACAAACTAAGAGAGAGAGAGGGGGGAGAAAATCTCCTTACATAAGTTTGGAATCCAAATGGGCAGCACCTCCCCTAAGCAAAGTGGTCAAAAAGGTGGACAAAATAAGCTTCCTGGAAGCTCTTATTTATAGGCAAATTTTCGGGTTGGTCACGCCCTAGGTCACGGGCGTGACAGGGGGGCGTGTCACTACTATTCATGAGCTGGCCGGTTGACTTGACTGGAGCTTTGACTTCGGGGCGAAAACGTGGCGGTCACGCCCAAGGTCACGGGCGTGACGAATTGTCACGGGCGTGACAGGGGGGCGTGACGTTGGGAGCTGGCAGTTCGATGTCGGCAGCGTTGACGGTTTGACTAAGCTTGTGGGTCGGGCTCGACACGGGCGTGTCAAGCATTGACACGGGCGTGACGTCGGGCGTGTCGGGCTGGGTTTGATGATGGCCGATCGTCAAGCAGGCACCTGTGGTCGGCGATCGTCGGGGGGGGGGGGGGGGGGGCGTGACACGGGCGTGTCGGCCAATTGACACGGGCGTGTCAGGCAGATTTTTTTGACTTTTTTGGAATTTTTCTGGAAATTTTCTGCAATAAAAATAAAGCTAAGTTAGAAATAATATTTACAAAAATAAGCAATTTATTGGATAAAACAGATAAAAAAGACAAAAAACAAACAAAATTGACTTAAATAAAATACGAAAATATAGGTATATTTACAACTCATCAACGAACAGAAGTACACGCATAATGAAAATTAATCATTTGGGTTTCATGTTTTTCCCCTCCTTTGCCTCAGCTTCTCTTTGCTGTTTTGCTAGGAACTTCTTGTTTTGCCTTTCAAAATATTCCTTTGGCTTTGGGTAGTACCTGGGGGGAGGAGCTTTGTTTTCAATTGTGTTTGTCCTGAAGAATATATTTCTTTTTGCCTCAAATTCTCTGTGCATTTCCTATTCGTACTGACTATAGAATTCATTCCTGTTAAGCTCTCCCCGATCTTGTAGCGTGAATATATCAAGTATGATGATCCTACAGACGGGACTCCATCGTTCATTTTTGACTTCACTTTCCTTTCTTCTTAGTTTCATCTATGCTGGATTCTCTTTAGAGGTTCCTTCTTGAAGCTTTCTCTTCCCTTTCGCAATCGCGTCTTGATCAAAGAGTGCAATGTAAGCAGCTTTGACAGCAGCTTTAGCAGCCTTTTTGGCATCAGCTTCACTTAAGGGAAAATCCTCAGCAGTAGCAACAACAGCAGCAGTATCAACATCAGGAGCATCAGTAGTAACATCATCAGTGGCTGTGGTTACCTCAGGATCAACATGAATAGGAATACCTGACGCTTGTTGAACGAGACAATGACAACTTTTAAATACATATTCGTTTGATTGTTTGAAGTTGTCGACTATGATTTTCTCGAGCCTCGCCATCTTAGCTACATACTCCTTCTCCCCCTTTTTTGCTTCTAGTGCTATTGAGTTTGCATAAGAGTACAGTGACTCATCTATATGCTTCACATTCTTAGTGAAATCGTCCAGCAAGGTTTTTTGATTCGAGTTGAGGGCGACCATGTTGGCATCGAAAAGTTTGATGTTTTTGGCCATGACATGAGCATTTTGATTGACCACCGCCAGGTCATCTGTGGTCTTCCTTAGCCCATGCATAAGAAGAGTGACGGCTTTGCCAGCCTCAGTATACTTGGATTCAAATCTTTCTTCCATCTTATCCATCTTGTGATTTATCTCCACTATATTCTTTAGTATCAAATCTTCTGATTGCTTTATTTGCTAGAGTACTTTGTTGTGAGAATGTTCAAAAGATATCTTCAGCTCGTCTACTATACCTTGAATGATGTTCACAGTGTGATTGGCTAGGCTAGTTCCTAACTGATGTTCTTGATGTATAGCCTAGTCATGTCCTAGAGTGATAGGGTCTTGAGAGTCATGACTTTCCTCTTCAGATTCACCTGTGGAGCTCAATAAACTTACAGTCTCCTTTGGAGGGATTGAAGCAGCATCTGCCATGGAGTTTAGCATGTTGCCATATTTTCTCATCTACCCATCCAGCAGAGTATCAATTGTTACCTGAGGCCTTGAGGTCTCCCCCTCAACTGTAGCGCTTGTCATGTCAGGAACCTTTATCTGAATCTGTCAGAAAGGAGTTCAGAATCAACCTCCAGCACAGCCACATCATTATCAGCCTGCTCATCCTCAAGATCCTCAGCAACATGCTTTGCAGGGGAATTCATATCATTTTCACTATCAACAACATTTGCAACATCATCCTCTTCTTCCTCCTCTTCAGTCTCATCAGTAGTAAGGGTTTCCACCGCATCCTTAGCGATGAGGGAAATATCAGTAGAAACATTTACTTATTCTGGGACTGAGGCTTCTGTAATGAGGGCAGCAGAAGGATTGGGCAGTGACTCCCCCTCAGTTCCTGCATTCAGCAGATCAGGAACTTCATTGGGCTCAGCCGAAAGATTTGGGAACTCAGGAGCTCTGTCATCCTCATCAACACGTGTTGCAGGAGCTCCTCCTGGGACAAGGATTCTTCTTTCCCACCTGTCAAAGACGTTGGAGTCCATCTTCTTCAGATATTAAAGGGGAACTCCCCTAGTCATATCAAACTTATGTCCATCCATCTGGTTTAGGTAGAGACTGATGATTCATCCGAAGTTTGGGGTGCGTAGAGTATCTTTTAGTTTTTCAAACAACATGGCCCCCCCAGTTCATCTTCTTTATGCACACAATGACAATCAAGCTCTTGAACATGTCACTTGAGATGTGATCATGGGATCCTGGCTTGCAGATCAGTACTTTCCCTATGATATTTGACAGAAGCTTTCCATCATCATTCATATCCTTGCGTTTAATGGCCCTAGTCCCTCGAGTCAAGCCACAGAATAGCAAGGTCCTTGTACGGTCATCTTCGTCTTAATAGTACTCTTTCTAGGAGCTGGAGAGCTGGAGATGATGGGAGAGTCTTGCAGCCATCATCTTTATCCTGAGGCCTGCTATCTTACTCTTTATCATTGTGTCCTCGTGACGCAACTTGGAGTTGGCGAAAAACTCTAGTACTTCCTTGTCGAGGATCTTACACGGGTGCTCGAGAATGAACGAGAGTCCGGCTTGTTCCAGCATCAGAATGATATTTTCGAACTCGTCTGAGGCATGAGCAAAGCCGGTACTCACTAATTCACTTCCAGTGAGTAGCTCGATCGTTGTTCGAGGAGTCATTTTGAACCTAAGTGAGTTAAACCCAAGGGGTTAACTATTTCTAAATTAAGAATTAGTAAGAATTGAACTAGCTAGCGGGATGATCCCTGAAAGTAGAACTTGCAAATTTAGTTTAGCTTAGATACCAACGAGGAGGCCTTGAGAGAGAGCAAATCAACATCAACCTTGTTATAGAGATGTCGAGGGAATGGAGGTTCAACCCTAGTTAGAAGTGATGATGGAGAGCTGATGAGAAAAGTTATAGTTCTAAAGCTTGCTAGGAATCAACTTCGATGGTTACCTTTTTCTCTAGGAGGGGCAAGGACACGAAATGGTAGAAGACGGAGGGTAGTTATAGCCATAGGGTTGGCTTCGACTGAAGCTGATGATGACGAAACGCTTGCGTCGGGGTTGGAGAACTGGCGAGCAGACGTCGGCGAGTGCGGAAGGCTAGAGTCTACGGGAGTGTTCCAGTCGATGAGTGCAGAAGGCTTGTGTCAATGGGTGCAGAAGGCTAGAATCGACGGGCGAGGAAGGCTTGATTCGACGGGAAGCTGAAGGGTCGGGATATATAGCTGGGCCGATTTTAAGAATTTGAAAACTTAGGGTATTTTTTTTTCAGAATTTGAAACTTAGGGCCGATTTTCAGAATTTGATCGATGGGAGGCTTGTGTCGACGGGTGCGGAAGGTCTGCTTTTGCACTTTTGAAAACCTAACATCGACGGGTATAGTTGATTCCTTTTCCTTCTAAATGATGTATTCTAATTTTTAGTTTCCAAGATGAGGATCATATGGTTATTTGCTTGCGTGTTTTTCCGTTCAAGGTCTTGAAAGTATCTATATATATCTACATGAAAGTGTCTATATATATATATCTGTATATATGTATCTAAGTAATGCGATTCAATTATCTAATTTTAGTGCGCGTACCTAGGATTACCAGGATGATCATCCAGATTCACTATTTTGAACACAAAGAGTGTCATGTACATGAAGGACACTGTAGTTAGCATTAAATTTTTTTTCATGTACCTTGTTCCAAAACAAGCCTGGAACATCTCTCTTCCAAGTCCCATCATGCTCATGGGTACTTAGTGTACAACCCCGTGTTCGCCGAAGGGGCTCAGGTAACCAGGCGGGCCTCCCCCGACCCGCGCATCAAAGGGTTGCCCTAGCGAGCCATCCTAGCCCGCACCCTCCTAGGCGGGCCAGTTCGCGCCCCCCACGACGAGTCAGTTCGCTCCCTCCCAGCGAGCCAGCCCTGCCCGCGCCTATATTGGCGGGCCATCCCCGCCCACCTCTCCTAGGAGGGTTGTCTCGCGCCCTCCCAGCGAGCCGGCCCCGGCCCGCGCCTCACGCCGAGTGGAGGCAGTGAAGGGCTGCTCGCTCGATTCCCAATGGGGAGGACCTCTTACTGTCTTACCCCATTGACCTTCCCCTAGCCGATCAATACAGTGGGGTATCGCTGTTGACAAACCCAGGTGGGCTGCATATAGCTGTTTAGAACAGCGGAGTGCGGCTGTTGGCAGGCCAGCCCGATGGGCTTTTAGTAATTTCATGACAGCAGAGGTTAGTTATTTACAGACCATCTTCAAAATCCTATAAATAGGACACAAGGGGTACCTCAGAAGGCAGGCTTACTTGCTCCCCAATCTTCAGAGCTTTCTTAGGTACCTTAGCCCGACATTTGGCTAAGGAGGGGAAGCGCTCAGTGATCTTCTGGGTTTGTGGTGGGACCTCCGAGCCGGGCCCTTGGTCTAGTCCTTTGCTCTCTTTTCCTTTATTGTTTTTCTTGCAGGAGCGAAGTAGGTGCGCGACCACCCCTTCCCCAAGGGTGAACTCCATAAGAGACCGATTTTCCGGTTTCAACATTTTGATGCGGTGAGCGTGGAGCGTGGTCAGCATAGAAAACCTTCAGCGAGCTCGATGACGGGAGGAGAAGGGCAAGGATCGGATAGGACCGACTTGCCGCCCCTCCCCCTCTCTCCACCATGGGGATGTTCGAGGACTTAGGGAAGGAGGTACTTGGCCTGGTTCGGTTCACACTTGGTATGCGCGCCGAGTGCTCGACTCAAGAAATCCCGGTCCTCGCGGTACTCGGCGAGGACGCTCCCGCCCGGCGAGCGGGGAAGGAAATAGCCGAAGAGAACCGGGGTACCGACCTCCCCGGGCGAGTACTCTTCCCTGGGTCGGGGAGCAAAGGCGGACTCGGCGAGTTGGGGGCGCGAGATCCTCCCGCTCGGCCAGTGGGGGGAGAGAGCCCCTTCGGCGAGCTGGTCTCCTCAGCGCCAGTTCCAGACGGGTTTAGGGAGCCCGAGATGTCCTACTACACCAGAAGGGAGACCCGGTCCAGCATGTCCAATGGTTCGAGGATGTGGTCTCGATCCGGCAGATGTCGGACGGCTTCAAATGCAGGCTCTTTGCCATCACCCTAAAGGAGAAGGCCAGGGAATGGTTTCACTAACTACCAGCCAGTTCCATCTACTGCTTCGAGGACCTCCGTCGGGGGTTCATGCTGAGGTTTACAACCTTGAAGAAGAGGAAGAGTGAGTCGGAGTCCCTGTTCCGCATCAAGCAGGGGGTGAATGAGACCCAGGGGAGCTATGTCGATCGCTTCCAAGAGGAAGTTACCCAGGTTCAGGAGATGCTAGGCCACACTCTGATGATGGCCTTCACCTTGGGATTGCAGCAGGTTTTTTTACGGATGGAATTTAAGAGGATCCCCCCTCTCATTCGAAGAGTTGATGGAGAGGCTAGCAAGGGAGGTCGATGGGGAGGTGTCAAACTCGGAGTTTGCCCGGAGGCTTGCCAGGTGGGCCATGGAAGAGGAGAGACCCAGAGGAGGAAGAGGCCAGGAGGA
Organism: Platanthera zijinensis; assembly: GCA_039513925.1. Classification (NCBI taxonomy): domain Eukaryota; kingdom Viridiplantae; phylum Streptophyta; class Magnoliopsida; order Asparagales; family Orchidaceae; genus Platanthera; species Platanthera zijinensis. The sequence continues at coordinate 87,080,732 of CM077091.1, forward strand.
GAGAAGGGCTGAGCCCCGGCAGAGGGAGCAGCCACAGCAGCAGCCCAGGTGGGGGCGCCAGGAGCCGAATCATCGACTGGGGTGGAGGCCCGAATGGCAGGAGCAGGGGGAGAGGAGAGGGTTCCGCGAAGGGGACTACCGCCAGGGAGGCCAGGGCCAGTTCTACCCTGCAGGTGGGAGGCAGGGCCAGAGGCCCCCCTCCCAGACTAAGAGGAGGCTATGGCCGTATCCCTGGGGGAGAGGAGAAGAGCAGCGCGGAGGAGAAGAAGGGAGTTTTGGGTGGAGTTACCCTACTGTGACTTCCATCAGGAGGAAGGGAACGCCACGACCACGTGCCCGGAGTTCCTCGAGATGAGGGGAAACAGGGAGCAGCAGTAACAGCGAGACCGCCAAGGGGTGCAGATTGAGGAGGTCCTGCCTCAGGCAGAGGAGGACAGGTGCGAAGACCGGGCAGATGTAGGGACCCGGGGAGGGATTAGAGCGATCCATGGAGGGGCGGGGATTGAGGCTTCCCGCAAGGCGAGCCTCCACACCATATAACAAAGGAGCGTTGGCTCCACATTCCAGACCCCGCCCCTGGAAGAAAGAATCACCTTCACGGTCCAGGATATGCCGGGTCATGAGGACCCCTTCTGCGACGCGTTGGTCATCCAGACGGCCATCAAAGATTTCACCGTCTCCCGGATCCTCGTCGACAATGGGAGCTCTGTCAACGTCATATTCAAGAAGGCATTTGATGCGATGAAGGTGGAGGCCAGGAGGGTGTTAGCCTCAGATGGGCCCCTGTTTGGCTTCTCGGGGGAGAGGAAGGAGGTCGAAGGAGGGGTAGGACTCCACGTCTCCCTGGGAGGGCAGTCCCGCAATTGCAAGTTCGTCATTGTGGACGCTCCCAGCAACTACAACGCCATCTTAGGGAGGCCCCTCATCAGCTCCTTCCGCTGCGTCCCCTCATCCTTCCACCAATGCTTGAAGTTCAACGTCGAGGGGGTCCAGATCCGGGTTCGTGGAGACCCCAGGATGGCGAGGGAGTGCTATGTCACCACCGTAAACTCCATCCATTGTAGGAGGGTGCTGAAGAGATGGGACAGAGGATGGAGGAGGCAGAGCAGAGGGTCGGTCCAGTGGAGATGGAGGTGGAGAGGAGCCTCACCCAGTTGGAGGAGTTGAAGGAAGTTCGGGAGCCGGCCAAAGCAATGGTCGCGGAGGAAGCTGAGGAAGAGACCTTCTCCCCTGGAGGAGGGGAGGTTGAAGAATGGGGGGAGCGGCCTCGCCTGGAAGCGGCAAAAGAGGTGGTGGAGATGGAGGTTCTTACCCTCGAAGGCAAGGTGGAGAAGGTTCGCGTCAGCGGGGCGCTGACCCCGGAGGCCCAAGGCAAGATGCTGGAGTGCATCCATAGGAATGTTGACATCTTTGCCTAGAGCGCTGCAGAGATGCCCGGGATCGACGCCGACGTGGCCTGCCATTGCCTCAACCTGGATCCGGAGGCTTGCCCCGTCTAGCAAAATAAGAGGCATATTGCGGATAGGTTGGACGAGCCGATTCGAGAGGAGGTGGCCAAGCTCCTTAGGGCCGGTTTTGTATCCGAGATCCAATACCCCAGCTGGGTCTCAAATGTTGTAATGGTTAAAAAAGGAGACGGCCGGTGGTATATGTGTGTTGATTTTTCGCTTCTTAATAAATCATGCCCTAAGGATTGTTACCCCTTGCCTCGGATCGACGCGCTGGTTGACTCAACCGTTGGTTTTCCTGTAATGAGTTTTTTTATGCGTTTTCAGGTTATCACAAGATCAGGATGCACCCTCCCGACATCAAAGATGTCTCCTTCATCACCGGGGATGGATGCTACTGTTATAAAATGATGCCCTTCGGGCTTAAGAACGCATGGGAGACTTATCAAAAAATGATGGACAGGGTCTTTCGAGAGCAAAAGGGAAGGAACTTGGAGGTGTACGTTGACGACCTCATGATCAAGAGTCGAGACAACGACTCTCACCTCCAGGATCTGGAAGAAACCTTCGCCACACTACGCGAGTACAAGATGAGGCTGAATCGCTTGAAGTGCATCTTCGGGGCGAGCAGGGGCAAATTTCTGGGCCACCTCCTCACCCTCGCTGGAGTAGAACCCAACCCCGATAAGGTCCAGGAGATTATGGAATTGGGGTCGCCTCGCGATGCAAAGGAGGTGCAGCGATTGACGGGGAAGCTGGCATGGTTGAGCAGGTTCATCTCCCGGGCCGGGAGAAGTGCTCTCCCTTCTTCAAGACAATGAGAGGAGGCCGGAAGTTCGTATGGACCTCGGAGTGCGAGGAGGCATTCCAGGCCTTGAAGAGGAAGTTGACTCAGGCCCCCTTACTCTAGGGGCCAAAGGAGGGTGAGGACTTATTATTGTATTTGGGGGTCGGGCGGAGACCGTGAGTTTTGTCTTAGTTCGAGAAAAGGGGAGGAAACAGCTTCCGGTTTATTATGTGAGCAGGGTGCTGAGGAAGGCCGAGCTCCACTATCCTATCCATAAGAAGCTGGCTTTCACCCTCATCATCTCGACCCGGAGGCTCCGGCCCTACTTCCAGGCACACTCGATCCAAGTTGTTACTGACCACCCCCTCCGCAGTATCTTCGAAGGGGTGGAGCATTCAGGCAGATTTCCTAAGTTGTCGGTAGAGTTGAGCGAGTTCGACGTCTCCTTCGTTCCTCGCCTCTCGATCAAGGCCCAAGATATAGCCGACTTCTTGGCTGACTATGTGGTCGAGGTGGCGGAGGAAGAACTCACTCGCCCAGTTCCTTGGAGGGTCATGGTGGACGGTGCTTCAGGGAGGCATTCCCTTAGGGCGGGAATCATCTTGGAGAGCCCCCAGGGAACGAGGATCGAGCAGATAGTGGTGATACACTTCCTCATCACCAACAATCAGGCCGAGTACGAGGCCGTGATTACTGGTCTGCGTTTGGCCAGGTAACTAGGCGTACATGATGTGGAGGTCCTCACTGACTCCATGGTGGTGGCTTCCCAGATTAACGGGGAGTTTGAGGAAAGGGAGTCGACTCTTAACCTCTACTTGGCCAAGGTAAAGGGAGTCATCGACACCTTCAGACCTTTTCCATTCGACACGTGCCTAGGGAAGAGAGCGAGCAAGTAAATCAGCTGGCGAAGCATGGCCACCGGGTGGGGGTACCCTCATAGATCTCTTCACCCCATCCATCGAAGAGGGGGAGCTGATGGAGGTGGAGCAGCACCCCTCGTGGATGGATCCCTTCACGACGTACCTGTCCACTAGGGAGTATCCAGAAGGGATGGGCAGGAAAAGGCTCAAGTACAAGTCGGCGTATTATATCATGCGAGACGGCCAGCTGTACTGAAAGACCCTCTCCGGGATGTTGGCACGCTACGTGGTCGAGGGGGAGGTCCCGAGGATCTTGGAAGAAACGCACTCCGGGGAGTGCGGGAGCCATTCTGGGAGTCGAACCTTGGAAGGTCGTATCATCAGACAAGGGTATTTTTGGCCGACCCTGAGCCGGGATGTGGCGAAGTTCGTGAAGGAATGCCACAAGTGCCAGTTGTTCGCCCCCCTCCAACTACAGCCGGCCCAACGCCTCAGGAGTATCACGCCCCCCTGGCCATTTGCCATCTGGGGAATGGACTTGGTTGGGCCGTTCCCCCAGGCCAGCAGCCAGAGAAGGTTCCTTCTCGTGATGATTGATTACTTCTCTAAGTGGTTTGAAGATAAGGCGTTGGCCAAGGTAACCTCCCAGGTCATCAGGAACTTCGTATGGGGGGAGATCATCTGCCGTCATGGGTTGCCTCAGGCCATCGTCACGGACAACAACCCTCAGTTTTCCAGTGCCGAGTTCGTCAGCTTCTGCGAACAGCTTGGGATCGACCTTAGGTTCGCCTCGATTCATCACCCCAGGAGCAACGGATAGGTAGAGGCGGAAAACAAGGTCATTGTTAACCTCCTCAAAAAGAAGGTAGAGAATCTGAGAGGAAGCTGGGTGGAGCAACTCCCTTCGGTCCTATGGTCCCTTAGAACCACACCTAATACGGCGACAAGAGAGACTCCTTTCAAGCTCTCTCATGGGTGCGAGACGGTGCTTCTAGTAGAGTTCGAGGTTCGAACCCCCCGGGTGGTCAAGGCCGGAGAGGGTAGAGAGGAATGAATGACCGAGAACGAGGAGGAACTGCGGCTCTCACTCGACATGGTTGAGGAATCGCGAGATCTCTCAGCCATCAGGCAAGAGGAAGTGAAGAGGAGAATGTCCAAATACTTTGACAAGCACGTCAGAGTCAAACAATTCGCGGAAGGGGACTTGGTCTTGAGAAAGGTTGATGCCGCAGGGAGGTCAGCCACCGTGGGGAAGCTCAATCCCAACTGGGAGGGACCGTACATCGTACAGGAGGCGTTGAAGTCAGGAGGGTATCGCCTCCGTAATGTGGAGTGCAAGACCCTGAGTCTCACCTGGTGTGGTGATGACTTGAAGCGTTTTTTCCACGAGTCATGTAAACGTCGCTTCAGTTTTCTAATAAAGCTTCTGTTGATGAACTTGTGCCCCGACGATGAAAAATGCAAACGCAAGTCTTCCTCAGACCCCGAGCAGATCCCGCTGCCAGGCTCCCATCAAGCTGGCAGGGCTGGACGTCACTCGGAGGAGTCTGCCTTAGACCCCGAGCAGATCCCGTTGTCAGGCTCCCATCAAGCTGGCATGGTTGGATGTGACTCGGGGGAGTCTGCCTGTAAGACCCCCCTCCCGGAACACAAAACACGGCACGAGGGGAGTCTTATGCCCAGAATAGCCGTCTTGTGGTAGCACTAACACACGGGTTAGCCTGTACTACAAGACGCCTATTCCGCCGGCTACAACCAATATCAATAAATCATAAAAATAAACATGTCCGTGCACTATTAATAAACTCAGTACGTACCTGCGATAACCTCTTGCGGGTTCCGCTCTTGGGTCATATCCAATGCGAACACCTGCTCCCGCGCATGTCCCTGATTTCTCCCTGGTGGTCCCCGTCCTCGACCACGCATATGCCCCCGTCCACGAGGAGCTGCTGGAGGGAGAGCAAGAGGAGCATTCGCGAACAACCGCGGGCAGAAACGCCGGACATGCCACGGTTGGTTGCACTCGAAACACACTATGTCACGTCGGCCCCCAGGTTGTTGAAATTGTTGCTGTTGTGGTGGTGGAGGCAAAGCTGGTGGCTGCGGAATCGGGTGCTCCACTCTATAGTTCCGGTTGAACCACCGGCCGCCTCTCTGATTTCCTCTTCCTCTACCATGATCATGTCTCCTTCTATTACTGGGGCCGACTTCCATCACCCCTTATGCAGGTCTCTTATTACTTTCCATGTGATCTGCCTCTAGTCTCTTTGCCATGTAAATAATTTTCGCCAGGCTAGCATCAGCTATAAATAAAAGGGCCTGTCTAAGGGGGTCCCTTAACCCTTTGTAAAAGCACTTCACATAGCCTCTATCATCCAAGTAATAAGAATCGGCAAAGCTAGCGAGGTGTTGGAACTCTTGCTGGTATTCCGTCACCGATTTCGATCCCTGCTTCAGTTGTAGAAATCTCTCCCAAGTCCATCCCGTGCCGAAGAGGGGATGAAATGTTCTAAGAAAGCTTCAGAGAATTCACTCCAACTAATGTCCTTGTACACTCGCCCTCGAAAGGTGGAGCCCATGAGGGACTTCCACCATCGTTTGGCGTGCAGCACCAGCAACGTCACCACCATGGTCACTGCCATATTGCTCTAGCATCTTATACCGGCCATCAGCTCTTGAATGGTATCAAACCACTCTTTGGTGCGCATCGCCGACTCTGTCCCTAGGTAAGCAGGAGGGGACAGGGCACGGAAGGTGCTCAACCAGTTGGAGCCCGGAGCTTGCTGCTGCACCGGAGCTTGTTGGGCTCTAAAATCATCTAATATTGCTGACAGCATTTGCCCCAGCTCCGATTGTTGGAATTGTGAAGGAATGGAAGGGGTAGGAGTACCCCCAACCGGCTCCATCTGTGCTGGGACCTACGCATAAGGTACGAACTAGGGTCAGGTTGGCTAAAACTAAGGTCAAAATTGGACAAACTTTGTGTGAATTACATATAGGCACACCACTGCTTCCGCTAAGTCAGTTTGTCCCCAAGCTGACTAATCGAACGGGAGTGTCCCATTGTTAAATGACTTCTTTAGGTAAGTATCGCAGCAAACTTATACCATTTGTAAGACCCCCTCCCGGAACACAAAACACGGCACGAGGGGAGTCTTATGCCCAGAATAACCGCCTTGCGGTAGCACTGACACACGGGTTAGCCTGTACTATAAGACGCCTATTCCGCCGGCTACAACCAATATCATTAAATCATAAAAATAAACATGTTCGTGCACTATTAATAAACTCAGTACGTACCTGCGATAACCTCTTGCGGGTTCCGCTCTTGGGTCATATCCAATGCGAACACCTTCTCCCGCGCATGTCCCTGATTTCTCCCTGGTGGTCCCCATCCTCGACCACGCATATGCCCCCGTCCACGAGGAGCTGCTGGAGGGAGAGCCATAGGTGCATTCACGAAAAAATACGGGCAGAAATGCCAGACGTGCCCCGGTTGGTTGCACTCGAAACACACTATGTCACGTCGACCCCCAAGTTGTTGAAATTGTTGTTGTTATGGTGGTGGAGGCAAAGCTGGTGGCTGCGGAATCGGGTGCTCCACTCTATAGTTCCGGTTGAACCACCGGCCGCCTCTCTGATTTCCTCTTCCTCTACCATGATCATCTCTCCTTCTATTACTGGGCCGATTTCCATCACCCCTTCTACAGGTCTCTTATTACTTTCCATGTGATCTGCCTCTAGTCTCTTTGCCATGTCAATAATTTCTGCCAGGCTAGCGTCACCTATAAACAAAAGGGCCTGTCTCAGGGGGTCCCTTAACCCTTTGTAAAAGCGCTTCACATAGCCTCTATCATCCAAGTCATAAGAATCGGCAAACTTAACGAGGTGTTGGAACTCTTGCTGGTATTCCGTCACCGATTTCGATCCCTGCTTCAGTTTTAGAAATCTCTCCTCAAGTCCATCCCGTGCGGAAGAGGGGATGAAGTGTTCCAAGAAAGCTTCAGAGAATTCACTCCAACTAATGTCTGTATACACTCTCCCTCGAAAGGTGGAGCCCATGAGGGACTTCCACCATCGTTTGACGTGCAGCTTCAGCAACGTCACCACCAAGGTCACTGCCATATTACTCGGGCATCTTATACCGGCCATCAGCTCTTGAACGGTATCAATCCACTCTTCAGTGCGCACCGCCGACTCATTCCCTAGGTAAGCAGGAGGGGACAGGGCACGGAAGGTGCTCAACCAGTTGGAGCCCGGAGCTTGCTGCTGCACCGGAGCTTGTTGGGCTCTAAAGGCATCTAATATTGCTGACAGCGTTTGCCCCAGCTCTGATTGTTGGAATTGTTAAGGAACGAAAGGGGTAGGAGTACCCCCAACCGGCTCCATCTACGCTGGGACCTACGCATAAGGTACGAACTAGGGTAAGGTTGGCTAAAACTAAGATCAAAGTTGGAAAAACTTAGTGTGAATTACATATGGGCACACCAGGCAGATCCCGCTGCTAGGCTCCCATCAAGCTGGCAGGGCTGGATGTCACTCGGAGGAGTCTGCCTCAGACCCCGAGCAGATCCTGCTGCCAGGCTCACATAAAGCTGGCAGGGCTGGATGTCACTCAGAGGAGTCTGCCTTAGACCCCGAGAAGATCCCGCTGCCAGGCTCCCATCAAGCTTGCAGGGCTGGATATCACTCGGAGGAGTCTTCCTTATACCCCGAGCAGATCTCGCTGCAAGGCTCCCATCAAGCTCGCAGGGGTAGATGTCACTCAGAGGAGTCTGCTTTATACCCCGAGCAAATCCCGCTGCCAGGCTCCCATCAAGCTAGCAGGGCTGGATGTCACTCGGAGGAGTCTACCTTAGACCCCGAGCAGATCCCGCTGCCAGACTCCCATCAAGCTTGCAGGGCTGGATGTCACTCGGAGGAGTCTTCCTAATACCCCGAGCAGATCCCGCTACCAGGCTCCCATCAAGCTAGCAGGGCTGGATGTCACTCGGAGGAGTCTGCCTCAGACCCCGAGCAGATCCCACTGCTAGGCTCCCATCAAGCTGACAGAGCTGGATATCACTCGGAGGAGTCTGCCTTGGATCCCGAGCAGATCTCGCTGCCAGGCTCCCATCAAGCTGGCAGGGCTGGATGTCACTCAGAGGAGTCTGCCCCAAACCCCGAGCAGATCCCGCTGCCAGGCTCCCATCAAGCTGGCATTGCTGGATGTCACTCGGAGGAACCTGCCTCAGACCCCGAGCAGATCCCGCTGCCAGTCTCCCATCAAGCTGGCAGGGTTTGATGTCACTCGGAGGAGTGTGTCTTGGACCCCGAGCAGATTCTCTATCTCTGCAGAGAGCCTCGAATGAATCGGCGGGTCGACGAGGGGATCTCGACATGATGGGGGGTAAGGGGGGCTGGCTCCAGCCTATAGAACGGCGAGCCCCCATAGAGGAGGGACCGAACGGCGACAACCCGACCGTGCCAATGCCCCTTGAAGCCAGCTCGCCCAAAGTCCAAACGCGCGCCAGGCTTTTCTCGCCCACCCAATGACGCGGATGGGTTAGCGAGCCCGAATGGAATTGGCAATTTGCTCCCTTGCGTCGCGACCACCCAACCTACCCCTCGCTCCTAAGCCTAAGTTCAGAGTTTAAAGTGAGCGGACGTCCTCACTCGCTCGCTCACTGTCGCGACGTCCATAAGAACATTCAAGGATAAAAGAAATTATAATTAGCGCGAGAATCAAGAGGCGAGTGCAAGAAACAAGGATATTCGCATTTCAGATCAAAAAAGAGTTTTGTACATTGGCAAAATTCAAAAGAGATAAGGCTATTAAAAAAACTGGGCTCTAGCCCGCGTCACCACAATGACAAAAGTGGGACGAATGCAAGCTCTCGGCGAGGCGAGCCCTGAGCGGCGGGCCCTTATATGGGGTTGTATGGCCTGTCGCCCGGCTCCGGTACCGGAAGAAACAGTTCCGGTACCACCTCGCTCGCCAAAAGCTTGGCACTGTCATCCTTGATAAGGTTGGCCCTCTGTAGCATCCGGAGGGTGTACTTTGCGGCGTTGGTCGCGTTCTTCTTCATCATCACTTCGATCTCATGATCGTTGTAATGAGCGAGCTGGGAGCCGCTTGTAGATAGCGGCGGGGCGGCTGCTGCAGCCTCCAGCGCATCCATTCGCTTCTGAAGCGCCTGCTTCTCCTGTTGGAGGGTGGCGATCTCAGTACGCAGCCGGTTGGCAGTCGCCGTGTCCTGTGTAAAGAAGAAAAACTGAGTTAAGTTATGCGGGAGGGAGTAAAGGTTGAGGCGAGTCAAGGAACCTACCGCTCCACCTAGGTACTGAGAGAGAGCGGCCTCCGCCGCATCAGCCCGCTTCCGCTGCCCGTCCGCCCCTTCCCGAGCTAGTTGGCGGGCCGCCTCCTTCTCGTCGATGAGCTTGGTGAGGGATGGAGCGCTCTTGTTGATGACTAGTTTTAGTCATTCTTTTTTGGGGTAATTTAGTAGCTTAAATTCCTAAGTATTATTATAATTTTATGTTTTTGTATGCTTGTTTGTTGTTGTTATGGTATTTTATATAAATCTATAGTTTTATTTTATGTTTTGGTGTTATTTTATGTTATGTTATTGTTATGTCTAGTATTATTTTTAAATATTATTATCTTTGTTATAGTTTTACAATGACATGTTATTAGGATTAATGTTATAATTATTTTTATTTAGAATTGTTATATGTTCTATGTTTAGTTATATTTTGTTATTATAAATTTAGCTAATGTGTGTTGTTTTGTTTTATTGTGTAGGATGAAGCCCACCTTTGGAGCAGCTCTAGTCCAAGCCTAGCCCTACCCAAAGCCCAAAGCAGCCCCCATGCAGCCCCTCCCTCAAGAGCAGCCCACCTAGCCTCTAACCCGAGCCCCATGGCCTACCCGAGCCACCAAAGTAGCCCCCATGCAGCCCCTCCCTCAAGAGAAGCCCACCTAGCCTCTAACGCGAGCCCCATGGCCTACCCGAGCCACCAAAACAGCCCATTCAAGCCCACAAGGCCGACCACTCCCTCTCTCTCTCCTTTATCATTTTTTTGCCACCTTTCTCATGCATGCACATATTTTTCTCTCTCCCCTATTTATTAAAGCCATGCATGAATCTCCCTATCATATGGCCGGCCCCTACCATCTCTCTCCTCTCCTTTATTTTCCATTCACTCCCCCCTTCCCATTACATATTTTTCATTAAATAACATGCATGCATTCTATCATTCTCTCTCCCCTCCATTTATTACATGCATGAACTTTTCCCCCTCCTATGGCCGGCCACCCTTGGTCTCCCCCTATTCTAGATGCTTCCCTCCTCTCCTATAAAAGGAACCCAAGTCTAATGCTTTAAGAGGTTGGATTGAGAGTTGGCTTTTGGAGATAGCTTTGGAGAGTACAACCAATAGAGTCTTATTGTAATTTTTCATTTCTAGTTCCTTGCTTTACTTGTATTCTCATTTTGTTTTAGTAATATCATTTTGTTTACATTATTGTGTACTTCTTTTCCCTCTATTATAAGAAATATGAAGTCTTCTCCTTTTATTATTGTCATTTTCTTTTTCGTCATGCGTAGCTAATTTCCTCTTAGCATTTGATCATGAGGATCCATGATTTGAAATGAGAATTATTTTTATTCCATAGTTTTATTTTTGCGTAATTCTACTCGGTCCTTCTTTGATTTTTATTTCGTCGACTCCGTATTTCCGGTATACGGTAGTAGGCTTAGGATCTCATATTCGAGTAGCCAAGAGGCTCGTGGATGTGAAAGATCTCTCAAAGAAGGAAGGAGTTGAACGCAACCCTATAGATAGGACGGCGTAAATATTCCGGATTGGAGTCAAATCCAATAGTGCGGATCACTTCGATAATGCAACTTTAGGCTTCTTTGGTTTGTAAAGAGATTTCGATCAAAGAGTCTATAAGTTAGGAGACCTATTGCTCTAGCGAGATTTTATCTCATTTTCGGATCCGTCATGGCCGAGTTGGATTTGCAAAATTAAAACTATGCCTTTTGATTTTCTCGTTTCATTTCATGGTGAATCAATGATCGAATGCAAGCCTTTTTTATATAAGTTTTCGTCTCGCAATTTATCGTTCATTTTACTTAAAAAAATTCTCAAAATCCAACTATTATCCGGTAGGATAATAGTTCAAGCGTGAGTAGCAGTAATTAACAACCCCGTGTTTAAATACGACCTTGGTACTACAATTCGACAGGTACGCTTGCCTGTTCAGGTTTTAGCCCATCATGTTTTTGTTGCCGTTGCCGGGGACTTTTCTTCGTCAATATTTTGAAAACGCTTGCGCTATTACTTCTACAAAAAAACAAAATTATATTTATATATTTAAATATTTATAATCAACCCACTTCACCTTATTTCTACCCCACCTAAAATCTCTCGAAAATGGTAAGGGGCTTTAAGCGCCACCATTTTACCTAGTACCGGGCGAATCCTTCACCGGGTAGTCCTCGGGAAGTTCGAGAGCCAAGCCGTAAAAATCTATTTTCAAAAAAAAAAACCTTTCTTCTCTTTTTCTTTCTTTTTCAAGTTTTCTTTTTCATTCTCCTTCGTCTTCTTTGCTAGTGCATGACCCGAGCGAATCCGTCGCTACTTGTTTATTTGGACCCAGAAATCGAATGCTCCTTTCAGAGACAACTACGATTCGGGGCTTCCACTTCTCAAACAGCGGTTGAGGATTCCTACGGGGATTGCAATTTTAATTCTGAAATGGGGGACCCTAACCCAGGATTGGCTCAGCAAAGGACTATGTCCGATTATGCTCGACCAAACTTGGAAGGGACAAAGACAAGTATTGTTTGTCCTGCGATTGCGAACAATAAATTCGAGCTTAAGCCTAACATCATACAAATGGTGCAGCAATATGTACAGTTCGACGGATTACAAGATGAAGATCCGAACTTGCATATTGCCAATTTTCTTGAAATCTGTGACACCTTTAAAATCAATGGTGTCTCAGACGATGCTATAAGGCTAAGACTCTTCCCCTTCTCCCTAAGAACCAAAGCCAAATAGTGGTTGAGTTCTCTTCCAAGAGGATCAATCACTACTTGGAACATTTTAACTGAAAAATTTCTTTCTCGTTATTTCCCCCCCGCTAAAACTGCTAAGCTGCGAAATGATATAACTTCATACTCTCAAATTAATTCTGAGACCATCTATGACACTTGGGAGAGGTTCAAAGAACTTTTGAGAAGATGCCCACACCATGCTATGCCTGTATGGTTGCAGGTCCAGACATTCTATAATGGGCTAAACCAAGAAACTAAGCAGATGATAAATGCCGCTTCTGCTGGTTCTTTAGACCGCAAAACTTCGGAAGCCGCTCTTGAGCTTATCGAGGACATGACGATGAACACCTATTAGTGGAATTCATCTAGGACTCGCCCATCTAAACCTGCAGGTATATATGAAGTGGATTCGGTGACGCAACTGGCGCTGCAAGTGGAAATGCTCAACAAGAAGATCTCGGAGATGACTGCTCCCTCCGCCGCTAAGGTATATGAAAATGCTGCTGCTGCCGAGCAGGTGGATTATCTGGGGAACATACCCAGGCCTGCTCAAAATATTTCTGCGAACAATTTTTCTGCTTTTTCGAATTTTTCTTCTCCTCCTCGTTTTAATTCTTCTTCTAATTCTTATCACCCCGGATGGCGTAACCATCCTAATTTCTCGTGGAGTAATAACGCTAATGTTGTACGCCCACCGCACGATTTTACACCACCACCACCACAACAACAAAATTTTCAAAAACCTTCCCCTTTGGAAGAGATCCTTGCTAAGTATATAAGCTCGAACGATGCTACTATTAGAAACTTAACGGGATCAATGAAAAATTTAGAAAATCAAGTCGGCCAACTTGCCAAGGCCTTTTCCGAGAGACCACCTGGAACTCTTCCCTCGAACACTGAGCCTAACCCAAGGGAACACGCAAATGCGATTTCCCTTCGGAGCGGTAAGGTTGTTAACGAGCCCACCACAAGGGAAGAGCCAAGGGTGATTGTCCCTCCTGTTTTTACCCCCGCGGAAAGTGATAACTTAAATCTTGAGAATGAAAAATCTATTTTTGAAAAAGAAAAAGATATCTATGTTCTTACTGATTCTGAAAAAGAAAAAAATGATTTTCAAAATGATGCTCCAGTTATTATAAAGAAATTTCCACCACCTCCTTATCCGTCTCGACTCAGGTAAGACAAACTAGATAATCAATATCAACGCTTTCTTGAAATATTCAAACAAATTCACATTAATTTGCCATTTCATGAAGCGATTAGTCAAATGCCAAAGTACGCAAAATATCTTAAGGACTTATTAACGAACAAGACGAAATTGGAAAATTTATCGCATGTAACGTTAAATGAAGAATGCTCGGCGGTAGTTAAAAACTCTACTCTTCCTAAAAATATAAACGATTCGGGTAGTTTTTCCATTCCTTGCGTCTTTGGTGATCTTTTCGTTAAACACGCGTTAGCGGATTTAGGAGCGAGCATCAACTTGATGCCTTTTTCTTTATTTAAAAAGCTAGGTTTGGGCACTCTCAGCCCTACACGCATGAGTATAGAGTTAGCCGATCGTTCGATTAAGTATCCGTTAGGTGTTGTTGAGGATGTGCTAGTGAAGGTCGACAAATTCATCTTCTCGGTGGATTTTGTCATTCTCGATATTGAAGAGGACATCGAGGTCCCTCTTATCCTTGGTCGACCTTTCCTAGCCACCGCTCGCGCAATCATAAATGTGAGTGAGGGAAAACTTTTTCTGCATGTGGGCGATGAGGAAGTCACATTTGACATTAATAAATCTATGAAAAATTCTTTACAAAATGATGATTCTTGCTTTTTCATTGATGATTTAAAAGAAGACTCCTATTTTTCTCCAAATGATTTTTCTTCTTCCTTTTCTAAACCCTCATCAATTATTTTTCAAAACATTATTATGTCCCTACATGCAAATGACTCTGAGTTTAGACGAAATGATCTTATTTTTGAAAATGATAAAAATTTGCCAAATTATTTTGAAAAACCACCTGACCCTGAAGAAAAAAATTATCGTGATAAGAACTTTCGCCACCATAAAAATTTTAAGCCAGGCGATCAGGTTCTTTTTTTAAATTCACGTCTACGTATTTTCTTTGGAAAATCTAAATCTCGTTGGTCTAGACCGTTTACGGTCAAGGAAGTCTTGTCTGATAGATCTGTGTTGTTTTCGCACCCGGATATGGGTGACTTTACAGTGAAGGAGCATAAACTGAAATTATATTTTTCTACTGATTCTGTGTCTCCTGCAAAGGAGACCCTTATTCTGGACTCTTAGATTATTATTTTATTATGGACATTTTTATTGTTGGACTTATTATTACTATTCTGAAACTCTTTTATTCAGACTTTGGACTATTGTAATAAAAAACATTATCGGGCATCTGCCCACGGACTCTTTTTTTTTTCCTTTTATTTTGCGCTTCCTACCGGAGGCCAATCATGTCCATGATTGTGGTCACCGCTCCGTCGCTGCTGATATCAAGATGGATCAAGCCAAACCTGCTGACGATCAAGCGTACTAAAGAGCAAGCATGGGGGAGCGACATCCGCCTTCATCTCACGAACCCGGGGAAGTCCTGTTCTTTTTATTTACTTATTTTCCTGCATTTTTTTTTTCTTTTTCTCTTCTTCTCAGTCCCCTTCTCTTTTTCTTTATGTTTTCTTCATTGAGGGCAATGAAGAATTTAAGCATGGGGGGGGGTCTAGTTTCTTTTGGTATTTTCTTTCTATTTTTCTTCTTTCAAAAAGAAATTTTTTTTTATGTTTTAAATTAGTATAGTATTTTATGTCATCAAAATTCAAAATCCAAAAAAATTATAAAATATAAAACCCCAAAAAAAATATTTAGAAAAAAAACAAAACTCAAAAAAAAAGTGTGCCAAAATCAATTTGAAAAAAAAAATCTAAAATTATTTCTATCTTTATTTTTATGTTTCTTCTAGTGATGTGTAGGCCCGTGCGGTTTTTGTAGTTCTATGTAGAATTTTTTGAAAATGTTTTCTAAACTTATCATTTTAGCATAGTTCAGTTCCATTAGTTTCTTTTTCTTAAATAGAGGCATCCGGTTTTTACGTCATTAGTTAGCAATTTGTAGTTATGTCTTCTTATTTGGTTAGTTGTTTACAAATGGTTGCTAGGTATCATTTGCTCTTTTTCATTTGCGGGGTAGTCTTTCTTGGTGTCTAGAACTTGGACCAAGCTACTCTCGAAGCATTTGCATCGTTTTTATGTTCTTTAGAAATGATTTAGGCCACCATTTGATTAGTTTGAGCTTTTCTTGCCCACCAAAAACGAAACTCTTGCAAAACAATTTTGGGCCTTTTCCTTATTTTCTTTGTTTCTAGCTCCACCTTTCATTTCATTATGTTCACCAAAGCCAAATGCCTTTCCTATTTTTACACTATAACCTTGAGCTTAAAAAAATTATTTTGTGGGAGGGGTATTATTTTGGAATGAATAGGAAATTCTCAAGCTTATATTTGGAGCTTTCTTATCAAAATCTTATTAAAAATTGAGAAAAAAATGAAAAATCAAAATAAAAAAAATGAATGCAAAAAAGTTTATGTTTGGCCAAGTTTGTAAAAGAAAATTTTCATGGCCTTGTTTTGTAGTTTAATATTGGAGAAATGACATACTTGTTATTTCTCATTTTGATTATGCTTTGTTTATTTTTGAGCTCACCTTGGTTTAGTGCTTAAAACCTTCATGTTTATCTTTGATTGCACTTCCTAATCATTTACCTAAGCCAAGTCTTAATGCCTAGTAGAAGTCCTAATGATCTTAGAACTTAAATTCGCGTAGTGGAGAAAGTGTGAACGTACAAGCCTATGGCCACCATCATTGATGGATTTCTTTGGAGGTTACCCTGGAGTGTTTAAGGTTAATGTTTATCTAGCAACCTAGTAGTTTGTTAATGCGCCATTTTTTAGAACCTCTACTTTTGTTTTCCTTATTTTCATTTATTTTGGATGCCTTGTTTTTAAGATTTAGAAATTAGTAGACTTTTCTTATGTTTTAATGAGATTTTTAGGGTTCCACTTTCAAATTTTCTATTGTGCACTTCTCACCCCACTAGTTGGTAACATGAATATTAAGATAGTTTAATTTTTCTTATTTTTGTTTTTCTTAACTATGGAACTTAAAAATATATATCTTTTGCTTTCTTTTTGTTTTTCCCTAGTTTTTATTTCTATTTGCTTGAGGGCAAGCAAATGTCTAAGCATGGGGGAGTTTGATGACTAGTTTTAGTCATCCTTTTTTGGGGTAATTTAGTAGCTTAAATTCCTAAGTATTATTATAATTTATGTTTTTGTATGCTTGTTTGTTGTTGTTATGTTATTTTATATAAATCTATAGTTTTATTTTATGTTTTGGTGTTATTTTATGTTATGTTATTGTTATGTCTAGTATTATTTTTAAATATTATTATCTTTGTTATAGTTTTACAATGACATGTTATTAGGATTAATGTTATAATTATTTTTGTTTAGAATTGTTATATGTTCTATGTTTAGTTATATTTTGTTATTATAAATTTAGCTAATGTGTGTTGTTTTGTTTTATTGTGTAGGATGAAGCCCACCTTTGGAGCAGCTCTAGTCCAAGCCAAGCCCTACCCAAAGCCCAAAGCAGCCCCCATGCAGCCCCTCCCTCAAGAGTAGCCCACCTAGCCTCTAACCCGAGCCCCATGGCCTACCCGAGCCACCAAAGCAGCCCCCATGCAGCCCCTCCCTCAAGAGCAGCCCACCTAGCCTCTAACCCGAGCCCCATGGCCTACCCGAGCCACCAAAACAGCCCATTCAAGCCCACAAGGCCGGCCACACCCTCTCTCTCTCCTTTATCATTTTTTTGCCACCTTTCTCATGCATGCACATATTTCTCTCTCTCCCCTATTTATTAAAGCCATGCATGAATCTTCCTATCATATGGCCGGCCCCTACCATCTCTCTCCTCTCCTTTATTTTCCATTCACTCCCCCCTTCCCATTACATATTTTTCATTAAATAACATGCATGCATTCTATCATTCTCTCTCCCCTCCATTTATTACATGCATGAACTTTTCCCCCTCCTATGGTCGGCCACCCTTGGTCTCCCCCTATTCTAGATGCTTCCCTCCTCTTCTATAAAAGGAACCCAAGTCTAATGCTTTAAGAGGTTGGATTGAGAGTTGGCTTTTGGAGATAGCTTTGGAGAGTACAACCAATAGAGTCTTATTGTAATTTTTCATTTCTAGTTCCTTGCTTTACCTATATTCTCATTTTGTTTTAATAGTATCATTTTGTTTTCATTATTGTGTACTTCTTTTCCCTCTATTATAGGAAATATGAAGTCTTCTCCTTTTATTATTGTCGTTTTCTTTTCCGTCATGCGTAGCTAATTTCCTCTTAGCATTTGATCATGAGGATCCATGATTTGAAATGAGAATTATTTTTATTCCATAGTTTTATTTTTGCCTAATTCTACTCGGTCCTTCTTTGATTTTTATTTCGTCGACTCAGTATTTCCGGTATACGGTAGTAGGCTTAGGATCTCATATTCGAGTAGCCGAGAGGCTCGTGGCTGTGAAAGATCACTCAAAGAAGGAAGGAGTTGAACGCATCCCTAGAGATAGGACGACGTAAATCTTCCAGATTGGAGTCAAATCCAATAATGTGGATCACTTCGATAATGCAACTTTAGGCTTCTTTGGTTTGTAAAGAGATTTCGATCAAAGAGTCTATAAGTTAGGAGACCTAATGCTCTAGCGAGATTTTGTCTCATTTTCGGATCCGTCACGGCCGAGTTGGATTTGCAAATTTAAAACTATGCCTTTTGATTTTCTCATTTCATTTCATGGTGAATCAATGATCGAATGCTAGCCTTTTTTTATATAAGTTTTCGTCTCGCAATTTATCGTTCATTTTACTTAAAAAATTCTCAAAATCCAACTATTATCCGGTAGGATAATAGTTCAAGCGTGAGTAGCAGTAATTGACGACCCCGTGTTTAAATACGACCTTGGTACTATAATTCGACAGGTACGCTTGCCTGTACGAGTTTTAGCCCATCACTTGTCCAGCAGAAGACATCACCAACCGACCATATGGGCCAGCTCGAGGCTGCAAAACTGGGCCCGCGCGCTTTCATAAATCAACACCCGAGTCACCTCCTTGTCGTAAACGGTGGCGTCCTCTCGCCCGTAGACGCCGAAGGCAAGGTTGTAGGCGTCCCCGCTGCTGGAGTCATCCTCCAACCAGCTCGGCAGCAGCGAGGATACGTCGACCCTGTTTGTCTCCTTATCCCACTGAAGCAGCAGGACTCCGTCCTCGTCGGCGGGCCCCTCGCCGTAACCAAAATTATGATGGCCCCGGGGGATTGCCTTCCCGGCGGGCCGAACCTCCTCAGGTGGCTGCGACGTGCCCGCCTCTCCGCCTGAATATCTGACAGCCGGAGAGGCCGTGGGGGCGGGAACGGTGAATGGCTGGCTTGCGGGGGCCTTACCCTTATCTCGAGCTGGGGGAGGCGATCCACCCGCCTTTTTTGACTTCTTAGGCGGTGGCGGATCCTGGGGCTGTTCGCGGCTGGGCCTCTTCGTGGGGGAAGGGGTCGAGAACTCGCGATGGGTGGCATCCGCCGCCTCGGACCGCGCTAGCTCGCCGGCGGCGAGTCGCGCGCTCTGATACGGCAGATGGATAGGGATGTCGCGCTCGCCTACAGGAAGTGGAACTTAGAAAAAATTCAAAGAATTCAAGGATGCGTAGATAAGGCGAGCCGCTTACCTTCACCGGGCGGGACATGGACGAGGTCGTTCAGGTTCCTACGGAGGTAGGCCACCTCGAAGTTCTTCCCGGCGAAGAACCCGAATAGCCCGGCTTCGTGACCCCCTAGGGCCGAGGGGCGGTAGCTCGCCTCGCTGAGATGGACCGGCGAAAATGGACGTTGCCGAAGTCCCCCTTGACGAAAATAAACTTCTTAAGCCAGTTGTTGCTCTTATTGACGGTTTCCCGCACTTTGACATGGCTGTTGCCGAAGCAGGCGGTCCCGTCCTTATTCGCCCGAAAAGAGAACAGCTTGCGGAATACCGCGAGGTTGAACTCTATTTTCTCCTCTTGCAGGTAGCAGGCGAACCCGACGATCACTGCGATGGAGTTCGCGGTCATTTGCCCGGGAACCATCCCATAATACTTGAAGATTTGGCGGACCTCCGGCCATAGGGGTAGCCGAAGGCCCGCCTCAAAATGGTCCACCGGGATCGCGAGCTCGCCAGCGAATAGCTCGTTCATTCATTCCTCCTTCCTAGGCCGCCTCGCCTCAAAACCTGGCGGGATGAAGTGGCCGACCGCGTCTACAAATTCCCTCTCCATAAGGACGGCGGGAGGGAAATCATGATCGGAGATGGTCCAAGCGCATTTGGCCCTCCCCTCCGCCTCGCCACTACCTCCACCCATCTTACAGTTGTCTCGCCGAGCGGGACAAAGGGGTTTTTTTGCAAAGAGCTAGGAGGGAAAGAAGAAGTCTTAAATGCGGTAGGTGAGGAAGGGCCGCCATAGGCTATTTATAGGGTGAGAAAGGGCGGGAAAAAGCCTTATTGGGCGGGAAAGTGCGGATAGCAATATGGCCCTGACGTTTCGACTTACGAACCCAAGCCAGGTTCTCGCCATCCCGTCAGTCCGCCGCAAACCGCCCGCACTCCCATCCGTATGATTAAACAACAGCCGCCGAGCGGGCCAGTTTTTACCCGCGCGCGAGCCACCTGCCACGAGACTCGTGAACAACTGGCTCGCCTTCGCCAGAACAAGAAAAGGGCCCGACGAGGCGACTCGGCAAGGCCGAGCCCGCGCGAGGGAAGGTTGGCCGAGTCAGGGCATCTCGCCTGCACAATCCGCAGAGGTCTAAACAATGGCGTAACCTTGAGAAAATTACAATAAATAATAGCCCGCGACGGGCGAAAGTAGTCCTGAATTATTTCAAATATCTAGACTGACAAGAAGTAAATAGAAGAACACCCTGAGCGTTACCGCCGCATGCGGGGAGACCCGGACCTGGCGGATAATGACTGACGAGGGGAGGGTGAACTCAACGCGGGATCCATTTCCACCTACCTCCCCTCCCTGTGCTTGTTCGGGGAGGTACGCGAGGATAGTGATACTCGCGGACCGCCGACAGCTCCCGTTGGGTCCTATTGATCTGCTCCGAGGCCCGCCTCAGTCGCCCCTCGGCTCGCGTGATATGCACACCCGGAGAAGTCGCCTCATCCTCGTCAGAAGAAAGTCTCGCTCCTTCCAAAGCTGCGAGTCGCTCCTCCGTCTCAGCCTTATCTTTCTCCACTCTGTCGAAGACCTCCCGTAGCAGTAGCATGTGCTTTTGAAACAGTTGCTTTACCTGCTTCTTCATCCTCTCGGCATCACGCGGGTCTCCCAGGTACTCGGAGATGCTGTCCGCGTATGGGGGGGGGGGGAGAGTACCCTCCCCTCATCTCGGCATCAGACGAAGAGACCACGTTATAACCTGCAGAGGTAAGATCAGAAGGAGTGATGACCACAAGCAGACCAAAGTCAGAGGGTTTACCTGGCGTCGGTATGCCGCCCACATCATCTGTAGGCCTTGAGGTGCCCAGACGACCCTAGAAGGGTTCTCCTCCAAGAGTAACGAAGGGTTTTCCTAGACCGTGGGGCCTTGGCGACGAAGGCACCACAGGAGGGACAGGTTCCTGCGGCAAGGGACTAGCCACCCGATTAGCCGCCGCTAGAGCGAAATGCCCGAGATCTCCCTCGTCTGCCCTGACTCCCCGAGACGTCTCCTACCAAAATAAAAAAAGTCAAGAAGCGGGGGAGGGAAGGATAAAGCAAGGGAAGCGCATATACCTCAGGGATGACCTCAGCACCGCTGATCGAGCTGGAGATAGGGTCATCGCACCCTGAAGACCACTAGACGATCTTAGCTTTCTTTGGCTTAAAAAGGCGGCAAGGAGACCCGCGCGCTAGCCACGGGGCGGCTTCGAGAGCCGCATCATAGACACCCTCCCTCGCAGCCGCCAAACGAGCCTGCATCTCCTCATACATAGGCATCCCGCGATTATAGATCGCGGAAGGGAGAAAAGAAGAGGAATTACCCCAGAGGCCGGACAACTTATTTATAGCGAGGAGGTGGGCCCCACTAAAAGATTCTGTCAAGCTCAGCAAGGTTTTCACCGAACACGTGAGGGGTTGATGTTTCTTTTCGAGCCTTTTTCAAAAGGTCGCAAAGAGCGGGGATTATGTACAACCCCGTGTTCGTCGAAGGGGCTCAGGTAACTAGGCGGGCCGCCCCCGACCCGCGCATCAAAGGGTTGCCCTAGCGAGCTAGCCTTGCCCTCACCCTCCTAGGCGGGCCAGTTCGCGCCCCCAACGACGGGTCAGTTCGCTCCCTCCCAGCGAGCCAACCCTGCCCGCGCCTAAGTTTGCGGGCCATCCCCGCCCGCCTCTCCTAGGCGGGTCGGCCCGCGCCATCCCGGCGAGCCGGTCCTGGCCCGTGCCTCACGCCAAGTGGAGGCAGTGAAGGGCTGCTCGCTCGATTCCTAACGGGGAGGACCTCTTACTCTCTTATCCCATTGGCCTGCCCCTAGCCAGTTAAAACAGCGGGGTCTCGCTGTTGGCAGACCGAGGTGGGCTGCATATAGCTATTTAGAACAGCGGAGTTCGGCTGTTGGCAGGCCAACTCGAGGGGCTTTTAGTAATTTCAAGACAACAGAGGTTATTTATTTACAGACCATCTTCAAAATCTTATAAATAGGACCCAAGGGGTACCTCAGAAGGAAGGCTTACTTGCTCCCCAGTCTTCTAGTGCTTTCTGAGGTACCTTAGCCCGACATTTGGCTAAGGAGGGGAAGCGCTCAGTGATCTTCCGGGTTTGTGGTGGGACCTCCGAGCCGGGCCCTTGGTTTAGTCCTTTGCTCTCTTTTCCTTTGTTGTTTTTCTTGCAGGAGCGAAGTAGGTGTGCGACCACCCCTTCCCCAAGGGTGAACTCCACAAGAGACAGATTTTCCGGTTTCAACACTTAGACTATCCTGCAAAATAAAATTACCTTGCCTTAGGAACCCAATAGGTATTGGGTCCTAGGTTCTTGTAAGTATAAAATACAGTATGCCTTCCGACAGGATCTCTGACAGGAAAGCTGTCTCTTACCGGAGGATGTGGACATACCCTTGACCTTGGCACAGAGGGATTGTGCCAACAGTCTATGGAAAAGTGACCTACTCTGCCACAACACCAACACTCATGGATATTGTACCTCCTTTTCTGATCGGATCTACTAACGGAGTTAGTCACGATCCTAGGTCTGTAAGTGGCAGAGCTGGTTCTGCTCTCAGATTTTCCCTTTCCACCGAGATTTGAGGTGGGTCTGATGGTGAACATGTGGTGAGTATCATGAGGCCTGGGAGGTTGTGCTTTCTTTTCAGCCAGCACACATCCGGGGGCCCCAGTGATGCTTGCTATATGTTTGCCAACTCCCTTTCCCTTTGTCCTAGGGTGGGAAGAAATCCTGTGAGAGCTGGTTCCTGCAATATCATGAAGTGTGGGGGCTGAGGCCGTAAATACAAACGGTTCATAATGAGCCGTGTGTATTTTTTCACGGGTAGCCATAACAGAACTTGCACTATGGGTGTTTCCACATGATGGCAGACCATTCTTGCAGTGACTATAGTTGTTCTTATGGTCATACCTGAAGGAATGATGTGTGCCATTCCTACTCGGCGCGGGGGTTCTATAAACAGTTTCCCCATTTCTCCACGAGTTTATAATTCATGAGATCCACCCGTTTTCTTCCTTTCTCTTAATAACATCTACCTTGGAAAAGTTAGATACTATCCTCTTCTTGGTCTCTAGATAAAACTCTAGATCAAAGATATTTAAGTCCTTCACCTTGATGGATTCCAATTGGAGGTCCATCATGGTCCTCAACTGAGCAATTTCCTTAGCTTGTTTCTCAACAAGCAAGTTGCTCTCCTGAAGGGCTCTTCGAAGGTAATTTGGAGTTTCAAACTGTTGATCGAAGCTATAAATATCTTTGACATCAACTAATGGACAATCCTCCGAACTTCTCCTGTCTTCAGGAGATACATGTGGGAAAGAGCAAGAGGAGGAAGATACCTGGTCCTGATTGGGCTGATCAGGGTTAGAGTTATGGTCTGCAGAATCTGATGTTTCTGCTTCATAACAACTGCATTCCTCAATCTCTTCTTCAGTCTCTGATAGAGAAACAGGATCCCTGATTTTGAAAGGTTGTTCTTGACTTTCATCTTCAGAGATGAGGACCCCCACGTATGCTTCATCTTCTTGATGGCATTCAGTCCAGACAGTCCTCTTTCCCTCCTTGAAGTCAGAGATTGTTTCCCACATGGACTTTGCAGTCTTACACTTATCCAACCTTGTAAGAGAAGATCCTGACCATATATTAGAAATGATCTGTCGAACAAGCTTGTCCAAGTTGAATAGTGAGAAATAAGTTTCAGACATCTCTGCGGGACTCTTTGGGATTTTGAGATCTTCTCCAGAGTCAGAAGCCTTCATGGGAATGAAGGGGCCCTCTTCCACAATGTATAGAGCACGAGGGTCAATGGATTCTAGATGAAACTGAACTCTCATTTTCCAGATGGGAAAATATTCTTTTATGCATGTAGGCAGTCTTAGGGGAGAGACATCTGTGTATAGCTCCAGGCTTGAATCTTTTGTTTTATTCTTGACACTAGACACAGGATCTTACTCAAGGTGTTAACCTTATTGATGAGAAACCTCCTTCTGATACCACTTGATAGTATCTAGTGTCAACTTAATCCACCTATAGGGGGGAATAGGTGTCGTGCAGTCTTTTGTGGAATTAAATTAACCTGCACAAGTAAGCAAACAAAACACAGAAAACACACAAAGAATTATAGTGGTTCCCCGATTTGGGTACGTCCACTTTCCCCCTTCGACCTATCTCCCACCAAGGGACGACTCGATCACTTCTTCAAAAGGATTAAAATCAAATCCTCACACTAGGAGCAACGCTCCCCTAACCATGGAAGGAACCCTTCCAACAACGGAGTCACAACTCCACCACAACGGGTTGCACCCAACCCTAACAAATAGGAATGAAAATTCCTTTACAACCAAATTGAAAGTAAATAAAAATACAAACAATGCTTTATGGAGATTCTGATGTCCTTCTTTGTTCGTTGAAGCTTGCACGAAAGGTACGAAGAGTCCACAACCGGATTTCTCACTTGGAATGAATCTTGTCAAGATAGGCGGCGGCAAGCAAGTGCGGTGGCGATGCTTTGCAAATCCAAACTTCTTGATGAAGAAAGCTAGGTCTTCGAACGATCTCAGTCGGATCAACCGTCTCAACCGATTCCGAAGGGAGAACAAGTCTTGTTCAATGAATCGGAAGACAAGAGATCTCGAGAGAGACACGTGAGACCGGGTGCTTGCCTCGGTACTGTCGTCGAGCGATCAGAGACAGGCTGAGATCAGTGGCGGCGACAACTTCCGATCGGCGACGTGCGTGTGGGTGGAGATCGCGATGCGGTAGGTCACGACCATTTTTTGTATTCTGGTAAGTTGGTGTGTGCTGTAGACAATAGAAATAAGTACGTATTTATACCCAAAAGCAAACCCTGGAAGACCGTTGTGGGGACCACCTCGGAAATCCCGAGATCTGGCCGAACAGAGCACGACTACCTGGACCTGTCCAGCGAGCGGCGAAATCTGCCTAAGGCAAAATCGGCGGGAGTCGTTGGTGATTCCCGTCGATGTCGGCGGGAATCACTCTCGACTCCCGTCGATTCTGCCTTGGCAGAATTTCTGATTATTTTGCCAGTCGGAAGTAGTCGGCGGGAGACACTTAGTGATTCCCGTCGAAGTCGGCTGGAATCATTAACGACTCCCATCGAAGTCGGCGGGAATCACTAGCGATTCTTGTCGATTCTACTTGGAAGGATTTTCCTCCTTCCTTCTGTTGATAGCTTGGTCTTTGACCTATCCTTGCTCCGTCTTCTGCTCTTGATCTACCTGCACCCTTTACTTGAAAATAAGTACACTCCAATAGAGAGAGCACATGTGGATCAACACACTGATTTACACAGCGAGGGATTACGTTGCGCAGACCCGTATATATTGACTCACTGCACTCTAACATTTGTGTGTACTTAGCATGGAATAGCTGCAAGCACAACTTGATAGAATTGTCAAATACATAGTCAAGTCAACTTAGCTTGTTCAGGATCTTCTTCAAATCAGGTCTATTGTGGATGCAATACCCAACAATCTCCCCCTATTTGAAGAAGCCTAAACCCTACAAGCTAAGGTGAATAGAATAGATGGAAATGAAAATCATTAAATGAAAGTTCAGTTGAGTGTGGAATTCATTACCATTTTCCTGAGAGCAACATAGCCTTAGCCGAGGTGATCTCCCCTATCTGAGAGCAGCATAGCCTTTGTGGCCTACTTAGCACCACCTTAGCCTTGGCCGAGAGGGGAATCTCACCCTTTTCGGCTTCTGCAAACCTGGGACTTCACTTGGAGAAAAATGCTCCCCCTCAGATCTTGCATCCATGCCCGATCTTTAGTTCCTAGCAGACGCTTCCTCTTGATCCAAGAGCCTTGAGCCTTTCAGTCTTCAATCTTCAAGGTTCAGTATGCCGAGTTAAGTTTTGAATAAATTGAACTTGGCCTCGTCTAGTGGCTTTGTGAAGATATCTTCAATCTGCTTATCCGTGGGGACATAGCAGAGAGATATATCTTTGTTCTCCACATGCTCCCGAATGAAGTGGTAGCGCACTTAAATATGCATTGTTCTGCTGTGCGACACAGGATTGTTCGCAATTGCAATTGCGCTCGAGGAGTCGCAATACATGGGAACTTCTCTGAACTGTAAGTCATAATCTTCAAGTTGATTTCTGATCCATATAAGTTGTGCGCAACAACTGCCTGCTGAGATGTACTCAAATTCAGCCGTAGAGGTTGAAACATAGTTCTGCTTTTTACTGCTCTACGATATAAACCTTCTTCCGAGGAATTGGCACGTCCCGGAAGTGCTTTTCCTATCATCCCTGCTTCCTGCAAAGTCAGCATCTGAAAAGCCTATCAGATCGACATCATTGTTTCTTGGGTACCACAAGCCAAGATTTGGTGTACCTTTAAGGTATCTAAGAATCCGCTTTGTAGCGACATAATGAGATTCCTTAGTATTCACCTGATATCTGACACAAATGCATGTAGAAATCATAATATCCGGTCTACTAGCAGTATTGTAGAGCAGGGATCCAATTATTCTTCTGTACTTGGTTTCATCAAAAGGTTTCTCTTTCTCATCCTTGTCCAGAGACACAGTGGTTCCCATTTGAGTCCTCATAGAGGTTGCACTGTCCATTCCAAATTTCTTGAGGAGTTCATTTGTGAACTTCGTCTAAGAAATGAAAATTCCATCCTCAGACTGTTTCACTTGAAGTCCCATGAAATACTTCAGCTCTCCCATACTGCTCATTTCAAACTTCCCTTGCATAAGTTTGGAAAACTTCTTGCATAGGTTGTTGTCCGTTGAGCCGAATATTATGTCATCGACATAGATTTGCACCAGCAAAATCTTGCCTTTGACTTCCCTAAGAAACAATATGTTATCTATTTTTCCTCCCGAGAACTTGTTCTCAAGAAGAAAACTAGACAGAGTCTCATACCAAGCTCGAGGAGCTTTTTTTAAGCCATATAATGCTTTATTAAGAAAGTAAACATGATCAGAGAGTGTTGGATTAAAAAAACTGGGGGTTGCACGACGTATACTTCCTCTTTTAAATTTCCATTCAGGAAAGCAGACTTCACGTCCATCTGATAGACAGTGAATCCTTTTTGAGAGGCATATGCCAGGAACAACCAGATCGCCTCGAGCCTTGCAACTGGTGCAAAGGTTTGGTCGAAGTCAATCCCCTCCTCCTGTCTGTATCCTTGAGCTACAAGTCTGGCTTTGTTATTAATGATGACACCCTGTTTATCCAGTTTGTTTCTGAAGATCCACTTAGGGCCGATCACATTCTATTTCTTTGGTCTGGGAACTAGCATCCAGACGTTGCATCGTTCGAATTGATGAAGTTTTGCATGGCCAATATCTACGACGCATCTTTGTTCGCTTCATTGAACTTCTTTGGCTCAACCTGTGACAGAAAACTAAGGTGCAAAATCTCATTAATTGTACCTCTGCGAGTTCTGACACCGTCCCGAGGATCTCCCATGATCTGATCTCTTGGGTGATCCCTCACGTGTCTGAGTTCAAAGAGTCTAACATCTAGAGCTCCAACAGCTTCTTGGGCTCCTCCCTCTTTTGGGAAAATCTCCCCATCCTGACTGTCATCTTCTCCAGTTGGTGTTGAGGTGGATATCTTGACGTACTTGGGAGCTTCATTATTAGCAGTCTCATCTAGACTTAGCTGTTCAGGCCTTGCACCTGTATCTTCAAGAATGCCACTAGAAGAATTGCTGTGAAGCAAGCTTCCTTCATCAAATACAACATTAATTGACTCTTCTACCACTAGAGTTTTCTTATTGAAAATCCTATATGCCCGACTATGGCTACTATAGCCCATGAAGATGCCTTCGAAGCATTTTTCTCCGAATTTAGTACGTGGGTACTTCCCATTATTGAGTACATATCATCTGCAGCCAAAAATCCTTAGATAGGACATGGTCGGTTTCCTGCCTTTCAATAGCTCATAAGGCGTCTTACGATGGTTCTTGTTGATCAAGGATCGGTTTTGCACGTGATAAGCTATATTGACAGCCTCTGCCCAGAAGTACTCTGGAAGAGAAGCGTCATTCAACATTGTCGTACATGCTTCAATAAGCATTCTATTCCTCCTCTCCGCAACTCTGTTTTGTTGAGGAGTACACGGGGAGGAAAACTCATGAAAGATACCATGTTCTTCACAGAATTCTGTCAAAGCCCCAGACTTGAATTCTGTTCCATGGTCACTTCTGATTTTGACTACGGAGCAGTCAAGTTCGTTCTGAATCTGCTTGACAAAATTAGTGAAGATGTCAAACGTATCTGACTTTCGTTTCAAGAAGAACACCCATGTAAATCGAGAGTGATCATCAACAATCACTAGCGTATACGATTTGCCTCCTAAGCTATGAACTTGAACTGGACCGAACAAGCCCATATGCAGAAGATAAATACATGTGGAAGTGTCTTTATCTGCAATTCCCTTAAAGGTAGCCCGAGTCTGTTTGCCCTTCTGGCATGCAGGAGAAGGGATATCTTTGATGAACTTAATAGTAGGGGCATCCCTTTTTAAGTTCTTAGAAAATAGCATATTAATAGTTTTGAAATTAATATGTGATAATCTCTTGTGTCATTGTTCACAGAGAGATGCACTTTCTTTTATTACTAGGCAAACGGGGGTAGAAGAGTCTATGCTAAGAAAATCTAAGCAAAAAATATTTCTGCTCCTAATGCTAGTTATTACCGTCTCCGAAGAGGCACATGATATTATCAGGCACTTTTCCTTACAGAACTTAACGTCATATCTTTTATCACACAACTGGCTTACACTGATCAGGTTATGGTTTAACCCTTCAACATAGGCCACGTCTGTGATAGAGAATACACCATGAGATATCATACCATAACCCTTGGTGACTCCTCGATCTGATCCTCCAAAGATGACTTTGGGTCCATTTTCGACTGGGGAGAAATCACACAACAGGCTTTATGTCCCGGTCATATGCCGGGAACATCCACTGTCCAAGTACCAGATTGGCATTTTGGTGGCTTTTGGACATACCTACAAAACATAATTAGTTTCCCTTAGGAACCTAATTGGACTTGGGTCCTAGATTTCTTGTTAACACACTCCCCCTCGGGTGGTTAACCCTACGAGTGCTCGGCCTCGCATTGCTAACATGAGGAGTCTCAATGTCTCTTGGATTAAACAAGCAATTCACGGCAAAGTGACCAACTTTGCCACAGCACAAACAGTCAAACCTGTTGTACCGTTTCCTAGGCTCCTGCTTCACCCTTGGAATGGTGGGTCCAGCCGGGTCCTTGCATCCGGAGGTGGAGGCATCATGATGACAGCAGTCACATGATTCCTTCACTTCCTGTTCCTTCTGTATAACAGGCTTGGCCTTTGGTGCCTGCTTCCGATTATGGCCGCTAGAGAAGTGGCCATAATTCTCCACTTGGATTTCCTCATAAAGTGCCTTGAAGATACTCTCAACGTAGTTGTGGGGGAAGGTCCATCCATCATACTGGCTCTTGGGCTTTTCAACCGAGGGCCGGAAGAGGTGGCCATAGGTTGACTCAAAGTCATGCTCATTGCAGGGAAAGCTAGGCTTTCAGAATGAAATAGGACCGAGTGGAGCCTTTCCCTTTTCTGTAGCAGAGGCCTTCTTAGTAGCCTTATTTTTCCTCAGATTTCTGTTTCTCCTGGATGATTTACCAGGCACGGACACATGCCCTAAGCCAGCCCCTTTAGCCTGAGCAGAGAATTCATCAACCAGAGGAAGAACGGTCTTGGGCATAGAGAAGCTTTTGACAATCTTCCTCTCGGCCGCAAGCTATTCTTCCAGCTTGTTAATTTCTTCCTGCTTTTGGTCAAGGAGCCTTAGAGAATCTGAGTGCTCAGAAGTCAGGTCCAGGTGTTCCTGTCGGAGAGATATAAAGCCAGTGATCTCTTCTCTTAGGGACACACCCTCAGCCTTAAGGAATTTGACTTCCTTTTTCTGAGCTCTCAACCTCTTTCGGCATTCTTCAAAAGTATTGAGCAGGAGCTCATACGTTTAGAGGAGTTCAGCTTCACGGGCAGATGGGCTGTCCTCGCGATCATCTTCAGGAGACTCAGAGTCAGAGTCAGAGTATGAGAGGGGGGTGTGATATTTTACCTTCCCAGTAAATGGGGGACAATCTCCATCTAAGTCGGAGCGACCCATTAGCCCGAAGTAGGCTTCCTCATCATCACTGGAGTCTGAAGAGTCAGATTCACTCAGTGTCTTTGGCTTCTTGGCAATGTAGCTCCTCTCCTTCTTCTTGTCTCAAGAGGACTTGTGCTCCTCTCCTTTCCGCTTATCTCTCTTGCTTTGGTGGCAGTCAGCAATGACATGGCCTGGCTTATTGCACCCAAATCAGATAATTTCAGCAGAACGATGTTTGTTCTGTTTAAAATCATACCTGTCAGAAGAGTAATTCTTCTTTTGATGACTAGAGGAGGAGCCATCTCCTTTTCTCCGATTCCTCATCTCGAGGAACTTCTTGAACTCTCGAGTGATGAAAGAGAATTCTTGTTTAGATAGCTCTAAGCCGGATGAGCACGGCTCAGAGTCTTCTTCCTCAACCTTTCTCCAAGAGCGGGACGAGGCTGCACCCTTGCCTTTCCTTGAGCTATTAGCTTTCAGGGCCACAGTCTTTTCTTTGGCTGCAGCCTTATCAGCCTCCTCTTCAGCTTTTCTAGTGTTCAGCTGAAGCTCGTAGGACATTAGCTTCCCAAATAGAATCTGGGGATCAGTTTCTGCCAACATTCCAAAACCTCTGATGGCGCAGATCTCTGTGTCCCATTCCTTATTCAGGGATCTAAGGAATTTGTCATTTAGTTCACCATCGGTGAACACTCTGCCATAACCCTTCAGGGCATTGACGATCTTTAGGAAGTTCCTGAATGTCACTCTGATTTCTTCCTTGGGACCTTGTCTGAAGGCCTCATACTTCTCGTTCAGAAGGGATCTTTGATCATCCCTTACTTCATCTGTTCCCTCCATCAGAATGATCAGGCAGTGCCAGATGTCCTTGGCAGTCCTGCAGTTGCTGAAATTCTATATCATTGAATCATCGACGACGCTCACTAAAATGTTTTGAGCTTTCTTGTCTTGTCCGACAAGCACCATCTCATCCTTATCCATTTCGGAGAGCCTCTTGGGCACCATCTTGGTCGGATCAATGGTGGAGGCCTTAGTGGGGATATGAGGGCCCTCCTCCACTATCATGAAGAGTCGGGGATCGACTGATTCCATGTAGAATCTGATCCTTTCCTTCCAGATGGGAAAATTCAGCTTGGTGCATGATGGAATCTATCCTGTATACTTGAGTCCGTCCATTCCTGAGATCTTCTTTCATCTTGACACTAGACACATGATTTTACTCAAGGTGTTAACCTTATTGATGAGTAGCCTCGCTTTGATACCACTTGAAAGTATCTAGTGTCAACCTAATCCACCTATAGGGGGGGGGGGAATAGGTGTCGTGCAGTCTTTTGTGGAATTAAACTAACCTGCATAAGTAAGCAAACAGAATCCAGAAAACACACAAAGAATTATAGTGGTTCCCCGATTAGGTACGTCCACTTTCCCCCTTCGACCTATCTCCCACCAAGGGACGACTCTGTCACTTCTCCAAACGGATTGAAATCTAATCCTCACACTAGGAGCAACGCTCCCCCAACCACGGAAAGAACCCTTCCAACAATGGAGTCACAACTCCACTACAACGGGTTGCACCCAACCCTTACAAATAGGAATTAAAATTCCTTTACAACAAAATTGAATGTAAAAAAATGCAAACAATGCTTTATGGAGATTCCGATGTCCTTCTTCATTCGTTGAAGCTTGCACGAAAAGTACGAAGAGTCCACAACCGAATTTCTCACTTGGATTGGATCTTGTCAAGATCGACGGTGGCGATGCTTTGTAAATCCAAACTTCTTGACGAAGAAAGCTAGGTATTCGAATGATCTCAGTCAGATCAATTGTCTCAACCGATTCGGAAGGGAGAACAAGTCTCGTTCAACGAATCAGAATATAAGAGATCTCGAGAGAGACACGTGAGACCGGCTGCTTGCCTCGGTGCTGTCATCGAGCGATTAGAGACAGGCTGAGATCAGCAGCAGCTACTACTTTGAATTCGGCGACGAGCGTGCGGCGGATTCCGCGATCGGCTATGTCACGGCCGACTTTCGTATTCCGGTGTGTTGGTGTGTACTGTAGACATCAGGAATAAGTACGTATTTATACCCAAAGGCAAACCCTATAAAACTGTTGTGGGGCCCACCTCGGAAATCACGAGATCTTGCCGAACTGAGCACGGTGACCTGGACTGGTCCAGCGAGCGGCGAAATCTGCCTAAGGCAAAATCGGCAGGAGTCGTTGGTTATTCCTGTCGATGTCGGCGGGAATCACTCCCGACTCCCGTCGATTCTGCCTTGGCAAAATTTCAGACTTTTGCCAGTCGGAAGTAGTCGGCGGGAGACACTTAGTGATTCCCGTCGAAGTCGGCGGGAATCACTAACGACTCCCATCAAATTCGGCGGGAATCACTAACGATTCCCGTCAATTCTTACTTGGAAGGATTTTCCTCCTTGCTTCTGTTGATAGCTTGGTCTTTGACCCATCCTTTCTCCTTCTTCTACTCTTGATCTACCTTGACCCTGTACTTGAAAATAAGTACACTCCAATAGAGAGAGCACAGATGGATCAACACACTGATCTACACAGCAAGGGATTACGTTGCGTAGACCCATGTATATTGACTCACTGCACTCTGACATTGGTGTGTAATTAGCACGGAATAGCTGCAAGCATAACTTGATAGAATTGTCAAATACATAGTCAATTCAACTTAGCTTGTTCAAGCTCTTCTTCAAATCAGGTCTATCGTGGATGAAATACCCAATAAGCGGTGATCAAGCGGAGATGTTGAGCTGGTTGAAGTTGGAGAGGTGCGAAGAGCTGACTTTGGGAACATTTTTGGAGAAGGCTTCCGCATCCTTGCGGATGGTTGGCCAGAAGTAGCCATGCCTTAGAATTCTTTGCTCTAGAGTACGAGTCTCGGAGTGGCTGCCACACTCCCTTGAATGAATTTCCTCGAGAACTCCGGGGACCTCGATCTCTGATAAGCATCTGGCCAAGGGTCCCTAGATGGTCTTTCGGTAAAGCTCGCCACCTTGTATTAGGCAGTACGCGGCCTTATACCGAAACTTTCTTTAATCTTGCCCATCTGAGGGTAGCTGACCCATTATTTTGAACGTGACAAACGGATACTTCTACGAGGGTCGCTGCTCGATCTACATCATTTCCCCTTCCTCGATGGACGTCGAAACAGCTCGGTGACAACTCCCCCAACCCGGGGACCGTACTTGGCAAGGTAGTCAGCTTCAGAATTGTCCTCTTGGGGTACATGCTCGACGAAGAAAGATTGGAGCCCCTCGTCATGCCTTTGACCTTGACCAGGTACCTTTGTAGGGTGGGATCATGGAATTCAAACTCCCCCCATATCTGGGACGCGACCACCATTTAATCAGTGAAAGCTATGATGTCTTTGACGGCCAGCTCCTTGGCGAGACCCAAGCCAGCCACCATGGCTTCGTACTCTGCCTGATTGTTCATAACTGGGAAGAGGATCTCGATGGCCTACTCGATCCTGGTTCCCTGAGGGCTAACTAGCACAACTCCGGCTCCTTCGGAATGCTTGCCAGAAGCCCCGTCCACAAACATCTTCCAAGAGACTGGGCATGAAGTGCTCATTCGACCTCCACCTCGGCCGAGAAGTCGGCTAGGAAATCTGCCACCGCCTACGCCTTGATTGCTATCCTTGGAGAGTAAGAGATGTCGAACTCGCTCAGCTCCACCGCCCATTTGGCCAACCTGCCAGAATGCTCCACCCCATCTAAGATACTCCTTAGGGGATGATCGAAGACTACCATGATGGAGTGAGCATGGAAATACGGACGGAGCCGCCGAGCCGAAACTACCAAAGAAAAAACTAGCTTCTCCAAAATAGGATACCTCATCTCGGTTTGCCGCAGTACCCGAATCACATAGTAGATGGGAAGCTGCTTCCTTACTTCTTCTCGAACCAACACCGAACTAACCACCTCCGCCCCGACTCCCAGATAGAGTAGAGGTTCTCTCCACCTTGTGGACCTTAGAGGAGAGGATCTTGGGTCAGCTACTGCTTAAGCTTTCCAAAAGCCTCCTCACACTCCGTGGTCCACTCAAATTTCTGATTCCCCCGGAGGGTTTTGAAGAATAGGGAGCACTTTTCTCTAGCCTTGGAGAGAAATCGGTTAAGGCCTTCCAGCCTTCTTGTTAGCCTCTGGAATTCCTTGGAGTCTTTCGGGGAGGCCATCTCTAGGATGGATTTTACTTTGTCGGGGTTAGGCTCCACCCCCCGGGGAGTGAGGAGGTGACCTTAGAACTTCCCCCTTCCCGCGCTGAAGACACACTAGGCCTTGTTGAGCCGCATCTTATACTTCCTCAGGGTGGCAAAAGTCTCCATCAGATCCACTATGTGCTCCGCGATGCTCTTGCTTTTGACAAGAAGATCGTCCACATAGACTTCCAAATTCCACCCCTTTTTCTCTTTGAAGACTTGGTCCATCATTATTTGATACGTTGCGCCAGCGTTTTTGTGCCCGAAGGGAATCATCTTGTAGTTATAACGGCCGTCGCTGGTGATGAAGGAAACATCGCGACAATCGGGGGTAAGCATCCGGATCTGGTGATACCCTGAAAAATCATCAAGGAAACTCATCACAGGAAACCCGACGGTGAAATCAACCAGCGCGTCGATCTGAGGCAAGGGGTAACAATCCTTTGGGCAAGCTTTATTCAACATAGAAAAATCGATACATAGCCTCCAGCCCCCTCCGGATTTCTTTACCATTACAGTATTGGATACCCAGCCTGGATACTGGATCTCCGAGACAAACCCCGCCTCTAGTAGCTTCCCTACTTTCTCCCGGATCGGCCCAGCCAGCGCAGTGGCGCTCTTCCTCTGCTTTTGGCGAGCTGGAGCTACCGCGGGATCTAGTTTGAGGCGATGACAAGCAACATCGATGTCAATCCCCGACATCTCAGTGGCTTTGCAAGCGAAGATGTCAGCATTCTCCTGTAGGCAAGCCGCCATCTCCACCTTCCCTTCCGGGGGCAAGGATCCTCCAATCTTCAGCAGCTCAGGCTCTTCTCTTGGGGAGATCACTTCTACTTCCTCTAGCTCCTCAGCAGCTTGCAGGCCCTCCTACTCCATCTCCCTCTACAGCTTTTCCGCATCACCCATCCAACTGATGGTGCTGACTATATTTAGGTAGCACTCTCTGGAGCCCTTCGGATCTCCCCTGATACTGACTTGGACGTCATCTCGGCAGTACTTCAGGAACTGGTGGTACGATGATGGGAGAGCCTTGAAATAGTTGATAAGGGGCCACCCGAAGATGGCATTGTAACCACTAGGTGCGTTGACAATGACGAATCAACAACAGATTGAAGTACCCCTGAGAGTGACCAGTAGCTCCACTCCTCCTTACACCTCTTTCTTCTCTCCTGAGAAGCCATAGAGGGGTCCATCCACAGTCTGGACCCTGGATTCCTCCACCTGAAGCCCGACGAAGGTTCTCTTGAAGATGACATTCACCGAACTCCCGTTATCCGTGAGGATCTGG
Source organism: Platanthera zijinensis (assembly GCA_039513925.1). Classification (NCBI taxonomy): domain Eukaryota; kingdom Viridiplantae; phylum Streptophyta; class Magnoliopsida; order Asparagales; family Orchidaceae; genus Platanthera; species Platanthera zijinensis. Next base: position 87,116,316 of record CM077091.1, read on the forward strand.
TCGACGGTGAAGTCCTCGATTGCAGCTTGTATCACCAACGCGTCGTGGAAAGGGTTCTCGTTCCACAACATATCCTCCTCCGAGAAGGTTATCTCATTCAGAAGCGGAGGAGTCTGTGATGTCGAGGTGACGCTCCTTTTGCAGATCTGGTGGAGACTACCCTTGCGGGAAGCTCCGAGCCCGGCACCTCTGTTGATCACCCCGACATGTCCGCCTCCCGAACTAGAAATAACATTTCCTCGACCTCCCTTGTCGACCCTATCCTCATTCCTCCTCCTCTGCGAAGCTTGGAATGCTACTTGCCCCACCGAGGCATCTTGCCTTGGCTGCTCTCTCTGCCTCCGTTGCTTCCAACCTCCTCCTTGCTTCCCAAAACTTTGGGCAAGACAAGGTCCCATGCCCCTCTACCCGATTGATATCGCAGTATGGGGGAATCACCACCTTCTGTCGTCTCTCCAGACGCTCCTCCTTTTGCCGACACTTATTGGCCTATCGAGCGATAGCCATCGTCTCACTTCTTCCTCCTGGCTCCCTTGGGTTGTTATTCCTCGTCTCCTCCTATCGGACCGGTCGCCTCCACTGGGGGCAATCTCTTGGGTACTGGAATCTTCTCTCCTCCCCCCTTCCATCCGGAGTCCCGATGAGCCTCCTCTCTTCCTGTGTTCGAGGCCTCTCCTGCCTCCTCTCATCCACCCTCCTGGGCTCTTCTCTTCTCATCCTTTCCTCCTTCCTCCTCGGCTCCTCCCGCCTTCTATCATCACGCTTCTATGGTCGCCTCTCATTTTCCAACAATCTTCCCCAGTTTTCCCCTAACGGCTTATCCCCGTCCAGTCTTGCCAAGAACTCCCTGTTCCTCTCCTCTCCTTGGATGAAGATGTTCGCCATCTCCATCATCTCCTCGAATGATTTGGGCGGCCTATGCCTCAACTCCATGTTGAATAATCCCTGCTTTAGGCTGAAATTGAGGGCTACCATCAAGGTGAACCCATCTACCTCCACCTCCAAGACCTCCTCCTGGAACTTGTTGATGTAATGACCCAAACTTTCGTGCTGCCCCTGCACGATTTTAAAAAGGGCTGTCACTTCATTCTTCCGTTTCTTGGATTTCGCGAACCTCGTCACGAGGCCCTGACGAAGGTCGGAGAAGCAGTAGATAGAACCTGCTGGCAGCTGGTAGAACCAGTCTCTCGTACTACCCTTGAAGGTAATGGATAAGAACCAGCATTTGAAGGCTTCAGACATGTTGTGGATGGAGACCACGTCCTCAAACCACTAAAGATGCCTTACCGGGTCATCTTTGCCGGAGTAGTAGGTGAGGGCGGGCTCTCGGAAATTATCGGGGACGGGGGCTGCGGGGATCTAATCATAGAAGGGGCTCCTCCCTTCCTGGCGGCGGCGAGTATCCTTGCTACTTGAGTAATCATACTCGCTCCACCGACGAGTATCCATACACCTCGCCGAGAGTTCAGGATCTCGGAACCTGATGCCCTGGCTGCTCGCAGGGTGCTGACGCGACGACATCGGTCGCTCTTCTCTTGCCCAAGCAAATTCCTTCCCTACTCGCCTGGTCAGAACTTCCTCTCTCGGTGGGGTCAAGCGACGGGGAGAGGTCGCTGTGACCTCTGGGGGGTTGGAGAACCCGACGAGTATCGCCCTCTCCATCCTCTTCGTAAACTCCTCAAAAGCAGCCATAGTTACAAACCCTCTACCTTGCTTCGAGGTACCAACTCCTGCCGAGTTGTCCACCAAATCGCCCTGATCACTACCATTGACCATCTTCCTCAACCACGAAACTTTCCTCCTTGGCTGTTATCCACGCTCACCGCACCAAGTGTTGAAGCCAGAAAAAATTCCCTGCCTCAAGATCGGACTAGGCTGCCTAAGGCTACTAGTCAAGTAGTGAAATCAGACGGCCCATGGAAGCAAGAACAGGAATGAGCTAGGAACTAGATCCCAGGTTGCTGCGGCAGGAAGGTCCCACCACATACCAGACTGCTTAGAAGAAGAAGCCCCTCCACAACCAGAATGGCCGAGCTAGGTACGAGGGAAACGAGCTAGCAACTAAGTCGCAGGTCGCGACTTGGTCTCTAAGGAAAAGGAATCCAAAGGACTCGCGAGTATCTATCCGAGATTCTTGGTCCCTCTCCCTCGTACCCCTGGGGTCCTATTTATAGGGAAATCAAAAGGGAGGTGGGGTCATACTTATACCCCCCACCCTGGCGACTAGGCGACTTCCTAGGGAGATCACACGGGCTGGGCGAGTAGCTCGCCTGCTTGCCTACTCACCAACCTGGCGAGTATGCGGGGGAAGCTCGCCATACTCGCCCAGGCCTTCTGCTGGCTCGTGCCTTGATCTTGACCTCTATTTTGACTTGTTGACTTTGACTCTCGCTGAGTTGGCTGTGGTAGGATCAATCCTCGTCGAATACGGGTTTTATATTATAGATTCGCACCCCCAATCAATAGTGCAATACAAGGTTACATATACAAACACTTACACATATATTCTCACCCCTAATCCATGCATTTTGTGGTCGAAGAACTCTTACACATACACACACTTACACTTACAGATACTAATGTTTACACAGATAGATACACACACCTACACTTACAAAGACATTTACACTCTACGGGTTTTGGTATACCTAAAGGAGAAGATCAAGAACATTGGAATCACATGATTGAGAAGAACGCTGGATCAAGAAGACTACTAGATCAAGAAAAATGCTTGAGAAGAGATGCCAAAGGGGGTATGTTGAGGAGTCGCGCTGATTCACTGGAGGAAGATCGATTTACGATCAAGTTTGGGGCGGGGGTCGAGGGTTTTGAGAATAGGTTTTAGGAGCACAGCGGATAAGAGAAGGTTTTGATATTAATTTTAAGTTTTTTAATATTATTTTTGAGTTTTTAATTATGATTTTTTTTTGCAAAGTTATATGGAGGAAAATTTCCCTCTAAATATTTCAATCATGTGAAATATTCAAATCCTTTTTTAAAGGGGATAAGTTATGCAAATTTATTATTGATATGTAGACTAAAAAATCTATATAGACTCTCTTATATGAGCCAACAAATTATATAGACTTACTTCTGCAGATCTATAATTATTTTGGTTTAAGAAAGAATGTTAGAGATCTTCTAGATGAACTATATATTTGATAGCTTCAAATATTTTTTACAATGCTGCCTTTTATTCAAATCTACTAATTTGTTGATTGTTAAAGAAACTTAGAGTTATCCATACTGAAAACATTCATCATAGTTATCTGTATTTATTGGTGTGTGTGCGTGCGCGTGTGCGTGCGCGTGTGCGTGTGTGTGTGTGTCTATGTATCTATGTGTGTATGTGCCCGTATGTGTTTGTGTGTCTATGTTAGTGTCTGTGTGCGTGTGTTTGTGTGTGTGTGTGTGTTTGTGTCTATATTTATGTTGGTCCGTATCTGTGTTAGTGTTTGTGTTTGTGTCAGTGTCTGTGTATCTATGTGTGTTTGTACCTTTGTTTCTGTGTATGTGTGTTTATGTTCTAAATGTGTCTGCGTGTCTATGTGTGTATGTGCATGTCTGTGTTTATGTGTGTTTATGCGTGTCTGTGCATGTGTGTGGCTGTGTTTATACGACTATGTGTGTCGATATATCAATGTGTGTCTGTGTATTTATGTTTGTGTCTGTGTGTATTTGTGTTTTTGTTTCTGTGTCTGTGTGTCCGTGTCTGTGTGATTTTGTGTGTCTGTTTTTGTGTTGGTCTGCATCAGTGTATGTGTTTGTCTGTCTGTGTCTTTATTTGTTTGTATGTGTCTGTCCATTTATGTGGTTGTTTATGTGTCTGTCTTTATGTGTGTGTATCTGTATCTATGTCTCAAAGAATGGTTGTGCCTGTGCGAGTTTGTGTGTCTATGTTGATGTGTGTGTGTTTGGGCCTGTGTCTATGTAATGAGAAAACATTAATAGTAAATCTTATATACTTTTAAATATAACTAAATTTACAATTATAATCTATTATATATATATATATATATGATTATATATATAACTAAATGAAACATAATATTAATTACTATTACAATTAAATAAATTAATTTTTATATATTATCAAAAAAATTTTATAAAGATTTATATTAACTTTTATAATATATATATATATATATATATATATATATATATATATATATATATATATATATATATATATATATCTATGTCTACTAGTGACAGGCACGGGCCTCCGGCCCTTGTGCCCCGCGCGACAATACACGACTAGCTCCCAGCAGCGGCGGGCTTCTCCCGCCCCCAGTAGTGGCGGGCTTCGCCCGCCCCCACGGCGGGCAGCGCCCGCACCCCACGGCAGGCCGGCCGCAGATTGTTTTAATTATTTTAAATTTAATTGTTTTAAAACTAAATATATATTTTAAAAACATTAGTTTTAAAATTATTAGAAATTAATAATTTATTTATTATTAATTATTTTTTTGAATTTTTAAAATTAAAAAATAAAAAAAAACTGCGTCTGGCCGTGCCGCGCGCAGTTTCTTTCTCGCGGCCCCCAGCGGCCTGCCCGACACCAACCGGCGGCCTCGCCGCGAGTCCGCTGGTGGGTGTCGGCGAGTCGCCGGCGAGTCCGCTGGTGGGTGCCGGGCAGGCCGCCGCCGGCTCCATCGGCGGCCGTGAGGAAGTAAATGGCTGCCCCACTTTTCTTTTTTTTGGGGGGGGGGGGTTACTGTTGATCGGTTTTTAGGAGAGAGAGGGGGAGGTTTTTTGGGTTTTTTTATGTGCAAACCTATTCCGATATTTGCAGCCCCAGATACAACGGCTTTGAATAAAAAGATTGTAATCCGACAGCCCTTGTTTTTTCCACTATTTTCGAACTCACGCTATTGACAAACCACCATATATCTTTTTAGATTAGTATAGATATATATATATATGTTATATATATATACGTATATATGTATGCATATATATATGTATATATATGTAAATATATGTATATATATATATATATATAAAATATGTAACACCCCAGAAATCTCAACAGGTCAAATTGAGGTTCAGGCTGGCTGACACGGCCTGGGACACGAGCGTGTCCCAGGGCGTGTCTGGGGTACACGGCCTGGGACACGGGCGTGTCCCAGGACGTGTTCTTCATTGTCGACGATCGTTGAGTCGGCGATCGTTGAGTATCGACACATCAACACGGCTTGGGACACGGGCGTGTCCCAGGGCATGTCATGCCCAAATATTAGCCAGATTGTCCCGAGAAGGACACGGCGCGGAGGCTCAGCCGTGCCGATCGTGACACGAGCGTATCAAATTGTCACACGGGCGTGTCCAGTGCCCATGTGGTCTCGGGGAAAATTCTAATTTCTGTCTCGATGGGGGAACATGCCCCTCGACACGGGCGTGTCAGGTGTCGACACGGGCGTATCCCGGGCATATCGACACCCATGTTCTGGTTTATTTTAAGTAGGTTGTGCACCGCTTCAGGAACACGGCCTGTGACACGGGCGTGTCACAACCCGTGTTCGGCCCAGGAAATCAAATTCAGGGCTGATCAGAGCCGTTCATTTTCTTTGACCAAGATCCAATGGTCTGGGATCTTACCTGGGTTGATAAGTCCGGGATTGAGGAGGAGAAAGCTCATTTGAGTTTCATCTTTCTCTTTCTAAAGTTAAGATAGAGGGGAGAGCAAAGAAAGGAAGAAGAAGAGGAATCCGGCCGCCGGTGGTACTGCGGTGGTCCAAATCGCGAGCCGAGTTCAGATTTACGAAGGCAAGGCTGCTATGAAGGCTTTCATCCGTCTCAATTCTCTCCATGGCTCCGAGGCGAATTCCAAGGGTAACAATTTCCGTCTTGGACATGTGAAGTCCTACTTTCCTGCATTTGCATAGGGAAAACCCGTCCCCGCGAGTGTGCGGTGGGTTGTGGTGTCCCTTGGGGTAGATATGTGAAGTCCCCCTTATTAGAGTCCGGAATTGGAGTACGGATTTAGGCATGCTGTGTGAAGCCCATCTAGACGTGTTGGTCTAGATTGGTGATGCTTTGTTTGCATTTCGGAGGAGCCTCCGAGTATTTGATTGTTTGTGTGCAATCTGTGGTGGATACCTGTCGCTTGGTGCAACAGGAAGTACTGGAGGAAGTCCAGGAAATAGTGCGAGTTGAGTTCAACTCTTGTGGTGGACGGGAAAGGTGAAGCTCTACCCGTGTCAGGCCAGCCTTGCGTCTGACGATGTGAGAAACGGGATAGGAGGATCTGTCCCGCATTATGATTGTCTAACCTTGGGTGCTTAATGCCCTGTTAGGATCACATAGCGAGAGTCGACGGCTTGCGTGCCGATCATGACTAGAATGCTCATTGGTGGGATCCGGTGTTTTTGATACACCCGAATGTGCCCTGAGTGCACGGAGCGTCGGTCCATCGTGCCGACGTTTGTGATATGTATTGACTGTGCGGTCGTGCACGTCTTGCGTGGTTCGCTATATATATATCATATTGGAAAATGCTATGCAGGGATGGAATTCTGCTGCCCCGTGCCAGGGGCAGGGTCGTTATAATTGGTCAGCTGAATGCTGACCGTTGCCCTGTTTGCCACGCTTGGTGGATTGGTTCTTGTAGGTACTGGAGGTGCTGGTCCGAGCAGGACTTAGCGGGCTGAATCCCAAGCTGCGTTGCTGCCCTCGAAGGCTTTGTTTGTTTTGTTTCTTCTTGTTCATGTGTGGCCGGCCTGCGTGCCGAAGTATGTAAGCCACACCTTGTTAAGAGAAATTTGTAAGGCCCTAAGGCCAGATACTTTGGTTGTATACATTCCTATGTTTTAGTGGATAGTTCTTGTTTTGCTTGAGTTCAAGTTTTAACCTGTGAAGCTTCCGCTAGTATGCTCTGTGTTAGGATGCGTTGGTTTTGATATTATTTCGTAGCGTCTCTGCCTGTTTGTGGAATATGGTGTGGGGCCCCGGCCGGAGCCTCTATTATATTCTTCTTGACGGGTAGAGTTGTTACATAATATATATATATATATATAAATATATATACATACATATATATATTTATGCATACATCTGTACATATAAATGTATGTATGTATATACATATATACATATGTATGTATGTGCATATATATATATATATATATATATATATATATATATATATATATATATATATATATATATATATATATATATATATATATATATATATATATGAGTGACAGGCACAGGTATCTGACCCTCGTGCCCCGCACGACAGTACCCAACTCATGTCGGTACCGTGCACGACAGTACCGTGCACTATAACGGGGCCCCCTGTGCCCCGTACGATAGTACCCAGGCTGTGATAGAGGCTTCACTCACCTCCGGCGAGCTTCGACCACCGCCGATGATTTTTAATTATGTGACGGCGGGCTTCGCCCACCCTGACGGTTTTTAATTTTGTGGCGACGGGCTCCGCCCACTAATAATACGTTTTGTAGCCTAAAATATTATCGTATTTTCTATTTTATATTATACAAATCATGTCTATTATTAGTTTATTTTTTATCATTTTTATGTAAATATTATTGCCACTGACTTTTTCTTATCTTTTTGCAGGTTTCAAGAAAATTGGCCAAAAATGACCTGACACGCCCCCTGTCACGCCCTCCCTGGGCATGACCTAGGGCGTGTCACCCGATCCCGAGGACTCCTGCTGGAAGGGACAGAAAAATGAACAAAACCGCTGTTACGCCCCCCTGACACGCCCTCCCTGGGTGTGTCACCAGGCGTGACCATGGGCGTGTCGCCCTCTGCCGCAAAGCCTGCCGCCGCATTAAATGCTGTTTCTCCACAGCACGCAAACAGTACTGTCACGCCCCATATCACGCCCGTGACATGGGCGTGACTCCCTCCTTTTCTCGGTAACTGACGGATTTCCGACCAATGATTTTGACATTATGTGCCTGTCACGCCCCCCTATACGGGCGTGACCTAGGGCGTGACCACCGACGTACAAAGTCAATGATCCTTCCCGCCAGAGTCCAGATCTCGAGGTAAACATAGTACTGTCACGCCCCCTAACACGCCCCCCTAGGGCGTGTCGGAGGGCGTGACCAGCTCGTGAGAAAAAAATCTATAAATTGATACCCCCCTCTTCATTTCAACAAGTTTTGGCTGAGAGGGGGAGGTGCTGCCCCTTCGGTTCTTGGGCCCTTTTCTAGTTTTTATGCTTTTTTCTCTCTCTCTCTCTCCCTCTCTTTGTAATTTTTGATTAACCCTAATTTAATCTTAGTTTGTTTTAGCTTTTGTTGTAATCTTGCTCTTGCTTAGTGCTACTTGTAGGGCCAGAATAGGACTTTAAATTCATGCAACTGTAATCTCTTTTTCCATAGTGTAACTTGCTCCTTTTCATTAATATAAGTGTTCTTTCTTTACTTGTGTTCCTTTATATGCTTTACTACTCATCCCCCCGCCTCCACTCCATTATGATTAACTAATCCTCCTTGTACTCGATCTTGATGATCCGAGGTTCGAGCGATTAAGTTATGATGTTTTAACTAATCTTTTCTTTTTAGGTTAGGGCCTTGAATTACTCTTGATTAATCATGGGTTGGAGGTATATTATCGATATATACTCTCCACCTTTGCTTTCATTCTGGGCTAGCCGTTAGGCCGATAGAATGAAGTGAGCATTTAAGAGTAAAGGGAGTTGTACGCACCCCTCGAGAGAGGCAGACGTTCAAATCTCCCGGATTGGAGTAAAATCCAATAGTGGGGTTCACCGTGTAAAGTGAGTTTTAGGCCTCCGATTTAGACGAGAGTCGGTCGGACCTTCCTAAACTCAGTTGGGCATGACTTCGAGAGAATCGTGTTCAAGCTTTAGGAACCTCCACGGTCAAGGACCTTTACCTTATTAAGTTTAGATTTTTATCGCATTTTCTTAATCGTCTTTAGCCGAGGTGATTCTTGATCGAGTGCATTTCCATTTCATAGTTTCAACCTTCGGTCGTAATCGTTTTACTTAATAGCACTTTACTTAATTGCAATACCTCTCTTTCTAGCATTAGTTTTATTTCCTTAATCTCAATTAGATTCTCTAAACCCTAATTTTTCCGTCGATAAGATAATAGCGTTCGTGTGAGTAAGCATAGCCAACAGTTCCCGGATTTCAATACGACACTTGTGTCCCCTAGGTACGATTCGATAGGTATACTTGCCTCATTGGATTGCTAGTTTGGTCGCTTATATTTTCTTCGAGTCTTAGCTTTCACATCACCCACCCCCTGCGGTTTTTAGTTTTTTTATCTGTAATTTTTTTATTTTTTTAAAAAATGAATTAATAAATTTTTTATCTATCGGCTGGTGGCGCCCGACCCCCAAGGCGGGGCGGCTGCGGATTGTTTCAATTATTTTAAATTTAATTGTTTTAAAACTAAATATATTTTTAAAAACATTAATTTTAAAATTATTAGAAATTAATAATTTATTTATTATTAATTATTTTGTAAAATTTTAAAATTAAAAAATAAAAAAAATAAAAAAACTGCGTGCGGCACGGGCTCCGGCCCGTGCCTCACGCAGTTTCTTCCTCGCAGCCGCCGGCGGCCTGCCCGGCACCCACCGGCGGACTCGTCGCGAGTCCACTGGTGGGTGCCGGCAGGCCGCGGCGGCTCCGCCGGCGAGTCCGCTGGTGGGTGTCGGGCAGGCCGCCGGCGGCTCCGTCGGCGGCCGTGAGGAAGTAAATGGTTGTCACACTTTTATTTTTTGGGGTTTATTGTTGATCGGGTTTTAGGAGAGAGAGGGGGAGGTTTTTTGGGTTTTTTATGAGCAAACCTATTCCGCTATTTGCAGCCCCCGATCCAATGGCTTTGATTCAAAAGATTGTAATCCGACAGCCCTTGTTTTTTCCACTATTTTCGAAATATATATATGAATATATGTTTGTATATATATATATGTATATATAAACATATATATATATGTAATATATATATATATATATATATATATATATATATATATATAATATATTTCATATATATATACATACATCTATACATATAAATGTATGTATGTATATACATACATACATATATATAGACACACACACACACGAGTGCCCGACATGGAGCTCCGCCCTTATGGCTACGTGCCACAGGACCCGACCCGTGACGGCGGACTTCGCCCGCACCCGGCTGGCTTCGCCAACCCATGACAGGTTGTTGGCGCAACAGTACCCGACTGGCGACGGCGGGCTTTGCCCGCTCCCGGCGGGCTTCACCCGTCCGCAGCTGGCTCCGCCCGACCCGCAACATATACATATGAGTACTAAAAATGACCGTAAAAAAATTTAAATAAAGAATATAATTTTTATTTTGTAAAACAAATTATATTTTAACGTTAAAACATTAACCCTTCTCTTATCATTCATAGCTAGAGACAAAAGGTTTATGATATCTAGTGTTTTTATTTTTTTATTTTAATATTATAAAGTTGTGTAATTACCTAAAAAGATAGTGTCTTTATAATACACTAATATAAAGTTCTGTATAATTGTGTAATTATGAATACAAATATACAGGCAATATAGGGATATTTGCAATATTTCACCAAAGATTAGTTTCCATATTATAGTAGATATATATATATATATACTAGCATCTTTGAACGGGCTCCGCCCGTTCTTGATGCGTCGCTGCGGGCTTCGCCCGCAAGCAAGCGGGCTTCGCCCGCTTAGCAATATTTGTCGTGGACTGCGATATTGGTCTTGAGTGCGACATTTGTCGTCGGTGACGACATTAGTCGTGAGCGGCAATATTGTTCGTGGGCGGCGACTTTGTTCGTAGGCGACAACATTGTTCATGGGCGGCGACAATGGTCGGGGGCGGGACAATGGTGGGTCGGCGGCGACAATGGTCAGGGGCGACAACATTGTGCAGGGGCGACAACATTGTGCAGGTGCGACGACATTTTTTTGGGGGGGGGGGGGCGACATTGTTGTTCGGGGGGGGGGGGGGTAATGTCCTTTCCTAGACGCAACACTTCAACCTCACCATCATAGGTCCTTGATAGAGAATATTAATTTAAGAAGTAACAACAAAGATATATGATTGTAACATATTTTTAAAGAATACCAAAGAATGATAGCAACACTTCAACCTCACCATCATACTTGCACTTGCAATGAAAAAAGCTCAGAACAAAGTTCATATTTCGCATTGATAAAATCCATGAGCACTCAAGATGTATATATTATAGCAGCATTGATTACAAATATAAATTCAATAAATTAAAACATTCAAAACACCCAAAAACCCCGTCAGAATCTCGCAGTTGAACCCATAACAAAATATTATCATCTCCTTGTGCAGCAATAGATTTCATTTAGTGGCCTTGGGAGCATCTGTTTCAATCAAATATGTAAAGATAAAAAATAAATAAAAAACAGTTTTGTAAGTGTTAAAACAACAATATTTCAACCATAATATATATTCTTTGTTAGGTGTTACCTCCTTATCATATCGAAAACAAAATTCCATTATTCTCTAACATTCAAGCCCCTCGGCACTGCCGGGATAATTAGCCTAAAACCTTCAACCTCAACACGCAGACCATCAGACTATCTATCTGCACTCTCTTTGCAAACTTCATCGTAGTAGTCATAATCATTGTCAGTGGTAGCGGTGATATTGCAATTTTCATCTATTGAGGCTGACAGAGCTGAAAAACAAATGACTTTATTTAATATGTAATACAAATTTAGGTTATGTAAAATGCACAAAATTAGTCTTCGTAAAGTATGAAGCTCTTACGTTGGATCGGGCCACCCCTGTTTGGCAATGACGTCGCCGCCTCAGATTGATTTTGGGTTGTCATCTGCATGCGTTTGAAATGAAGTTGGGATCCAAATTAGAGCATTAGATCAAAATTAGGTCTGAATTAGAGCATCCTATGGATTTTGGTTCAAAACAACAAAATATTTATCAATACCTATTAAACATTTCAAATACTTGAGAAAAACACGCAATATATTTCAAAACAGTTAATCTTCAGTTTTTGCAGAAAATCTCACAATACGATGAGAATTTTACAAACCATCAAAAATGACAATAATACAATGATAATAAGATAGTTTGACATACAATTTGTATTACAGGCGAATTGAAAGTCATTTCACAATCAACATCGATCACGGCGTCTATTCTGCAAAAAACTTTAATTTAGCGATTGATTGGAGTACTTATAGTGTTGTGAAAATAATGAGCAAACGACCTACGTTGGAGATACGTTACAGGTTGTTGTCTAAGTTGTGCAAATATTTTTTTTTGTAAACAACGTTCATTGTGTAAAATGCCTTCATGACCAGCTATCTTGCCATTCTTTATCAGATATATTTTTTGTTTTTTCATCTGGACACACCTCGCGATAAAGCTACGTACAACTGCCCATGACTGAAACATTATTTGGCAGATATTGTAACATTTTCCCAAATTTAAATGACTTAGTTTTGGGTTAGACATGTGGTGGATGCTAGGGTTTAGCTAGGTTTGACCCTAGGAGGAGGATTTAGACCATGTGGGGCCCACTATGGGCCCAAGTCAACCTAGGTCAAACTAGGCTAAATACAAACCCTAGCCACACCATGACCCCACCACATTGCCCTAACCCTAAATACAATCTAAGTGGACCCCAAGGTAGGCCATGGGGTCAACTAGTTGACCCATGTTGGGTCAAGCCAACATGTTGACCTAAATAGTGAAAAATGGTGCCCTAGCCCATTTCACTAGGTTGGGTCCACCCAAACCAACCCAAATTCATCATGTGGGCCTAAAGTGACCTTATAAACCCTAGGGGAGAAAAAAATAGGGTCTTGCAATAGTACTTTTGGGAGGACACTTAGGAGAGAGAAAAGAGGAGGAGTAGGAGAGAGAAGATGCTAAGAAAGGGGTTTGAACCATTTGGGCTCATCCCACCAACCCATGATGGGTTGGCTGACCATGCATGAGTATTAGGAAGTGTAGGACCCCACCATGCAGCCTTGGGTCAAGCCTAAACCCAACCCAAGCCCAACCTAGCCTATTCCATGTGTGTGAACCAAAACCCCACCTCTTCACTCACCCAATCCAACTCTACCCTTGGAACCCGACCCATTAGGGTCTAATTAACCTAGCAAATGCAGTGGGGCCCACTCCCAAGCCACCAGTCAGCCCACACACCCAACCCGAGCCCTCACTTTGGTGAAATCACCCCTACCTTGGTGAAATCGCCCATTACATTGGTGAAGTCGCCCCCCCCCCCTCTCTTAACTCAGCCTAAACCGACCTCACACACTCACTCCCACTTCATCCCTACCCCAGAGAGAGAGAGAGAGAGGAAGGAAGCCACCAGCAGCCATGGCAAGCCAAGGAACTCGCCGGAATATTCATGCTAGGGGAAACCGCCGCCACCCTCAACCTCAGCCACCACCACCGGTCCGTATCCCTCCCCTCTTACTGTACTAGATTCCTAGATCTTCTAGGTTAGTAGTCAAGCTCAAAAGAGCTCGACTGTAGGCCTCTACCAGCTGGAAAAGCAAAAAAAAATGGCGGATTTAGGGTTTTTCGGCTTGGTTGCGCCGCCGCCGTCCGCCGCTCTCCGCGCCCAGCCGCCGGCCAGTTCAAGCCCCGACCACCGTGAGGCCGGGGGATGACTTGGCCGGAGGCCCCGCCGCCGGCGATGGCCGGAAACACCCCGCAAGGGTGGCTGACTCGGTTGGCCTGCATGATGTGCATGAGAAGATGATCAGGGCCACCGTACGATCATCTTTTAAGATTCGTGCGGCTATTTAAATTAAATCTCTGTATTAATATCAAATGAATAGTAACTATTTCTGACAACTTTTACTGTTATTTTGCATGTTGTTTATGAGGTACTTAGAGGCCCCACCTTAGGTTGAACCTGAATGAAATATTTAGGTAGATGATTTAAAATGCCACAGAAATCATAGGGTTTGGACCAGTAGGCTGCCTGTAGGGCTGTTTTGCTAGGACTGCCCTTAAACTAGGACAGAAACTAAAATTGATGCCTGCTCAAACCCTAAGTCCAAATGGACTGAGATTTTGGGCATGTGGCTTATTTAGCCAAATCTAGGTCCTCCCCAAAATTCAGAATTTTGGGGAACATTTTGCTATAGTTTTTACAAAAATACCCAAAAGTAAATAAATGTGATTTTTGGAGTTCTCCAACTCCAAATGGCCCCAAATTTTGGTGGCACCCTCTCATGGGTATATTAGACCCATTGTTAAAATATGGGTTAAATTGATTCACTGCATGATGAGGAATCTCACTTGCAAGTTTGTAAAATTAGGCTTTGGCTTGGGCTGCAAATAGCAATTTGCAGAATTTTAAATGGCTGCCCAGCCAAACCAGAGGTCCCCTTGACCTGAGATTTTGGTCAGAGGTGTAATTAGGGCACATTTAGGCCCTGCCCAAAAATGGCTTGATTGGAAAATAAAATATGAGGAAATTACCAAAATACCCCTAGGGCTTAACTAGGTGATTCTTGGAGTTAGCTAACTCCAATTGGCCCCAATTTTTGGTGCTCATCCATAGGGACCATATAGACCAGAGGTAGAAATTCCCTGAAATTGGAACAAGGCATGTTGGCTTAACTCACTTGTAAGTGTAGGCTAATTTAGGCCTTGGTGTGCATTTAGCAATAATTTGTATTTTGTGAATTTAGCCTAGCTGAGGCACCCAAAAATCATGCAATAAATTCCAGTGATACTTTAGGGCATGTTTCACCCCTAGAATTATTTTTGGGATTTTTGGAATTAAAAATACCACTTAATGGGATTTTCAAAATATAGGCCTTTTTGGGAAAATAAATGGGAAAAATAGATTTTGACTATAGAAAATTCTCAAATTCAGCCAAGTTAAAGTGTGGTGTCTTATTTGATTTGGAAAATTTTTAGACCTCTGTTTGGGAATTATTGGAGCAGAAATCTTGAAATTACTGTTTTACCCTTTTACATTTATATATGAATTGGTGGAAATTACAGGTGGGAAAATTGTAGAAGTAATTCTATAGATGTACATATCAATATTAGTGTTGCATACTTATTCAGAATTTTTGTACACACTGATAATTATTAAGGTAGGAAAATGGCATTTTGGTAAATAATTAGAAATGAATTTTGTTAGGCCATCACTGTTCAGGAATGAATAAAACTCTGCCATCAGTCATAAAATAGTAATACAATTGCTCAGTAATTTTCCTGGAATTTTGATTTATGTATCTCTCCTACTTCATTTGGAAAATGGCATTTATGTAGAAATTTTATTAATCATGGGATAAATAGACATATTAAAAGGAAAATTATGAAGTCTTGTAGACAGTAATACTTTATTCATATGCAACTCAGGAAAATTTCCCTAGGTCAGAAGATTTTGATCGATGACTCTTCATGTGTAAAATGACCTAGTAAATAATTTATAAGATTTAATTAAAGGCTTTAATAACCTCGGAAAATCATGAAGACCCACATATTCATTTCAGTAGTCCATACCACCCTAGGATAAATATTTGGAGTCAGTGGGACCAAGAATCTAGAAATTTGATTTCAGGGTGGTGTTAGGTCATGGGTTGCGCATAGGTGGAGTAGGCTGGACTATAGGCCGCCAGGGGATGAATCAACAACTGAGTTAGAGTCTAAGTTCGGAGGTATAACCCTGGGTGGCAGATGCATTCTAGAGACGAGAGTAATAGTGCAACATTAGTCATGCCTAGGTAGAGTTGACGGAAGACCGTCACTCCTTAATCCATACCTTAAATCACTAGGTCACTCTATGTAACAGGAGAGAGAGAAAGGGTCCGGGGTAAGCAACAACTAAAGTAAATATCCTTGAGAAAGGGAGCTTTGGGATTCAGCCCATCGCAGCTCCTAGTGCCCCTGAGAGCCCATCACCGGGAATACCTTGGGCAGTCCTGGGATTAACCATAAGACTCTAAGTATGATAAACTGTAGACAAGAGTAGCCTATTAGGTTAGGTAAATTGGACATGTATTCACTCGTGCTGGGTTGGAGGGACTTGGAGTCTTTGACTACTTGCTCACCCGTACAGAGTTGGAGGATGAGATTGGTTTCATATATACTCACCCAGGCAGGGTTGGAGGTTTTGTAGCACATTCTCACCGTGACGGGATGGGGAGTTTTGGGACTGGTTAGTCCTTCGAGCTGGAGGCTCAATATACTACACTTGCATGTGCATATATTAGTGGCGGGCCATGCGGTACTGGCCAGTCGTCACACCGACGGCAGTACGGTGGACCAGGCGGGGTGCGAGGGTTAGAAGGACCAGTAGGATGTTTATACTGGAGTCTGGAAGGCTTTTCCTAATAACGCGCACCCAGCCCAACAAGACTGACGGGTAGTCAGCAAAGTTGTACGCAGAGACTCTAGAGTGCACTGACGGTGTACAGAGGCGCACAAGAGAGGTCTAGGCCTGGTAGTGTGTATACCGCCTAGAAGGCGGAGACGCCCGCTCCGCTGCTGCCGTAGCCACAACGGTGGTACCTGAGAGTGATGCTAGCTCTCGAAAAGTGGGAACTAAAGGTCTGTGATCACGGAGTCGTGTGTGTGTGTTGCACTGCTCATATCATATAGATGCCACCCATACACTTAAGATATAACATAACATTACACCTGTGAGCTCAACTAACTTAAGTGCAGCCTAATGTGATAACAGTGGTATTGGACGGTTGCGTATCCATTAGGACTAGGCTACTGCACAGAGTCCTGACTGCTGACTATAAGCTATCCGCCAGAAGCTGTCCCAAACAGACCCTAAGTCACCTAATGTATAAGTGGTATGGGACGCTTATACATTAGGACCTGCTATACGATCCCTTAGCCTATAAGCCTGAGTGGGCATGTTTATAGGTTGAGGTTACTTTTCTTTTATATATATGCTTGTGACACCTGACACCCCATTGTATATAATAGTATGGGACATTATATACAATGGGAGCCCTGCAGAAGACCCCTTGCTTATGCGTACCTGCATAAGTGAGGTTACATTCCATTACATTACTTGATTACATATTCTGCTTAGTTTCCTGTCACCTGCTCGCCTTTGTCACCCCTTGTTTGTCCTCCACTTCGTCCTCCCGCACGGTGCCTAGGAGTTGCAGGAGGAGGTGCTGAGGTTATGACTTAGTCTTTTTGACTAATGGTCGGTGACCATACATATTTTTAGGAGCTCGAGGAGATGGACCAGCACGACGAGGTGGCAGAACTTGAGGAGCAGATGCCGACTACTACTACTACTGCAGCGCATTCTCAGAAGGGACGAGATGTGTGATAGTTTAGACTTCCGCTATTGCTTTGTGAGGAGAGATTCAGTGATATAATGTAAGGGCATAAGCCTTACTTCTCTCTTTGTTGTACTCATTGTGGACTATATTTATGTACTCACATTTCTTTTATATAATATGTACTCTGTGACAGTGGACTTGTGTATTATGTTTACTATATACTTGCTTCTGTTTCTCATATTGGCCGAACAGGTTATGATCGTACTAGCCGGCAGGATCGGCGTCTTGCGGTGTCGACTAACCCGTGAGTTAGTGTCACCGTAAGGCGGCGGTCCTGGGCATAAGATCAGGCTCCCTTGGTAAGGGGGGAGGATCTTACAAACTGGTATCACTTGAACAAACGATCATATGAGGAAGAAGTCCACAACACTAGAACACCCCGCTCGAGCATTAGTTTGCGGACAAACTATGCAGCGGAAGCAATAGTGTGCCCATGTGTAAAAAAGTCACATAAACAAGTCCATTAAGCAATGAGTTAGGCCAATCCAACAATAGTTAGACACTAGGACACCCTAGTTTGACTTACCAAGAAGGATTTTGCGTCGTACCTTAGGCCAAAGATCGACTTCAGATGTAGATTAGTTATGGTACGAGGATAACCAAATCGATTAAAGAAAGATATTAATTCCAGAGTCCCTACTTAAGGCTTAACCTCGATGTCCCTACTTCGCACATCGAATGATATTACCAATTCTTACTCAACTGATAAGTACCGCCTCGAGAAGAATTGATGCATAAGTTTTATAGTGGATGAGTAGGGTACTCGTAAGCTTAATCCTAGTACCGATGACTTGATTACGTCAAGACAACCACGATGATAAATATCAAAGGTCGAATAAGAGTTCAGATGTTAGAAGAGACACTTCCTGGTTTGGTCACATGTTGACCTTGAGCAGATTGTCATACGAAAACCTTGAAGGCCTAAGATAGATAACATATCAATTGAAGTAGAAAACCATGCCAAGGATTGTTAGCTCTAAGGATTATGGTATGTACAGGATGACTGCATTGTGAAAGTCAAAGGAAAAAATTAACCAAAATATATGGGGGCTTAACCTTTTGTTTATAGGGCTTATTGATAACAACTCGATTTTTCCTAAACCTCCTCATTAAGAATGTGTCGCAAACATAGTGATCTAAAAACTTGGATTATTTAATGATCGCTCAAGTAAAGATGAGAATTGTATGTACATGACCAGTATGATGATCAATCCTTCCCGGAAGGTTAGGACTCTCAAAGATCTTCACCCTAATTATTAATCTTAAGCAGCATAGACTACTAACGACAAGCTGTGAACACAATAAATTCACGAGTGAAAGAGGAAGTAGAATGTTTCGAGAATGACTTTTCACTCTCATAATTACTCCAAGACCATATGAGTGAATAAGGGGAACAGTAAGTTTAAATTTCTTGAAGGACATATAAAGAATGGCTTAGTGATGCGTCTATATGACCTTGAAACTAGGGAAGACCGTTAAGACTTTAAGAAGTTTCCCCAATTTCGATTTCTAAGGAAGTAAGTACCCACTTAGATCATAGTCTAACAAACACTCGTGATTTCCTTAATACAGACACTGTATACATCATTTACGTATGGTTAAGGGACTCAGATGTACTGCAAGGGAAACCAATTTGAAATGAGAATCCGAAATATCTGAATAATTACGTCTATAACAATGGGTGCACCATAACCCTAGAAAAATTTGAATCAAGAAAGAATCATCTAAATTTGAAAGAAGCATAACATGATGACTGATCACCACCACCCATGCCTATGTGACGTACACTGGTCATCAATTGGAAACATACAGATTGTGACAAAGTAACGACAAGATAAAATCTCAACTGTTATTTGAGATTCCATGAAGTGGAAATGCTGGAATATCTAAACGATTACATCCATAATGAGGAGAGTATAGTGACCCCATAAGCATAAAATCGGGTGAAGAAACATACTAGATTGGAAGATGTATGCTCTAGGCATAATCTTGTGGAGGTGACTCAGATGATCTCAGGAATCAAAATGAGAATACTTGATGAAATAATATTCGCCCTCAAAGGGTTCGGGATTTCGATATCAACCCATGATTATGGATATATTATTACCTTTAGAACCGATGCTATAACAATTCAGAAGACTTGATCGTGAGAAGACAATACCAGCATATCCTGCGCACAAGGAAAACGAATAAGTTTCAACATTACCTATGATTAGATAATGCGAGGTGTGTACTTTTGGGAATATATGAGTGATGAAAACTCATGAACTTAGAGATATGATAGTCTCTACCTTGGCATAATAATTTTGAGGATTAAATTTACACATGCTTGAGCAAACCTCATTAGTATAATAACTCTAGATGAATATTCACCCATGCTTGTCAATTAAGATGGTCGTATGAACATGTATAAGAGGATTACTAAGAGCGTATCGAGTTGAAACTTCAAGCACGTAATGAGTTAAAATTGTCAAGGCATGACATTTACAAAGGTAACAACTCAACAAATTGGAATATGGTCGATGATAAGTGTAGTATATGCATAGGAATGATCTCTTGGTTGCGGTTACATCAAGAAACAAGACACGAATGTTGATAACATCATGATCACCATAGGGAAATTCATGACAACAAAGTAATCAATGTTATATTGTTATCACGGATACGGTGAAATACTCAAGAACAAAAGGACATTTATTAAGATTCGATCGATGAAGAAATCAAAGTACTTCAATTTTGGAAAATGTGCACTTATAATTTATGGGTTAGACTGAACATTAAAAACGACTGAGGGTCAAAAACTCGTTACCAACGTTCATATTAATAGTAAATGTTTCTGTTAAAGAACGAGTCAAGGTTGTACACGTATATATGACCCTTGAGCATAATAGCATTAAGAACCAGGATACACACGTGGTAACATTATAATCGCCAATAGGAGATTTCGTGACGATGATATATAGACCTTGACTATCAAAGGCATATACAAAGGTAATCGGTGCTCAATAAGATTTCCTTTTTGCTAAACGAAAGGTGTATCAGATATCACCATACCTGAAAAGTTACGCTCATAAACTCATGGATTAGACTATATGTGAAAAGTGATCGAGAGTCGCTGGTACGAACATCAATATCCATAATGATCACTTGGTGTATGCTCGAAATGTGAACACATTACGAACCATATATAATTGCTTGGATAGAGATGTGATGAGTCTTGAGTTGGGAGAAATAAAAAGATGATCTTTTCGTCACATCAGGATCTCGGAAGTTGATTTACTGCTATACAATAATAATGTTGATCTAATGTATATGATATCTTGGGTGACTGTAAGTTCACGTTGAATTATAAGTAAAAACCTAGGTGGATCAGAATGGAAAAAGATTCTTACTTATGAAATTGTTAATTTACTTGATGATTATAAGTCGTAAGATTACAATTCAATGAGTGGTTAAAGATTATTTTGATTATAAAATACCAAAGGACTTGGAAACGTGTCCTCACGATATGAGTAGCCCAAAATATGAGGATGCACAAGCTCACGGTTCAGAGTATGTCGAGGACACGGAGGCTCAGATACGTCTGGTCAGAGATCGGATGTTGGAGGCCCAGAGCAGGCAGCGAAGTATTACGATGCGCGACATCGTAAGGTGGAGTTCCAGGTAGGGGGATAGAGTTTTCCTGAAGATACGTCCGGTGCACGGTGTTTCCCGGGTGCGGAGGCACAAGAAGCTCAGTCTGAGATATATGGGGCCTTACTTAATCCTGGAGCGGATCAGCCCCTTGGCTTACCGACTGCAGCTACCAATAGAGTTGGGAACTCTGCACGACGTCTTTCACGTCTCCTCCCTGCGACGAGCACTCCTTCGGCCTGAGCAGCATATTTCTACTACCGACGGGCCAGTAGCATCAGATCGATCAGTTCGTTTAGAGCCGGTCCGGATCGACGATTCAGCAGTCCGAGTGCTGAGGAAAAAGAAGGTTCCACTCGTGAAGGTGTTGTGGTCCAATCATGGAAAGGAGGAGCACACCTGGGAACCTAGGGATCTGATGTTGGAGTGCCACCCGGAGCTATTCTCCTCTGGTACAACTTAGTTTTATATTTTCCTTCTAGTTACGTTTCGAATCTTTATAAGCTTGTCGTAGAAACCCCGTAGCCCGAACTTAAATTTCGGGGACGAAATTATTTTTTTTTGTTTATAGGGTTTGTAACATCCCAAATTTCAAATGACTTAGATTTGGGTTAGACATGTGGTGGATGCTAGGGTTTAGCTAGGTTTGACCCTAGGAGGAGGATTTAGACCATGTGGGGCCCACTATGGGGCCCAAGTCAACCTAGGTCAAACTAGGCTAAATACAAACCCTAGCCACACCATGACCCCACCACATTGCCCTAACCCTAAATACAATCTAAGTGGACCCCAAGGTAGGCCATGGGTCAACTAGTTGACCCATGTTGGGTCAAGCCAACATGTTGACCTAAATAGTGAAAATGGTGCCCTAGCCCATTTCACTAGGTTGGGTCCACCCAAACCAACCCAAATTCATCATGTGGGCCTAAAGTGACCTTATAAACCCTAGGGGAGAAAAAAATAGAGTCTTGCAATAGTACTTTTGGGAGGACACTTAGGAGAGAGAAAAGAGGAGGAGTAGGAGAGAGAAGATGCTAAGAAAGGGGTTTGAACCATTTGGGCTCGTCCCACCAACCCATGATGGGTTGGCTGACCATGCATGAGTATTAGGAAGTGTAGGACCCCCACCATGCAGCCTTGGGTCAAGCCTAAACCCAACCCAAGCCCAACCTAGCCTATTCCATGTGTGTGAACCAAAACCCCACCTCTTCACTCACCCAATCCAACTCTACCCTTGGAACCCGACCCATTAGGGTCTAATTAACCTAGCAAATGCAGTGGGGCCCACTCCCAAGCCTCCAGTCAGCCCACACACCCAACCCGAGCCCTCACTTTGGTGAAATCACCCCTACCTTGGTGAAATCGCCCATTACATTGGTGAAGTCGCCCCCCTATCTTAACTCAGCCTAAACCGACCTCACACACTCACTCCCACTTCATCCCTACCCAGAGAGAGAGAGAGAGGAAGGAAGCCACCAGCAGCCATGGCAAGCCAAGGAACTCGCCGGAATATTCATGCTAGGGGAAACCGCCGCCACCCTCAACCTCAGCCACCACCACCGGTCCGTATCCCCTCCCCTCTTACTGTACTAGATTCCTAGATCTTCTAGGTTAGTAGTCAAGCTCAAAAGAGCTCGACTGTAGGCCTCTACCAGCTTGGAAAAGCAAAAAAAATGGCGGATTTAGGGTTTTTCGGCTTGGTTGCGCAGCCGCCGTCCGCCGCTCTCCGCCGCCCAGCCGCCGGCCAGTTCAAGCCCCGACCACCGTGAGGCCGGGGGATGACTTGGCCGGAGGCCCCGCCGCCGGCGATGGCCGGAAACCACCCCACAAGGGTGGCTAGCCTCGGTTGGCCTGCATGCATGTGCATGAGGAAGATGATACAGCCACCGTCCGATCCATCTTTAAGATTCGTGCGGCTATTTAAATTAAATCTCTGTATTAATATCAAATGAATAGTACACTATTCTGTCACACTTTTACTGTGACTTTGCATGTTATTTATGAGGTACTTAGAGGCCCCACCTTAGGTTGAACCCTGAATGAAATATTTAGGTAGATGATTAAAATGCCACAGAAATCATAGGGTTTGGACCAGTAGGCTGTCCTGTAGGGCTGTTTTGCTAGGACTGCCCCCTAACTAGGGCAGAAACTAAAATTGATGCCCTGCTCAAACCCTAAGTCCAAATGGACTGAGATTTTGGGCATGTGGCTTATTTAGCCAAATCTAGGTCCTCCCCAAAAATCAGAATTTTTGGGGAACATTTTGCTATAGTTTTTACAAAAATACCCAAAAGTAAATAAATGTGATTTTTGGAGTTCTCCAACTCCAAATGGCCCCAAATTTTGGTGGCACCCTCTAATGGGTATATTAGACCCATGGTTAAAATATGGGTTAAATTGATTCACTGCATGATGAGGAATCTCACTTACAAGTTTGTAAAATTAGGCTTTGGCTTGGGCTGCAAATAGCAATTTGGCAGAATTTTAAATGGCTGCCCAGGCCAAACCAGAGGTCCCCTTGACCTGAGATTTTGGTCAGAGGTGTAATTAGGGCACATTTAGGCCCTGCCCAAAAATGGGCTTGATTGGAAAATAAAATATGAGGAAATTACCAAAATACCCCTAGGGCTTAACTAGGTGATTCTTGGAGTTAGCTAACTCCAATTGGCCCCAAATTTTGGTGGCTCATCCATAGGGACCATATAGACCAGAGGTAGAAATTTCCCTGAAATTGGAACAAGGCATGTTGGCTTAACTCACTTGTAAGTGTAGGCTAATTTAGGCCTTGGTGTGCATTTAGCAATAATTTGTATTTTGTGAATTTAGCCTAGCTGAGGCACCCAAAGATCATGCAATAAATTCCAGAGATACTGTAGGGCATGTTTCACCCCTAGAATTATTTTTGGGATTTTTGGAATTAAAAATACCACTTAATGGGATTTTCAAAATATAGGCCTTTTTGGGAAAATAAATGGGAAAAATAGATTTTGACTATAGAAAATTCTCAAATTCAGCCAAGTTAAAGTGTGGTGTCTTATTTGATTTGGGAAAATTTTAGACCTCTGTTTGGGAATTATTGGAGCAGAAATCTTGAAATTACTGTTTTACCCTTTTACATTTATATATGAATTGGTGGAAATTACAGGTGGGAAAATTGTAGAAGTAATTCTATAGATGTACAATATCAATATTAGTGTTGCATACTTATTTCAGAATTTTTGTACACACTGATAATTATTAAGGTAGGAAAATGGCATTTTGGTAAATAATTAGAAATGAATTTTGTTAGGCCATCACTGTTCAGGAATGAATAAAACTCTGCCATCAGTCATAAAATAGTAATACAATTGCTCAGTAATTTTTCTGGAATTTTGATTTATGTATCTCTCCTACTTCATTTGGAAAATGGCATTTATGTAGAAATTTTATTAATCATGGGATAAATAGACATATTAAAAGGAAAATTATGAAGTCTTGTAGACAGTAATACTTTATTCATATGCAACTCAGGAAAATTTCCCTAGGTCAGAAGATTTTGATCGATGACTCTTCATGTGTAAAATGACCTAGTAAATAATTTATAAGATTTAATTAAAGGCTTTAATAACCTCGGAAAATCATGAAGACCCACATATTCATTTCAGTAGTCCATACCACCCTAGGATAAATATTTGGAGTCAGTGGGACCAAGAATCTAGAAATTTGATTTCAGGGTGGTGTTAGGTCATGGGTTGCGCATAGGTGGAGTAGGCTGGACTATAGGCCGCCAGGGGATGAATCAACAACTGAGTTAGAGTCTAAGTTCGGAGGTATAACCCTGGGTGGCAGATGCATTCTAGAGACGAGAGTAATAGTGCAACATTAGTCATGCCTAGGTAGAGTTGACGGAAGACCGTCACTCCTTAATCCATACCTTAAATCACTAGGTCACTCTATGTAACAGGAGAGAGAGAAAGGGTCCGGGGTAAGCAACAACTAAAGTAAATATCCTTGAGAAAGGGAGCTTTGGGATTCAGCCCATCGCAGCTCCTAGTGCCCCTGAGAGCCCATCACCGGGAATACCTTGGGCAGTCCTGGGATTAACCATAAGACTCTAAGTATGATAAACTGTAGACAAGAGTAGCCTATTAGGTTAGGTAAATTGGACATGTATTCACTCGTGCTGGGTTGGAGGGACTTGGAGTCTTTGACTACTTGCTCACCCGTACAGAGTTGGAGGATGAGATTGGTTTCATATATACTCACCCAGGCAGGGTTGGAGGTTTTGTAGCACATTCTCACCCGTGACGGGATGGGGAGTTTGGGACTGGTTAGTCCTTCGAGCTGGAGGCTCAATATACTACACTTGCATGTGCATATATTAGTGGCGGGCCATGCGGTACTGGCCAGTCGTCACACCGACGGCAGTACGGTGGACCAGGCGGGTGCGAGGGTTAGAAGGACCAGTAGGATGTTTATACTGGAGTCTGGAAGGCTTTTCCTAATAACGCGCACCCAGCCCAACAAGACTGACGGGTAGTCAGCAAAGTTGTACGTAGAGACTCTAGAGTGCACTGACGGTGTACAGAGGCGCACAAGAGAGGTCTAGGCCTGGTAGTGTGTATACCCGCCTAGAAGGCGGAGACGCCCGCTCCGCTGCTGCCGTAGCCACAACGGTGGTACCTGAGAGTGATGCTAGCTCTCGAAAAGTGGGAACTAAAGGTCTGTGATCACGGAGTCGTGTGTGTGTGTTGCACTGCATGTTCATATCATACCCACCATATAGATGCATAACATTAACCTTCATAACAACTTAAGTCACCTAATGTATAAGTGGTATGGGACGCTTATACATTAGGACCTGCTATACGATCCCTTAGCCTATAAGCCTGAGTGGGCATGTTTATAGGTTGAGGTTACTTTTCTTTTATATATATGCTTGTGACACCTGACACCCCATTGTATATAATGGTATGGGACATTATATACAATGGGAGCCCTGCAGAAGACCCCTTGCTTATGCGTACCCGCATAAGTGAAGGTTACATTCCATTACTTACTTGATTACATATTCTGCTTAGTTTCCTGTCACCTGCTCCGCCTTTGTCACCCCTTGTTTGTCCTCCACTTCGTCCTCCCGCACGGTGCCTAGGAGTTGCAGGAGGAGGTGCTGAGGATACGACTTAGTCTTTTTGACTAATGGTCGGTGACCATACTATTTTTAGGAGCTCGAGGAGATGGACCAGCACGACGAGGAGGCAGAACTTGAGGAGCAGATGCCGACTACTACTACTACTACTACTACTGCAGCGCATTCTCAGAAGGGACGAGATGTCCGTGATAGTTTAGACTTCCACTATTTGCTTTGTGAGGAGAGATTCAGTGATATAATGTAATGGGCATAAGCCCTTATTTCTCTCTTTGTTGTACTCATTGTGGACTATATTTATGTACTCATCATTTCTTTTATATAATATGTACTCTGTGACAGTGGACTTGTGTAGTTATGTTTACTATATACTTGCTTCTGTTTCTCATATTGGCCGAACAGGTTATGATCGTACTAGCCGGCAGGATCGGCGTCTTGCGGTGTCGACTAACCCGTGAGTTAGTGTCACCGTAAGGCGGCGGTCCTGGGCATAAGATCAGGGCTCCCTTGGTAAGGGGGAGGATCTTACAGATATATTCCAACATTTTCGATTGTTTGGCCTTGTGATTTATTAATCGTCAATGTGAAGCTTAGCCACAATGGAAACTGTTTGCGCGTTAATTGAAATTGCAGTTTAATATCTTCAGCTGTCTTCAATGGTATCCGTGGCAAGACGACCAAGTTTCCTTGGAAGTGCCCTGTTAAAATCTCTGCTTCAATTACATTTTTCGCAAAACGGCGACAAATAAGTCTTGTTCCATTGCATAGACTTATCTTTGGGTCAATATTTCTGATTAACATGATAAAAGCTCCGATTTTTAACTTTAGCTTATGAGGCGGTAAGTTACCTGGTGTCAATGAATTTAGAAATTCAGGTTGATACAAACCTCTTGTATCATCAACGACAAAATCATAGGAGTAGTATATAACTTATTCGCCTGGAAATTATAGAAGAGTTGTGTTGTTCAACATATTCACTTTCTCATTTAGCGGTGTTAATAAAGCTGAAGTATGGTGGTCTTCTAATAGCCATGAATTAAAAATTCATTGGAATAACCTTGACCATTGATTCATGCTCATCATATAATTCACGATTGAAAAAATCAACCCTATCTCTCCTAAATCCCGATCCACTCTCGACTCTCCCGAAAATGCCTCTAGCACTTACTTCCTCTTCCCGTACCCTAGATCTGCATATTGCTCACTCTTTCTTTGGCAACCATGCTCAGTCTTCCTCTCCCGCAGGCTTTCTCGCTGGCTCTTTGCTGCCATCCATCTATCACAAACTCGCAGGCAAGAGTTATTACCGCTGCACGGAGGATCCACTCTGCCTTCCCCACAGCTAGCGTCCTCTAGTTCTTTGGGAGTTCGAGGCTCGAAAACAATGAGTCTTCTCCAGTTCTTCATGAATGAATCAACAATGTTTGAGTTTTCAGTGCGAACGATCGTCCGGTGTTTGATCCTTTCACTGCTCCGCTTCGAATGTCGCTGCTAGGGTTATTCTTCCCCAAACTCGCGCTCACCTCTCCAATCTCATTTTCAGTCCCCGCTTTGACTCGCCGGTGGTGCAAAGGGGTCGATGGATCGCTACTTCAGGGAACACAGGTTCTCTACTTAATTTCTCTAATCTCACACACTTCGCTCTCTCCCTCTCTCACTTAAAGCATAATATAACACAGGTTTTACTGCTGTCCTTTTCAAACATCTTTCACTGAGATTCCACTTCTGTTATTTGCACAACTCAAACGGGGGCCGATAAAACAATCTGGATGAAGATCACGAACCAACTTACCCTTTGACTGGACTGAAAATGCACAAGCTAGAACTTCTTCTGCGGCTGGATAGAAGACGAACAGGAAAGTCTTACAGTTCTTCGGCTCAAGTATCATTAAAAATTTTATACGACATGACCGCCGGTATGAAATTCAATTTCCGTGACATTAAAAATAGGAGGACTCTTCCATTCTTTTTTTGATAGCAAGTGATTAAACATCAATAAAAATAAATTGATAAACTTGAACATAATAATCCTAAAATACCAACCTATTAAATCTAAAAAATAGTAAATTCAGAAAAACTAAGGAAAAGTCCGCTAAGATTACAAAAACAGATTACAATATGACTGTCATCTAAAATAAGAACACTCATGTAAATTTTGAAATAAATACATAGCGGCAAACATGTTGCAAGCTTTTCTCATCAGTCGTTCCAACTTTTAGGTTTCTTTTTCAAGAATTTGAATCAGGTTAGAGATTTTTGCGAGCAAATTCTAGGAACTGAGTTAGCTTTCGTCAATCGTATGACTCCCCGTAAATGAATGATGAAGTGCATGATGAGGTCAATGTGCAAGAGATGCTGGACATAGGTCTCTGCGCTTCAGCGAGTTTGTGGATGTCAGACCGGCTCGGGCTGGGACAAGTTCAAGACACACTCTGACATCGTTTTCAACTCGGCAGAGTTGGAATCGAACCATTAGGAAACAAGTTTCGTCATCTATTTGGAGCTTTTGCTGAATACCCCGATGCTATTGTCCACCACATAAGACACATTGCCAACTTCCCGAAGCAACCAACAAAAATATAATGAGGCAATGCCTCTATTTGAAAGAAAGCATAATGTAAAGTATTGATGTGTGATTGAAGTAGGAAAACAAAATTATGAATAGACTTCTGTTACAGGTTTAAATTTGCACAGAGACACAAAACTGAAAGTTCATTATTGTTGGAGATTAGAGATTCAATATTTTTTTGTTATGACTAAGAGAAATTGAACCCCATAAGTAATTGTATTCCTTAAAATTGCATTAAATGAACTCATTGATCACTCGCATTTAAGCATGGTGTAGTTGGAACTAGAAAAATAAGAATAAAAATAGAGATACTGTCTACATAGAGCTAGATGGAAAATCTTTTGTTTACGAACGGGAATTTGGTATATGTATATTATCATTGAGAAGTTGTCTATCATTTTGTAAAACCAATTTAGTTATCTGAAATTTTATTTCTTCATAATTTTTCCCATAAATGGGAGTTTAGGGGACTTGCTGCACAGTAACATGGCGAGTGTCTTGGATTGGCTGGATAAATGAGAGTTTAGGGGACTTGCCCCCACGATAAATGTGGCCCCCACGATAAATGCCACCCCTCACGTCAAATGTCGCCACACACGACAAATGTCGCCCCCATGACAAATGTTTCCCTCACGACAAATATTACCCCATGAAAAATGTCGCCCCCACAACAAATATTACCCCCATGACAAATGTCGTCCCCACGACAAATATCTCCCCCACGACAAATGTCGCCCCCACGATAAATATCGCCCCCACGACAACTGTCGCTATCACGCCGAATGCTCCTGGCCGGAAGCCCGTGGTCGTCACTCCCACAATAAATGACGCTCCCACGATAAATGTAGCCCCCCTCGACAAATGTCGCACCCACGACAAATGTCGCCCCCACGACAAATGTCGCACCCATGACAAATGTCGCACCCACGACAAATGTCGCACCCACGACAAATGTCACACCCACGACAAATGTTACACCCACGACATATATCGCTCCAATGACAAATGTCGCACCCACAACAAATGTCGCACCCATGACAAATGTAGCATCCACGACAAATGTTGCTCCCACGCCGAATGCACCCCGGGCCGGAGGCTCGTACCTGTCACTCGTGTGTATATATATATATATACACACATGAGTGACAGGCATGGGCCTCAGGCCCTCGTGCCCCGCACGACAGTACCTAGTCCATGTCGGTACTGTGCACTGTAACGGGGCCCCCCGTTCCACGTATGATAGTACCCGGGCTGTGACAGAAGGCTTCACTCACCTCCGGCGAGCTTCGACCGCCGCCGACAGTTTTTAATTATGTGACGGAGGGCTTCGCCCTCCCCGACGGTTTTTAATTTTGTGGCGACGGGCTCTGCCCACCCCCTGCGGTTTTTACGTTTTTATATCTGTATTTTTTTTATTTTTTTCTAAAATTGAATTAATAAATTTATTATCTATCGGTTTATAATTTTATATATAATTATTTTATTTTTTTATTATTTTTTTTTTGTAAATTTAAATTTTAAAATGAAAAATAGAGAGGATTTAAAATATGATTTAAAAACGCATGAGTTTTTGGGTTAGGCGGAGCAGGCAGAAAACTGAAAATGCATTACCTATATTTATAAAATCAGATAACTCTTCTTCTGACGTGTATATCCCAGCGCCAAAAAATTTTACTGCTTTGTTTTTATTTTGACCCACATCACGGGATTCAGTTACTCTTTCTGGTATAAATATTAGGAGAGGGAAGTTATTTAAGAATTAATTTATTATGGGCTTTAGGCCTGTAAGTCAAAACCAACCGAATCGCAAAACTGAACCGAACCAAACCATATCGTATGGTTTTGTTTGGTTTGGTTTCAGTAGGCCGCGATTTAGTTACGGTTTTGATTTTGGAAAAATCATACGGTTCGGTTCGATTTATGGTTTTGTGTGGCAAACCGAACCGACTCGAACCAAACCGAACCGTTGTGTATAAAAACATATAATTTATTAATTAAATTTCATTAAATCATTCGGTTAATCATACAATAATTAATTACATTTCATATTTTCATTAAACCATACGTTTAAGTGTTAAACAATACACTTCATGATTTTGACTTTTGCAGCAAAGAGTTAATCATATTTCATTAATGATTAAACCCATGGGCGAACCCAACACACCCAGACGTGATTTTTCGCGGATTTCTCTTATATTTTTAAAGTTTTTTGTTTTTATTAAACATCTAAATTGTCGTTGATCTCTAGTATAGATATTTCTATAATCTAGATCTTTCTCCAAACCAACAATGATGTTGAATGTTTCATTTTTCATTCATTTGATTTTGGAGTCCTAAAATGGTTAGGTGATAGGAATGGTGTTCAGACAGCACTTTCATGTTTGGTGGTTGAGGCTCGTTCATTGCACCATCCCTGATTTCTATCTATAAATCTTTAGGCTTTGTCACATTATTTAAACCATCAAAACCAAACCGAACCGAACCAAACCGAATGAAACCGGTTTGGTTCGGTTCGGTTTCAATGTTTGAGCGGTTTGGTTTGATTCCAAATTTTTGGAACCACATAGGGGTGGTTCGGTTTGTGGTTTTGCTTACAAACCGAACCAAACCGATCCGTTATAGCCCTAATGGGCTTAACCTGATGGGCTTAATTTGGTGGGCATTGTAGCTATGTTTATTCTGTGTGCAGTATTGGTGAACAGTCTGTTGTTATTTACACGAATTTTTTAAATTATTTTGACATATTTTTAGGTTGCCCCCTAATAGGTCTAGGTCACCCCTCCTAGGTTTAGGAGATCTATAAAAAAGTGGAGAGAGAGGGAGCGATTTGATCTGACGGCTAATGAAATATCATATCAGATCCGACATTCGTATTCATTTCGATGAGTTTAAAATTCATGAGTTTTATATTTCTTTATATGCGGTAAATATATATATATATATATATATACACACAAACACACCCATACGAGTGACAAACACGGGGCTCTGCCCCTATGTCCAATCACGATAGTGCCTCGTCTGTAATAGTACTTCGGCCGTTACGAGGGGGTTCGCCCGCCCCCGATGCTCTTATTGTGTATTTTTTGAATTATGTAAAATTAAAAAAATGTAATTTTTTTTATTATATATATTTTAACAATTTGAAAGTGAGGGTAAGATCTATCTCAACTCTAGAGGGGGGTGAATAGAGTTTACTTAAAAATATTTTTGAATTATTAAAATAGCACAAATTAAAATTCTATTTAAGCTATAGTGTAAAGTGCTAACAGAAACTTAAAAACTAAAAAGAAAAGGACACAGCACACAGCAGACAAATCACACAAGCAGAACCAGAAGAAACAAGGAAATATAGTGGTTCCCCAAAACTGGGTACATCCACTCTTCTACCACCCTTGGTAGGAATCCACTCAGGACAGAGTTGATCAGGTGTCCTGACACCAATGAGCTTTTGATAAGGTGCTCAAAAACCAAAGCTAGATTTTTTGATAAGGTGTCTTGCCACCACTGAGTTTTGACAAGGCTCTCAGAACCAGACAGAACTTTTGAAGGGAGTTCAAGAACCCTTTTACATCAGGAAAAGAAAAAGTAAAAGTTGAGTTTGTCTTCTCTGTTCTCAGTCAAATGAGAGAAGCACAAGTGGATTGAAGATGTCAAAGCTCCCCCTGAGATGTAGAGAGGTTCAGGCAGAGAAGCTTTGCAGAAGGGTGATAGGTCTTCAGAACTTTGATCTCCAGCAAAAGATTGTGATGAGATGTCTGGAGATGATGAGATTGTAAACACTTTTCAGTCAGTAAGAAGAATTTTGAAGTTGCAGTTCTGTTATTCTTCTGCTATCAGTATTCTCTATTCTATGTTCACTCTTCTTGTCAATCTGTGTATATGTTCTCGCTGAGAGGCAGAAGAGATGAATAATAATTTCTAAGATTCTCTTGTCCAAAAATAACCGTTGGTCAGTCATAAATGTTTTCCATAAATGGTCTTGTCTTTTAGAGGAAAGTCCAGCAAACATTCTCTGAATAATTCCTTGAAACTTGTTCCAAACGGCTGGGAGATCTTCTGCCATAAATGCTGATAATATTCAAAAACATTCCAAAGAACAGCAGCATTTGAAATCCTGAAAGCGTCGATCTCTCCAAAGAGAACGTCGATCTGAGCTCGAAGATCGTCGAACTGAGCTCAGAGATGAACCGAGATAAGCAGACAGAAATCGTCGATCTGAGCTCGAAGATCGTCGAACCGAGCTCATCGACCTGAGAAACAGCTGAAGGAGGCATCGTCGAACTGAGCTAGACGATAGTCGAGGAGAGCTCGACGATTAAGCAAAAGCTTAGCTAAAAGCAGATAGTCGATCTGAGCTCGAAGATCGTCGACCGGAGCTCGACGATTTGTTGAAGTTGAGCTCAGAGAGCGTCGAACTGAGTTCGACGATTCGTCGGCCAGAGCTCGACGACAATTGCTTTAGACTTAGCTCTTCATCCTTGATCTTGGAGTGGTCTTGGGGGCAGCTTCAAAACTAAGTTCTAGACCCTAGACTCATTCTAATGTTGACCTTCTCAACTATACAACTAGGTCAACTAGGATCCTAAGACAAGCATAGTGATCCTTATCCAAATTAGTAATAGGGTGTTCCAACAATCTCCCCCTATTTGGATTAGGATTACTATTTACAGACAATCATAAAGAGCATTTAATACTACAGAAGTTAAATACAAAAAGCAGAGAAACAGCAATGCATATCACAGATAAATAGCTGCAGATATCCAAAGGTAGATAATAAGTTTGCTTACACAGATCACTTCTTTTCAGTTCCCTTTTTAAATAAGATTTCTCTGTTAGGGTTTAGGGCTTCTTTCTTGGACCTTCTGTCATCTTCTGCACCTAGAGAGGTTTGAGATCTTGGCCTTGGAACTACAGCCTCTGGGTGCAGCTTCATGTACTCTTCTGGATTGAAAAATTTCTTTGAAGCATACTTTTCCAGTTCTTTCTTTCTTTGTTCTGATAAGGTTGTAATATTGGATATTTCTTTGCCTTGTTCTCTAGCCTTCTTAATCTGATCAAGAGCAGCCAACTCTTTCATCCTAGCAGTCCAGGCCACAGGATTGTTCTCAGGATCCTCATATGGAACAGCAGGTTCATATTTGTTGAGGGATTCAGGAGCAGGAGATGTCCTTGGAGCAACTGTGTCCTTCAATTTGTAAGGGTAAGGGCCTGAAGTAGAGTCAGAATGGCCTTGTCCTTCCCTTTGATAGGGTCTCTGTCCTCTTTGATTTCCTCTATAATTACCCCTTCTGGGTTGATATCCTCTTTGATGTTGACCTTTTTGGTAATACTTAGAATAGGATTGAGAGGAACTTTGTCTAGGAGCTGAAGCATGAGGAGCTGAGCCTGATCCAGAGTCTGGAGGAGGAGGAGGAGGAGGCTGATGTTGAGATGATCCTTTTTCATATTTGTCAAACTTTCTTTTCTTTCTTATGGCCTTTAGTTGGTTCTTGGAAAATTGCATCCATGGTTCAGTGATGGGGCAGTTATGCAGAATGTAATATGGAATGTCATTGGAGTCTTTGGCTTTAGCAGGAGGAACTGACATCATTGCTTTGCTTCTGGCTTTCCTCTTTTTGGCAATTGTGCTGGCAGAGTCATCAGAATCAGTTCTGTACTGATCACTTTCAGAACTCTGAGGTTGATCATATAAAGCATCAATTCTTCTTAGATATTCTTCTTGAGCTTTGAGCTTTGCAGCAGCAGCAGGAGCAGGAGCAGGAGCAGGAGCAGGAGGGATAGCAGAAACAGCATCATCAGTTTCAACAACAATTTCCTCAGCATTAGGTGCTGGAATCATTTCTATGTCAGCAGCAGCAGATACATCCACAGCCTTCCATGACTTGATATAGGAAGCAATCTGGCTGGGATTACAGACAGGTACAGGCACAATGGCCTTGGACAGATCTTCAGCAGAAATTGGAGGCAGACATCTGAGATAGGCTGTATCAAATCTGGATAGTAACCTCTGCAGATTAAGTGCAAAAGCACATCCTGAGCTTGCTGAGAGAGTAGAAGCTGGAGCTGGAGCTGGCACAATCACTTCTTCATAAGGCATCTCCCCCTGCCTTGGTTCAGAGAGAGGTGAACCAAGGCACCCAGTAGAAGGGATTGCCTGGGAGGAGGAAAAAGAATCAAGCTTGGAGGACAGCTCCTAGACTTGCTTCAGGAGTGGAGTCAGGGAGGACTCCAGCAGAGAGACCAGCTTGGGAGCTAGCAACTCATAGAGCCTGTCAGCCAGGCTGGAAAGATCTACATGCCCAAGTGAGGCTTGAGCAGAGGTAGTAGTCAAGGTGGATGGAGGGATGGTGACTGAAGCTGAAAAGGTGGAGGTAGGTGGAGTAGGGATTGTTGGTTCAGAAGATGGAATGATGGGGATAGAGAAGGTTGAGGAGAAGATAGGGGAAGTAAAGGAGGGTATGAAGGAGGGTTGAGAGAGGATGTCAGTGAGCATTTGATGGAGGGAAGATGTCTCAGGAGGAGAAGAGGGATTGTCATCCATGAAGGAATCCTCTAAAAGAGAGTAGGATGGAGAGGTAAGGGTTTGGTAAGAGAAGAGAGGGAGGAATACCTCAGAGGTAGATGCTGGAGGAGATGAGGCTAGAGAAGAGATGGTAATAGGGGATGACATTGGTGAGGAAATGGTAATTGGGGATGAAGGGATTATGGTGGAAACTGGTTGAGAGGAGGTGAGGGCTTGAGTATATGAGGCTTGGGTGGATATGGCTTGGGGAGAAGAAGAAGCAGGCATCTCTTCTACTGAAGGAGTGACCAAAGTGGTCCTTGTGCCTGAGTGAAGTGTTGCAGCAGCCCTGGAGGGGTTTATGATCTGCCTGTCCCATTTACTGAAGAGGGCACAGGACAGCCTCTTGGATGCATTGATGAATAATCCAGAGGAGGTCAAAAGGTCAGGGCACCTTGAGTGCAGAAAGACCCCCAAGATTCTTCCAAAGCAGACTGCAGACTTGTTGATTTTCTTCTTAATCAAGGTGAAGAAGATGGAGCCCCAGTCGAGGTGCTTCTTATCCAATAAGGCTCCCATCAGGCAGAACTGATACCTGGAGATTGTGTCATGAGCCGAGTGCTTGGCCAACACACCTTCCCTACTACATCAGCCAGGAACTGGAATTCTATAGCCAGATTCTTTTTCAGCAGCTTATTAGGGTTAAGGACATTATGACCCATCCTATCTAACATGGAGGCATACTCCTCTCCAGACAGATCAATGGAGTCTTCTCCAGTACTGAGTTGAAAGACTTCAGTTAATAAAGCCGGGGATAGAATTACCTGGGTCCCCTTAATGGTGCCGACAACAGTATTTTCAGACTCATCTGCTGCGGTATAACACCATTCCTTAATCTCCTCTGCTGCTATCTTCATCCGGATAGTCATTATCTGAGTTAGCTGTTGTTCTCTGAATAGATTCAGAACATCCTTGAAGCGCTGGTCGCTTCCATCAAATGAGTTTATGTCTATGTCGAAACCGGTGTCGAACTTCATCTTGGCAATCGCAGCCCTCAAATCAGCCATGTGTACCTGCAACAGAAAACCAAAAACGACCAAGCGTAGAAAATTTGGAGGGAAAAGGAAGAAAGTTGCAGAGTATGAAAGCGCAAAAAGGAGAACGACGGCTGAAAGATGATTTTATATTAGGGTTCGACGGCGAAAAAGAAAATCGTGGAGCTCAGCTTGACGAAGCGTCGATCTAAGCTCGACAATTTAGGCTACAGAGGGAATCTGAAGAGTCTTCAAAATCGGCGATCTTCATTCGACGATGTTGAAAAACGTCGAGCTCAGCTCGACGGCCTCTGAACAGAAGAAGAAAAAAAAAATCTAGATCTAGCGAAGGCTCTGAACTCAGATCGACGATAGCAAAAGCGTCGATCTCTGGTCGACGATTTTTGGAAAAACGTCGAGCGCAGTTCAGAGTCTAAACTTATTCAAAAGACAGAATTTTTTAGCCTAGTCTTGATCTGTTTTAGCTTTTCAAAATCTTGGATTTTAATTAAGACTTCCTCCATCTATCATGCCTAACTGATTTAGGAAGAACCTGTGTTTCTTTTCATCCAAGGGCTTGGTGAAAATATCTCCCCTTTGCAAATCAGTAGGAATATATTGAAGTTCTATTTTGTTCTTCTCTACATTATCCCTTAGGAAATGATGCCTAATTTCTATGTGTTTTGTCCTACTATGGAGGACTGGATTTTGGGCTATAGAAATAGCACTAGTATTATCACAGAAAATTTTTGACTTCTCTAGGTTGTAGCCATAGTCTAGAAGCTGATTTTGTATCCACAATATTTGTGAGCAGCAACTGCCAGCAGCCATATACTCAGCTTCAGCAGTTGAAGTTGACACAGATGTTTGCTTCTTACAAAACCAGGAGACAAGTCTGTCACCAAGGAACTGGCATGTTCCACTGGTGCTTTTCCTGTCTATTCTGCATCCAGCATAATCAGCATCTGAGAATCCAGTTAAGTCAAATGCTGAATCTTTTGGGTACCAGAGTCCTAGATTTGGACAACTTTTAACATACCTAAGAATCCTCTTAACTAAGATTAAGTGTGACTCTCTAGGGCTGACTTGGAACCTAGCACAAAGACATGTGGCAAACATTATATCAGGCCTACTCGCTGTAAGGTACAATAAAGAGCCAATGATTGCTCTATATGTTGTCTGATCAACAGGTTTCCCATGTTCATCAGCATCTATTACAGCATTTGAGGGCATGGGTGTTTTCATACTTGATGCATCAGACATACCAAATTTCTTAACCAATTCTTTTGCATACTTGGTTTGAGAAATAAATATGCCTTCAGCATGTTGCTTGACTTGCAGTCCTAAGAAGAAGGACAGCTCACCCATGCTACTCATTTCAAACTTAGAATGCATAAGCTTGGAAAACTTTTTGCACAGGTTTGAATCAGTGGAGCCAAATATAATATCATCCACATAAATTTGCACTAGTAGGGTATGGGACTTATGGGTTCTAATAAAAAGAGTTTGGTCTACTCTCCCCCTAGTAAAATCATTTTCCAGAAGAAAGCATGCTAGGGTCTCATACCATGCTCTAGGAGCTTGCTTGAGACCATATAATGCTTTATGCAATTTGAAAACATAATCAGGGTGAGTTAGAGAGATAAAACCTGGAGGTTGTCTAACATAGACTTCCTCTTTGATGTCCCCATTGAGAAAAGCACTCTTCACATCCATCTGGTAGACCTTGAAGCCTTTGTGAGCAGCATAAGCTAGAAATATTCTGATGGCCTCTAACCTTGCAACTGGTGCAAAGGTCTGGTCATAGTCTATTCCTTCTTGTTGAGAGTACCCTTGAGCAACTAGCCTTGCCTTGTTTCTGACTATAACTCCTTGATCATCCAGCTTGTTCCTGAATACCCACTTTGTTCCAACAATGGGATGATCTTTTGGCTTAGGCACTAGTTCCCAAACCTGATTTCTTTCAAATTGATGCAGCTCCTCTTGCATTGCAATGATCCAGTGTGGATCTTGCTCTGCATCTTGAATGGATTGAGGCTCAATTTGAGATAGGAAGCAAGTGTGCATTAGGCTCTGGTTGACCTGATTTCTGGTTTGCACACCAGCTGAGATGTCTCCAATGACTTGGGAAGTTGGATGATCTCTTATTGTTACTAAATCAACAGGAGGTGTTGATTGTTCACCAGCCTGTGTTGTTGTTTCCTCTAGTGGAACAGCATCTGGTTCTTCAAGGTGATTTTCTTTTAGATGTTGAACTTCTTCTTCATCATCACTGCTGTCATTCTTTTCAGTAACTTGCAGTTTGTTCAAGTCTTCAGCTAAAGAATGTACCTGCAAAGGTTCTATGGTAGAAGCATTCTTCTCCTTGAAAGACATGTTAGTTTCATCAAAAACAACATGAACAGACTCTTCAATTTTACAAGAGGATTTGTTATATACCCTATAAGCCTTGCTGATCATGGAGTATCCCAGAAACACTCCTTCATCAGCTTTAGCTTGGAATTTTGCTAGATATTTCTTGTCATTATTATGAATATAACAAATACAACCAAAAACTTTAAAATAGTTTACTTTAGGTTTCTTCCCTTTGAGCAATTCATAGGGAGTCTTGCCCTTCAGTTTATGTATCAGGCTTCTGTTCAACACATAGTTGGAGGTGTTCACTGCCTCAGCCCAAAAGGATAGAGGTAGGTGAGCATCTGACAACAATGTAGTAGCAGATTCAATTAGGGTTCTATTTTTCCTTTCAGCTACCCCATTTTGTTGAGGAGTTCTAGGAGCTGAGAAAGTGTGCCTGATCCCTTCACTTTGACAGAACTCTTGCATGAGAAGAGAATCAAACTCTGTCCCATGATCACTTCTGATCAGGGCAATGTGAGTGTTGAACTCAATCTGAATGCATTTGAGAAAATCTGTCAAACACTTGAAGTTATCAGACTTCTTCCTCAGAAAGAATACCCAAGTGAATCTTGAGAAGTCATCTACAACCACTAAAGTATAGGACTTCCCTCCTAGGCTTTGTACAGATGTGGGTCCAAAGAGATCCATGTGCAACAAATACAAAATCCTAGGTGAATCACTCTTATTAAGTGACTTAAAGCTATTTTTAGTTTGCTTGCCTAATTGACATGCCTTGCAAAGTTCTTCCTTCTTGTAGGGACCAGAAGGTAGTCCTCTAACAAGGTTGTCTTTGGATAGCCTAGCAATGGTTCTAAGGTTAATGTGCCCTAGTCTCTTATGCCATAAAATATTTGGTTTTGAAATGGAATTAAACAGGCAAATATCTACTACAGGTGAAAGAAAATTAACTAGGTAAATGTTACCTCTTCTGTTACCTGTCAACACAGTTGTGTTGTCCACTGACTGGACTTTGCATATGGCTTTGTTGAAGGTCACTTGATATCCTTCATCACACAGTTGACTGATACTTATCAAGTTGTGCTTTAGTCCTTCAACATATGCCACCTTCTTGAATGTGACTGGGCCAATTTTGACTGCACCATATCCTTTTGTAGTTCCAAAGCTTGAGTCTCCAAAAATTACTTTGGGTCCTAACTTGGCTTTGAAGGAAGTGAAATTGTCCTTGTCCCCTGTCATGTGCTTTGAGCACCCACTATCCAGATACCATTGATGGTTTGATGCTGGATAGGTCTTCACCTGCACACAAACAGCTTATTTGTTTTTGACCTAGTTAACCTTGGGCCTAGGTTGATAACCTTTAAATTCTGAAATAAAGGACATCTCAGGTTGACTCTTATAACCTTCAGGATGGTATCTCCTAGGAGGTACTATCCATTCAGTATAGGGGTTGAATCCATGAGATGTGCAACTTCTAGGATTGAATTTGACTGAGCCATTGAAAATGTGTTCACAATTCTGAACTCTGTTCGACGATCGTCGATCTGAGGTCGACGATCTTGGGTCAGATCGTCGATCTCTGTTCGAAGATCGATAGTGCTTGAGTTCAGAGTTTGGGTGTCGTCGAGCTGAGGTCGATGATCTGTGCTTAGATCGTCGAGCTCTGTTCGACGATCGTCGAGCTCTGCTCGACGCATTTTGTTGAACTGAAATTTTCTCTGGCAGGTCAGCATTCTTCCTAGCCACCTCTACTATTTCCTTTCCTTTGTCAGAGACAAATTTGATTGGAGTTGTTAACACTATAGGTTGGCTGGGGGAGGCACCCAAACCCAGTGTACTATTGAATCTAGAGTTCACTGTGCTTGTGATGTCCATAAGTCTGATACTCCTCCCATTTAGAGATTCTTCAAACTTTTTGGCCTTTGATAGTTCACTTTTCAGTGAAGCTATCTCCTCCCTACAGCATTCTAACTCCTCAGAGAGCTTGAGGTTCTTTGAGTTTAGGATACTATGCTCAGACAATTGATTCCTGAGAGATATTATCTCCTTCTCAGATTTTAATAGGTCTAGGCATAGTGTCTTAAATTCACTTTTGAAATCTTCAGAATGAAAATCAAAAGAATTGATTACCTGATCTTCATCTGGGTGAGTGTCTGAATCTGATTCTGATTCTTCATCAGAGTTTTGTTGTGATGCATTGATAGCCATCATGCAGAACTCCTTTTCATCTGCATCATCCTCATCATCACTGGAACTGGATGATGCTTCAGATTCCTCTTCAGTCTCACTCCAGGTCTCAGCAACAAAGCCTTTCCTTGTATGTTTGTTTTTGCTGAAGGAGGCTTTGTCTGAGTTGTTCTTCTTGTGATCCTTTCCTTTTCTTCTTTCTCTTCTATCTCTCTTGTCCTTATTCTTGTTCTCTGGACAGTCAGGCACAATGTGTCCTGGTTTCCTGCAACCAAAGCATATGATTTCTGTAGTGTTGTTTGATTTATCATACCTTGGTTTATCATGATCCTTGTATGGCCTTTTTCTGAAATCTTTTCTGGCCATTTTGTAGAATCTCTTAGCCAGTAGACTTATGAGCTCATCATTTCCTGTGGCTTTATCTTCAGGCTCCTCTTCTGCAGCCCTGAAGGCTATGGTCTTTTCTTTCCTTGTGGCTGGAGAGGCAGCCTTCTGTTCTTCTTCTCTATTTTTAATAAGCAGCTCATAGGATTTGAGCTTGCCCAGGAGAGCTTCAGTGGTAATCTCATTCAGACTTCTGGCATCTTTGATTGGCCAGATTCTTGAATCCCAAGTGCTGGGAAAGCACATCAGGATTTTATCATTTAGTTCAGTTAAAGAGATTTCCTTGTCCAAGGTCTTTAGCTCATTGACAATCAGACTTAGTCTATTGTACATGTCAGCCACTGATTCACCTTCTCCTTTCTTGAAGTTCTCATATTGACTTATCAGATGAGACCTTCTATCCTTTCTTTCATCAGCAGATCCTGAGACAATTTCAGAGAGTTTGTCCCAGGTTTCTTTGGCTGAGTTGCATTCAGCTACCTTTTGAAAAATGTCATCAGACATGGTTTGGGCTAAGATGTTCATAGCCTTAGCATCTGCAATCTTCCACTTCTTTATATCTGCATCTGTTCCAGAAGGAGGTGGAACAACACTTGTACTTGAGCTTGCTGGTGGAGTTGGACACACTGTCAAGACAGAATTAAAGATATCCTCATCAATAGAATTCATATACAATCTAATCCTTGCCTTCCAGAGTGCAAACTTGGAAAGGTTGCACACTGGTGGTCTGGTGCTTGCATAATCTTTGTTCTGTGCCATGTCTTTAAATAAATGAATAGATGTGTAGAAAATAATCCTCTACAGAGATTGATCTTATCAGGAATCTTTTGGTTCAGGTGTTAGCCTGTATGAACAACCAACCTCCCTCTGATACCAATTGAAAGTGAGGGTAAGATCTATCTCAACTCTAGAGGGGGGTGAATAGAGTTTACTTAAAAATATTTTTGAATTATTAAAATAGCACAAATTAAAATTCTATTTAAGCTATAGTGTAAAGTGCTAACAGAAACTTAAAAACTAAAAAGAAAAGGACACAGCACACAGCAGACAAATCACACAAGCAGAACCAGAAGAAACAAGGAAATATAGTGGTTCCCCAAAACTGGGTACATCCACTCTTCTACCACCCTTGGTAGGAATCCACTCAGGACAGAGTTGATCAGGTGTCCTGACACCAATGAGCTTTTGATAAGGTGCTCAAAAACCAAAGCTAGATTTTTTGATAAGGTGTCTTGCCACCACTGAGTTTTGACAAGGCTCTCAGAACCAGACAGAACTTTTGAAGGGAGTTCAAGAACCCTTTTACAGCAGGAAAAGAAAAAGTAAAAGTTGAGTTTGTCTTCTCTGTTCTCAGTCAAATGAGAGAAGCACAAGTGGATTGAAGATGTCAAAGCTCCCCCTGAGATGTAGAGAGGTTCAGGCAGAGAAGCTTTGCAGAAGGGTGATAGGTCTTCAGAACTTTGATCTCCAGCAAAAGATTGTGATGAGATGTCTGGAGATGATGAGATTGTAAACACTTTTCAGTCAGTAAGAAGAATTTTGAAGTTGCAGTTCTGTTATTCTTCTGCTATCAATATTCTCTATTCTATGTTCACTCTTCTTGTCAATCTGTGTATATGTTCTCGCTGAGAGGCAGAAGAGATGAATAATAATTTCTAAGATTCTCTTGTCCAAAAATAACCGTTGGCCAGTCATAAATGTTTTCCATAAATGGTCTTGTCTTTTAGAGGAAAGTCCAGCAAACATTCTCTGAATAATTCCTTGAAACTTGTTCCAAACGGCTGGGAGATCTTCTGCCATAAATGCTGATAATATTCAAAAACATTCCAAAGAACAGCAGCATTTGAAATCCTGAAAGCGTCGATCTCTCCAAAGAGAACGTCGATCTGAGCTCGAAGATCGTCGAACTGAGCTCAGAGATGAACCGAGATAAGCAGACAGAAATCGTCGATCTGAGCTCGAAGATCGTCGAACCGAGCTCATCGACCTGAGAAACAGCTGAAGGAGGCATCGTCGAACTGAGCTAGACGATAGTCGAGGAGAGCTCGACGATTAAGCAAAAGCTTAGCTAAAAGCAGATAGTCGATCTGAGCTCGAAGATCGTCGACCGGAGCTCGACGATTTGTTGAAGTTGAGCTCAGAGAGCGTCGAACTGAGTTCGACGATTCGTCGGCCAGAGCTCGACGACAATTGCTTTAGACTTAGCTCTTCATCCTTGATCTTGGAGTGGTCTTGGGGGCAGCTTCAAAACTAAGTTCTAGACCCTATACTCATTCTAATGTTGACCTTCTCAACTATACAACTAGGTCAACTAGGATCCTAAGACAAGCATAGTGATCCTTATCCAAATTAGTAATAGGGTGTTCCAACACAATTTATTTTATTTTTTACTATAAATGTTTTATTTGAAATTATTGTAATTTATTAAATTGATAAAATTTTAAAAATAAACAAAATAAAAACGAACATGTGTCCTACTCGTTGTTAATACCGTCACCACCGTCTGCCTGTCCGGAGCCCACTAGCGAGGTCGTCGGACCCCAGCAAACCAGTCGGTGGCAATCCGACATGGCTCCAGCATTCCCCTTCACATCGTGATAATATGATTGCTGAGTCCATCCTTGCT
The DNA here is from genome assembly GCA_039513925.1 of Platanthera zijinensis. Classification (NCBI taxonomy): domain Eukaryota; kingdom Viridiplantae; phylum Streptophyta; class Magnoliopsida; order Asparagales; family Orchidaceae; genus Platanthera; species Platanthera zijinensis. The sequence goes on from CM077091.1 coordinate 87,160,066, forward strand.
CCCAATCTTCTAATCTCCCATCACCATCAAAATCCCTCCCCTCTCTCATTGGCAATGCACGCAATTGCGGGGGACATAGGTGGCACCCCACCAATAACAACTTCAAAGCCCTTCTGCAGCTACTCCCTCAGCCTCTGCCTCCATCAAGTCGCCTCACTTAAACCTTTCAGTTATTAGAATATAGGTTCCACATCACTTGTTTTGAGATTAACAAATCATACTTTGTATTTGATCACGTTTGTTGTGTGTTTATAAGGTGCAGGAACTACAATATAAGTACCCTATGAAAGAACAAATTAAAAGAACTAAGATGCCAAAGTTCTGTTGATACTGCCAACAGTATCGATACTGCAGGCGCTATCACTATTGCTCGCAAAAGCACTTAGTTGTAGAAGGAAACTAGTTGGGAAGGAAAGTTCTACCGCTAGGCGGTACTACTATCGCTAAGCAATAGCCTAATGGAAGGGCCAATTTTGGAAAAATTAGAGACTAAAAAAGCTTGTTTTCAAAGTTTGAAAGTTTTCTAATTTGGATGAAGAAAGTTTCCTAAAATGGAGGTTGCCAAAGATAGTGATTCCTAAAGGAAGAGAAGACTACGTAAAAAAGTTATCGTCGGGCGGTACTACTACCACAAGCGGTAGCTCCCAAGCCTACAAAAAGAGCAGTCTTCTACCAAATGTAGTATGTAACTGGAAGACACCAATTGGAGGCCACAACCAGAACCAGAACTCTTGCAAATTCATGAAGTGTTTTCCATTGGCGTCAAGAATTCCATCCACGCACTTGAAGGCTATGGACTCAGAAAATAGACTGATCACACATCTTCATTAAAGTGTACAATATATTGAGTGTGTTATTCATTTTAAGTTGTATTTTCTTTTTGTTACTTTTGTCATGTTAAGAATTTGCTGCAGGCAGGGGCGACTAGGTCTTGCGAGACTTATGGGGAAAATTGTCTGGTGCAGACGTCGGTTTCCTGTGAGGATTTCGTGAATTCCCCGCGTGTGGTGGAGACTAGCTCATAGGTAGGTATATGGGCGGTTTGAGGCCATATATAGGATAGATAAGCTAGAACCAACCGGTCCTTGGCAATAAGGGTCAGTATAGAAAAGATAAAAAAGATTTGTTAGCATCGACTGGACCCCAAGCGCAATTGGAATTGGGTCCGGTCCATTGTTCATAATGTCCCAGATTTGTAGAAGTCAAACAAGTCAATGATATACACATAGTTATATTTGATGTAAGTTCAAGTTCATGCATGCAGGTTGGTCCTTGTTACATTGATTGGACAGGTATTCCAAGTTGCTGTGACAGGTGGTCACAAGGAAGAGAAGTGGAGAGACATAAATCTGTCTAAGTCCACATGCGTTGAGTGAAGCCAGTTCACTCAACGGTAGATGCCAAAAAGCGCTGAGTATGGCGTGGATAGTCAAAGACCAGAAGTCTGTAAAGTAATTCTATGGCTAAGTCCACAGGCATTAAGTGAAGGCAGTTCACTCATTACCATATAGTGTTTGGTCCATTGATCCCAATGTCCTGGATTTGAAGAAGGCCCAGCAAAATATGTATACACATGCGGGTATCTAACTTGTGCTCAAGTTTAATGATTGCAGGTTATCCTAGTAGCAATGATGAGACATATAGCCTAAGTGGCTAAGTCAGGTAAACTCTTATCTAAGTGGTGGAAAGATAACAAACTGTCTATGTCCACTAGCGTTGAGTGAAGATAATTCACTTAACGCCAGATGACCTATATCGCTGTGTGAAGCCTATACAGTCAAAGCTATGAAGTGTCAAGCTAAGAAAGTGGCTAAGTCCACAGGCATTGAGTGAAGTCAACTCACTCAATGGCATACAACAAAAAGCTGTGAGTTGAACTCAGTTCATCATTCGTCGAACTGAGTTCAGAGTTCGTCGAGCTGAGCTCATCATTTGTCGAACTCAGTTCAGTTCGTCGAACTAAGTTCAGAAATTTAACTAAGATAAAAAGCATTGAGTGAGGCGTGCTCACCCAACGCTCTCAATGCCTAAGATACTTCAGAGGCAGAAATTTTTCTAAGGCAAAAAACGTATAGTGAAGCGTGCTCACTCAACACACTCAACGCCTAAGTTGCAGAAAGCTTTTCTAAGACAAAAAGCATTGAGTGATGAAGGCACACTCAACGCTCTCAATGCAAGAGAAGTAGGAAGTTTTTGCTAAGGCAAAAACATTGAGTGAGACTTGTTCACTCAATGCTCTTAATGCCTAGATAGGCAAAATTTTGTCTATGTGTTTTGGCATTGAGTGAAACTCATTCACTCAACGCCTATACTACTGATGCTTGAATTTTGACTAAGTCTTCAGGTGCTGATGTCAGCAAGTCAAAAAGTCAAACATACTCAAATTGTTAGCGGCGAAGCCACAGTACATGTCAAAAGGCACCACAGTCCTAGTGTACGATACTTAGGCGTTAAAGCAAAGATGCAGCCAACATTAATGGTGTGGGACCCACTGCTAAAAGAGCTGTTGGGTTACAATAAATAAAAGGAGAAGATCTTTACAGAAAGAGTAGCTGTTACAGTAGTTCTTTGAAATCGCCATTGTTGTGGCTGTCGCTGAAGAACAAAGAGCCCAAGACAAGCAAGTCTAGTGGCATATCAAGTTAGCTGTTGATATCAACATCTTCAACAATAAGATTGTTGGTGACATCTACATCTGCACCAGCCAGCAAGCTCAGGGTGATTCACTTAGAAAGAGATAGCAGCTAGGGCCTACCCTTGCTGTAGTTACTTTACAAATCCAGCCAACAAATACTAAAAGAACATTCTCTTGGGGAGCTATGAAGAAGGAGATAGGGCTGAACAGTTGTCTCAATTCAGAAAGGTGCAAAGAAGCTAATCTACAAGTTGCATCTAGCATAAGCCAAAGAATCTACATCATTATTGCTGTGAAGAAGAGAGGGCTGAGCTTTTGGTTCAGCTCAGAAAGGGGTAGAACAGTGTTCTGCAAGTCACTTGTAGCTTAAGTGGATATACTTGTTACTGTGAAGTAGTTGGGGCTAAGGAGTTCTTAGTATAGAAAAGTAGACTCAGGAAAATCATTTTTGGAGTCAAAGTTGGGCTGAGTCTAACTCAGTAAGGTAGATTGGCACAGAGAAATTTCTCTTGTGTCCAATCAAGAACCTCACCAACCACTTCCACCTTATAGGATCCTTTGTGGATCTGAGTGGTAGGATAAAATTTGTTGTGAGGTAGGATCCAGAAGTGGATCTGAGTTGTAGGGCTGTTTAGCCTGAGCTGTAGGATCCTTTTGGATCTGAGGTAGGACCTTTTGGTCTGAGCTCTAGGAGAGTCATTCTCTCTGAAGTAGGATCCCTTGTGGATATGAGGTAGGGCTGTCCTCCCAGCCTGAGTTGTAGGGCCTTTGGACCCGAGGTTTGTGATCTTTGGATCACTGAGTTATAGGGCCTTGTAATTGAGCTGTAAGTCTTGGAGGAGACTAAGAGATCCTGAGAGATCTGAGGTGTAAGCTCTTTGAGCATTATTTTGGAGAAGTGTCTTGACCAACAGGAGGTTGGCAAGGTGGGAGAAGAGTGGATGTATCCAAAGATTGGGGAACCACTATAAATCTGTGTGCATTATGTATATTGCTTTTCTTTGTGTAGGTAGCTTGTCTTGAAAGCAAAACTTAATCTACCAATAAAGCAACTAACTAAGAAAGAATCAATGATAGTCACTAAGGACTAAGAAACCTATTCACCCCCCTCTAGGTGATTTAGCTATCCTTGAAATAAAGACTTTCAAGTTGTATCGGAGGGAGGTTGATCAAAAATAACCTAACAGTCTCAGTAGACCTCAAAGGATAGCTAAAAGGGTTTTAACTTATGTGTTCAAAAGAGAACCATAAGGTGTGGAGATCAATGAAGCTTCAAATAAACAAATATAACAAGAAGACCGTTGGACTACTAGCAGCTCTTACAGAAGACAAAGTATATCCAGATACAAGAGCAAAGATTATTGTCCCTCTATCACATTCAGATTGTGACTCAGAGATGGATGAAGCTGAGGAAGGTGAATGCAGAAGTTATGTACTGACATCTACACTAGAAAAAGAATTTTTCCAGGAGCATCCTTGATAAAGTCAGGTATATTCCTCACCTAGTTCATCCTCAGAGTCGTGATATGAATAATGCTTTGGCTCTGATGTATCCTCATCAAGTGATGGATAGAGTCCTTCCTCAGAATAAGATATCAATCAATTGATTTAAAATCATGGTGTGCTCCGAAAATCTTTTATGAAAAGCAAGATGCTTGTTAAGAAACAAGCAGAGAAAATTGCCTCCCTACAGCTGACTACTTTCTAGCAAGATTAAACTTCATATTTGCTATATATAAAACAGAGGGAAGTAGCTCATCGGAAGACCATGGTAGATATCCATGTTGTGTCCATAAAATATAAGGACTCTGTCATCAAGAATCTTGAAGAGAAACTTGAAAGAGATAAGAGGATTGTGGCCAATTTCTCTAAGTTAGATGCTATCAAGAGAAAATTTGAGTGGATTTATAAAGTTATCCAATCTCAGAGAAGATGCCAAGCTCTTGTCAGGCCTCAGTCAACCTCTTACAAGGTAATTCTCCCATCCAACAGGCATGACCAAGACTATAAGTGTGGTCACTGGAGGTATGGGAATCTTTCTTGTAAGATTACAATGGTACATTACAATGGAAGAAGAGAGGTCATGAGATTTAGCACACAGAAGGCTCCCCAAGTAGAAGTCCAAAAGGCCTAACCTGGACCTTTTGAATTTGGTGCCTCAGCACCGTCATTCAAGGATAAGGCTGTGCTCTATTCTAAGTTTCTTCAAGAAAGAACACAACCAAAAAGTGCTTCAGTCAGTAAGGCTGACTTAGCTGCCTCTAAAGCCATTAAGAATGTGCCAACTGCAAAGAAGGCTGGTACCAATGAATTTAAGAGCAAGCCAAGTGCTCCCACTGGCAGATTCACTTTTGGTTAAACTCCTGCTGAATGAAACATGAAGAAGACCACAGTTCTCCCCACTGAACAAGTAGCCAGAAATGGCTTGCACAATTCAAAGTGTGTTCAGAAAAGGAGATACAACATCCATGAATGTTGGTGATGTGGCAAAGTGGGCCACTTTTCCATAGATTGTTGGCACAACCTCTGTGTGCCAAAGACAAGGCTATATCTTCCTGACAGGACTCCTGTAGGTTGACATATGCATCTTATGCTAACAGGAACCTAGGACCCAAGTCAGCTTGGGTTCCTAAGGTAAGATAATTTCTATTTTGTAGGATAGTCCAAGTGGCCATGCCCAATTATGGTCCTTGGACAGAGATGTACCAAACCTAAGTCTTGGTACAAGGAATGATTCAACTAATCATCATGCACAAGATGTCAAAGACAAGTACAATTGTTGAGGGGGAGCTAAAAAGTAAAGCCAGATGCACAACAAAGGCTAAAGTTCAGGAGCAAGGATGCAGATGTGTTCAGAAACAATGAATCCAACCTCTGCTTCTAGTCTACAGGGCCAAGATAATTAGAATTCATCTTGTTCATTAATCTACTAAATGTTCTCTTAATTGCAAGAGCTCTTCTTTTTAGAGATAAGATTGTTGAAACTAGAGTCTGAAAAGAAGTAAGAAAATTGTCTAAATACTCGTCTCAAATAACTAAGTTAGTGGCTCTCTTACTCACCATACCACTAAATGTAACTATATTTAACATCCTCAAATTAACATGAGAATGTTAAATTTAGTTCATATTGCACTTCACTAAGACACATACTACATGTGCAATACAAGTTGAGATAAATTAGTCAAGGAAAAATGTTAGATAAGTATCAAAATTTGTCTTAACAATTGAGTTTGGGGCTAATACACTCACTGTGTTACATGATGTAACTGGACCCTATATCCTCTAACAAAATTTGGGGGTGTTGAAATTATGTCTTGTCACACCCCTCTAGGACACATTATAATGTGTATTGTAGGACACTCTAATCCATGCAGGTTAGACCAGTCAAATAAGAATTAGGGTTAAAAGGCAAATTCGTCGGGCTTCGGCTACGAAGCGGGATGCATTCCTGAACATTGATCAAAAATTATTCATCAAACAGGTAAGTGCCCTTCCGCATTCCTTACTAAAAATAACTATAAATAGAATTGCTTGTGCATAAAGCAAAAATACTATTCCTTTCCCTCTCCCGCCCGTATTCGCCGAATCGACTGAAAGCCATTCTCGCGGGGTATCCAAATTTCTCAAGCAAAATGGCGCCTAAAAGTCAAGATTTTCTCTTTGAGGGAGCACAGGTTATTCAAAATGGATTCAAGGATGCTCCAGAAGAGGTACAGTATGTTCTTATTCTTCTCCGCACTTCTGACCTAGAATTCATACTGTCAGAGCCCTGTTTACTCTAGAAGCAGGAGGTTCTGGAATTGTTGTCAAACATCAGGGGAGATGCTACTGCAGAGAAAATCAAGACTACTGTTAATGGAACAAGAGTCAAGATAAGTACAAGAAGTCTGGCCAAAGCCCTAAAGCTGACTAAGTTCTCCTTAAATGATGAGGAAGATGAATTATCGCAGGAAGACATAAAGCCTGTAGTTAAATGGTGCGGATTGTCTAAGCACACCTCCGACTCCATTTTGAGAAAGGAATTGAATCTAAAGGGAAAGTTCCTGGCCAATGTCATTGGAAAAGCCCTACTCTGTAAGGCAGGCTCACATGACAAAATTTTAAAGAAGATGTTTGAGTTGATGGCACAAGTCATTCTGACCAAGAGGACTGACTGGGGCAGGAAAATGTTTTATCAAATTGTGGACTGCATGGCTGAACCAAATTTGAGAATTCTATCTCTATTTCTGTGAGAAACAGTCCTAGAAATCCTGAATCTAAAGCTCAGGGAAAAAATTTACCACATGAGAAGAATGGATATCAGGATGCCACAGTACATGACAAAAGGCGCCGCAGGCCTGCTGTACGACTGTTAAGAGTTAAAGGAAAGATGCAGCCAACATTAATGGTGTGGGACCCACTACTAAAAGAGTTGTTGGGTTACAATAAATAAAAGGAGAAGCTTTTTACAAAAAGAGTAGCTGTTACAGTAGTTCTTCAAAATTGCCATTGTTGTGGCTGTAGCTGAAGAATAGAGAGCCCAAGATAAGCAAGTTTAGAGGCATATCAAGTTAGCTGTTGATATCAATATCTTAAATAACAAGATTGTTGGTGCCATCTTCATCTGCACCAGCCATCAAGATCAGGGTGATTCACTGAGAAAGAGATAGCAGCTAGGGCCAACCCTTGCTACAGGTGCTTTACAAATCTAGCAAACAAATCCTAAAAGAACATTCTCTTGGAGAGCTGTGAAGAAGGAGATAGGGCTGAATAGTTGGCTCAGTTCAGAAAGGTTCAAAGAAGCCAATCTGCAAGTTTCTTCTAGCATAATCCAAATCATCTACATCATTGTTGCTGTGAAGAAGAGAGGGATGAGCTTTTGGTTCAGTTCATAAAGGAGCAGAACAGTGTTCTGCAAGTCACTTCCAACTTAAGTGGATATACTTGTTGTTGTGAAGTAGTTAGGGCTAATGAGTTCTTAGTACAAAAAAGTAGACTCAGGAAAATTATTCTAGAATAAAAGTTGGGCTGAGTCTAACTCAGTCAAGGTAGATTGGCACAAAGAAATTTCTCTTATGTCCAATCAAGAACCTTACCAACCCACTTCCACCTTGTAGGATCCTTTGTAGATCTGAGTGGTAGGAGCAAATTTGCCCTAAGGTAGGATCCAAAAGTGGATCTGAGTTATAGGGCTGTTTAGTCTGAGCTGTAGGATCCTTTTTGATCTGAGGTAGGACCTTTGGGTCTGAGCTGTAGGAGAGTCATTCTCTCTGAGGTAGGATACCTTATGGATCTGAGGTAGGGAAATCCTCTTAGCCTGAGTTGTAGGGCCTTTGGGCCTGAGGTAGGTGATCTTTGGATCACTGAGTTGTAGGACCTTGTGCTCGAGCTATAAGTCTTGGAGGAGACTAAGAGATCCTGAGGGATCTGAGGTGTAAGCTCTTTGAGCATTGTTTTGGAGAAGTGCCTTGACCAACATGAAGTTGGCAAGGTGAGAGGAGAGTGGATGTACCCAAAGATTGGGGAACCACTATAAATCTGTGTGTATTCTGTGTGTTGCTTTTCTTTGTGCATGTAGCTTATCTTGAAAGCAAAACTTAATCTACCAATAAAGCAGCTAACAAATAAAGAATCAAAGATAATCACTAAGGATTAAGAAACCTATTGATGAGTCCTATTTATATAGGTTTTTTTCGGACTCATCTAGGCTAGTTTTAACGCACTTGCACTTCACTTTTAGTATGTTATCGCTGATATTTCAGTTATTCTACTTTTCACGATAAGTGCACTATTTTGGCCCATGGGTGTGCAATTGCACATTCTTTTATTGGGGGTAAGCATATGGTGCTCCCCATGTTTCTTTTTGGTAGTTGTTGATTCCATTTTGGTGCTGGGAGCTGGTGATCCCGTTTATTTCATTGCCGTGCAGGTAGTCGGGATGGCCCAAAGTCCATTTTTAGTTTCTGTCTAAAATGCACGGTCGTGCGAATTTCTTCTCGTACGGTTTCAGTGAAACCGTGCGTTTCACACAGCTTTCCTGGGACTTCTATTTCTACCCGTGCGTTTTGTTCTCACACGATTTATGCCAAACTGTGCGAGAAGGAAACGCACGGCCTACCCCTCTTGCCTATCTTTCTAGCTTTTTGTGGTTAATCGTGCGTTTTCCTTCACGCACGGGCGGAAGCGCCCGTGCGCGAGTTAAACGCACGGTTCCACTATTTTCTCCTGTATTTCTGCGTTCTGTCGTTACCCGTGCGATTTCCTTCACGCACGAGCGGAATTGCCCATGCGCGAGTAAAACGCATGGGTCAACGCTTCATCTCCCTCGATCATTACATGCGCACGAATATCGCACGGTTCACGCACGGTCGTGCGCCTGACCGTGCGTGACCATTTTTTTGATGTTTTCCTATTTAAGCGCAGATTTCTGCCATTGAGGGGTATCTTTTTCGTTTTCCAGCCATCTCCTCTGCCGATTTAGGGTGAAACTCTACCGTTTCACCTCCGCCCTTCATATTCCACCAAGAAGAGAAGCTCCGGCCATGCTCACGAAGCTTACATCTTGCCGGCTCTTGCTCTCGGCCATCTCCTTCAAACCATAAGCTCTATTGAAAGCTTTTGTGCCATAGCCAACCAACGAAGGGAAGCTTGCAACCTTCTTCCGACATCATTACACGAAGAAGACGGGTCTATTGGAAGGTAGTGACAACCTTCTCTACCCCGGACGCAGTTGATGACCGAGCTTAGACGCGTATTGACAACCCGACATTTCCTTCCGCGAACCCTCAATAAGACTTCTGATTCGGTCGAACTCTTTCCTTGTACTTCATTTATTGTTGTTTATGGGTATTAGGATTTTATTTTAGATGTTGATGTGCTCTTTAGTGTAAACTCTATTAGGTTTATGTCTATGTAAATCTTGCCTTGTTTTACTGCTTTAGTAGCTTGAGTTGCGCCTTTATATCCATCCACCCGCCATCCATCCGTTCTTTCCATTCTAGCAATTGCTAGAAGCGCGCGTAGTGAAGAGGTGCTTATGACCCTCAATTTCTGGTTCTTACGCTTTCCTACACATCCATTCCGCCTAGCGATTGGGTGCATAGCAGGCCGTGTAGCCTTCTATCCTGCCTAGCGAAGTGATGCATAACGATATTGCATAGGAGTAGCTGTTAGTATTTTATTTTCTGTTTCCGGAATATCAAAACCCCCATCATTAATGTTGACCTAAGGACTTCAATCTCAAGTCCCCCTCAAAATTAACTCCACCTTACTGTGTTCCTTTAGAGATCGATACTTGGGGAAATTCGCACATTTTTTATTACTTGTGCGACCAGTACACTTGCCGTCACATGCGCATCACCTATTCACCCCTCCTCTAGGTGATTTAGTTATCCTTAAAATAAAGACTTTCGTATAGCAAGAAGCGTCGAGTATAGCTGAGTCTGTCAAAGCTTTAGCAGTTGAAAGTAAAAAATCGACTAAGTACAGAAGCATCGAGTGAACACAGCTCTCGACGCCTAATGAAGGAAGCGTTGAATCAAATTACTCCAGTCAAAGCCACAAGGAATCTGTCAAAGAAATATGTCTAAGTCTAGAAGCATTGAGTGAAGCAGTTCACTCAACGCCATGCTAATTATTTCAATGCAAAAGAAGAAGAAGACCAAAAAAATAACTAAGTCCAGAAGTGTTGAGCGAGGTCAGCTCACTCAACGCTAGAGAAGAAAGCATCGTGTGATGTTAAAGCTCAAGAGGAGATAGACAAAAAAATCTATCTATGTCCAGAAGCGTCAAGTGTGTCCAGAAGCGTCAAGTGAAGAAGGTTCACTCGACGCCTAAGCAGTTGAGACTAAAAAAATCTATAATGGCGTTGAGTGAGGAAGGCTCACTCAACACACCCGATGCCTAGCAGTGCAGAGAAATTTACTAAGTAAAGAAGCGTTGAGTGAAGCCAGTTCACTCAACGCATCAGTAAGATGGCAGACATTCAGAGAAGCGGCTAAGTACAGAGGCGTTAAGTGATGAAGGTTCACCCAACGCACTCAATGCACTCAACGCCTTGCAGTGGAGCAGAATGTGGCTAAGTACAGAGGCGTTGAGTGATGAAGGCTCACTCAACGCTCTAACCGCCTAAGATGTAGAAAGGTTCAGAAAGTTGACTAAGGGTTTTGGTGTTGAATGAAGTTTGTTCACACAACGTACTCAACGCCTAAGCAAGGCTGAAGAATTGACTAAGTCCAGAGGCGTCGAGTTAAGCTAGTTAACTCAACACACTCAACGCCTAAGCAAGGCTAAAGAATTGACTAAGTACAGAGGCATTGAGTGAAGGCAGTTCCTCAATGCACGCAACGCCTAAGTTGGAACTGAGAAATTTGCTAAGTCCACAGATGCTGACGTCAGCAAAAGTCAACAGAATTCAAATTCATTGCGGGAAAGATGGAATCCACCGCTAATGGTGCCGACGTCCTGCTGTATGATTTATTATATAAAAATAAGGTTGTAAATCATCAATTAAAGCTGGGCCCAGAGGTCAAGAGAGCCGTTGTATGGCGAATAATTAAAGGAATGAGATGAGCGGAGAAGAGGGATCTTTTCCTAGGGTTTGTCGTTTCGCAAAGTGGAAAAAACTTCGTCTTCCTCCTCGCCATTGTTGCAGAGCTTGAAGCCAAAGTGAAAAATCAACTGAACCCAAAAGGTGTTCAAGTTAGCTGTTGCGATCAACACCAGTAACAACAAGATCAAAGTTATTTCTCTGAGAGAAAAGAAGCAAAGGCCTACTTCTGATGCATTTAATTCATAGGCAAAGCAGATCTTATCCTGAAGATTATTTTCTGGTGCTATGAAGAAGAAATCTGGTCTGACTTTTCTCAGAATAAAGGGAAGGAGACACAGAGCTCATCTCACTGTTTCCTAAATCAACATCAACAAACTTATCTCTATTTGTAGGATCTTTCTAGATCTGAGTTGTAAGCCTATTTATAAAGGCCGAGTGTAGGATCTTGTATAGATCTGAGTTGTAGGATTCTATTAAGAATCTTAGTGTAGGGCCTTTTTTCCTGAGGAAGGTGATCTTATGATCACTGAGGTGTAGGGCTTTATGCCCGAGCTACAAGTATTTGAGAAGACTGAGTGGTCCTGCGTGATCGTGTTGTAAGCTCTTAGGAGCCAAGTTTTTGGTGAAGTGCCTTGTCTAACACACTGTTAGAAAGAAGGGAGGGATAGTGGGCGTACCCATAATCTGGGGAACTACTATAAATTGTTGTGTCGTCTGGGTGATTGTCTTAAAATCAATAGGAAGTAAATCACTACTCACAGCCTAAACTTATATAAGTTAAAAAATATACAAAAGACCTAGAAACCTATTCACCCCCCCCTCTAGGTGGTTTAGCTACTCTTGAAAAAAAGTCATTCAAGTGGTATTAGAGGGAGGTCACTCAAGAAAGACTTAACGGTCTGAGTAGATCTCTAAGGGTAGCAGTCAGAGTATACTTATGGGTTCAGGAGAGCATGAAAGTGAAGGGATAGATAACACTAACTCTAGAGGGGGGGGGGGGTGAATAGAGTATTAAAAACTATTGATTAACTTTTATAGCGGATTAATAAAATAAGTGATATCTATATGTAATAGGTAGAAATAAAACAAGAAAATCACAGCACAGAAAAACAACAAGTAGAGCAACTAAACAACATAAAGATTTTTTAGTGGTTCCCCTAAAACTTGGGTACATCCACTCTTCTACCACCCTGGTAGGAATCCAATACAGGTTTTTGATTAGGTGCCCTTCCACCATAGGTTTTTTTCTCAGGTGCCCTGTCACCATAAGATCTATTTTTAAGGGAGATCTAGCAACTCTTTGAGCTTTTCACCAGGTTCCAAAAAACCAAACTAAGACTTTTGATCAGGAGACTTAACAACCAAAGACTAAATTTTGAAGGGAGTTAAAATCCTGTACACAGTAAAGTAAAAATAAAATTGATGATGTCTTCTCTTTCTCAATAATCTGAGAAGACTAGTGGATTACTGTTGTTGTCAAAGATCCCCCTGAGATGTAGAATTGTTCAAGAGAATGAGAGCTTTACTTAGGGTGTAGGCCTTCAGACTGCTTTCAGATCTTCAGAAAGCTTTCAAATAGAAGTTGATGATTTTGTCTCTTGAAATTCCTGATGTAAAAGTGTATGCCTGCCGTCTTGGTTATCTCTGTGTTATTATTCTCTGTATTACTTCTTTTCTGTATGGTTGACTAGAAGAAGAAAACCTTATATATTACTTGCAGTTTTTTGCAACTGAAATTTGAATTCCTTTTCCTTGATTGACTGCAGAAAATCTAGGAGTTGAACGGCTAGAAAATTTCTTAAATGAATTTCCTCAACTATCCCAGTAAAATAAGCCAAGTGATAACTCTGTGAAGACCATAATTAATACTATCATGGAACTACTATATTCTTGAGAATATGAGCATTAATTATCAGAGTATTATTGCCTTAATATAATCAAATTTGAAATGATAGTTGATCTGAGAAACTAAAAAGGAAAAATGTCGAACAGAACCTGGAAGGAAATAGTCGAACTCAGGAATAATTTATTCGACCTGAACTCTAAGTTCATCGAGCTGAGAATTCTCCTTCATTGAGCTGAGCTCAGCGATCATCGATCTGAAACTGAACTGCAAATCTGAGGTCCAAGTTCGTCAACAAGAGAAAGACTTTCGTCGAGCTAAACTTCTGATATAAGATCAGAGATCGTCGATCTAAGGTAGACTTTCGTCGAGCTCAACTCAGAGAAGGAACTCTGAGTTTGTCGATCTGTGATCGATGATCGTCGAGCTGAGTTCAGCTATCGCCGAACTGAAATTCTGAAATCTTTTTGACTGCATTTCCTTGAAGTCTTCTATCTCTAAAGTCTGGAGTCTCTAAAGTCTTCTGAAGGCAGGTTTGTTACTAACCTTAACTCTAGAACTAACAAATGACCCTAGGTTATACATGTTGGGTCAACAAATAATCCTAATAGTGAACCTAGTCCAAATCAATCCTAAACATAGGTGGGGTTCCAACAATCTCCCACTGTTTGGGTGAGGTCACTATGAAAAACAATAAAAGAAAAATCACAAAGTATAAAATAATATCTGGTAGAATTATAAAGTTTCAGTAGATATAAACAGAAGTCCTTGTGACATATTTATAATAAATAAAAGTTAAAGTCCAAAAATAAAAATGAAAAACTGTCAAACTCTCTTAGAGGTATCCTGTGAAGCTCCAGTGGAAGGTTTGGTAAAGATAATTTCTCTATTAAGATCCCTTGCTTGCTATTTTGACATCTTCATATCTTCTGCTCCAAGAATTGTCACAGAAGCAGCTCTGGGTACAACTGCTTCAGGATGTAGAGACATGTAAGTATCAACATTAAAAAGGTTTTGTACCTGGTATTTTTCCTGCTCTTTCTTTATGTTTGAATACATTGTAGTGTACTGGGAAATATCCTCTTATGCTTCCTTAGCTTTTCTGATCTGAGAGAGTCCTATAAGCTCTTTAAATCTGGCCATTCTAGAATTGGGGTCCATTTCTGGATCACAAACTGGAGACAGAGGCCTTTCTGGACTGGATTTGTCTTTTTGAATATCTTGATCTTACTACTAGCTGCCTTTACTATCAGACAGCTGCTGTTATTTCTGTTGTTCTCTTTAAGACTGAGTATCTGATCTAGAGGGTCTTTCTCTATTGCTTTGAGTTGATCTAGATTAATAAGAGTGAGAAGTAGATCTTTGATTTTGAGAAACATTGCCTGAAGCTCCAACTGTAAGAGGAGGAGGAGGACCTCTCCAGAATTGAGGTGGAGGAGAGTATCTCCTGCTCTTCTTCCTTGCTTTCATTTCATTCTTAGAAAATCTCATCCAGTTGGGGGTGTTTGGAGTGAGAGTAATGTTATGTAGAATGTAATAGGGAGTATCAATAGTTGGTTTTGGCTTTGGAGCAGCCTTGGGAGGAGCCTTCTTCTTAGCTTTTCTCTTTTTGAAACTAGTGTCCTTAGAGTCATCAGAATCTTCTTCATCATCATCATCATCAAATGCATTTGCAGGATTATCATAAAGAGCATGAATCTATCTGAGCATATCATCAGAAAGAATTGGATGAGATTTAGGCTGTACACTTGTATCTTTTATATCAGTCTGAGGTTATACTTGAAATTCTGGTTCTGTAACATCTGTGTCCATATCTTGAAACATAAGTTCATCAAGATCTGGCATGATGGACTCATCCAAGCCAAAAGTTGGAAGAGAAAAAGCCTTTGGATCTGAGTCAGTTATTGGCTCTATAACAATATCAAAAACTGAAAAACATGTCCTAAGTTATTCCAAAACTTCAGGACTAATAGGAGCTGTATAGCAGACTATGGCTTTATAAAAATCTTGAACTGAATAGACAACTGGTATATTACTGCTATAAACTATATCAAAAGAATTAAGCAAAGAAACTATATTAACTATGGGATTTATAATGAAATAACCAACAGTGTTTATTGCTGAATCTTCAAAACAATTCATCTCTGTATCCTCATCAAGAATCTCAATAATCTCTACTGGAATTGTTGCTGCTAAAGCTGGGGCATACTGGAGCTGGAGCTTCTTCACAGAACATCTCCCCCTGCCTGGTTTCAGAAAGTCCTGAACCTAGGCCCCCAGAAGAAGGGACAGAGGAGGAGGCAACAAACTGATTAGATAGAAGGGAGATAAAAGCAGCTAGAGGAGCAACTGCCTCATCTATTAGCTTCTTAAGAGAGGGAGTGATGAATTGAAGAAGATCTTGTGCTATGTCATAGAAGTTTAGATAGAGAGGTTCAGGAGTAGATGGTGTATAGGTGGATTGGTGACCATAATTTGAACAGACAGAGAATCCTTGAGGGAAGTTTGTTTGTTGGAATTCTGGGAATGTGAATGGAATGTTGGATGGGGGTATGTCATCAGGTAATTGATCCTGAATAGATGAATGATGTGGAGATGGTTGAGGAGATGGAGATGACAGTAGATTGAAATTTTGTTAGGTAGAGGTGGACTGAATGTCATCAAGATGAGATGGAATTGGAGATTGAGGAGGTGGAGATGGTGGATCCTAAGAAATATGGATTTGTGATGGTGATTGTGATGGTGAGACTGGAGGAGTGGAGGTAGAAGGTTGTTGAAGTGGATTTGATGAAGGAAATATTGAATGAGGTGGAGATGGAGGAGGAGCAGGAGTTTCTTCATGAGTTGGGTAGTGGCTGAATCAGCCTTGGTGTTCTCAAAAGCAACCCTGGAAGAGGAAGCCCTGGAGGGCTTAGAGATAGTCCTCTCCCATCTACCAAATAAGGCAGAGGTAAGCCTCTTTGAGGCATTAATGAAAATGGTTTGGTAGACCAATAACTCTTGAACCTTGGCATGCAAGAAAGATTCCCAGAATCCTTCCAAAACTAACATCCTTCTTACTGATTTTCTTCTTAATCAAATCAAACAAAATTCTTCCCCAGTCCACAGATTTCTTATTAACTAAGGCACACAACAGATAAAATTGTTGCCTAAAAATATGATCATGAGCAGAGTGTTTTCCTAACAACACTTTGCTAACAACATCAACCAAAAATCTATATTCTATAGATAGACTTTTCTTAAGGAGGTGGTTAGGGTTTCCTGCAGTATGACCTAACCTTTCTAGCATTTCATCAAATTCACTGCTAAATAAATATATTTCATCTTCACCATTAACAAAATCAAACACTTCAGTCAAAATTTCTAATGAGAGAGGAACCTGGTTACTAGAAATCATTCCAACAAGAACTGGAGTTTCCTGAATCTTTGCTGTGAAAACCCATTCTTTTATCTCTATTACTAGAAGTTTGATCCTGGTTATCATAAGTTTCTGTAACTGCTGACTCTCAAAAAGCTGCAGGATGTTCTTGAATACTTGATCTGAATGGCTAAAGGAATCGATATAAATATCGAAGTCATCATCGAATTTCATTTCGGAGAGAGTCGCCGCCGAAATCTCCATTACCTGCAAGAGCAAAAGATCAAGTGCAAAAGAACTAGAAAGCACGGGATAGATTTCAATGAAAACCCTATTATAAGTTTTCAGAAGGTGAAACGACAAACTCCGTCCAACGCATAATAAAAAGCTTCGAACTCAGGTCGACGAAAAAATTCAATGAGAAAATAATAACGTTGATCTCAGTTTGAAGAGGGGGAAAATAGTTCGTCGTTCTCAGGTGGAATAAATATTTTATGAAGCAAGATCATCGATCTCCATTCGATGAAAATGACTTCACAAAGAGATTTCGTCGATCTCAGGTCGACGAAAATTCTCAAGAAGAGTTCACAGATCGTCGATCTCCGTTCGACGAAATGTGATCAATTCTTCGACCTTGGACAAAAATCAAATTAAACTTCTCCATTTATCATACCTAGCGGATTCAAGAAGAACAAATGTTTCTTTTCTTCCAACGGTTTGGTGAAGATGTCTGCTCTTTGTAAATTAGTAGAGGTAAAGACAAGATTAATTTTCTTTTTGTCCATACAATCTCTAATGAAATGATGTCTAATTTCTATATGCTTGGTCCTACTATGATGCACTGGATTTTGTGCAATGGAAATCACACTAGTACTATCACGAAATATAGTTGAATTATTTAGATTGAAACCATAATCCAGGAGTTGGTTTTAAATCCATAAAATTTATGAACAAAAACTACCAACTGCTATATATTCAGCTTACGCAGTTGAAGTTGACATAGATGTCTGTTTCTTACAAAACCAAGACACAAGCCTATCACCAAGGAACTAGCATGTTCCTGATGTACTTTTCCTATCAACTCTACATCCAGCAAAGTCAGCATTTGAGAATCCAGTTAATTCAAATTCTGACTTAGTTGGATATCAGAGTCCTAGATTTGGACAACCCTTTATATATCTCAAAATTCATTTTAGTAAAATAAGGTGAGATTTTTTAGGGTTCACTTGGAACCTAGCACAAAGACATGTAACAAACATTATATCTGGCCTACTATTTGTGAGATACAACAAGGACCCAACAATAGCCTTATATGTTTTCTGATCAACTAGCTTGCCCTGTTCATCAGAATCAATCACAGCATTGGAAGCCATAGGTGTTTTCATAGCTGAGGCATCAGACATCCCAAATATCTTAACTAGCTTATTAGCATATTTAGATTGGGATATGAAAGTGCCATATGGGGATTTATTCACTTGAAGACTAAGGAAGTATGAAAGCTCACCCATGTTACTCATTTCAAACTTGGAATGCATCAGGTCAGAAAACCTTTTGCATAGTTTGGAATCAGTAGTGCCAAAAATGATGTCATCTACGTATATTTTTACTAGCAAAATTTTATCTTTATGATGCCTAAAAAATAAAGTTCTATCTATAATGCCCCTAGTGAACTTTGCTCTAAAATAAAGCTAGCTAAGGTCTCATACAAAGCCCTTGAAGCTTGCTTTAAACCATAAAGAGCTTTATGCAATTTAAAAACAAAAGTGGGATGAGTTGGAGAGATAAAATCTGGTGGTTGTTCCACATAGACTCCCTCTTTGAGTTCACTATTGAGAAAGACACTCTTGACATCCATTTGATAGACTTTGAATTTCTTGTATGCTGCATAGGCAAGAAATATCCTGATAGTTTCCAGCCTTGCAACAGGGGAAAAGGTTTGATCATAATCAATTCCTTCCTCCTGAGAATAGCCTTGTGCTACTAATCTTGCTTTGTTCCTTACAATAGCTCCTTGCGCATCCAATTTGTTCCTGAAAACCCATTTAGTTCCAATGACTGGGTAGTCTTTGGGTCTTGGAACTAAATCCCAAACTCTTCATCTCTCAAATTGATTGAGCTCATCTTGCATTGCAATAATCCAGTGGGTATCTTGCTCTGCATCTTTTATGGATTGAGGTTTAATTTGAGATATGAAGCAAGCATGCATCAAATCTTGGTTGAGTTGATGCCTTGTTTGCACACCAACTGATGTCTCCAATCACTTGAGATATGGGATGATCTTTAAGTGTGATAAGATCAGTAGGAGGAGTTGGTTCATCAACAACTTGGGGAATTAATTCCTCTTGTGGAATTATGTTAGCTGTTGTTGGTTCAACTATTCCAATAATTTCTTCTTCACTCTCTTCATCAATATGTGGAGAGGGATGCAATGTAACATCTTGGGTGAGGTTTAAGTCATCCAATTTCTCACACAGAAGGGGTACTTATAATGTATCTTTGGTAGAAGAATCCTTCTCCTTGTAATATATGTTAACTTCATCAAAAGATATATGTACAGATTCTTCCATTTTTAAGGTTGATTTATTAAATACCCTATAGGCCTTGCTGACTTGGGAATATCCAAGAAAAATTTCCTCTGCAACTTTGGCTTCAAACTTTCTAAGATGTTTCTTGTTATTATTTTGAATGTAACATCTACAACCAAATACTCTAAAATAAAGTATTTTAGGATGCTTCTCTTTAAGCAATTCATAGGGAGTCTTACCCTTAAGTTTATCTATTAAACTTCTATTCAGAACATAATTTGTTGTGCATACAGCCTCTGCCCAAAAGGATAGGGGTAAGTAAGCATCTACAAGCAATATCCCTGCAGCTTCAATAAGGGTTCTATTTTTCCTTTCTGCTACCCCATTTTGTTGAGGAGTTCTAGGAGCAGAGAAGCAATGCCTGATAACTTCTTTCTCAAAGAATTCTTGCATAAGAAGTGATTCAACTCAGTTCCATGATCACTTCTAATCAATGCAACTAGAGTAGAGTACTCAATCTTTATGCTCTTAAGAAAGTCTGTAAGAACTTTAAAGTTATCTGATTTGTTTCTCAGAAAGAACACCCAAGTGAATCTGGAGAAGTCATCTACAATAATTAAAGTGTAAGATTTCCCTCCCAGAATTTGTACAACAATGGGTCCAAAAAGATCCATGTGTAGCAAGTACAAGATTCTGGGTGAATCACTCTTATTAATTGATTTAAAACTATTTTTAGTTTGCTTTCCTAATTGACTAGCCCTGCAGAGACTTTCCTTCTTGTAGGGGTCAGAAGGCAATCCTCTAACAAGGTTGTTCCTTGATAGTTTAGCAATATTTCTTAAGTTTACATTACCTAGCCTTTTATGTCATAATTCATTTGTTGAACTAATTTGATTAAATAAACAGATTTCTGAACTCGTTGACTTAAAATTTACTACATATATGTTGCCTATTCTAGTTCCTGTTAAAACAATTTACTTTGAACTAGAAAAAATAATGCATAACTGACTTATGGATATCAGGTTATGCTTGAGACCACTCACATAGACTACTTTCCTGAAGGTGACATCTCCAACTTTAACATTTCCATATCCTTTTGTTTGGCCATAGTTGAAGTCTCCAAAGATCACCTTTGGTCCAAGCTTTGATTTGTAGTCAGTTAGATTTCCCTTGCTGCCTGTCATATGCTTTGAACATCCACTATCCAAGTACCACTGTTTCTCCATGGTAGGATTGTCCATCACCTACAAGAAAATAGATTAGGTATTCTTAAACCAGGTAACCTTGAGTCCTAGATTCTTCTCAAATTTATGACTAGAAATGTTAGAATAATCAGGTTGGTCTTTATATCCTAAGGGGTGAAATATTTTGGGTGGAATTATCTACTGGGTAAAGGGATTTACAAGTTTTGGTTTCTGATATTTAGTTTGATAGAAATTGAAATTTCTATTTTCTAAATTTGAGGCCGACGAATTTAGTTGAGTTCGTCTAGTTGAGCTCGATGAAAAGTATTTATGTCATCGATCTCGATTCACAGAATGATAATGCTCATTTTCTACGTTCCACGATCGTCAATCTCTGTTCGACGAAATATATTGATTTTGTCGAGCACCCATTGTTGAGTAATCATACCCAAATTTTGGGTTCAGAGTTCGTCGATCGCCATTCGACGCAAAATACTGATTTCGTCGATCTGAGTTCGACCAATTTTGTTTAACAATATTTTTATGTTTCTTTGATTTGTTCTTTGGTAAGATTTCAGTGTTTTTATCTGTAAGTTATAAAACTTCTTTTCCTTTTTCTTTAGCAGAGATGAATTTTATGGGGGTTGATAAAATATTTTTCTGAAGAATAGGTGGCTGACTTGATGAAGCTCCTAAGCCTAGTTTACCATTAAGCCTGATATTTACTAAACTAGTGATGTCCATTAATCTAATACTTCTCCCATTAAGGGATTCTTCAAATTGTTTTGCCTCATTTGGTTTAGTTTTTAATGAAATAATTTGTTCTGTTGCTAAGTCTAATTCATCTTTTAGTTTGATGTTTTCAGAGAACAGATTGTCATATTCAATTTGTTTTTTTCTGAGAAGTTTGATTTCCTTCTCAGATTTAATTAAATCATTACATAGAAGATTGAATTAAGTTTTAAATTCATCAGTAGTGAAATCAAAAGAAGCCATTACCTGGTCCTCTTCTGATTCACATTCTTCGGCATATTCTTCAGCTCCTGAGTGACTGCATGATGCATCAATTACCATCAAGTAGATCTCTCTTGCTTTAGCCTCTTCTTAATCCTCACTAAAACTAGATGAAGTTTCTACTTCTGAGTCACTCCAGATCTCAACCATAAATGATGGCGACGGTGATGACGACGGTGTTGGCGACGGTGTTAGCGACGGCCACCAGGACGGCCAACTGGAGCATGACTATGTTGAAGATGTACCGGCAAAGGACGTGCGACGTCGTAGCGGACATGGCTACAGGCTTCGCCCTCGCAACAAGACTCATATTTGATATTTTTAGTTTTGGTGTGCTAATAGCCGTTTCATGTTGGCTCTTTAAAACATTATTTAATTTCTGCATTTTTCTTTATGTGGTGTGCCTTTAGCCACATGTTATTTGCTTTGAGATGTAAGCCTATATAAGGCCTTGAACTCTTCATTTGGTGGTAGACTAATATTGAAATCAAAAATTGAATTTTGCCTAACCTAATTTTCCCTCTCTTTCTTCTCATAGCCGCCGCCCCCCCCCCTCTTTTCTTTCTTCCTCCAAGCCGCCGGCCCCAAGCCCTCCTCTTCTCCCTAGTGCTCGGCCACTACTCCCCCCTATTGCTCTCGGCCGCCCTTTTATCATAGTGCTTGGCCGCCCTCCTCCCCTCTTGCTCTCGGCCAAACGAGATCTAATCTTTCCAAGGAGTTTCGGCCCATGCATGAGAGGATACTTTGCAAGGAAAGAAGTTAGGAACTCCTCCACGGCGTGAAGTGAAGAAGATTAGCAAGTTCATCATCCGTAGCGCGTCTCCCGTGGACTTTCAATGGAGGAGCGATCAAACTTGGTGGATCCACGCATCGCGGATCTACAAATCCGAGAGGGGTAACAAAAATTTCTACCAAGAGTTTCCTTTCTCTAGATAGTTCTTGTGGTGGACGAATTTTGCATTATTTTCCGATTTGATTTTCTTCGCGGTTAATCAAATAATAGATCAGTATTTTTCGTTTGGTTTTTCGAAAGATTCGTAAGAGGATTGGCGATCCTCGCTTTTCTTTTGTTGGGATAGATCCTACCATCTTTCGAATCGTTTGTTCTTGGTGGATCTATTTTGGTACAACCCAAAGCTCGTTCGGGATCAATATTATCCCATTTAGCCGGAAAGAATTTGGCCTATAGCCAAAATTCGATCTATTTGCGGAACGGCGATCCGTATTGTTAGCACGATCGATAAATAAAATAATTGTTGTGGCTGCGTTTTCGTTAGCGTGTGGGTTAGAGAGCGTAGATCGTGTCATTAGCGTCGTCGTGGCCTTCGTGACGAATCTCAAGGATTTACCCTACATCAATTTGGTATCAGAGGGAGGTTGTGTTGATTTCCCAATCGACACCATCCTTTCATTTTACCTAGGGATATCCTCGTTCACTAGGGTGCGCACTTCCGTTACGAATCACGTTAAATCTGAATTTTACATAGTTGGGCTGCAATTAGTAAAACACAAAATTATTTTTCCTGCAGAAAATTACAAAAAAAATTCTGAATTTTCTCCTCATTTTTATAAGAAAAAAAGTCTGAAACAGTTTTTCCTGTTGCTCAATAGTTTTGTGTCAAAAAATTCAAACGCGTAATTTAAATCAGGTTAAAAAAATTGTTGTTTGTCCCGTTCGTTCATGCGCACTAGGCTGGGCACGAAATATCTTCCCTCCACCTCACACATGGCCAACAACCAAGGTGATGAGCATTCTTCGGCCACGATCTCCGAGTTACGAGAAGAGTTTAACGCTAGGTTTGATGCACTGACACAGTTAATTGAAGGGCTCGCTGTAAACCAAGCGGCGTCCCGAAACAACGGCGTTGGCAGAAACCGACCGGGTCCCCAACCCCCGACCGCCAACCAGCGAGAGAAAAGACAAAATCACCCACGTGATCTGTACGATGAGTACCCACCTCGAGGTCATTATGAGTTCGACGTAACTAGGGCCGTAAAAATAGACTCACCTTCATATGATGGTATGGGAGAGCCCCAGCTATTCCTAGACTGGGTCATGGGAATCGAGTGCTATTTTGAATGGCACGACCTGACGGACGTTGAGAAAGTGAAGGTTGCGCGGATGAAACTACTAGGAAGGGCTAAGACATACTGGTTGAACGAAGAGAGACGATTAGGTACGGTTAATGGAGTACCCCCAATTGGGTGGGCTGCCATGAAAGCACTTCTCCACGACCAATATGTTCCCACTTATCACCGGACACAAATATTCAACGACTTAGCCTCCCTTCGTCAAGGTAACTCTTCGGTAGCAGAATACATGGGACAACTTAAGGATATGTTGGTGCGTTGTGATGTTCGTGAGATGCCCGAAGTCACACTCTCCCGATTTCGTAAGGGACTCAACTCGGACATTCAAGGCAAGCTCTTGAGTTATGGTCACACGGACCTTAACACCACTTTCAATGCCGCCTTGGATATTGAAAAACACAACGCCTACAAAGTCAAAGGGTGAAACTTTCAGAAGGGAAAGTCCCTCTTAGGGCCGCATCCATCTTCCTCCATGCGAGACAAGGGAAAGTATCGATCCACGGATTTGGAGTCCATTATCATTACCGCTAGGAATAATAGAAATCCCACTGGCGAGCGAGTTCCAATAGGACGGATTAGCAAGACTAACGCCACGTGTTATTCTTGCGGAATCCAAGGGCACTATGCTAGTGAGTGTCCCACGAAGAGCAAACTGTTAGCCCAATTAGACTCCACGACTGAGCCTGCCGATATCGACTATGGGGCAGAATCTGGTCGCGAACCGAGTGACATGGAGGACGATTCTTACATGATGGTGATGAGATGTATTTTGGCCACACCGCGAGCGTTGGACGAGTATAACCGGACAAATATATTTACCTTAAATTTTAAGTGCGGTGAAAAATGGTGCAAACTAATTATTGATAGCGGTAGTTGCATGAACATCGTTTCGGAAAATGCCATCGCACGCATGCAGTTAGTCACCGAGCCGCACCCACATCCTTATAAAATCGCGTGGGTAAACAAGACGTCAATAGCGATTTCTAAGCAATGCTTGGTGCCACTAACTTTAAAAAACTACGTTGATAAAGTGTGGTGCGACGTAATCCCCATGGACGTGTGTCATGTCTTATTAGGACGACCTTGGCTTTATGATTATGACGTGACTCATTTTGGACGAGCCAACACTTATGAGCTCAAATTCAATGGTAAGACCATTGTTTTGAAACCATCACCGCCCAAGGATCCGTCACCTGCGTCCAAAGATACCATTGTGCCGGTAGAAAAGAAAACGATAAGTCTGATAAGTAGGAAAGAGTTAGAGCGTGAGACTTTCATGGATGGCATTATCTACGCTCTAGTTTGTCTACAAGCTAAGGAGGATGCACCCTCATTAGCGAGCCTCCCGTTATCCCTTCGAACTCTCTTAGAAGAGTATAAGGATGTCTACCCAGTGGACTTACCACCTCAGTTGCCACCTATGCGTGATATCCAACATGAGATAGATTTTGTCCCAGGTTCTTCATTGCCGAATCAACCCCATTACCTCCTCAACCCCTCCTCATATGAGGAGTTGCAAAAATTAATTTCAGATTTGTTAGCGAAAGGATTTATATGTCATAGTAAAAGTCCTTGTGCCGTCCCTGCCTTGTTAGTCCCGAAGAAAGATTAAACGTGGCGATTTTGTGTTGATTATCGGGCTATAAATAAAATAACTGTCAAGTATCGGTTCCCCATTCCCCGCTTGGATGATTTACTAGATATGTTATCAGGAGCCACCGTGTTCTCTAAATTGGATCTTAAGAGCGGTTATCATCAAATACGAATACGGGAGGGTGACGAATGGAAGACGGCATTCAAGTCTAAGGATGGACTATATGAATGGCTAGTGCTTGGAGAAGGACTTACCAATGGACCGAGTACGTTTTCGCGATTGATGACCCAAGTCTTTAAACCCTACATGGGAAAATTTGTAGTGGTCTATTTCGATGACATTTTGGTGTTTAGCATCTCTCCGGGGGATCATGAAACTCACCTAAGAACAATCCTTACCACATTGCGCAACGAGAATTTATTTATTAATCTAAAAAAATGCGCATTCGGGGTGTCTTCCGTAGAGTTCTTAGGATACATCGTGAGCTCAGATGGCATTCATGTGGATCCAAAGAAGGTTCAAGCAATTAAAGAGTGGCCGGAACCCAAGAATATAAGGGAAGTTCGAAGTTTCCACGGATTGGACACGTTTTACCGAAGATTTATTCGAAATTTTAGTAGTATTATGACACCCATCACTGAATGTATGAAGAAAGGAGAATTTAGTTGGACTAAAGCGGCCACTAGTGCTTTCCAAACGATTAAGGAACGGATGTCTGAAGCCCCCTTATTACGATTACCGGATTTTAGTAAAGTGTTTGAACTATCATGCGACGCATCGGGGATAGGAATCGGAGTAGTATTAAGTCAAAAGGGACTTCCGCTAGGATATTTTAGTGAGAAACTAGCCAGTCCAATGTTAAACTATTCGAATTATGATCGTGAATTCTATGCCGTGATTCGTTGTCTCCAACATTGGCGACATTACCTTATATCAAAAGAATTCGTGATATTATCGGACCATGAGTCCCTCAAATTTGTTAATTCTCAAAATAAGATTAGCCCACGGCACGCTAAATGGATTTCATACATACAGGAGTACACTTTCATTATTAAGCATCTGAAGGGTACGTTAAATCGTGTGGCGGACGCGTTGAGTAGAGTCACCTTATTACTAACTACAATGGAAGTATCAGTTATAGGATTTGAGAGGATTAAAGATGAATATGTCCAATGCCCAGACTTTAGGGAAATTTATCTCGCCACTCAGGACAATTCCCCTACCACCATTTCGGCGTACTATATCCGTGACGGATACTTATTCAAACATTTGCAACTATGTATTCCCCGCTCATCATTACGACATTTTATCATATGGGAGTTGCATAGCGGAGGGCTAGGCAGACATTTTGGTAGAGACAAAACGATAACACTCGTAGAGGATAAATTCTTTTGGACGGGCCTCAGACCCATGGTCAACAAAATCGTAGGAAGTTTTCGTATTTGCCAACTAGCCAAGGGGAACAAGACCAACGCGGGTCTCTACACACCACTTCCGATTCCATCGGTACCATGGGAAAATGTCAGCATGGATTTTATTTTGGGGTTACCCATGACATTGAGGCGTCACGATTCTATTCTTGTCATAGTAGACCGTTTCTCCAAAATGGCCTATTTTATCGCTAGTAATAATACCTACGATGCATCAAATGTAGCAAAATTATATTTCAAGGAGGTCGTGGCACATCGGGGTGTTCCCAAGACGATCGTGAGTGATAGGGATGTAAAATTTACAAGTTATTTTTGGAAGACACTCTGGAAACTCATGGGCACTAAACTTATGTTTTCGTCGGCCTATCATCCCCAAACGGATGGGCAAACGGAAGTTGTCAACCATAGCTTGGGCGGGTTACTTCGTTGTTTAGTGGGCGAACATAAAGGTACGTGGGATCTTATTCTTCCGCATGCTCAACTAGCGTACAATAATTCTAAGAACAGGTCCACTGGGTTGTCTCCGAATGAGATAGTGCATGGTTATAAGGCGCCAGTGCCTCTTGACTTGGTACCGTTACCGCCTTCTTTTAAGTCAAGTCAATTTGCACAGGACTTCTCTTCACACGTTCACACTCTCCATGAGCACATTGGCAAGACGTTAGCTAAGCAATATTCTATCTATCAATCGAATGCTAACGTACATAGGCGAGCAGTCTCCTTGAACATTGGCGATTTGGTTATGGTTCGTCTTATCCCTGAACGGATGCCTTCAGGCACCATAAAAAAATTAGCGAACAAGAAAGCCGGTCCTTTTCGAATTTTGAAGAAATTAGGCGAAAATGCTTATTTGTTAGAATTACCCGATGATTGGGGAATCTCCCCTGTGTTTAACATTTCAGATTTAACGCTTTTTGTTGCTCCACCACCTGAACTGTCTGTCTCTCCGTTTAATAATTCCACTATACAATCTAATGGGGTGGGGGGTGAGCTCAATTCTGGATCGTTCTCTCCTTCGAATTCTACGGGAGGTATGCCGTCTATTGATGATGAAACTTGTTTTACTGCTTCACCTAATGCTTTTCCGAGGTTTCCCCAGACAGATTTCTTGCCTGACAGGATCTTGCAGGATGATGTGTTTCCTACCCCCGACGGCGACATTCACAGGTTTTTGGTTCGTTGGCGTGGTCGTCCTGCTTCGGACGACTCTTGGCTCTCTACTGCACAGGTGGATCTTCTTGACGCGGACCTCGTACGCCGTTATATGTCAGCCCGCTCATCGGAGATGAGTCCTTTTGAGCGGCGGAGGATTGATGGCGGCGGTGATGGCGACGGTGTTGGCGACAGCCACCAGGACGGCCAACTGGAGCATGACTATGTTGAAGATGTACCTGCAAAGGACGTGCGACGTCGTAGCGGTCATGGCTACAGGCTTCGCCCTCGCAACAAGACTCATATTTGATATTTTTAGTTTTGGTGTGCTAATAGCCGTTTTATGTTGGCTCTTTAAAACATTATTTAATTTCTGCATTTTTCTTTATGTGGTGTGCCTTTAGCCACATGTTATTTGCTTTGAGATGTAAGCCTATATAAGGCCTTGAACTCTTCATTTGGTGGTAGACTAATATTGAAATCAAAAATTGAATTTTGCCTAACTTAATTTTCCCTCTCTTTCTTCTCATAGCCGCCGCCCCCCCCCCTCTTTTCTTTCTTCCTCCAAGCCGCCGGCCCCAAGCCCTCCTCTTCTCCCTAGTGCTCGGCCACTACTCCCCCCTATTGCTCTCGGCCGCCCTTTTCTCATAGTGCTCGGCCGCCCTCCTCCCCTCTTGCTCTCGGCCAAACGAGATCTAATCTTTCCAAGGAGTTTCGGCCCATGCATGAGAGGATACTTTGCAAGGAAAGAAGTTAGGAACTCCTCCACGGCGTGAAGTGAAGAAGATTAGCACGTTCTTCATTCGTAGCGCGTCTCCCGTGGACTTTCAACGAAGGAGCGATCAAATTTGGTGGATCCACGCATCGCGGATCTACAAATCCGAGAGGGGTAACGAAAATTTCTACCAAGAGTTTCCTTTCTCTAGATAGTTCTTGTGGTGGATGAATTTTGCGTTATTTTCTGATTTGTTTTTCTTCGCGGTTAATCAAATAATAGATCGGTATTTTTCGTTTGGTTTTCCGAAAGATTCGTAAGAGGATTGGTGATCCTCGCTTTTCTTTTGTTGGGATAGATCCTACCATCTTTCGAATCGTTTGTTCTTGGTGGATCTATTTTGGTACAACCCAAAGCTCATTCGGGATCAATATTATCCCATTTAGTCGGAAAGAATTTGGCCTATAGCCAACATTCGATCTATTTGCGGAACGGCGTTCCGTATTGTTAGCACGATCAATAAATAAAATAATTATTGTGGCTGCGTTTTCGTTAGCGTGTGGGTTAGAGAGCGTAGATTGTGTCATTAGCGTTGTCATGGCCTCCGTGACGAATCTCAAGGATTTACCCTACATCAATAAATCCCTTCTCCTTGTTCTTGTATTTGTTGGAGGAGGGCTTGCTGGAGTGCTTCTTATACTCTTTATCTTTTCTCTTGTCCTTAGTTTGAAACTCTAGACATTCTAGGAGTATGTGTCCTAGCTTCCTGTATCCATAACAGATAATTTCCTTAGTAGGAGTCTTGTCATACCTTGGCTTGTCCTCATTTCTGGTTGACCTTCTTCTGAAGTCCTTCTTAGCCATTTTGTATAATCTTCTAGCAAATAGACTCATTAGCTCTTCATTGGTAGGTAGAGCTTCTGATTCTTCAGATGCCTTGAAGGCAATACTTTGCTCCTTCCTTCCTAAGGTAGGAGTCTTTTATTCAGCTTCTTCTCTGGTCTTAATAAGCTGCTCATAAGACTTGAGCTTTCCTAATAATGACTCAGTAGAAATCTCATTTAGGCTTCTAGCTTCCTTGATTGGCCAGATCCTAGAATCCCATATGCTGGGGAAGCACATAAGAATCTTATCATTAATCTCAGTTAATGAGATGTCCTTGTCCAGAGTTTTAAGCTCATTGATTATGATTCTGAGTCTATTGTACATGTCAGCAACTGATTCTACTTCTTCTTTCTTGAAGTTCTCATATTGAGAGATCAAATATGATTTCCTGTATTTCCTTTCATCAGCAGATCCTGCTACCATTTGGTTAAGGGGGGACTTTTGCTGATGTGCATTATGCCACTTTTTGAAATATGTCGTTAGACATAGTTTGAGCTAGGATATTCATTGCCTTAGCATCAAAAATCTTAGCTTTCTTTTGTGCATTAGTCTACTCAGGTGGTGGAATACCACTGGTGCTTGTAGTTGCCACTGGTAGTGGGGGACCTATCAAAATAGAATTGTAGATGTCTTCATCAATTGAATTCATATACAACCTAATCCTTGCCTTCCAAAGTGCAAACTTGTTAAGATTGCACACTGGAGGTCTGATGCTTGAGTACTCCTTATTTTGTGCAATGATGTAAAAGGACAATAGAGTAAATGGGATCTATCAAAGATCTTTTAATTTAGGTGTTAGGCTGTGAAACCAAACAACCTTACACCTCTGATACCAATTGAAAGAGAAGGGATAGATCACACTAAATATAGAGGGGGTGGGGGGGGGGGTGAATAGAGTATTAAAAACGTTTGATTAACTTTTATAGCGGATTAATAAAATAAGTGATATCTATATGTAATAGGCAGAAATAAAATAAGAAAATCACATCACAGAAAAACAACAAGTAGAGCAACCAGACGATACAAAGATTTTATAGTGGTTCCCCTAAAACATGGGTACATCCACTCTTTTACCACCCTGGTAGGAATCCACTATAGGTTTTTGATCAGGTGCCCTGCCACCACAAGCTTTTGCTCAGGTGCCCTGTCACCACAAGATCTATTTTCAAGGGAGATCTAGCAACCCTTTGAGCTTTTGACCAGGTGCCCAAAAACCAAACTAAGTCTTTTGATCAGGAGACTTAACAACCAAAGACTAACTTTTGAAGGGAGTTAAAACCCTGTACACAGTAAAATAAAAAGAAAATTGATGATGTCTTCTCTTTCTCAATAATCTGAGAAAACTAGTGGATTGCTGTTGTTGTCAAAGCTCCCCCTGAGATGTAGAATCTTTCAGGAGAAAGAGAGCTTTGCTCAGGGTATAGGCCTTTAGACTGCTTAAAGATCTTTAGGAAGCTTTCAGACAGAAGCTGATGATTGTCTCTTGAAATTCTTGAAGTAAAAGTGTATGCCTGACTGCTTGGTTATCTCTGTGTTATTATTCTCTGTATTACTTCTTCTCTGTATGTTTGACTAGAAGAAGAAAATCTTATATATTACTTGTAGTTTTTAGCAATTTAAATTTGAATTCCTTTTCCTTGATTGACTGTAGAAAATTTGAGAGTTGAACAGCTAGAAAATGTCTTAAATGAATTTCCTCAACTGTCCCAGTAAAATAAGCCAAGTAATAACTCTGTGAAGACAATAATTAATGATGCCATGGAACGACTATATTCTTGAGAATACGAGCATTAATTATCAGAGTATTACTGCCTTAATATAATCAAATTTGAAATGATAGTCGATCTGAGAAACTGCAAAGGAAAAACGTCGAACAGAACCTGGAAGGAAATAGTCGAACTCAAGAATAATTTTTTCGACCTAAACTCCAAGTTCGTCGAGCTGAGAATTCTCCTTCGTAGAGCTGAGCTCAGCGATCATCGATCTGAAACTGAAATGCAAATCTGAGCTCCAAGTTCGTCGGCCATAGAAAGACTTTCGTCGAGCTAAACTTCTGATATGAGATCAGAGATTGTCGATCTCAGCTGGACTTTTGTCAAGCTCAACTCAGATAAGGAACTCTGAGTTTGTCGATCTAAGATCGACGATCGTCGAGCTGAGTTTAGCTATCGTCGAACTTAAATTCTGAAATATTTTGAACTGTATTTCCTTAGAGTCTTCTGTCTCTATAGCCTGGAGTCTCTAAAGTCTTCTAAAGGTAGGTTAACATAATGTGACTAACCTTAACCCTAGAACTAACAAATGACATTATGCTATACATGTTGGGGTCAACAAATAATCCTAATAGTGAACCTAACCCCAATCAACCCTAAACACAGGTGGGGTTCCAACAGAGAACCATAAGGAGCTTGGTTCCATGAAGCTTCCTATCTACAAAAAGGAAGGCTTTGGAATCTAGAAGGAGAGGGTCAGAATCTTCATGGAAGCATCTGACCCAAGGATCTTTGTCACTGTCAAAGAGGGACCTTTCATCCCTATGAAAGTCTCAGCTCTGGATGCCAATGTACAAACACCTAAGACATATTCAGA
Source organism: Platanthera zijinensis (assembly GCA_039513925.1). Lineage (NCBI taxonomy): Eukaryota > Viridiplantae > Streptophyta > Magnoliopsida > Asparagales > Orchidaceae > Platanthera > Platanthera zijinensis. Next base: position 87,191,611 of record CM077091.1, read on the forward strand.
GATGACCAAGGATGAGGTCATTCTTGCCACCTTGGACAAGAGACCCCAGAACATTATAGTCAATGCTATTGATGATTCTACCTTTCAGAACCTGGTTCACTGCAAGACCTCCAAGGAGATGTGGCACACTTTGGTGGTCTACATGGAGGGCACAGAAGAGGTCAGAGATTACAGGAAGTCCATGCTCCAAAAAGAGTATAAGGCTTTTAGGCAGTCCAAGGAAGAGGGCATATCTATCTGCTCTAAAAGATTCTTCAGAATAGTAAATTAGATAAGGACCTATGGCCGAGTCTTTAATAATTCTGAAATTAAGGACAAGTTCCTAAGGTCTCTAACTAGAGACTGGGACACAAAGATTTGTGGCATCAGGGAGGTGGAAAGCTGGCTGATACTCCACCACCAACTCTGTTTGGGAAGCTACTATCTTATGAAATGCAGCTGACTGCCAGGAAGGAGGAGGAGAAAACAATAAGTCCCACGCCAGAGAAAAGACTGTGTCCTTCAAAGATGAAGCCAAAAGAAGAAGCAGGGGAAAGACTCCTTCTCCACTAAGGAAGGCTGCTGAGTCTGACTCAGAAAGATCAAAGACATGCACATTAGACTGCCACATGTCTAATGAGGAGTTTGCTACCTTCTCTAGGAACTTTATGAAGCTGATGAAGAGGAACTAGTGAAGGAGCATGCCCTCCTCCTCTCAACACAAGGAGGACTACTACAAGGGAAATAAGAAATCCTCCAAGGAGGACATGTATGGTTATAAGCCTGGTAAACAGGTTTCTACTAAAGTGGTTTGTTATTACTGTAGCAAACCTGGGCATGTAATTGCTGACTTCCCAGTCAAAAGAAAGGAGGATGGTGAGAACAAACACTACCATTAAAAGAGAAAGAAGGAGCAGTCCTTCATAAAAAAGGAGAAGAGCTGGACTGACTCTTCTTCATTAGAATCTGAAGAAGAAGAAGAAGCCTACCTTGTGGATTATGGCAATGTCTTAGGAAGAATCCAGCCAGGATCAGCCTGGTCCAGAAAAGGTACAATCTCTATTTAGTTCTTCTTCTGAGTCAGATTATGAGACAAGTCCCTATTCTAGTGCTTCTTCATCAAGTGATGAAGATGGATCAGAATATGAGGAAGATATCAATCGATTGATTGATAAGTATGGTTAACTTCTGCACGCATTAAAAAAGTAAGCTGCTGGCTAAAAAGCAGGCTCAGGATATTGCATCTCTATAGCTTGCTGCTTCCGAGCATACTGAGTTAGCAACCTTGTTGGAATAGAAAATCAGGAAAGTTAGCCAGCTGAAAAACATTATTATCATTCAGATAAGAACCATAAAATACAAGAATGCCCTTATTAGGGATTTATAAGAAAAACTCCAAAGGGAGAAGAGAATTGTGGCTCGTTATTCTAAGCAAAAGTCTGTGTTACCCATTATTGACTCCTCCTCTCAGAGAAATAAGAAGGGATTTGGATTCAAGGGAAACACAAGGGCTGCCCCCTTCAAAGGAAAGCGAAAATCTCTAGTTCAGCCACTTATTCCCTTTAAAAGGGTAATACTCCCTTCTAACAGGTATGATTAGGACTCCATGTATGGTCACTGGGAGAATGGGAATTCTTCCTGGAAGAATACAAGTGTATCTTCCAATGGAAGGAGAAGAGGAATGGGGATGAGTGCCTTAAAGGAAGCCCATGAAGAAATTCAAATGGCACATCATGGAACATTTGTATTTAGTGATCCAACCCCCACTCTTAAGAATGTGGCTGCAGCAAAATTTCAGGGACATCCAGCAAACACTCTAACCAAGGGTCAGTCTATCAGCAAGTCTGATTTGGATATTTCTGATGCTATCAAGAGCATGTATTTTTCAAAGAATACTGTTACTGATGGCATTTAGACCATGCCAAATAAGTCTACTAGAAAACTTACCTTCAACCAAATCCTAGCTGAAAGGAACCTGAGAAAGGCTGTTGTTGTTCCTTCTAAACAAAGAGCTGCTATCAGTACTGCTAGCAGACAAGCTAAGAAAATAAGGTACAACATTCATGAGTGTTGGTGCTGTGGTAAGGTAGGCCATTATGCCATTGATTGCTGGCAGAACCCGAGTGTGGCCAGAGCTAAAGTCTGTCTACCAGTCAGGAAAACTGCTGGTAGATAATTCTTTTTTCAGACTAATCAGAACCTAGGACCCAATACCTATTGGGGTCCTAAGGTAAACAAAATAATGTCTTGCAGGTTAGTCCAAGTGCCCATATGTAACGCCCCCGATTTTTCTGCGATTATTTAATTCTTGTTTGGCGTTACGTTGACGCGTTTTCGTGGCTCGTGCCATTTGTGGAGTGTGGTCTTAAATCCTTAGAACTGGGTGCCCTATTTTGTAGCCGGTTGGAAAGATCTCCCTAGCAAGCTGAGTCGTTTTGGGTGACCCGGTGTGGCCTCTCGGGGGATGCTTGTGTTTTGGCTTCAGGAGGGTATAACTCGAGTCTTGTTTGTCGAAAGTTAGTTTCGACTTCGCCGTTGTGTTCGTAGCATGGATATTTAGCTACGGTGCGAATTTCGTCGAATTCCGAGATAGTTTGGTTTTCACGTCGTTTTTGGTGTGCCATTAGTAAAGCCTATTAGAGAATTCTCTTAATTTAATAAGGGAGCCAGCAGTTAGGATTCGGTTTTGCTGAACCGATGCGTTTAAAGCTTATAAAAAGGCTTTATTAAGAAGTGGCGGGCCACTCTCTTCTTTCTTCCCAAGACCGAAACCGTCGCCTGCTCCTGTTCGCGGAAAACAGAGGAAACCGCCGGACCTGCTTCTCCTTCGGACGGTGATTCAGGGAGTGTTCGTGGACGGATTTCGATTCTGAAAGTGGCGTTGTCTTGCTCTCGCTCAGATCTACGTTTCGACGGTAAGAGGTTTGTTTTTTGTGGAGTTTTAGGAGACTTGGATTTTCAGTTTCTTGTGGTTTTCCGCCATTAATGTGTGGGTTTGCTTGTTAGGTGCTTCTCCTTCTAGTGCAGAACGAAGAGGAGGGAAAGCTGACCAAGCTTCGCAGGAAATCGAGGCAAGTGGTATTCTTGCCCTTGCCATTGTTGTTCTTTTGAATTTTGGAATGTTTCCCGATTAGACCTAGGGTAGAAACAAAACATATTCTCCTTTATCTTGCTAATTTTAGGGCTTAGATTCTCCTATGAGCCCCCTCTTTGTGTTGTTTTGCTCAACCTGATGGTTGTTTTAACAATTTAGACTCCAGATTTGTCGTTCTAGTTGGGTGCTTTTACGGGTGGAGCCGAGAGAGAGAGTGAGGGAGGTTGTTGTGGTAGGGCTCTGGTTAGAACCAGTCTTGGTAGACTCTCGGGTTTTGGTGTCGAGTGTGGTGCACACACTCAAAGCCAAAAGCCACCCAGACTTGGCATTGAGTGTGGTGGACACACTAAAAGCCATAGTTCGGTTTGTTCTTTGCGGCTGAGTGGTGGGGTGATTGAGTGAAAATTTTCGTCTAAGTCAAAATCGACGAGAATCATCCTTGATTCCCGCCGATTTCGACGTGATTCCCACCGATCGGCAAGAATCATCCTTGATTCCCGCCGATTTGGCGAGAATCATCCTTGATTCCCGCTGATCGTCGAGAATCCTTCTGAATTCTCACAGATTCGGTGAGAATCATCCTTGATTCCCGCCGATTCGGCGAGAATCATCCTTGATTCCCGCCGATTCGGCGAGAATCATCCTTGATTCCCGCCGATTCGGCGAGAATCATCCTTGATTCCCGCTGATCGTCGAGAATCCTTCTGGATTCTCGCCGATTCGGCGAGAATCATCCTGCATTCCCGCTGATTCGGTGAGAATCATTCGGCATTCCCGCTGACCTCCTCTTATTGGCGTTGGCTTAGGGTTTTCCTGCAGGAATGAACTTTGGCATAGAGTGAGTTGACCTCACTCAATGCCAAAGCTGCTTTGGCATTGAGGGAGGTGGACTCACTCAACGCCACTGTTAGGTTTTGTGGTTTTGCGGAAGGCATTGAGGGAGTGGACCTCACTCAATGCCATAGCTATTTTGGCGTTGAGTGAGGTTAGCTCACTCAACGCCGCTGCCTCTTTTGCTGAAGGCATTGAGGGAGTGGACCTCACTCATTGCCATGGATGTTTTGGCGTTGAGTAAGGAAAGCTCACTCAACGCCAGAGCTGTTCTTGCGAAAGGCATTGAGGGAGTTGACCTCACTCAACGCCATGGCTGTTCTGGCGCTGAATGAGGCTAACTCACTCAACGCCAAGGTCTGGTTAAGCGTTGAGTTGGTCCTACTCGACGCCAAGCCGTGTTGAGTGATTTCAACACTGTTTCCCTTACCTCGATTTTCGTTCCCGAGTGAATTCCCTGATTATATTTGTAATTTCCTTGTCGGCCATGTTTCTCTTTCCTAATGGCCGAATCGTGGGTCGTGGTTAGTAGTGGTGGGTTGAAGCTCTTCATGGGGGAGGTGTTGTGCAATTTAGCCAAGGCCACCCTTATTCTTCTATCTTGCTCCAGGTACGGGCTGGGCAAGGGGGTGGAAGGTCCCTTGTGCTTTCACATGTAGACCCTTGAGCTTGTTGGCTTGGAAATGGTGGTTGAGGGACTGAGTTTTCCTCCAACCCGGATCCATGCTATTTGTTTTTGCTACTACCATCTCCCACAACTTAGGGTGTTAGAAGTTTCTTCCTTAGTAGATTGCAACACTTTAGGCTCTTGGTAGCCTAGTAGACCCTACAGGATGTAGTTTCTGGGCAGGGTTGGTGCTGTTTCCTTGCACGTAGTGCATTTCTTATTGTCTTGCCTTGGGTAGTTGTGACTTTTACTGCTGTGTGTTTTCCTCTTTTATTTATTCCCTGGTTGACACTTCCTTGCGGTTTTTTTCCTTGTTTTGCTTGCTGAGGTATTCTTTCTTATTTTGAATGCCTTAGGTTCTGAGCAGTAGCCGGTTTGCTGGCTAGGTTGTGGTGGTGTTGCTGTTGGTCTCTTGGACTTTGGAGATCCTGTTGCTTTGTTAGTGAGGTAGTTTTTCTGTACTTTTCTTACAGACATACATATTTGCCAGTGGGTTCGTGTCAGGTTGTTGGCGCCCACTGGTAGTTTTTACCTTTGTACTAGATATATTACTTTTGCTGCTACCATTTTTTGGAGATAGTCTACTTGCTCTGGGGAGGATTTATGCTAGGTTGCTAGTTATTTTAAAACTACATTTATTATTATTGTAAATATATTGCATGATCAGCATGATTTATAAAAGTAAATCACTATTTTCCAAGCAGCGTATAAAGATCGTTTTCCTATATATAATATAAATTAAATGTAGAGTCTTGCATAGTATAAGTGGTCCTCTTAGGGATCTTATGCTCTTCTTAGGATGTCAACCCCGAATAAAACATTTTTCCGCAGCGCTTAAGTATAGTTTTTAACTGTGGACTAGGTGATCCACCGAGCCGAGGGATACGGCCTCTAAAGTATAACTGATTTTCTAATCATTAAACTCATAAATTTCTTTCATAAAGAGTAGTAGTTGGTTTTGCCTGAGCGTCAGCAGTTATCCCCTGCTTGACGTGGCATCATGACGCGCATTTTATCATACTCTGATAATTCTTTAATTCGGAGAAAATGCGGGTTGTGACACCATACCGCTATATGGTACTTAGATAGTGGATATTCTCGGCACATGACTGGAACAAGGAGCAACTTGAGGGAGTACACTGTAACGCCCCCAGTCTTTCTGTGTTTTGTTTGATCATTGCTTGGCGTTACGATGACGTGTTGTCAGCTTCTACCATTGTTAAAGCGTGGTCTTAGCTCTTTAGGTTCCTCTAGTGACCCATTTGGAGCCTGTTTACAAGATTCCCCAGCAAGCCGGAGTCTGTTTTGGTGACTCGGCTGGGCCTCTCACGGAATGCTTGTGTTTTGGCTTCGGGCATTGTTAGCCCAAGTTTTGATCGTCGAATGTTGTTTTCGACTTCGTCGTTGTGTTTGTAGCTGTGGTGTTTAGCTACGGGGCGAGTTTTGTCAAAATCCGAGATCATTCATTTTTCGCGTCATTTCGACGTGCGTTTGGTTAGCCGGTAGTGGCTACCCGTTTGTCGAGCATGGCCTGGTGTGATCGAGCTTGGTAAGGCTGGTGTTTGTTTTAGGCTAAGCATGGTTAGCCAATTATGTTATATATGTATATGTATTTATATATATATATTTATGTTTGTGTGTAGTTTGGGGTGCCGATAGTGTTTTTATATATATATATAAATATATACATATATATGTGCATGATACATATACAAGTAAGCTTGTGGCTTGGGTGCTTATTTTATATATATATATATATATATATATATATATATATATATATATATATATATATATATATATTATATATATATATATATATATGTTAGCTTGCTGGTGGGGCTCAGGTAGCAGCTAGTGGATGCTTAGGCTTAGTATTGTTATAGCTTAGTGGCTGTTATATATATATATATAGGTTATCTTTTGGGTAGTGGCCGACCAATTAGGATAGAATATCATTTTCTTATAGCCTAGTGGTTGCTAGTGGCCGAATGGTTGCAAAAGCTAATTATTATATTAGCTAAAGTAAGTTAGTGGGAGAATTTAGATAAGCTCCAGCTGTGCTCCTCCTCCCCATTTCCCGAGCACGGCTAGCTTCCAGCGGAAGGATCAGGCGACAGGCGGAGAAGCTGCAGCCTTGGCCGGCGATTCCAGCTGCTCCAGTGGTCAGTTTGCTCGAGAAATTCCAGATCCGAGCTGCTCTCGCCGAGAGCTAGCTTCCTAGGTATATATTTTTGCTTTTAGGGCTGTCTTTAGAGACCTGAGAGTTTCGGGTTTCTCCTTTTTTTATTCCCTAATACTCCAGCTTTGCTTCCTAGGTGGTCGATCTTGCCGCCGGAGCTGAAGATTGGAGGTTTCCTGCTGTTTCCGAGAAGTAGAGGCAAGTGGCTCCCTTGCCCTTGCCCCCTTTGTGTATGTAAAGCTTGCTCAACTCCTTTATTTCATTTTATTTCCTGTGCAATAGCTGAATCAGCCACTTTGGGCTGTTTTGTTTTGGGTTTCTCTATCCTTCCTTTCAAGTATCTCGGTTAGTAGCTTAATTAGCAGCTTGTTTGAATTTTAGCCTAAGTGTAATGGTGTCTTAAGGGTAGGGTAGTGCTGCTAGATCGGTTAAGAAAGAGCAGCATGAGCCTTGGAATTTATTTTCTAAGACTCTGCTTGCTGGCTTTGAGTAGAGTTTGGGCTTATTTGGGTTATAGTCCAATTTATTAGGCTGTGGTCGGGTAGGAGAGATAGGAGTGAGAGCTAGAATTAAATCCCAGCCCTCGGGTTGTAAAAAGCTTAGTGATAAGCTAGTTTTGAGCTGTTGTAGTCAATCTTGCCAAAGCAGGTTTGGCGTTGAGTGAGGTAGACTCACTCAACTCCATGGTCAGGGCTTGCGGTTAAGTCTCTGACATTGAGCGAGGTAGACTCACTCAGCACCGCCGTTTCTTTTTAGGCTAATGTTATAGCCTTGGGATGTGAGCTTCTTTAGGGCTGTTAGAAAAGTTTTACCTTCCTAAGAGGGGTATTGGGGGTGTTCGGCTAGTTTTTGCATGCCGACTCGTGGGCTATGACCAGAGGGGGTGTTATTGTTTGGACTCTGAGGGGTGAATTGTGTGTGCTAAGCTGTGGACAACACTAAGTTTGGACACTGTGGCCAACTTGTTGGGTGTGTGGACCCTGAAGTTGCCACCGGTTGTGTTTTCACTCTTGAGTATTTTTGGGGTATGGTTGTTGGTGTTGGACACTGTGGCCGCCCACTCTAGTCCCCCTTAATTTTTACACCCCAGTCATTTGCCCATAAGCTTAGGACTGTTAGTTTCCTATTGTCTACTTTTGGTTTTTCCCTGCTTTTATGATGATGCATTTCTTCTGCAGGTTAATTCTTTCCAGAGCAGGTAGATTTGTGCTCGCACTTAGTGTGTTTTGCCTTTATTGCTCTATAAGCAATGCTTCTTTCTTTTCCTGCTTCTGTAGTTTAGTTCTTTGTTGCCGGGTTGGAAAACCCTTCTTTATTTAAGTAATCTGACACTCCTTTCTTTTGTTTATTTCCTTGCTAAGGCATTTCTTTTCTTGAATGTCTGAGGTCCAGGTTGTAGCCGATTGAGCGGCTGATTTTCCATTTGCTGGGTCTTGCTGGTAGCCTCCAGGGTAGCAGAGTTGAAGATCACTCCCTTGTGAGGTAGTCATTTTTCTTTTCTGTATGGACATGCACACTCACCGGTGGGTTAGTGTCGGGTTGTCGACGCCCACTGGTGGCTTTCTTGTTTTGCAAAGTATGAATTTAGACTGCTATTTTTGCCCTCTTGGGGTTGTTTACTTGCGTCTGGGAAGGTTTTATGCTAGGTTGCATGTTAGGTATTTTAAAACCCTAAACTATTATATGTACCTCATGCATAACATGTTTGCCAACAAAAGTACTATTTTCTTATATGCGTAAAACATCTTTTAATACATATATACTATACTCACCTTTGGCGTCGTGCATTCTATAAGTGGCCTCTTGATGGCCCTTATACTCATTTAGGGTGTCAAACTAACTGAATCAAAGTATTTTTTCACTGTAAGCATATATATTTTCTTAGCGTGGACTAGCTGATCCACTGTGCCGAGGGATACGGCATTCATACAAACTGGTTTTCTATTAAATTAAAACTTGTGATTTGTGGTGTTGGTGTGTCGCCTGAGCGTCGACAGTTATCCCCTGCTCGACGTGGTATCACAACGCGTGTTTTTCCCTTACTCTGATACTTCTTAACCTCGAGGAAAATGCGGGTCGTGACAGTTGGTATCAGAGGGAGGTTGTCTTGACAATTGGTCGGGCAACCTATTTTTTTGATTGCATTAGACATTTAGCTTCATAAGCATACACTCACCGATATGTCATCAGCACGTCTTGGCCGAAGTACGAACACTACACTCATAAGCATAAATAAGTATACGGGGCATATTATGTAGTATGGGATGCATAATATGTGTTTGTATATGGATCCACCATAGGAGGCAACATGTGAGGGTTATGTAGTATGGGATACATAACCTAACCACATGGATGTGGCTAGCACGTTTTTCTTTTTCGTTGCATGGGAATGTTATGTAGTATGGGATGCGTAACATTTTCATGTGTACGCCGCCCATAGCATGCATTAAGGACTTTTTAGAATGCATAGCACGACATGCATAACATAACATTTCATAAGCACAACGTGCCAGGCTAAAGATTTGCATGATGACATATGTACACACATGGTTTTGAGTCAAAACGAATATAAAAGCATGCATCCATGATGTAGGCACATGAGTTAGTGTGGTGGTTGTGAGCCATCTTAGAATAAGCATGACCTCATCATTATAAAACAAATCCCAGAGCAAGATTTGCAGTCACAATTCATATTTAAGTATGCTTGTCTGTACCGGGTAGGCTTGTTTTAGTAGTTGGGATGGGTTTTAATTAGGATTGGTGCGATTATAGGATGGCAAAGCGTCCTACGATGCGATCGACTCCCTAATCTGCGGGTGAGTCTTTGGGATCCCAGAGCGAGGCCCTGATTGAGAGCTTGCGGCTAAGTAATGAAGCCTTGTCAAGACAGGTGGTGGACATGCAGAGCAAGATCCGGTCCTTGGTTGCAGTAGTGGCAGGGCAGGCTCAGAGAGCTCAGGACCCCATTGGGGGTATAGTTGTTCCTCCTCCTCCTCTGGTACCTCCTATTGTGGTGCCACCGGAGATGGCGTTTATTTCTCAATTTCAGCGACTTGGACCACCTACCTATGATGAAAAAGCGGATTTCATGGTTTTGGATGATTGGCTGATAGCAATTGAGGAGATGTTCTCTTATTCTGGAGTCACTATCGATCAGAGGGTGATGATCGCTGCTTATCAGCTCAAGGGTCTAGCAAAGACTTGGTGGTTGTGAGAAAAGGAAAGCTTGAAGGAAGGATGTTCTTGGGAGACGTTTAGGGAAATGCTACTAAGGAAGTTTCTGCCCTCGGTCGAGCGGGACCGGTTGATGAATGACTTCCTGCATTTGAAGCAAAGGAAACTCACGGTTAGTGAGTATGAGATTGAGTTTATCAAACTGAGTCGGTTTGCTCCTGGACTTGTGAGTGTTGAAGCAGACCGGGTTAAGCGGTTTCTGGGTGGGTTAAGAAGCGACGTTCAGCAGTTAGCAAATGCCTATGGAGCAGTCAGTTATGTCGGAGTGATGGAAGCTGCTTTGAAAGTTGAGGCCTTTTAGAATGCTAAGAACAGAGGCCAGCAGGCGAGGCAAGACAAGCGGAAGTTTGTTGGGGGGGAAGGCCCCCAGGAACCTGATGCAGTTTCAAGGAAGAAGACCAAGGGGACGTGTAGCTTCTGCGGCCGGCCAGGCCACCCCCTGGAGAAGTGCTTCAAGAGATTGGCAGCGCAGAAGAAAGAGCAAGTCCATGCTATCTAGGGTGCTCCCAGAGGGGATGTGGTGTGTTCCTTGTGTGGAAGGAAGGGGCATGATTTGGCCCATTGTTGGTCGAAAGATAAAGCTTGCTTTCAGTGTGAGCAAAAGGGCCATCTCAAGTCGAGGTGCCCTCAGGCGCAGCCTGTTCTTCCAGTGGTTCCTTTGCAGGCGTTGCCGCCACCCCCGCGGGTGGATAAAGGCAAAGGGAAGCTTAATGTTATCTCTGCAGAGGAAGCGGCGACTTCGACCCAGGTCATTTCAGGTTAGATTTCTTCCTAACTTGAATTTTCTACCTCTTGTGTAGTTTAGCTTTTGTTTTCCCTTAGTTGTCTGGATTGCTATATAGGGAGATTTAAGGTAAAGAACCGTTGGGCACGCGTTCTTTTCGACTCTGGCGCCACCCACTCTTTTGTTGCTAGGGCTTTTGTGGAGCAATTCCATTTGAGCCTAGATCGTGTTGGTGGAGCTTTCAACGTCAAGTTTCTTTCGGGTGACTCTGTGGTTTCAGACTTGGGTATTCAGGGCTGCCCAATCTTGTTGGGAGACTTTCTAGCTAAGGCAGATCTGAAGGTGATTGATCTAGAGGACTTCGACGTTATTCTAGGCATGGATTGGTTGTCCAGATATGATGCGGTTATCCAGTGCAAGGGTAAGCGCTTGGACTTCGTGAAGGACGACGGTCAGCCCGAGAGCGTTTTACCCGACCCTCTCCAGGAGCCTCCGATTGTTTCTGCGGTACATGCTTGCAATTTGCTTGTTACGAGCTGTTTTGCATGTTTGGTCTCTCTAGTAGGGGCAGATGTTAGTGTGCCGCGGTTGGAAGAGATTCCTGTTGTTTGTGAGTTCCCCGATGTTTTTCCTGCTGATCTTCCCGGACTTCCACCCCATAGAGACGTTGAGTTCGTTATAGATTTGGAGCCGGGCACGCGTCCTATTGCTAAGGCGCCGTACCGCATGGCCCTGCAAGAGCTGGAGGAGTTACGGACCCAGCTAGATGAGATGTTGGCAAAGGGTTTTATCAGGCCGAGTTCGTCGCCCTGGGGTGCGCTTGTTCTGTTCGTAAAGAAGAAGGATGGGTCGATGAGGCTATGCATCGACTATAGAGAGCTGAACAAGGTTACAATTAAGAACAGGTACCCATTGCCTCAGATTGATGATTTGTTTGACCAGCTGAGTGGTAGTGCTGTGTTTTCAAAGATAGACCTTCGTTCGGGCTATCACCAGTTGAGGATTCGGGAGTCTGATATTCCGTGGACGACATTCCGTTCTCGTCATGGACACTTCGAGTTTTTAGTCATGTCTTTTGGTTTGACTAATGCACCTTCGGCCTTCATGGATTTGATGAACCGCGTGTTCAAGGAGTACTTAGACAAGTTCGTGATTGTCTTCATTGATGATGTTTTGGTGTACTCCCGGAGTGTAGAAGAGTATGATAGCCATTTACGTCTAGTTTTGGCGACTCTGAGAGACCATAAGCTTTATGCCAAGCTGAGCAAATGTGAGTTTTGGCAACCTCAACTATCTTTCCTAGGCCATGTGGTGAACAAGGAGGGGATCTCATTAGACCCAGAGAAGATCGTTGCAGTTATGGAGTGGGCGAGACCTATTACTCCTCGTGAGATCAGAAGCTTCTTGGGTTTGGCAGGTTATTATAGAAGATTTGTGAAGGGATTCTCCACCCTGTCTGCGCCCTTGACTCGGTTGACACAAAAGAATGTAGCCTTTGTTTGGGATGGCAAGTGTGAGGAAGATTTTGAGGAGCTAAAGAAGAGGCTATGTTCATCCCCTATTTTATCTTTGCCTATTGAAGCTGTCGAGTATGAGGTATATGTTTATGCTTCCCATATTGGACTGGGATGCGTGCTGATGCAATATGGAAAGGTGATTGCGTATGGGTCGAGACAGCTGAAGACTCATGAGAGGAGTTACCCTACGCATGACCTGGAGTTTGCTGCTGTGATTCATGCTTTGAAGTTGTGGAGGCATTTAATTTATGGTATACAGTGCAAGATTTTTACTGATCATAAGAGCTTGAAGTATGTCTTCACGCAGAAGGAGTTGAACCTGCGTCAGCGGCGATGGTTAGAGTATGTGGCCGACTATGATGTTGAGATTCAGTATCATTCGGGAAAGGCCAATGTGGTGGTCGATGCCTTGAGTCGGAAATCGGGAAAGATCTTTAGTCTCACAGCTGAGTCGTTGGTAGAGGAGTTTCTGTTGATTGACATTTCTATGGGTAGCTGTGATTGACAGAGTAGCTGATGCAAAAAAGATCACGGCAGTGAACCGGTCGCACAAGTAATATAAAATGGGCGAGTTTTCCCAAGTATCGATCTCACAAGGAACACACTAAGGTGGAGTTAATTCCGAGGAGGACTTTAGATTGAAGTCCTTAGGTCGGCGGTAACGATGGGGGTTTTGATAGTTGCGAAAACAAAAAATAAATGCTACAAATTACTCCTATGCAATGCCGCTATGCAAAGCTTCGCTAGGCGGGATGAAGACTAGTCGGGCCGCTATGCACCGAATCGCTAGGCAGATGGGCCAGTAGGCTAGCGGATGAGGTGGAGAAAATGACGAAATGAGGGTCGTAAGCACCTGTTCGCAACGCGCGCCACTAGCAATTGCTACTACGGCAAGGGTGGATGGAACAAGGCGCACCTCAAGCAATATATAACGAAAATACAAATCACATAGACATGATATCGTATAAACTTATTCTACAATTAAGCGTACATCATCTATAAATGAAGTTTACAACAACACATAAACAACAACAAAGGAAGAACAAGTCAAGAGATCGACCGTATCCGAAGTCTTGCTGAGGATTCACGGTTGGAGTCGTCGGGTTGTCAATCCGCGTCCAAGCTCGGTCCTCAACTGCGTCCGGGGTAGAGAAGGGCTGTCACCACCTTCCAATGGCCCGTCTTCTTCGTCTCACGACAGCGGAAGAAAGTTGCAAGCTTCCCTTTGCTTGATGGCCATGGCGTTGAAGCTTAAAATAAGCCCAAGAGATGATGGAGGAGGCCGAGAGGAAGCTCCGGCTATGATTTGGCATTGAAAGCTTGCCCGGAGCCTCTCCCTAAGGTGGAGGATGAAGGGAAATGGTGAAACCCTTCGTCGGGGATGAAAAATGGCGAAAGAAATCACGGATCCTGGATTAGGGCGAGACCTGCGCTATTTATAGAAAACAGGATTAAATACTGCGCACGATCACAGGCGCACGACCAGTGGTCGTGCGCGCTATGGCCTGTGACCGTGCGATATGGCGACAGAACTTGCACAAAAGAGGTCATGACTGCGCACGATCGGCAACGCACGAGCAGTGATCATGCGCGGTATAGCAGATGATCGTGCGATATGGCAGGACAGAACTTTCGATAAGAGGGCATGACTGCGCACGACCGATGATCGTGCGCCAAAGAGGTCGATGGTCGTGCGTGGTTAAAAACGCACGACCATTGACTCCTTTGCCAAAAAATTGTGAAAGTCCTATGTCGGACGCTCACACGATCCCCGAACCTGCAGGAAAACTGCACGCACTGTCGATCATGGCAGTCACAGAAATATATAAAATGCACAGCAAGAGGGAAATACACACACGCACAGAAATAGGCTAATAAAGTACACAAGACGTGGAATGTCGCAGCGAACCAAAAAAAGTGCTAATGGCGCTGAATGGTAGTGCAAAGACATGCAAATGAGCCCAGATGAGTCCGAAATTAAGTATAAAATATGGACTCATCACACCCCCAGACTTAACCGTTTGCGCGTCCCGAGCAAACAAAACCTAAGCAGACAGGGAAAAAGAACTAGCTAACAAAGAAATTGCAGAACAGAGTACCATGCGAAGTCGCATGCCCGCGTGCATAAAAATACAATAGAAGAAATTTCTAAGTATGCAAAATAGTTTATATTGTCCACAATGTGTATCAACAAGTTATTACTACTCAAAAATAGAATCACGGTGAATCATCCGGTCACGCATAGGAAGAAAGTAGACTGACCACTAAGGTGAGCTTTGCCAAAGATCGGGGCTCAGGATCACCTCCAAAGGAATCCACCAATGTCGGGGACCATACGCTTGCCCGTTCACACTCTCTCCACGACACTAGTTAGACTCAAGCGCAAATCCGTAGGACTTCGGGTAATAATGGGGCTTGGGTTACGGTGAGGAAAACAAGGATGAACATGAAGGGTATGCACCTAACCCAAATGAGCTAACGTACAAAACTACTACCCGCTGCCCACAAAATAAACACGGGTGCACCACACCCCCAGACTTAACTTTTACTAAATGGGTGTGTGCACCGCCTACTTTAAATCAAAATCATCTCCAAAAGATTTCCAATTAAACTTTTTCTTTCATCATTTTTTTTCTCATTTTCTTTGTATAATTTTTTTCTTTGTAAAGTTTTTCTTTTCACAATATACAATTTCAGCAAATAAAACTTGGGGGCATTTCCACATTTTCACAAATAGTATCACCACATCAACATCCCAACATAAAATGAAAAATACTATAGCTCGACTTGGGTGTGCGACTAGGATCGGCTATGAAGCTTTGGTGAAATAATGGTGGAGCTGAATCAAAAGAAGGGTAGGCACAATGGGGTTTAGCGAGGATATGACGTTAGGAACGGTACAAAGCTCAACCGGGCCAAAATGATGGCCTACATCACACTCGCGCTTGAGTAACCATGTACCCATGCTTCGAGAGTAGCTTGGGGTAAGTTCTTAGCCACCGAGAAAGATAATCCTTCCTCCCAACTCGAGCAAAACGAGTCTAGTAGCGGCTACACACATTCCTACACTACCATTTGATTCACACCGGATTCACCAACTTTTGAGTAGAATAAAATGTCTTTACACAAATAGAAAAATATAAAACTATAAGCATACAGAAAAATTAAATCTACACATATTTCTACACAAAACGAGAGCAATTGACTAGGAACATAGCAAGGCCAACATTTTACTCTATCGTGCAATCCTAAACTAGCACAATAATTTTTCCAAATCAAACAAAAGAAATGAGTTTAACTCGTGGTACGCTAACAGCTAAGCACGCGCTCATGTGGGTGCAGTGGTGTGCAAGAAATGAACTAAACAAAATAATAACTATAAAAGCTTCTAGTATGCACATGAAATGTGTGCGCGCAAAAGGTAAACTGACTCTCCCCAAGACTTAAACTAAACAACACATCAATTGATATAGAAATTTAAATCAAAAAGAGCTAAGGGAAGAGGTTACCCAATGCTCAGCTAGTGAGCATACCAGAAGACGCATGAAAAGTAGAAGCAGGCCCACCAAACGAAGAATCACAACCCCGCCAATGCGTAGTTTCCATGAATACCTGCAGGGGTGAGCTCCGCAAAAACAAAAGAAAAATATACAAAAAGAAAGAAAATGCAGAAAATATAAGATAACTACTGGGGTTACTGTCATCCCAGCACGACTTATTAAATTCTATACAGTTCTAGCTAATGGGCCTATGAAAAGAAAAGTGCACAGGCAACTGTCCTAATATCCGTTGCGGTAACGGGTACCGATACGGCAATAGCACAGTTACTCCTCTGCCAAAATAATCATACATGCTCTTCGCAGCAGAGGAAATAGGAAGTAAGATGAGGAGGAGCACTGGTCCTCACTCAACTTACCACAAAAAATATCCTTGCCTAGCAAGGTATCGTCCACCACAAGTTTGCTAGGGGCGAAGGAGAAGGTAGAGGCTTCAACTGCAAAAGGAGTAGGAAAATCCTCACACAAGCTGAAACACCCGTCGTCAACCTGAGCACAAGGCTCATCGTCACCCAAACTAACCCACAGAGATTCAACCCGCACATGCTCAGATAGAGAAAGGGGATCAAGAAATAAAGGAGACGAAGAACATAAGGAAATAATCGGGGGAGTGGTCCCGGTCTCACTCCCCAAAGGCTGAGGTAGAAAAATATTGTCGGCGTCGTCGACAATGCAACAAGGCTCGGCAGAATCCATAGAGGCCTCCACCAAGACTTGGACTTACTCCTCTGGTGCTGAGGGAGAATCCTCGACACCAGGAAGGTTGTCCTCCTCCATGGGATTGGAAACAATCCATGTATCACAAGCCTCAACTTGTGTTGCATCGTCGAAAATGTCGTAAGAGACGACTGAAGTAGAATGCACAAAAGGCGGAAGAACTTTGCTTGGATAAAAGTCAAGCGCAGGTTCTTCGCAAAGAATCGGCTCCACGCTTGGAGATGTATGCACAAAAGAGATGGGCTCAGCCACGCCGAAGCCTAGATCAGCCACACAACTGGTGGTTGTGTCCACATCATTCCCTTCAACAAATGAAGGTGACATGGTCACACAACCAGACGATGAAGGTGTGCCACTGACGGTAGGAGTAGGGATGATCCGGATGTCTGACTCATCATCCTCTTCCATAACACGGAGGTACTCAGCACAATCCTTCAGGACATGATCTGTTCTACGACAATACAAACACTTTCTCCCAGTATTCTGCGGTCCTTGTGAGACCGGAGAAGCATAAGAGAACGGTGTATGTGGCGAGGACAAGTGACCATAAGCTCGGGGCACAGTGTTTGAAGGGCTGTACGAATACAGCATCTCATGCATTGTGCGCCGAGGCTTATGCTCAATATCTCTCGTAGGGCATTCATGACTAGCATGGGAGGAATTTCCACACCAACGACATTGGGCATAAGAATATCCCCACATGGTATCAAAATAGCAGATTCAAAATAAATTGTGCAAATTACAATCCAACAATATATTACTACAGTTGCCTAAACAAACAAGAAAAAGGAAAGCTAAACAGAAATAGAACAAAACAAAAGCGATTTTTAAAGGAAAAGGACAGCAATTTCAGGTCTCCCTCTCCAGCAACTCACACGACTGTGTCCCCGGCAATGGCGCCAAAAACATGATGCAAAAAAGATCACGGCAGTGAACCGGTCGCACAAGTAATATAAAATTGGCGAGTTTTCCCAAGTATCGATCTCACAAGGAACACAGTAAGGTGGAGTTAATTTCGAGGAGGACTTGAGATTAAAGTCCTTAGGTCGGCGGTAACGATGGGGGGTTTTGATAGTTGCGGAAACAGAAAATAAATGCTACAAATTACTCCTATGCAATGTCGCTATGCAAAGCTTCGCTAGGCGGGATGAAGACTAGTCGGGCCGCTATGCACCGAATCGCTAGGCGGATGGGCGAGTAGGCTAGCGGATGAGGTGGAGAAAACGGCGAAATGAGGGTCGTAACCACCTCTTCGCAACGCGCGCCACTAGCAATTGCTAGTGCGGCAAGGGTGGATGGAGGTGGATGGAACAAGGCGCACCTCAAGCAATATATAACGAAAATACAAATCACATAGACATGATATCGTATAAACGTATTCTACAATTAAGCGTACATCATCTATAAATGAAGTTTACAACAACACATAAACAACAACAAAGGAAGAACAAGTCAAGAGATCGACCGTATCCTAAGTCTTGCTGAGGATTCACGGTTGGAGTCGTCGGGTTGTCAATCCGCGTCCAAGCTCGGTCCTCAACTGCGTCCGATGTAGAGAAGGGCTGTCACCACCTTCCAATTGCCTGTCTTCTTCATCTCACGACAGCGGAAGAAAGTTGCAAGCTTCCCTTTGCTTGATGGCCTTGGCGTTGAAGCTTGAAATAAGCCCAAGAGATGATGGAGGAGGCCGAGAGGAAGCTCCGGCTATGATTTGGCGTTGAAAGCTTGCCCGGAGCCTCTCCCTAAGGTGGAGGATGAAGGGAAATGGCGAAACCCTTCGTCGGGGATGAAAAACGGCGGAAGAAATTGCGGATCCCGGATTAGGGCGAGACCTGCGCTATTTATAGAAAACAGGATTAAATACTGCGCATGATCACAGGCGCACGACCAGTGGTCGTGCGCGCTATGGCCTGTAACCGTGCGATATGGCGGCAGAACTTGCACAAAAGAGGTCATGATTGCGCACGATCGGCAACGCACGAGCAGTGATCGTGCGTGGTATAGCAGGTGATCGTGCGATATGGCAGGACAGAACTTTCGAAAAGAGGGCATGACTGCGCACGACCGATGATCGTGCGCCAAAGAGGTCGATGGTCGTGCGTGGTTAAAAACGCACGACCACTGACTCCTTTGCCAAAAAATGGTGAAAGTCCTATGTTGGACGCCCACACGATCCCCGAACCTGCAGGAAAACTGCACGCACTGTCGATCATGGCAGTCACAGAAATATATAAAATGCACAGTAAGAGGGAAATACACACACGCACAGAAATAGGCTAATAAAGTGCACAAGACGTGGAATGTCGCAGCGAACCAAAAGGAGTGCTAATGGTGCTGAATGGTAGTGCAAAGACATGCAAATGAGCCCAGATGAGTCTGAAATTAAGTATAAAATATGGACTCATCAGTAGCGTGGTAGGGGCAGAGCCTTTATGGATCGCGCTTACGAGATTGCATCAGAAAGATGATCCTGAACTACTGCGGTTGTATGTTCGAGCTGAGAAAGGCGAGCTGCCAGATTTTTCTATAGATGATTTGGGTACCTTGAGATACCGAGGCAGATTTTGCATTCCCGATGTTGGCGATATCAGGGCTATGGTGTGCAGGGAAGCCCATGGTTCTAGCATTGCCTACCACCCTAGATCCACTAAGATGTACCGCGACTTAAAGCAGATTGCCTGGTGGTACGGGATGAAGGGAGACATAGCCAAATTTGTTTCTGAATGCAACATTTGCAAGCAAGTGAAGGCTGATCATGGTAGGCCAGGGGGCAAGCTGATTCCCTTGGAGATTCCTACTTGGAAGTGGGAAAGCATCTCGATGGATTTTATTACAGGCTTACCAAGGTCTCCGAGGGGGCATGATTCAGTATGGGTGATCGTGGACAGACTGACGAAGTGTGCCCACTTTGTGCCGTTCAAGATTGATTACCCGATGAGAAAGATAGATGAGATGTATGTGGAAGAGGTTATCAGACTACATGGCGTCCCCGTAAGCACCAAATCAGATCGAGACTCCAGGTTCACGTCTCGTTTTTGGAAGAGTCTTCAGGAAGGATTGGGGACAGATTTGTGGTATTCCACTGCTTACCACCCGCAGACTAACGACCAAACAGAGTGAGTAAATCAGATTATGGAAGATATGATCCGATGCTATATTCTGGAGCATTGTGGGGCGTGGGACGAGCGTTTGCGGCTTATGGAGTTTGCTTATAACAATAGCTATCAGGAAAGCTTGCAAATGGATCCGTTTGAGGCTTTGTATGGGAGGCGCTACAGGACTCCTTAGTTTTGGGTTGAGGTTGGCGAGAGACCGTTGTTGGGTCCAGAGGCTCTCGAGGAGATGGAAATTTCGGTGAAGCTTGTTCGGGAAAAGCTTCGAGTAGCCCAGGAGAGATATGAAAAGAACGCCAACCGGCGTAGATCAGATTTGGAATTTGCTGTGGGGGACCAGGTGTTCTTAAAAGTTTCTCCGATGACTGGGTCAAGAGATTTGGAAAAGACCAGAAGTTGGACCCGAGATATGTGGGGCCATTCAGGGTTGTTGAGCGGATTGGTGTGGCAGCTTATAGGCTGGAGTTGCCCGCAAATTTTCCTGGCGTACATTATTTTTTTCACGTCAGTCAGCTGCGGAAGTGTGTGCATAGTGGCAGGCAGGTTTTAGATTCTGTGCCTCTGTTAGAGCCGAACCTTTCTTATGTGGAAGTGCCTGTCCGCACTTTGGATGCTCGGGTTTGCGTGTTGCGGAAGAAGACGATTCCTATGGTGAAAATATTGTGGAAGAACCACGATGTTGAAAGCGCGACTTGGGAGCTGGAGTCAGCTATGAGGGAGGCTTACCCTCACCTTTTCCCCTGACTTGTGCCTGGTATGTTTGCACTCTTTCTTTTATGGCTCTTGATTCGCTTGTTCTTATTCCCTTTTGATAAAAGGGTTGTGTGTAAAGTTTCGGGGCGAAACTTTCTTTTAGGAGGAGTGACTGTAACGCCCCCAGTCTTTCTGTGTTTTGTTTGATCATTGCTTGGCGTTACGATTACGTGTTGTCAGCTTCTGCCATTATTAAAGCGTGGTCTTAGCTCTTTAGGTTTCTCTAGTGACCCATTAGGAGCCTGTTTGCAAGATTACCCAGCAAGCCAGAGTCTGTTTTGGTGACTCGGCTGGGCCTCTCATGGAATGCTTGTGTTTTGGCTTCGGACAGTGTTAGCCCAAGTTTTGATCGTCGAATGTTGTTTTTGACTTCGTCGTTGTGTTTGTAGCTGTGGTGTTTAGCTATGGGGCGAGTTTTGTCGAAATCCGAGATCGTTCGTTTTTCGCGTCATTTCGACGTGCGTTTGGTTAGCCGGTAGTGGCTACCCATTTGTCGAGCATGGCCTGGTGTGATCGAGCTTGGTAAGGCTGGTGCTTGTTTTAGGCTAAGCATGGTTAGCCAATTATGTTATATATGTATATGTATGTATATATATATTTATGTTTGTGTGTAGCTTGGGGTGCCGATAGTGTTTTTTTATATATATAAATATATACATATATATGTGCATGATACATATACATGTAAGCTTGTGGCTTGGGTGCTTATTATATATATATATTTATATATTATATAAATATATATATATATATATATATGTTAGCTTGCTGGTGGGGCTCGGGTAGCAGCTAGTGGATGCTTAGGCTTAGTATTGTTATAGCTTAGTGGCTGTTATATTTATATGTGTGTGTATATATATATATATGTATTATATAAATAAATATATATATATAGGTTAGCTTTTGGGTAGTGGCCGACCAATTAGGATAGAATATCATTTTCTTATAGCCTAGTGGTTGCTAGTGGCTGAATGGTTGCATAAGCTTATTATTATATTAGCTAAAGTAAGTTAGCGGGAGAATTTAGATAAGCTCCAGCTGTGCTCCTCCTCCCTATTTCCCAAGCACGGCTAGCTTCCAGCGGAAGGAGCAGGCGGCAGGCGGAGAAGCTGCAGCCTTGGCCGGCGATTCCAGCTGCTCTAGTGGTCGGTTTGCTCGGGAAATTCCAGATCCGAGCTGCTCTCGCCGAGAGCTAGCTTCCTAGGTATGTATTTTAGCTTTAGGGCTGTCTTTAGAGACCTGAGAGTTTCGAGTTTCTCCTTTTTTCTTCCCTAATGCTCCAGCTTAGCTTCCTAGGTGGCCGATCTTGCCGCCGGAGCTGAAGATTGGAGGTTTCTGGCTGTTTCCGAGAAGTAGAGGCAAGTGGCTCCCTTGCCCTTGCCCACTTTGTGTTTGTAAAGCTTGCTCAACTCCTTTATTTCATTTTATTTCCTGTGCAATAGCTGAATCAACCACTTTGGGCTGTTTTGTTTTGGGTTTCTCTATCCTTCCTTTAAAGTATCTCGGTTAGTAGCTTAATTAGCAGCTTGTTTGAATTTTAGCCTAAGTGTAATAGTGTATTAAGGGTAGGGTAGTGCTGCTAGATCGGTTAAGAAAGAGCAGCATGAGCCTTGGAATTTATTTTCCAAGACTCTGCTTGCTGGCTTTGAGTAGAGTTTGGGCTTATTTGGGTTATAGTATAATTTATTAGGCTGTGGTCGGGTAGGAGAGATAGGAGTGAGAGCTGGAATTAAATTCCAGCCCTCGGGTTGTAAAAAGTTTAGTGATAAGCTAGTTAGGAGCGGTTGTGGTCAATCTTGCCAAAGCAGGTTTGGCGTTGAGTGTGGTAGACTCACTCAATGCCATGGCCAGGGCTTGCGGTTAAGTCTCTGGCATTGAGCGAGGTAGACTCACTCAGCATCGCCGTTTCTTTTTAGGCTAATGTTATAGCCTTGGGATGTGAGCTTTTTTAGGGCTGTTAAAAAAGTTTTACCTTCCTAAGGGGGGTATTGGGGGTGTTCGGCTAGTTTTTGCATGCCGACTTGTAGGCTATGACACGAGGGGGGTGTTGTTGTTTGGACTATGAGGGGTGAATTGTGTGTGCTAAGCTGTGGTTACCACTAAGTTTGGACACTGTGGCCAACTTGTTGGGTGTTTGGACCCTGAAGCTGCCACCAGTTGTGTTTTCACCCTTGAGTATTTTTGGGGTCTGGTTGTTGGTGTTGGACACTGTGGCCGCCCACTCCAGTCCCCCTTATTTTTTACACCCCGGTCATATGCCTACAAGCTTAGGACTGTTAGTTTCCTATTGTCTACTTTTGGTTTTCACTGCTTTTATGCTGATGCATTTCTTCTGCAGGTTGATTCTTTCCAGAGCAGGTAGATTTGTGCTCGCACTTAGTGTGTTTTGCCTTTATTACTCTATAAGTAATGCTTCTTTCTTTTCCTGCTTCTATAGTTTAGTACTTTGTTGCCGGGTTGGAAAACCCTTCTTTATTTAAGTAATCTGACACTCGTTTCTTTTGTTTATTTCCTTGCTGAGGCATTTCTTTTCTTGAATGTCTCAGGTCCAGGTTGTAGCCGATTGAGCGGCTGATTTTCCATTTGCTGGGTCTTGCTGGTAGCCTCCAGGGTAGCAGAGTTGCAGATCACTCCCTTGTGAGGTAGTCATTTTTCTTTTCTGTATGGACATGCACACTCACCGGTGGGTTAGTGTCGGGTTGTCGACGCCCACGGGTGGCTTTCTTGTTTTGCTAAGTATGAATTTAGACTGCTGTTTTTTCCCACTTGGGGTTGTTTACTTGCTTCTGGGAAGGTTTTATGCTAGGTTGCATGTTAGGTATTTTAAAACCCTAAACTATTATATGTACATCATGCATAACATGTTTGCCAACTAAAGTACTATTTTCTTATATGCGTAAAACATCTTTTAATACATATATACTATACTCACCTTAGGCGTCGTGCAGACTATAAGTGGCCTCTTGAGGGCCCTTATACTCATTTAGGGTCTCAAACTAACTGAATCAAAGTATTTTTCCGCTGTAAGCATATATATTTTCTTAGCGTGGACTAGCTGATCCACTGTGCCGAGGGATACGGCCTTCAAACAAACTGGTTTTCTATTAAATTAAAACTTGTGATTAATGATTTTGGTGTGTCGCCTGAGCGTCGGCAGTTATCCCCTGCTCGACGTGGCATCACAACGCGTGTGTTTCCCTTACTCTGATACTTCTTAACCTTGGGGAAAATGCGGGTCGTGACATACACTCCAGTGAAGGATGGACCAAAAGTCATCTTTGGTGGATCAGACAGAGGAGTCACCAGAGGTTATGGTAAGATCACAAATGACACAGTCACTATCACAAAAGTAGCTTATGTGGAAGGGTTACAACACAACCTGATAAGCATAAGCCAACTCTATGATCTTGGCTATGACAAAGTATTCCACAATGATGAGTGCCATATTAAGAGGTTGAGTGACTAAAAGGTTATCTTAAAAGGCAATATGACTAGGAATGTCTATTGTTTAAATTTTTTGTGTTTAGATATAGACTCTCCTATATGCCTAGTTACAAATGAGAAAGTTTCATACTATATCTAATGGCACAAGAGACTAGATCATTTGAACTATAAGACAATTGAAAAGCTCTTTAGTGAAGAGATAGTTAGGAATGATCATAAAATGAAATGCACTAAGGAAGGCATTTGCTTTTGCATGCCAAAATGGCAAGCTGTGCAAAACTTCTTTTAAGAGCATTGGGATCAAAGACTCTATGAGGTTTTTATACCTCTTGCATATGGACTTATTTGGTCCTATGCCAATTCAAAGTCTAGGTAGGAAAGTGTACACCCTTGTGGTTGTTGATGGCTTTTCTAGATTTGCATGGGTTTTCTTTTTGAAGAAAAATTCTAAAACCCCTGATGTCTTCAAGGCATTTTTCAAGCAAATTCAGAATGAATTGGAAAGTACTATGGTCAAAATCAGGAGTGACCATAGGAATGAATTTAAGTCTGATAGTATGACAAGGTTCTGTGAAGAGCAAGGGATTTACCAAGAATTTTCATCTCCAAGAATACCCCAGTAAAATGGGATTATTGAGAGGAAAAATAGGACTCTCATAGAAGTTGGATTGACCTTGTTGAGTGACACATCTCTCCCAGAGTATTTCTAGGCTGAGGCAGTGAATACTGCATGTCATGTCCTTAACAGAGCCTATATTACCAAGAGTCACAAGAAGATTCCCTATGAGATCTTGAAGTGCTGAACACCAAACCCGTGCTATCTCAGGATCTTTAGTAGCAAGTGCTATGTGCTGAATAATGGGAAGTACCATGTGACTATGTTTGGTGCCAAGTCTTATGAAGGGATTTTTGTTGGGTACTCCAATCATAGTAAGACCTATATTATCTACAACTTGACAAGTCAAGTTATAGAAGAGTCTATTAATGTAGTATTTTATGAGTCAATTATGATTAATAGTGAGCTGCCAAGCTCCTCTTCTAGTCCTACAGGTACAAAGATGATGATGGACAAGCTGGCTATCAAGGAAGCTGCTCCAATAGTTTAAGATGAAGCTGACAATATGTGCATTCAAGAGGAAGCACAAGACACACAGGTTGTGGATGATGATCAGCAGAATGAAGACAATAAAGATCAAGAAGCTGAAGCAAGATTGCCTCCAGCAGTAAGGCATCTAAGGGATCATCCAAGACACCAGATTATTGGTGATGCTAACCAAGGAGTGATGTTAAGGAGTAAAAGTCTGATAATATCCTTGTATTCTAGTTTCCTGTCACAGGTTAAGCCTAAGGGATTTGAAGAGGCCAATATAGACCAGTTCTAGATTGTAGCAATGTAAGAGGAATTGAACCAGTTTAAGAGGTGTAAGGTCTGAAAGCTGGTTCCCAGACCACAAGGACATAATATCATTGGAGTCAAGTGGCTTTACAGGAATAAAATCGATGAAAATGACATTGTAGTTAAGAACAAGGCTATACTGGTGGCTAAATTATACAGAAAAGAAGAAGGTAATGACTTTGATCAAACCTTTATCCCAATAGCCAGATTAGAAGCCATCAGACTATTCCTTGCATATGCTGCATACTAAGGATTCAAAGTCTACGAGATGGATGTGAAGTCAGCATTTCTAAATGATGACTTAAAGGAAGAGGTTTATTTTATAACACTGAAAGTCTTTAATTTCAAGGTAACTAGCAACCTAGGGGCAGGGTGAATAGGTCTGCTTATGTCTTTTGAGAGTCTTTTTAAATCACTTGATTGTTTCTTTAAGCTTTCAGCTTATAGTCAACTAGAGCTTGTCCTTAGCACCTGTATTTAAGAAAATAAAAGCAAACACAGAAAGGCACACATGTATTTTATAGTGGTACCCCAAAATTATGGGTACATCCACTCTCCTCCTACCTTGCTAACTTCCTGTTAGTCAAGAAACTTCTCCAAACCAATGCTCTAAGGAGCTTATACCTCAGATCACTCAGGATCTCTCAGTCTCCTCCAAGACTTACACCTCAGGCACAAAAGCCTACACTCAGTGATACAAGTATCACCTTCTTAAGTCACTTAAGCCCTACCACTCAGGCTATGGTGGATAGCCCTATCTCAGAGCAAGCTTGCTCCTACAACTCAGAGAGATACACTCTCCTACAGTTCAGGCCAAGATGGCCTACTTATTAGTGAGTAAAACTCACCTACCTCAGAGAGAAGTGCTCTCCTACAGCTCAGGAAAATTTTCCCTATCTCAGACCCAAAGGTCCCACAGCTCAGATCAAGAAGGATACTACAAAAATAAATAGTTTAATTAACTTTGATAGAGAGAAATTTCTCTGTGTCAACCACTTGAGCAGAAAACTTTCTGCTCCAACCCTCCACACAGCAGGGAAAGGATTTGCTGGAGGAACTCAGAAGATAACTTCTGAACTTGCTGCTGAAGGCTAAAGATCTTTTGATCTTGAGTCTTCAAACAACTCACTGAACCTTCCAAAGGATGAAGGTTCTTATTTCTTCAGAACAGGTTCTGAATCTGCTGTGGCAGATGGAGACTTGCACAGCTAACTGAACTTTTCTTACTTGAGAGCTTCAAGCTTTTCACATGCAGCAATGGCGAAGAAGATGATGACGGATGCTCTCCTTTTTTAATAATGTATGCTCTAAAGTTATCTTTGTCTTGGCCCTATCTCTTCCTTTTGTAGTTTGCCGATCAACAAATCTTAGAGATCGGTGGACCCCACCTGCAGCTTCCAGCTGTGCCTTGTTTTAACAGAAGAAGACGTATGTAGCTTCACGACAAGTTTTGTCGTATAGTATAGCATCCCCGTGTCTAATTTGACCTTAGTTGACTTTGTCAATTTTGCTGATGTCAGCACTTGTGGACTTTGCCAAAATCGAGCATCAGATAATAGACGTTGAGTGACTAAGAATCACTCAACGCCAAAACACTTAGACAGATTCACTATCTCTTGGCGTTGAGTGAGTCACCTTCTCTCAACGCCAAATTACTTAGAATATTAAGTATGATTCTAGGCGTTGAGTGATTCAGCTCCACTCAACGCCAATCTTGCTTTATCAGCTTTCAGCTGCTTGGCATTGAGTGTGTGAGCATCACTCAACGCCAAACACCTTATAAAAAATTCTGTCTTCACTAGGCGTTGACAGCGTTGAGTGAGCAACCTCCACTCAATGCTTTTTTCCTTAACCATATTTTTGCCTCTACAGTATCTTAGGCGTTGAGAGCATTGAGTGAGCACGCCTCACTCAATGCTTTCTGCCTTATAGCCAAAATTATGTGTTTAAAACCACTGGCTTAAACTGTCTTATTTTGAACTGAGTTTGGCAAATAGAGAACTGAGCTCGACGACCTCTGAACTGAGCTCGACGAACTCTAAACTCAGTTGAACTGAAAACTTTTTGATGTATGGTATTGAGTGAGTTGACTTCACTCAATGTGTAATGCCCCGAAACTCAAAGGAGGAACGGGAACCGTTCAGAGCCGATTTTGGACCTGGGTGCAGGTCACACGGCCTGGGACACGGGCGTGTCCCAGGGCCGTGTTAGGGGCGTGTTTGGCTACAAGTCACGTGGTCGACATTTTGGCGGTCAACGATCGTCGAGTGAAGGCACATGGCCTAGGACACGGGCGTGTCCCAGGGCATTTCGCGCTCGGGCGATTTGCGGGCGTGTCCCAGGGCGTTTCGCGCTCGGGCAATTTGCTGTTTTGTGCTGTGAGAGCTACATGGGTACTGACATGGGCATGCCATGTGACACGGGTCATGACAAGGGTACTGACACGGGCGTGTCATATGATACGAGTCGTGACACGGGTACTGACACGGGCATGTCATATGACACGGGTACTCACACGGGCGTGTCATATGTGACACGGACATGTCAAAAGCCATGTCACAAGCCGTGTTCTGGTCGGGATTGCGGAGTGAGGGCGAATGGCTAACACAGCCCTGGACACGGGCGTGTCGCAGGCTGTGTTCGGCCCAAGAATTCTATTATTGGGCTGAATCATGGCCGTCCGTTTCCTTGTTTTGGGATCAAATGGCTCAGGGCTATTCTTGGCTGGGATATACCCAAGATTGGGGGTTTAAACCCTCATTCTTTTGGGTCTAATCTCTTTCTAAAGTTTTAGAGAGAGGGGAGAGCTAGGAGGAAGAAGGAGGTCAACTCCGGCCTCCGGTGGAGCTTCGGAGCTTCGATTCTCGATCCGAGTCAAGATCTGCGAAGGCAGGCCGATGCGGTGCATACCATCCGACTGGATCGTGATGGCGCCGAGGAAGAACGCTAGGGTAACGATTCTCATTTTGAGCATGTGAAGCTCTTCTTCCTTTGCATGGGAAAACCCTTCTCCCGCGAGTATGCGGTGAGTTTGCGGTATTCCTTGGGGTAGATATGTAAAGTCCCCCTTGTTAGAGTCCAAAATCGTAGTACGAACATATGCATGATGTGTGAAGCCTACCCGAACATGTTGGTCTAGATCGGTGATGTTTGGTTATGACTGGGTTGGCCGGAGAAGACTCCGAGCCTTTGAGTTATTTTCGGACTTCTACGTGGTAGATTGCAACATGGAGTCTTGGGGATTAACCCCAGGGTGCACCCGAAAATCTGGGCGGAAGCGAATTTCTGCCATATCGGTGGCCTGGGAGCCAACCGGGTACATAGCGGGGCTATGTACCATTTTGAATGATAGTTGGGACTGGGGAAGCTTAGCCCGCATTAAAGGCAAAATGGCAACGACGTGGTAAATAACGGGCTGGTGGACCCCTACCCGCTCCATCTGCTCGGTTAAAGTGATCTAAAGTCTTACGTAGGACTTGCCGAGGTTTGGAGATCGAGTCTAGTCTACGGTTGAAAGGACTAAATGCTCACGAGATTGCCGCCCTGGGGGTGGTTGTGGGGTCGAGGACTGGACAGGGTTCGGACCGGCTTCACCGAGTAAGTGCCCTGAGAGCACGGGGTGTATGGCCGTGTGAGCGTACACCTGTGATGTGATGTTTATTCGCTATGTTGCTTGCTTTGCTAACAAGTGCAGGGAAGAAGCTTTGCCGCCCCGGTTTGGGGGCGGAATTGTTATAATTTGATCAGCTTTAGCTGACCGTTATTCTTGTTTGCCACCGTTGCGGTGATTTGTGCTTGCAGGTCTTGCGGAGCCGAGCGGCAAATAGCGGGCGAAAGCCTAAGTTGCTGAGCCGGCTCTCAAAGGCCTTGTTTGTTTACTTATTTAAATCATGTGTGGCCAGCCTGCGAGTCGAAGTTTGTAAGACACTATTTTATTATTGTAAACTCTTGTAAGGCCATAAGGCCAGTACTGGTGTATTAAACATTCCTATTTGTTTGAGTAGTGGACATTCATGCTTGGCAGGGTTCTTTATTCATTGCAACCTTAAAAAATTGCTTCCGCTAGATGCTCTGTATAGGACGTTTTGAATTGTTGAATGGCATCAATAAGTAACCAACCGGTCTGTCCCTAGTATATGGCGTCGGGCCCCGGCCGGACCTACTGCTATATGATATGTGTCGGATAGGGGTGTTACAATTTGGTATCAGATTACTAGTTTCGGTCAAGCTTAAATGAATTCGTGGACGAATTCACATTAAGGGGTGGTGAGCACATGTGTGTGCGTCATCGTTATAACATGAAAAGAACCCATGAATGTCCACTTAGGAATGAAAATACACATGTTTGAGGAACCTGCGTGTTCCTATAATTCCGTTTTGCAATGTTGTTTGGTCGCTTATAAATATTTTGTACGACTTTAGGTGTCTGGGAGTTGCGCGTGGCAGCCTAAACGCACACTTTCTGAGAAGAGTACTGCACCAAGCGACGTGCCTGAGACTCCTACTTCTTTTGAAACCATTAGAAGGGTAGTTGAAGCGGTGTTCGCTGTGACCAATACACAATATGGAAGAAATATGCAACCCGCTGTCCCTGAAATGGCCCCAACACTTGGCAGTATGTTGGAGCAAAGTGCATTTGGAAGTCCATTAGGGCAGCAGATGAGCATGACTATTGTGCAGGGAGCGCACTCAGTTGACGAATACTTGCAGACGTTCCTTATGATAAGGCTCTACCCAAGCTTTGAATGGGAAAGCGAGCAATCTATAGTTGATAGATTTTATAATGGTCTGCGCAGTGAGTTGCATATCCTACTGCTAGGACCAAAGCTATTGGGATTCCGAGCTTTGGTGGAGTTGGCCAGAGCTTTAGAAGTGGAGTTGGGGAATACTCACCAAATACTAGTGAATAGGGTACCAAACCCTGCAGATCCTATAAGGGTTGCCTACCGAAAAATGTTGAGTAAAGAGGCTAGATCATCTACTAGCCAAGTCACTTATAATTGTTATTCTTGTGGCAAGAAAGGACACTTTGCCCGAGGTTGTCGGGAGGGTGCTCAAAAGACATTGAAAGCTATGGCAGGAGCAGTGGAAGACTCAAGTGCAAAGGAGATGGTTTTCAAAATGCCAACCTCAAAATCTAGGTACCGTAGGTGGTACAAGAAGGCTAGGATGTCGGGCCCAGTCCCTTCCTCTAGCGCATCCGAAGCGACTACATGCCAAACCCCGGGTGCATGCTATAACCGTGGAAAGCCGGGACACTATGCCCGGGATTGTCGGAGTGGATGCCCAATGTCCGAGAAGAATTCAGGGGCAACAACTGGGAGAAGGGCAAGGCGGTGGAGTCCACCGCATCACTGTATACTCCAACCCAATCGAGGGTGGACATCCTTGGTCAGCAGGAGGTCTTGTGGCCGACCGTAGGATTGTCAGGTATTATTTAATTGATAGCAATTTAACTTCTTATACCAGTTACCTTATGCATGTTAGCTTAGGACTGGAGGTTCTAGGCTTTGTTTGGATTGTTGGTAATCCGGCGAGAGCATTGTTCGATATGGGAGCTTCACACTCCTTTTGTCCGAATGATTTATATCGTGCATCGGAGTACCTCCTTCGATTGTAAAGGACAAATTGGATGTGTAGTTGCCTAGTGGTTATTCAATGCATGCAAAGAGAGAGTATGTGTCATAAAGGTACGGGTTGGGGGTCAGGAGTTCGACTTTAAAGCTTCGTTACTGCCACCATGGGAGGCTTCGAAGCCTAGGCCTATTCCGAATAGTATCTCGGGGGTATTTGAATATCCTGATGTTTTTCCCTGATGGTCTCCCTGGAGTCCCACCGTGGTGAGAGTTTGACTTTACGATGGAGCTGGTTCTAGGTGCCAAACCTGTGCCACGCTCTCCATATCAGCTAACGCAAAAGGAGAAGTCAGAGATAAAGGCTCAATTGGAAGAGTTGATGGAGCAAGGTTATGCGCGTCCAAGTTCGTCGCCTTGGAGCACGCCGGTCCTCGTTAAGAAGAAGGACGGAAGGTTGCGACCCGGTATCAATTATGAGAAACTGAACAAGTTAACGAAAATGAGCAAGTACGGGATCCCAAGGGTGGATGACCTTTTGATCAATTGGTCGGGTCATCAGTATACTTAAAAGTGGACCTTAAGTCTGTTTACCATCAGCTGAGGATAAGGGAAAGCGATGTCCCAAAGACAGCGTTTAGCACAAGGTATGGACATTTCGAGTTTACCGTCGTGTCGTTCGGGCCTACTAATGCGCCGTCAGTGTTCATGGATTTGATGAACAGGTCGTTCAGGGCATATCTAGACCATTTTGTGGGTTCCTTCATTGACGACGTATTCGTGTACTCGCCGAGCAAGAGGATAACTTCAAGCATCTGCTTTCGGTGGTGGAAACGCTAAAGAGGAACCAACTCTATGCCTAGTTCTCCAAATACGAGTTTTGGGGTTATCTTATGTAGCATCCCTCAGTCGTAAAGTTTGTTGAGTGGCTATTGTAGTGGATCCAGCGATGATAGTTATGATTCGTGAGTGGCCTGTGTTGCGTTCAGAAGCAGAAGACCAGAGTTCTCTGGGGCTGACCGGCTACTACAGGTGCTTTGTAGAGAACTTCTCTCGGATAGCGCTACCTATCACGAAGTGGTCGAGGAAGGGTCAGAAGTTCTTGTGGATGCAGGAGTGCGTGCAAGTATTTGAGGAGTTGAAGAGTCGTCTGACCATGACACAAGTGCTAGGTTCGCCAAGTGGTGCCGAGGGCTTCGAGCCTTATAGTGATGCCTCAGGTTGTGGTTTGGGCTACATGCTGCTGCAACATGGAAGTGTTATAGCGTATGGTTCGAGTCAGCTCTAATTTCACGAAAGTAATTATCCAGTCCACAACTTGGAGTTGGCGGACGTGATATTTGTGCTTAAGCTGGGGAGACACTACTTGTACGGCGTAAGGGTCGATGTTTATACCGACCACAAGAGCCTGAAGTACCTGTTAGATAAGAAGGATCTCAACATGAGGCAGTGGAGATGGATGGAGTTCCTGGGGGACTACACTTTCAAGATTCATTATGTACCCGGGAAGGGCAATGCAGTTATGGATGCGTTGAGTTGCAGGGCTCCTGCCCAAGCCAACTGGTTGTCGGTTCATGATGAGAAGCTAGTTAAGGGGTTGGAGGCATTAAGGATCTGTTGCGTGGACAAGCATACTAGCGCTAAAGCATTGTTGAACTGGACGGAAGTTTAGTATGACCTTGCTGATCGTGTTCGGCAGGCATTGGAGTTGGTTTGTAGCATGTAGGAGCTTTTGGATGCAGCATTGGTCGGGTCAAATTCCCAGTTTTCAGTTGAGGATGGGCTGTTAAGGAAGGACAATCGTTTGTGCGTCTCAAGTAGGGGAAATCTTCAGGCGGAGTTGATGTACGAGGCTCATAATACCAAGTACTCAATCCATCCAGGGAGCACGAAGATGTACCGGGACCTAAATAAGCTATTTTAGTGGCCAGGGCTCAAGAAAGACGTGGCACTATTTTTGGCTAGGTGTCAAACGTGCGCCTTGGTAAAGGAGGAGTGCCAAAAGCCTGGAGGATTCTTGAAATCCTTGCCTATTCCGGAATGGAAGTTCGACAACATACTGATGGACTTTGTGCATGGCTTGCCAAGGTCGCAGTAGGGAAACGACACCATGTGGGTGATCGTTGTTTGGTTAACAAAAGTGTCACACTTCATTCCGCATAGGAAGGGTGATCTGGTGGAGTAACTGGCAGAGTTGTTTATGGATAACATAGTTAGACTGCACGGTGTGCACCGCAACATCGTGAGCGATCGAGATGGGCATTTTACGTCCAATAATTGGAAGTTGGTGCAGCAAATGCTGGGGACTAAGTGTAGTTTAGTACAGTCTTACATCCGCAGACCGATGGGAAGACCGAGAGGGTCAAAAGGACGTTGGAGGACATGCTTCGCATGTGCGTTCTGGACTTCGGGAAGCAGTGGGAAGGCAATCTATTTTTGGTGGAGTTTGCGTACAACATTAGCTACCAAGCAAGCATACAAATGGCGCCCTTCGAGGCCCTATATGGCCGAAGTTGTTGTATGCCATTGTCGTGGTTAGAAACGGGTGACGCAAAGTTGTGCATAAAGCAAGAGGGAAAAACGCTACCCCTTGGGTGCAAACCATACGAGAGCGTTTGTTGATCGCTCAAGAGAGGCAAGCTAAGTGCTTTAAGGCCACGCATCGGAGTATGGAGTTCGCAGTTGGCGTATTGGGAGCTATAGCCGTGCAAGAATGTTTCACGGGTGAGACTCTTACAGAAGCTGAGCCCGAGATACCTTAGACCACTTGAGATTTCTGGAGCGGATCGGTGAAGCGGCTCATCGCCTAAGGATGTCACTGGAGTTGAGTGGTCTACACGATGTATTCCATATTTCAGTATTGCGGAAGGCGGTGCAAGAGCCTTCGCAGGTGATCGCAGTTGATCAAGTGCTGCTCGACGAAGGGTTGACAACTAGGGTCAAGCCCGTTCGTATTAAAGACTTCGAAGTTAAGCGACTCCGTAACAAGGAGATCAGGATGGTCAAGGACCAGTGGGACAATTGCGGTTAGGAGGAGCTCTCTTGGGAACGGGAGCAAACCATGCTGGAGGAGTACCCAGAGTCATTCCGCTCAGGTACCGCTTATAGTTTTTGGTTTTCTTTTCCTTTAGTAATTTCGTGGGAGAAATTCTTTTAAGAGAGAGAGATTTGTAACGCCACGAAACTCAAAGGAGGAACGGACAACGTTCAGAGCTAATTTTGGACCTAGGTACAGGTCACACGGCCTGGGACACTGGCGTGTCCCAGGGCCGTGTCAGGGGCGTGTTCGGCTACAAGTCGCGTGGTCAAAATTTTGGCGGTCAACGATCGTCGGGTGAAGGCACGGCCTGGGACACGGGCGTGTCCCAGGGCGTATCATGATCGGGAGATTTGCCATTTTGTGCTGTGAGAGCTACACGGGTACTGACACGGGTGTGTCATGTGACACAGGTCGTGACATGGGTCGTGACACGGGTCGTGACACGGGTGCTGACACGGGCATGTCATGTGACATGAGTCGTGACACGAGTACTGACACGGGCGTGTAATGTGACACGGGTCGTGACACGGGTGTGTCACATGTTGTTGGAACACCCTAGTTTGGATTTGGGTCAGGATCACTATGTCTTTAGGACTATTAGATTGACCCATCAATATATAGCTAAGGGTCATAGGATGTGCTAAGTCAGAGGCTCTCAGAGATTAAAGAAATCAGCCAAGAGAAATCAGTCAGAGAAGAAATCAGAATTCAACCTTGGCGTCGAGCTCAGATCGACCTGATAAGTTCAAGCGTCGAGCTGAGATCGACGATTTCTGAGCTCAGGTCCACGAGGCGTCGAACTCCGTTCGACGATCTCTGAGCTTAGATCGACGTTTTCTGTCCCAGACCAGCTCAAAAATCTCTGAGCTCAGATCGACGATAGTTGAGCTCAGATCGACGATCATCTTGTTGAGATCGACGATTTCTGCCATCTCACTGAACACAAGTTTCCAGACAGATTTTCAGGATATTCTTGGTCCAATCAAAGTGAGCTGTTCATATTCCAACACAGCTTTATTACAGGACAGTTACAAGAATGCAGTTATGGAGATTATAGCCATTGGAGTAACTAAGAGGCAGCAATAATAAATGCAAGAATTCAAATGACCATTAGCCTCCTATCAGAATATATACACAAAGTTATAGAGGAACAAGATAGAGAATAAGAAGAAGAGAGAGAATAGTGGAGAGAAGAAAGTAGTATAGGAATCAGAGTTCCAGGAAGAACTCAACATCACATGCACAGCCAGTGCTCTTCTCAGATCTACTGTTCCAGGAAGCCTGAAGAGACAACTACTCTATATTAGTCTGAAGGCTTACTGGAAGATAAACATCATCAAGGCTTCATCATTAACACTCCAAGACAACTCACATTTCAGCCTTTACTGAAATCATCATTTGCTGGAGCAGTCATACATTGAAGACCTATCACCCTTTGCAAAGCTCTCCTTCCTGAACAATTACAAATCTCAGGGGGAGCTTTGACAACATCATCAAAATCCACTTATGCTTCTCTTTGATTGTTGAATAGAGAAGACAACATCAACTCTCCCTTCCCTCCTATAAAAGGGTTCTTGAACTCCCTTCAAAAGTTCTACTTGGTTTCTGAGACCTTATCAAAACTCAGTGGTGGCAAGACAACTGATCAAAAAATCCAGTTTGGTTTTTGAGCACCTTATCAAAAGCTCATTGGTGCCCAGGACACCTGATCAACTCTTCCTGCAGTGGATTCCTACCTAGGGTGGTAGAAGAGTGGACTACCCAAGTTTAGGGGAACCACTATAAATTTCTTGTGTTGTCTGGTTTGCCTTTATTTCTTTTATTTATTATTATTGCTGTGTGTGTACTCTAATCTCTAGGATAGATCTCACTTTCAATTGGTATCAGAGGAAGGTTGGTTATTCAACAACTAAATCTTCACTAGTTTTGTTGTTTATACATGCTAATACCTTAACCAAAAGATCTCTCTTGATCCATCCTTGTTAGATTAATCATTTTGTTTTTCACAGAGCAAAAATATGGAATATTCTAGCACCAGACCTCCTAAGTGCAACATAAACAAATTTGCACTTTGGAAGACAAGAATTAATTCATTTATGGACAATATTGATGAAGAAATATTTTATGCCATTATGACAGGTCTCCCAACCTCAGCAACAACAACTAAAAGGGCCAGGCAAGCTGATTCCAGAGCCATGAATATCCTAGCACAGTCATTATCTGATGACTTGTTCCAGGAATTTGTTGAATGCTCAACAACTAAGGAGATATGGGATTCTCTTTATCAAATGGCTTCTGAACTAGTGGATGGAACAATAGAAAGAAACTATAACATATTATTTGAAGAAGGAGAATCAGTATCCCTAGATGTCATTTGGGATGTATCAGATAATGAATCATCACTTGAAGATGAAGAGGAGGAAGCAAGGGCCAAACAATTCTGCTTAATGGCCATAAATACTTCTTACAGCAGTTTAAAGTCTGAACAAATAGAAGGAAAATCAAAACTTGAAGAGGATCAGGTATTATCTAACTTTGTTTTCAGTTCAGTTAACTTAGAACTTCAATTTTGCTGCCAAGATTCAATAAAATCTGAGGGGGAAACAAAACTTCTCAGAGGAATGTTTCAGAATATATTCAAAGGAAAAAAGAAACATTTTAATCAATGAAATAAGTTCAAATCGTCGAACTCAGATCGATGATCCTATATAAAATAGTCGAACTCAGATCGACGATCCTATATAAAATTGTCGAACTCAGATCAACGATCCTATATAAAATCGTCGAACTCAGTCTACTTTTTCATAAATTTGATTTATAATTATAAGGATAAACTATTTAAAATATTTTCAAATCCTTTTCCTATTTGGAACAAATTTATTAGGAAACATCTTTTCTTAGGGCTGCTTCTATCTTTTTGATATCTTGTTCAAAATTATGTTAGGATTTTTGTATGAGAATTCTCTGTCAGATAACTTTATGTTTCTTATAAATCTTTTTCTAAATTCATCTAGATTGAGTCCTCTACTCTAGTTGCATTGGTCAATAGTGATCATGACACTGAGTTTGAATCTCTTCTGATGAAAAGAAATTCTATATGAAGAAAGATATCAGACTTTGTTTTTCAGATTCAGAATCATAATAAAATTTGCTGGACAAATATCATTTTTATGCTAACATATCCTTTTCAAGGAGAGAACAATCTCTACCATAGCCTTCTGCAGGTACCATTTACAAGAGTTAGCTGGATGACTTAATAAAAATCCTATTTTCAAAGTCATCCCAGCCTCCTCCAGTCACAGTTACTGCATCAACATAGGGGGAGTTTTGTAAAGCCAGCAACAATCAGTTTTAACAGCAACAGAAGACAGTAATGCAAAGCTTTTTCTTTTTATATCTTATGCTTTGTAATATTAATTATAATATTTTTATTTTTCATGTAAATAGTAATCCAAACCCTAATAGGGGGAGATTGTTGGAACACCCTAGTTTGGATTTGGGTCAGGATCACTATGTCTTTAGGACTATTAGATTGACCCATCAATTTATAGCTAAGGGTCATAGGATGTGCTAAGTCAGAGGCTCTCAGAGATTGAAGAAATCAGCCAAGAGAAATTAGTCAGAGAAGAAATAAGAATTCAACCTTGGCATCGAGCTCAGATCGACGAGATAAGTTCAGGCGTCGAGCTGAGATCGACGATCTCTGAGCTCAGGTCCACGAGGCGTCGAACTCCGTTCGACGATCTCCGAGCTCAGATCGACGTTTTCTCTCCCAAACTAGCTCCAACATCTCTGAGCTCAGATCGATGATAGTTGAGCTCAGATCGACGATCATCTTGTTGAGATCGATGATTTCTGCCATCTCACTAAACACAAGTTTCCAGGCAGATTTTCAGGATATTCTTGGTCCAATCAAAGTGAGCTGTTCATATTCCAACACAGCTTTATTACAGGATAGTTACAAGAATGCAGTTATGGAGATTATAGCTGTTGGAGTAACTAAGAGACAGCAGTAATAAATGCAAGAATTCAAATGACCATTGGCCTCCTATCAGAATATATACACAAAGTTACAGAGGAACAAGATAGAGAATAAGAAGAAGAGAGAGAATAATGGAGAGAAGAAAGTAGTACAGGAATCAGAGTTCCAGGAAGAACTCAACATCACTTGTACAGCCAGCGCTCTTCTCAGATCTACTGTTCTAGAAAGCCTGAAGAGACAACTACTCTACATCAGTCTGAAGTCTTACTAGAAGATCAACATCATTAAGGCTTCATCATTCACACTCCAAGACAACTCACATTTCAGCCTTTGATGAAATCATCATTTGCTGGAGCAGTCATATATTGAAGACCTATCACCCTTTGCAAAGCTCTCCTTCATGAACAATTGCAAATCTAAGGGGGGGGGGGATTTGACAACATCATCAAAATCCACTTATGCTTCTCTTTGATTGTTGAACAGAGAAGACAACATCAACTCTCCCTTCCCTCCTGTAAAAGGGTTCTTGAAATCCCTTCAAAAGTTCTGCTTGGTTTCTGAGACCTTATCAAAACTCAGTGGTGGCAAGACACCTGATCAAAAAATCCAGTTTTGTTTTTGAGCACCTTATCAAAAGCTCATTGGTGCCCAGGACACTTGATAACCTCTTCCTGCAGCGGATTCCTACCTAGGGTGGTAGAAGAGTGGACTACCCAAGTTCAGGGAAACCACTATAAATTTCTTGTGTTGTCTGGTTTGCCTTTATTTCTTTTCTTTATTACACTTACTGTGTGTTTACTCTAATCTCTAGGATAGTTCTCACTTTAACATGTGACACCGGCGTGTCAGAGGCCGTGTCACAAGCCGTGTTCTGGTCGAGATTGCGGAGTGATGACAAATGGCTAACACGGCCCTGGATACGGGCGTGTTGTAGGCCGTGTTCGGCCCAGGAATTCTATTTTGGGGATGAATCGTGGCCGTTCGTTTCCTTGTTTTGGGATCCAACGGCTCAGGGATGTTCTGGATGGGATATACCCAGGATTGGGGGTTTAAACCCTCATTGTTTTGGGTCCAATCTCTTTCTAGAATTTTAGAGAGAGGGGAGAGCTAGGAGGAAGAAGGAGGTCAACTCCGGCCGCTGGTGGAACTTCGGAGTTCCGATTCTCGATCCAAGTCCAGATCTGCAAAGGCGAGGCTGATACGGTGCTTTCCATCCGATTGGATCGTCATGGCGCCGAGGAAGAACGCCAGGGTAACGATTCTCATCTTGAGCATGTGAAGCTCTTCTTCCATTGCATGGGAAAACCCTTCTCCCACGAGTGTGCGGAGAGTTTGTGGTATTCCTTGGGGTAAATATGTAAAGTCCCCCTTGTTAGAGTCCGGAATCGTAGTATGGACATAGGCATGATGTGTGAAGCCTACCCGGACATGTTGGTCTGGATCGGTGATTTTTTGCTATGCATGGTTGGCCGGAGAAGACTCCGTGCCTTTGAGTTATTTTCGGGCTTCTAATTGGTAGATTGCATCATGGAGTCTTGGGGATTAACCCCATGGTGCACCCAGAAATTTGGGTGGAAGTGAATTTCTGCCATATCGGTGGCCTGGGAGCCAACCGGGTATATAGAGGGGCTATGTATCGTGTTTGAATGATAGTTGGGACTGGGGAAGCTTAGCCCGCATCAAAGGTCAAATGGCAACGGTGGGGTGAGAAACGGGCTGGTGGACCCCTACCCTCTCCATCTGCTCGGTTAAAGTGACCTAAAGTCTTACGTGGGACTTGCCGAGGTTTGGAGATTGAGTCTAGGCTACGGTTGAAAGTAATAAATGCTCACAAGATTGCCGCCCTTGGGGTGGTGGTGGGGTCGAGGACCGGACTGGGTTCGGACCGGCTTCGCCGAGTAAGTGCCCTGAGAGCACGGGGTGTACGACCGTGTGAGCATGCACCTGTGAGGTGATGCTTATTCACTATGTTGCTTGCTTTGCTAACAAGTGCAGGGAAGAAGCTTTGTCGCCCCGGTTTGGGGGCGGAATCGTTATAATTTGGTCAGCTTTAGCTGACCGTTATTCTTGTTTGCCACCGTTCTAGTTATTTGTACTTGCAGGTGTTGCGGAGCCGAGCGGCAAATAGCGGGCCAAAGCCCAAGTTGCTGAGCCAGCCCTCGAAGGCCTTGTTTGTTTACTTATTTAAATCATGTGTGGCCGTCCTGCGAACTGAAGTTTGCAAGACACTGTTTTATTATTGTAAACTCTTGAAAGGCCATAAGGCCAGTACTGGTGTATTAAACATTCCTATTTGTTTGAGTAGTGGACATTTATGCTTGGTAGTGTTCTTTATTCTTTGCAACCTTAATAAATTGCTTCCGCTAGATGCTATGTGTAGGACGTTTTGATTGGTTGAATGACAACAATAAGTAACCAACCAGTCTGTACGTAGTATATTGCGTCGGGCCCCGGCCAGACCTACTACTATATGCTATGTGGAGGATAGGGGTGTTACATAACACCTGTGGACTTGACGATTTTCTCAGCTTGCTACTGCCTTGGCTTTGATTATATAGGCTTCACTAAGCGCTATAAGCCATCTGGCGTTGAGTGACTGATCTTCACTCAACGCCTATGGACTTAGATAGTTTTCTGTCATCCCACACCTTAGGTAAGTGTTTACCTGACTTAGCCACTTAAGCTACTTGACCTATCATAGTCATCTATAGACATGTGTATATCATTGATAATATTGACTTCACTCAAATCCAGGACATTGTGGCAATGGACCCAACAAACAGCCTCCAGGTTTTGTTATTCCTAACTCACCCAATTCTATTTTTAGACTTAGAAAAGCTCTCTATGGGCTGAAGCAAGCCCATGGAGAATGGTATGGGACATTTTCTAGCTTTCTCATTGAGAAAAAATTCTCAAGGGGGAAGATAGACAAGACCCTATTCCTAAGGGAATCTAAGGGCAAGATCATCCTAGTCCAGATTTTTGTTGATGACATAATCTTTGGATCTACTGATGACACCCTTTGCAGGAAGTTTACCAAACTTACGCAAGGGAAGTTTTAGATGAGCAGTATGGGTGAGCTCAAGTTCTTCTTGTTCCTCCAAGTAAGACAAATTTAAGATGAATTATCCATATCTTAGTCCAAGTTCACCAGGGAATTGATCAAAAAGACTAGTATGGAGAATGCCTCCACCATGAAAAATCCCATGGGGTCAAGTATGCCTATAAATAAAGATGAGGCAGGTAAACCTGTTGATGAAACTTTATATAGAGGTATAATTGGCTCCCTTCTATACCTTACTGCAAGTAGGCCAGACATCATGTATACTACATGTGTTTGTGCTAGGTATTAGGCCTGCCCTAAAGAATCTCACTACTCTGCTGCTAAGAGAATTTTTAGGTATCTTAAGGGAACACTAGATCTTGGCCTATGGTACCCTAGAAATAGAGATTTTGAACTAACTGGCTATTCAGATTCAGATTTTGTAGGCTGCAAAGAGGACATGAAAATCACTTCAGGCACCTATCAGTTCTTAGGAGGAAGACTAGTGTCTTGGAGCAGCAAGAATCTAACAAGTGTTGTTATATCAACTGCAGAGTAAGAGTACATTTCAGCAGGTAGCTGTTGTGCTCAGTTTCTATGGATTCAACATCAGCTCCAGGATTATGACCTCCAGGTAAGTAGAGCCCCTCTTTATTAGAATTCTACAAGTGCTATTTCTATTACTAGAAATCCTGTCTCACATAGCAGGACTAAGAATATAAAAATTAAATATCATTTTATTAGGGAGCATGTGGAAAAGGAATATATCAGCCTTGAGTTTGTCCCCACAGACAAGCAAGTGGCTGACATCTTCACTAAGCCCCTAGATGAAGCAAAGTTCAACACCTTCAAGTTTGAGTTGGGTATGTTGAACCTAGTCTAGCTTCAGTCACTCCCTATCGATTTATTTTTGGTGCATGATGTTTTTTCTTACAGGAGATGAAGACCTTAAGTGGTAAGAAGATCAAAGTGTCCATCAGTAAATTGATGGCAAAAGTGGCTCTTATTGAGGGGGAGCAAGTCAAGCAGCTGTAGGAGCAGAATCAGCCTCATATAAAGAGGCAGCAAACAACTATACCAAGGGAATCAACTGCCATAAGATAGGGGGAGAAGCACAACAACACAAGCCAACTCTTCCCTGACAATTCTTCAGAAGTCAAAAAGGGGGAGAGAAAGAAGAAGTTCAAGTGGTATCAAAGGACTCAAGTGGTATCAAAGCGATTCAAGTGGTATCAA
Organism: Platanthera zijinensis; assembly: GCA_039513925.1. Taxonomy (NCBI): domain Eukaryota; kingdom Viridiplantae; phylum Streptophyta; class Magnoliopsida; order Asparagales; family Orchidaceae; genus Platanthera; species Platanthera zijinensis. The sequence goes on from CM077091.1 coordinate 87,233,693, forward strand.
AGGGATTCAAAGACTGATCAAGTGTTGCATCAGAGCTTGATCAAGTTGCATCAAATATAGGGGGAGAAAAAAATGATGCTCTAATCAAAGTGGTATCAGATTTAGGGGGAGAAAGAAATGCTCCCATGCAATATTCATGTGGTCTCACACAACTTGCAGCAAAATATAGGGAGCAGACAAAAATTGTGGTAACTTTCTCAAATATGCTCTGTTATAATAATACATTTTATTAATGTATATATTGTGTGTGTTATTGCCTAAGTAATGTGAACAATTTATATAAGGGTTTTGACTTCTTTCAAAAAGAGGGAGTGATTGTTGAGTCCATTGATCCACATGTCCAAGATTTGTAAGAAGTCAAACAAGTCAATGTCACACACAAGTTATATTTGATGTGTGTTTAAGTTTATGCATGCAGGTAGATACCAAGTAAGCTGGTGAATAGATAGGAATTTTCCCAAGTCCACAGGCATTGAGTGAAGAAAGGTCACTCAACGCCGGATGCAAGAGAAGATGTTGGATAGGCTGGAAATCGCCTAAGTCCACAGGCGTTTAGTGAAGTCTATTCACTTAACGCCAGGTAAGTAAAATCATTGAATATAGCTAGGTTAGTCTAAGTTTAATAATTGGCAAGCTGAAAATGTAGCTAAGGCTAAAGGCGTTGAGTGTAGTCTACTCACTCAATACCTTACAACAAAAGGCTGTGAGATAGGCAAAGCCTAAGAATAAACAACAAAAATGTGACTAAGGCTATAGGCATTGAGTGTAGCCTACTCACTCAACGCCATATAATAAAAAGCTGTGAGACAGGCTGAGGCAGTCAAAGCCTAAGGAGAAATTAGCTGAAATGTGGTTAAGTCCACATGTGTTGAGTGAAGTCTACTCACTCAATGCCATAGAACATAAATCATTGAGTATATCTCAGACAATTAATGCCATAGAAAATCTGTGTAAATATTTGACTAAGTCTACACGCGTTGAGTGAGGCAAGCTCACTCAACGCCACGTCATAGAATGCGTTGACTGATTCTTAGAGCCAGTGTTTTCAAACACAGAAAATTGGCTAAGTCCAAATGCGTTGAGTGTAGCTTACTCACTCAACGCCAAGCGAGAAAATCTGCCTAAGTGATATGGCATTGAGTGATGAAGGCTCACTCAACGTCAAGTGATAGAAAGTTGGTTAAGGCAAAAAGCATTGAGTGGACTCAACTCTTAGATTTAGAATAACTATCCAAGTGTTTTGGTGTTGAGTGAAGGGTGCTCACTCAATGCCTAATGACATAAATATTATTCTAATTGTTTTTGCATTGAGTGAAGATTGCTCACTCAACGCCTAGTGACAGAAATATTTTCTAAGTGTTTTGGCATTGAGTGAACGTTGCTCACTCAACGCCTGATGACAGAAAATCTATCTAAGTGATTTGGCTTTGAGCGATTCTTACTCACTCAACACCTATACTAATGTTTAATTTTGTCTAAGTCTATAGATGGCTGACGTCAGCATCAGTCAATAAAGTCAATGCAATTCAAAATCATTGCGGGAAAGATAGAGTAAGCCATTAATGGCGCCGGTGGCCAGTTTTTGTCGTCTTCTGCAAATGGAAGATGGTAAATTGGCAATTAAGGTTGGGCCCCAGAATGCAAAGAGCTGTTGATCGATGAGCAAAAAAAGGGAAAGTTTGGCTGAGTCAACAATAAGCAATTAGGGTTTTCTGAATATGCAATTGCGGTTGAGCATCGTCTTCTTCCTCACCATTGCTGTCGAGCCAAAAGGACCAATTCAGTTTAGTCAACCTGAAAGCTAAAAGTGTTAGCTGCTGCAATCATCATCTGCGACAGCAGGTGCAAAAGCGATTTTTGAGAAGGAATAAATAGAGGCAGATCATACTAGCTCTGCAAGAAAAGGTTGTTGATTGAAGAAGATTCAACTGTCAACTCCAAAGTCTTCATCAACAAAAGCTTTGACTGATATCTGCTTAGTCCAGGAAAAAGTTAACACAGAGTACTTACTCTATTGTAAATTCAAAACAAACACCTTTCATTATTTTTATAGGATCTAAGTTGTAAGCCTTTCTGTTTAAGGCTGAGTGGTAGGATTCTAAGTAGATTTTGAGTTTGTAGGCCTTATTTATAAAGGCCGAGGGGTAGGATTCTGTGAGAAAACTGAGAGAGTAAGCCTTTGTTATAAAGGCTGATTGTAGGTTCCATTTTATATCTGAGTGTAGGGCTATCCTCCCATCCTGAGTGGTAGGGCAATTGGCCTGAGGTGTAAGACCCCCCTCCCGGAACACAACACACGGCACGAGGGGAGTCTTATGCCCGAAATAGCCGCCTTGTGGTAGCACTAACACACGGGTTAGCCTTTACCATAAGACGCCTATTCCGCCGGCTACAATCCATATCATAACAATTATGCCAACCCAACCATAACAGGAAAGTAAAGCAGTTCAATTCACAGCTAAACTTAAGTCCAAAAGAGCGGAAGATAACAAGCACAACAGGCTTGTACAAAAGAACAAGAGTCTAGAAATGTTTTGCCAAACGGCTACATGAAAACACTCACGACTGTCACTGACGGTGCCGATGGCACCACCACCTCAGGTCCTATCGTCCGGGCCTGGCTGTCCTGCTGCATAGTCCGTTGCTGCTCTACCTGCGGGGTTTCCTCCTAAAAAGGAAGACGTAGCAACCGTTAGTCATATGACTAAGTGGCTTCACATCCGCTCCCCCGGCGACTCCTCGGCACCGGGCGGAGAAAGGAACAAAGGTACAATATATATATATAAGCAAGTAAACAAGCAGGTGACTGTAAATATGGTGGAGTACAAACTACGCTACACAACTAGCAGTTCTACAAATATCAATAATATATGACAGCAGGTATAATTAATCAGAATAGTAACTTAACTTATAAGAGTGCCCATACAAACTTATAAGTTAAGGGTCGGCTTAACAGTAAAGTAACTCATCGTATAAGAGTGCCCATACAAACTTATACGACGAGGATCTTGTGTATGCAATGAATGACATGATATGAATGTTATGCTATGGCCGAATCATGCGCACGCACATGCAAGTTGCTATGTCGACACAGACTTGAAGTTCCCACTTTTCGAGCAGGTAGCTAACCTCTCAGGCGTCGTCCGTCGTGGCCAGACGGCGACAGTGGAGCGGGCGTCTCCACTACTAGGTGGTATCACACTACCTATCTACAAATATCAATGCTAAGAACACAACAGCGGAGCTCACATACGTACTACGGCTCAGAAGGGGTCTTGGGTAAATGTGCACCAAGAACACAGCCCAACCTGGCCTTTGATTTCGAACCGGATGGAACCTCGGAAACACACGAGGTGCAAGCCCAACCGTTCTCATGGCGCGGAGGAGATCTCGGGTTATGGACACCAAGTATCTAACCCTACCGCCCAAGGTCTACCCATTGGCTCCCATCGGTGTGACGACTGGCGAACCCGTAGACCTGCCACAGTCATTATCTCAATATCGCGACACGATGAATCGTCGCACATCACATGCCCCAAAACAACTCACTCGATGCTACCCGTAGGGAGACTACAACTCTAAGCATCGGTTGTTAATAAACCCCTTGGGCTCGGATTACGGTTACAAAATACTCTTCACATAGTGTCCATCATATTCACGCCCACCTATTCAATGAATTCACCTCTAACACTCCGCATAATAGATATGTTCAACACCCAACTATATAAATATATTCTATTCCACTCTCAACCCTTAATTTCTAGCATTCTCATCCGCTCCATTTCTCCACCAATACATGGCTATTCCTTGTTACACAACCAAATGAGTAACCATGCTAAATTATAGTAACAACAACATTATAAATATATGGGAGCAAGATAACAAATGAGCAATTCACAACCATTGCAAGAGTGCTAGCATTATAAATTAACAAGTGCATTAACATAGGATAGCCCGATACTAAAACTGGGATTCCCGGAGCTACAGGAATCCGATCACAATGCACAACCCCTCGTTGGAAAGGTATTCGCGAGGGCTACGACTTTCGTGTTGAGTCGATCGCCCAGATCTGGTCGCAACATACCAGAAATTCAACTCGAATACGTACAGGAAACAGTTTCCTGTACAGGAATTCTCCCGAACGCAGCGGACTCGAACCAGCTTTCCCGTGGCTACGGGTATCGCATGGAAACGTGCAACCACTCGTCGGAAAGGTAATTTCAAGGGCTACGACTTTCGTGTTGAGTCGATCACCCAGATTTGGCCAGAATACATCTGAAATTGGCCACGAAGGTCGCCGCGTGCAGAAATCAGATTTCTGCATGCATCTTAAGGCGAGATGAACGGCATCCGTTCATCTTCTTCCTTGCAACGACCTCGCATAAACTTCTCCAGAAATCACACCCAACCTTATTTCTCCTTTCAAGCCAAACCCTCAACGAAAACCCCTCTCATCTCCACTTTGAATGATGAGAAGGTTGAGGGAGACTAAGCCTAGAAAACCTAGGCATGGCTTATCCTAAGAACTCTCCTCCTCACCATCAAGACTCTATGGAGTCAAAGTCTCTCCTAAAATAACTATAGATCTAGCACCAAGGGAGAGTGGAGAAAACTCACCTCAAGTCCAGCGGTACCACCATGGCCGGCCATGAGCCTCGCACTCCTTCGCGGCGGCATTGTTTTTCCCTTGACGGCGGCGGCGTTTCGATTCCTCCAAGGATGGCTCCGGCAAGCTCTTCCTCCTCCAGCCAAGAGAACTCCCTCAGAAATTTCGGGGCTGAAGAAAGGGGATGAAATGCTAGGGTTTCACAACTTTTTCCTTTTTATACACCGCAGACACGGGTAGGCACACGACCGTGTTCCTACCCGTGTTCAAGTGACACGGCCGTGTCGCCTGCCGTGTTTAGGGCCGTGTTCATCCCAGAACATCTTTCCGCCGGGTCAGGGATGCGGTACACGGGTAGAGACACGGCCGTGTCTCGACCCGTGTCCTTGGCACACGGGTAGGGACACGCCCGTGTCCCAATACCCGTGTACCTCTCTGACTGGAAACTTAATATTGGCATGAGGCACACGGGTATGGACACGGCCGTGTCCATACCCGTGTCGGCCAAAACCACCGTTTTGCCTTGTTTTCCTCATTTCCCATACGTTCGCACCTGTTCACCCACACCCCCATTGGGCTCACCACAGCCCCCTTGACTCAAATATGCAATCAAGGGGCCTAGCGCGAATTGGGACGTTACAAATCCTATAAACAAAATAAAAGATTTCGTCCCCGAAATCAGGGTAAGGCTATGGGAGTGAAACACATAAGAGGGAACTATGCTTTCAAATAAAATTTTTACCTGGGGTAAATAATTCCGGGTAGCGCCCTTGCATCAAATCCCTTGGCTTCCAAGTGAACTCCTCCTTCCCATGATTAGACCATAGCACTTTCACCAAGGGAACACTTTTTCGGCGCAAGGTTCTTGTCTCATTATCAACGATCCGCACCGGCTCCAGTCGCACAGACCTATCAGACGCCACGACACCATCCGCCGTGGGGATATACTGTTCAGGCCGCAGCAAAGCCTTCCGAAGCGACGATACATGGAACACGTCGTGAAGGTTCTCCAGCTCCGGTGGTAACTCCAATCGATAGGCCAGAGGGCCAATCCTTTCCACTACGACATAGGGCCCGACATACCTTGGGCTGAGCTTCTTGACTCCACGTAGCCGCGACACTCCATGCATCGGTCGAATCTTCAGGAACACCTTATCACCCACTTGAAACTCCACCATACGGTGCCTTGCGTTGTAATATTTCGCCTGTCGGCTTTGAGCCTCTAGCATTCGATCCCGGATCAACCTAACCACCACGTCCGTGTCATCAATATACTCATTTCCCAATGTCTTCGGATCTTCGTCTTGCACCCAGGATAAGGGTGTTCTACACCTCCTTCCATACAAAGCTTCATGAGGTGTCATTCCAATACTGGCTTGATGACTGTTATTATAAGAGAACTCCACGAGAGGTAAGAGTCTCTCCCATGGTTCTCCTTTATCTAGCACACATAACCTCAGAAGGTCCTCCAATGTTCGGATGGTTCGTTCAGACTGCCCGTCCGTTTGAGGGTGAAAGGCTGTGCTAAAGGCGAGGCGCGAGCCCAAATAAGCCTGTACAACCCTCCATTCTCTTGAAGTAAACCGACCATCCCGGTCGGAGACGATCGTCTTTGGCACACCATGGTACCGCACAAATTGTTCCACAAAGAGACGCACTAAGACGCCCACTTGCGTCTCCTTCTTCATTGGGATAAATCGGGCTACCTTGGTCAACCGGTCAACTATCCCCACACAGAATCATTCCCCGAGCGCGAGCGAGGTAACCCATGGACGAAGTCCATGGAGATGTCCTCAAATTTCCATTCGGGGATGGGCAACGACTGTAGCATTCCACCGGGGCTTCTGCATTCTGCCTTCACCATTTGACAGGCCACACAATGAGTAACAAAGTACTTGACATCCCTCTTCATGCCCGGCCAACACAATGTCTTTCTCAAATCGGTGTACATCTTCGCGATCCCCGGGTGCACCGAGTACTTGGAGCAATGGGCCTCCTTTAGAATATCCTCCCGAATGTTGTCACCTTCGGGGATGTAAAGCCGGCCACGAAAATGGACGAGGCCGTCTTTTAGGGAGTATTCTTCCGTAGTCCCATCCTCCATTGACTTGAAAGCCGGGGTTAAAGCCGCATCCTTCTTTTGTTCCGTCCGGATCCGGTCTCGTATGTTGCAAACTATACTCATCGCGGCCAAATATTCTGTATACTCTTCCGATCGATTCTTAAAGACCAAAGTGATTTCCATCTCTTGCAGTGTCCGGATTAACTCCATCCTCATCAAGCGGGATTCCGTGCTCGTTCCCGGTGCCTTTCGGCTCAAGGCATCAGCTACGGAATTAACCTTCCCGGGGTGGTAATTCAAGGTGAATTCGTAGTCGCACAAGAACTCCAACCACCGCCGCTGTCTCAAGTTTAACTCCTTTTAGGTGTGAACGTACTTCAGATTTTTGTGATCCGAGTAGATCTCGCAGTGGACGCCATATAAATAATGCCTCCACATCTTCAAGGCGAATAACACCGCTCCCAACTCTAGATCATGCACCGGGTAGCTGGCTTCATGCTTCTTCAACTTTCTTGAAGCATAAGTGATCACATGCCCATTCTGCATCAACACAGCTCCCATCCCTTGATACGACGCATCCGTGTAAACTTGAAAGCCCTCCTTCCCAGATGGAAGAGCTAGGATGGGTGCAGTCGTCAATCTGTCCTTCAACTCTTAGAATGCAGCTTCGCACTGGGGTTTCCATTCAAACGGCACACCCTTCTTGGTCAGCGTAGTAAGGGGAAGGGCGATCTTCGAGAAGCCTTTCACGAACTTGCGATAGTACCCGGCAAGTCCAAGAAAGCTCCGTATGTCGGCCGCTGACTTCAATGGCGACCACTCCTTCACGGCCCGCACCTTGGCCGGATCTACTGCTAGCCCCGCCCCACTAATCACATGGCCCAAGAACGCGACCTCTCGAAGCCAAAACTCGCATTTGCTGAACTTGGCAAACAAAGTGTGCTCCTTTAGCTTCCTCAGCACTAAAGTTAGATGTTCGGCGTGTTCTGCTTCAGTCTTGGAGTAGACTAGGATATCATCGATGAACACGATGACAAAGATGTCCAAATAAGGGCTGAACACCTTGTTCATCAAGCTCATAAAGGCGGAAGGGGCGTTTGTGAGCCCAAACGGCATCACGGTGAATTCATACAAACCATATCTCGAACTGAACGCCGTCTTCTGAATGTCATCTTCTTGTATCCTCAGCTGATAATATCCCGAACGCAGATCTAACTTGGAGAACCAATACGATCCCACCAATTGATCAAATAGTTCATCAATGCGCGGTAGGGGATAGGTGTTCCGCACCGTTAACCGGTTCAACTCTCGATAATCAATACATAACCGCAGGGTACCATCCTTCTTTTTGACGAACAAAATGGGCGCTCCCCAAGGCGACGAGCTTGGGCGAACGAACCCTGCTTCCACCAATTCCTGAAGCTGGACTCTAAACTCTGCAAGTTCCTTCGGAGCCATTCGGTATGGAGCTCGCGAGATGGGATTGGCACCCGGAATTAGCTTGATTTGGAAGTCCACTTCCCTATGCGGGGGTAGTCCCGGCAATTTCTCGGGAAATACCTCGGGAAATTCTCGCACCACCCGCACATCCTTGACCTCTAATGTCAATTTCTTCAACTCGAAGCAAATTACATAGACCTCGTCCCCTTCCATATGAGATTTCATAGCTTGGATTGAAGATAATAATTTACGGGGTGCGAATTTAATACCTTGGAAGATGACTTCCGAGTCTCCATGCCTCAACATAACTTGCTTCTCCGCACAATTGATCCTGGCGTGGTGCCAGTTCAACCACCTCATGCCCAGGATGAGATCGAACTCCGGGATTCTTAACACTGTAGCCGGAGTTTCAAAGAACTTTCCTCCAATAAGGGTGTCGAAGTCGCAACTTGCTGACGACGTCATCTCAGAGCCGTCCGGAAGGCGCACCCTTTGAGTAGTGCCCGTGAAGTGTTGCACTCCCTCCAAGTCCTTCACGAAGTCCGCCGAAATGAATGAGTGAGACACACCCGTGTCAAATAACGTATAGGCGGGCCTCCCGCTAACCATGACAGTGCCTAGGTTCCAAAAAGGTAATCACCATTCAAAATTGCGCGTATCATTTGTATCGTAAATCTAACAAGTCATATAATATTAATAAATTTTGCACGTACCGGTGATGACTTCCTGCGGATTTCTCTCCTGAGTCATATCCAATGCGAATACATGCTCCCGTGCATGTCCTTGATTTCTCCCTGGTGGTCCTCTTCCTCGGCCACGCATGTGCCCTCGCCCCCGTGGAGCTACTGGAGGGGGAGCAATAGGAGCACCCCCGATCAGTCGCGGGCAAACTCGTCGGACATGCCCCAGTTGGTTGCACTCAAAACATATCACCTCACGTCGGCCCCCAGGTTGTTGGTAATATTGCTGCTGCGGTGGTGGTGGTAAAGGTAGTGGTTGGGGAATTGGGTACTCCACCCGATAGTTCCGGTTGACCCACCGACCGCCTCTGTGGTTTCCCCTTCCTCTACCATGATCATTCCGCCTTCTATTACTAGGGCCGACTTCAATTACTCCTTCCGCAGGTCTCTTGCCACATCCCATGTGGTCCGCCTCCAGTCTCTTTGCCATGTCGATGATTTCTGCCAGGCTTCCATCGGCTATAAACAAAAGGGCCTGCCTTAGGGGGTCCCTTAATCCTTTGTAGAAGCGCTTCGCGTAGCCTCTATCGTCCAAATCATAGGAATCGGCAAACCTAGCGAGGTGTTGGAACTCCCTCTGGTACTCCGTTACCGATTTCGATCCCTGCTTCAGCTGCAGAAATTTTTCTTCAAGTCCATCCCGAGTAGAAGAAGGGATGAAGTGATCCAGAAAAGCCTCGGTGAACTCGTTCCAACTGATGTCCGTGTACAACCGCCCTTGGAAGGTGGAGCCCATGAGGGACTTCCACCACCTTTTGGCGTGCAGCACTAGCAGCGTCACTACCAATGTCACCGCCATGCTGTTCGGACATCTTATGCCAGCCATCAATTCCTGCACGGTATCAAGCCATTCCTCGGTGCGCACCGGCGATTCTGTCCCAAGATAGGCAGGAGGGGACAGGGCACGGAAGGTGCTCAACCAGTTGGAGCCTGGCGCTTGTTGTTGCACCGGAGCTTGCTGGGCTTTAAATGCATCCAATATGGCTGACAGCGTTTGTCCCAGTTCCGACTGCTGGAATTGTGAAGGGACGGAAGGGGTAGGAGTGCCCCCAACCGGCTCCACCTGCGCTGGGACCTATACGCAAGGTACAAATTAGGGTCAGGTTGGCTAAAACTAATGTCAAAGTTGGATAACTTAGTGCGAATTACATATGGGCACACCACTGCTTCCGCTAAGTCGGTTTGTCCCCAAACCGACTAATCGAACGGGAGAGGCCCATTGTTACATGACTTCTCTAGTTGAAGATCGGCTAGCTCTGATACCATTTGTAAGACCCCCCTCCCGGAACACAACACACGGCACGAGGGGAGTCTTATGCCCGAAATAGCCGCCTTGTGGTAGCACTAACACACGGGTTAGCCTTTACCATAAGACGCCTATTCCGCCGGCTACAATCCATATCATAACAATTATGCCAACCCAACCATAACAGGAAAGTAAAGCAGTTCAATTCACATCTAAGCTTAAGTCCAAAAGAGCGGAAGATAACAAGCACAATAGGCTTGTACAAAAGAACAAGAGTCTAGAAATGTTTTGCCAAACGGCTACATGAAAACACTCACGACTGTCACTGACGGTGCCGATGGCACCACCACCTCAGGTCCTATCATCCGGGCCTGGCTGTCCTGCTGCATAGTCTGTTGCTGCTCTACCTGCGGGGTTTCCTCCTAAAAAGGAAGACGTAGCAACCGTTAGTCATAAGACTAAGTGGCTTCACATCCGCTCCCCCGGCGACTCCTCGGCACCGGGCGGAGAAAGGAACAAAGGTACAATATATATATATAAGCAAGTAAACAAGCAGGTGACTGTAAATATGGTGGAGTACAAACTACGCTACACAACTAGCAGTTCTACAAATATCAATAATATATGACAGCAGGTATAATTAATCAGAATAGTAACTTAACTTATAAGAGTGCCCATACAAACTTATAAGTTAAGGGTCGGCTTAACAGTAAAGTAACTCATCGTATAAGAGTGCCCATACAAACTTATACGACGAGGATCTTGTGTATGCAATGAATGACATGATATGAATGTTATGCTATGGCCGAATCATGCGCACGCACATGCAAGTTGCTATGTCGACACAGACTTGAAGTTCCCACTTTTCGAGCAGGTAGCTAACCTCTCAGGCGTCGTCCGTCGTGGCCAGACGGCGACAGTGGAGCGGGCATCTCCACTACTAGGTGGTATCACACTACCTATGTAACATCCCATTTCCGGCTAGACCCCTAGGAGTCGGATGGTTGTGGTAGAACCCTAGGGAGCCCAAAACATGAAATAAATCGACTAAGAAATCGGGTCACGGCTTGGTCACGCCCGTGACCGACCCGTCACGCCCGTGACGAAGGGCGAGACACGCTCGACGATCGTCGATCCCAATTCGACGATCGTCGAACCAAATTCGGCCCCACGGGCATGTCACGCCCGTGACCCGCTATGTCACGCCCGTGACAAAGGGCGTGACACGCTCGACGATCGTCGATCCCAATTCGACGATCGTCGAACCAGAGTTGGCCTCCAGACCTGTCACGCCCGTGACCCAAGTGACACGCCCGTGACCGCCCTTCGACGATCGTCGATCTCAGTTCGACGATCGTCGAACCAAGAACTGCTAACCGGACCTGTCACGCCCGTGACCTATGCGTCACGCCCGTGACCAAGGCCGAAACGTCAGCCAGACAGGAAATTTCGGTAACCGACGCCTTAATAAATTCTGGCTGTGGGGATGAAAACCAAGAGTATTTATGGGTCTTTCCCTACTTTAAGTGTGTTAAAAGAATGAGAAAAGTGGGTCCAATAGGAAAATGCCACCTGGCAAGCACCTCTTCATCTCCAACTTTTCAACTGCCATTCGTCATAACCGAAACGTCATAAGGGGTGTTATTAATGGCTGCCAACGTTTCATCTCCAACGTTTCACCCGTTCCCCTCCCCATTTGCTCATCTATAAAAGATTCCTGACAGCAAGAGGAAACGGTTACACTCCCTCAAACTATTCTAGACTTCCCCTTGCTGTTGAAGAATTTCCGGCGACGCCACCACCGCGCAAATGGCTTCCCGACGCTCTGCACGCCTTCAACCCGCGAACAAGGTCCTCCCCTCCCTCTTCTTCTACGGATAGATCTTAGGAATCGTTAGGAGAGATATCGGGCTCAAAAGAGCCAGATCGGGTGAGCGTAATGGTGGTTTTCCGAAAATTTCATGGTGGCGGGTTTGCCGGAAACCGCCTCTCCGGCGGCCGTGTCGCCGCCCGACGGTAGCCCTCACCTCAGCAGAGGTGGTGGTGGTGGTGGCCGTCCAGGGAGATGGCCGGGTGGCCGGGAAATAGCTTGGAAAAAGCTACAGGATATTAGGTTTTAGGCCTCTGTTTCGGGCTGTTGAAAAAGATGAACAGTGGCATGAGAAATAATTCTAGTTTTTGAATCAATTTCTGAATGAGATTTCTGTCATGATAAATAATTTGGGAAAAATACTCAGAGGCTCCTACAGGAAAAGTGGTCAACATAGAAACTGTAGCCCTTGAAGTCTAGTTTTATTCAAAATTAATTTCATTCAATTTGGAATCCTGGTTAGACCACAGCACCCTTTTTGGTGAGGTCTATCCAGAGGGCTGTCTTGACCTTAGAAAAATTCCCCACTCCAATCCAGTCATCCAAATGACTTGAAATTTGGGGCGTGGTCTAATCTTACATATATCTAGGTGCTATCTAAAAATGAGAATTTTTGGAGAATATTTTTCTATAGTTTTTAGAAAAATTCAATAATCCTAGCCGAATTTAATTAGGTGGCTAAATAATTTCCAAACCCTCCCAAATTTCGGTGAGTGGTCCCTGGGTTCACCATAAGGTTCTGTATAATTTTTCATCTCATTTGGAGATGGTTTGGATTAGAAATGTTCAACCCTAAGTTTTGCCCTAATAAGGGGTCTTAGGTTAAAAGTGCACTTTTGAAGTTTGAGTGGTGAGATCACCTCAACAGAGGCTGAGACTTTTACCACTGGCTAGTAATGTTCTATAGCACCCCCCTCATGGAGTTTGAGGTGGATCGGGGTAAATTTACCCTAAGGACCAAGGCCAAACCCTAAGGATGGACCTTGGTGGTTTGTGAAGGTCATGTGGTCAAATGACCTTGGATTGACCCGAGGTTGGGTGATGAGGACCATAGGGCTAACGTAGTTCTCTGGATGAAATCCTAGTAGGTTTGGAGATCGTTGGGATATCTAAAAATCTAACCCTAGTTTAGGGCGCAAAACTTGTAGAGATAGGAAATGACACCAAATCACATTGGAAAGTGATGAAAATTGGGTAGAGTGGATTTTAGGGGTAGTACAAGCTCTGGATATTTTTCTATGAATTTTATGATCACTATTTTGGGTACTTCTTTAATGAATTAGTAGTTGCATGATTTGCTTAGAAAATTTATTAGAGAGTACAAACTTCCTGGAAAATTGATGAAATTTAGGCAGAGAACCTTTATTATGATTTCAAAACTCTGTGAATTTTTATGGGATTTTTAGAACCTTAATTCTAGGGCTTGCTTTATTAAGTATTATTTATCATGGATATTGGATTAAATCTATTTTGGTGCTTAGCAAGCTGATAAAATTATGATTCTTTGCACAATGACCTTTTCTGTATCATACTATTAAGCAGTAATTTTTCCATAATTTTATGAAGAGTAATTTCAGTACTTCCTTCTTTACATGAGAATAATGGGATTATAATGGATAAATTAATTAGAGGCTAAATATCTTTTGTAAAATCCTGCAAATTAGTATTTGATGATACCTTACTGTTATTTAGTGATCACAATTTTTGGGTGGCCATAACTTAAGAATATCATGTAGTTCATGTTAAAAATTACCCATGGCCAATCCTTGAGAAAAATAAAATAAATATCAGATTAATTAGGAAAATTATAAATTTCTGGATTTAAGCTAATTAAGTCCTGATATTCCTCCAGTAAATATTATAGGAGATTTGGAAGATAATTTGGAGTACCTCCCCTTGTGTACCACATATAGCTTAGGATGGTCTGCATTTAGTAAAACCACGGAATTCTGATAATCGATGGTTGGTAGGGCAAGTTTAGAACGAGTTCATTATTAGAAGTCAGGATAAGTAGAATGTGGGACTGGTTAGGGTAAGGGAGCACGGGAATGACGAAAGATCGTCCGTCCCGGGAAGAAGAGGAAGAGTCTTAATACTCTAGGGTTAGAACTAAAGCAACAAAAGGGGATTGGGTAAAGGGTAGACAACCAATAATAATAAGTGCCTTGCGAAAGGGAACTTCGGGCCGTAATGCACCGTCTTGGTTCCTAGTGCCCCTTGAGAGCCCTTCACGGGGTATACCGGGGGCAGTCCTGGGCTAACGTAAACCATAGGAGTAATAAAATTAAAAGAGCAACTAGTATAACTAGGGTTGCACACACTCACTCCCCGGTAGTTAGGAAAGTAGAATTATAGGATTACTTGCCATCAGACAGTAGCTCTGAAGGTAGATGCACGGACAGTACTGTCCGTGGGGCCGCGGGCTCGAGGGTGGAGTACGGAGAAAAGTGGTGGGTCATCGGTACTAGGCGATCGATCACACCGACAGCGGTACGATGACTCGGCGAAAAGTCTGGAGGGTACATCCAGCAGCAGTACGCGGATACTCTAGGTTGTGTTCTTCTAGGGGCGTACGGAAGGGCTAGGCCTGGTAGTGTGGTTACCCGCCTAGGAGTTGGGGGCCCGACCCACTGTCTCCGTTTGCCACTACGGAGGTTCCTGGGGGTGAAGCTAGCCTCCCGAACAGGGGGAACTAAAGGTCTGTGCGCATAGAGTCGTGTGTGTGGGTTGCACTTGCATGAATCATGGCATAGCATATCACTATACTCATATTTGCATACAACCGACACCCCAACGTATAAATCGGTATGGGACTTTTTATATGATGGGAGCCTTGCAGAAGATCCCTTAACTTATAAGTTTGTATGGGCATTCATATAAGTTAAGGTTACTTACATACTTACTTACTCGTTGCTTACTTTCTATTCTCTAGCAGTCTTTAATGCAATTTGCTATTTATTAATTGTTCTACCTATTACAACATTTATATTGTTCACCTGATATACCTTGCTAGTTAGGTCCACCGTCACTTGCTTGACTACTCTCCACTTTTGTAGCTTCCCTTTCCTCCTCTCCGCCCGGTGCTTAGGAGCCGTGGTGGGAGGGGTAGGGGATGATAGGGCTTAGTCTTTATGACTAATGGTTTTCGAACCAAACATTACAGGAGCTCCGGATGGGAGACAGGGACCAGCACCAGCGGAGTACGGTGCGCATGGAGGTGGGACAGTCTAGCACCGGTGCACCTGCGACCAGCTCCGTGAGTGATTAGCATTTTCTTAGCTTCCGCGATGAGAGACTTGTAGTGAGGACTCAGATGTACTGGGCTCGAGCCCATTTATCTATTTTCCTGATGTTATGTATTGATGGACTTGATATGATTCTCTTTTAATTACATGTTTTCTGTGGACTTGTTTACACTTTTGTATAAATGCTTCTCTCTCTTGTGATCGAAAAGGGCCGGCAGAATTGGCGTTTTGTAGTGGTTGCCTTCCCGAGATGTCAGTGCCACCGCAAAGCGGCAATTCTGGGCTAAGACCCCGGTGGTTGAAAAAGAAAAAAAAAAGGGGTCTTACAACCTATCCTAGGCCCCCGAACGCCTCAACGCTAAGAACACAACAGCGGAGCTCACATGCGTACTACGACTCAGAAGGGGTCTTGGGTAAATGTGCACCAAGAACACAGCCCAACCTGGCCTTTGATTTCGAACCGGATGGAACCTCGGAAACGCACGAGGTGCAAGCCCAACCGTTCTCATAGCGCGGAGGAGATCTCGGGTTATGGACACCAAGTATCTAACCCTACCGCCCAAGGTCTACCCATTGGCTCCCATCGGTGTGACGACTGGCGAACCCGTAGAGCTGCCACAGTCATTATCTCAATATCGCGACACGATGAATCATCGCACATCACATGCCCCAAAACAACTCACTCGATGCTACCCGTAGGGAGACTACAACTCTAAGCATCGGTTGTTAATAAACCCCTTGGGCTCGGATTACGGTTACAAAATACTCTTCACATAGTGTCCATCATATTCACGCCCACCTATTCAATGAATTCACCTCAACACTCCGCATAATAGATATGTTCAACACCCAACTATATAAATATATTCTATTCCACTCTCAACCCTTAATTTCTAGCATTCTCATCCGCTCCATTTCTCCACCAATACATGGCTATTCCTTGTTACACAACCAAATGAGTAACCATGCTAAATTATAGTAACAACAACATTATAAATATATGGGAGCAAGATAACAAATGAGCAATTCACAACCATTGCAAGAGTGCTAGCATTATAAATTAACAAGTGCATTAACATAGGATAGCCCGATACTAAAACTGGGATTCCCGGAGCTACAGGAATCCGATCACAATGCACAACCCCTCGTTGGAACGGTATTCGTGAGGGCTACGACTTTCGTGTTGAGTCGATCGCCCAGATCTGGTCGCAACATACCAGAAATTCAACTCGAATACGTACAGGAAACAGTTTCCTGTACAGGAATTCTCCCGAACGCAGCGGACTCGAACCAGCTTTCCCGTGGCTACGGGTATCGCATGGAAACGTGCAACCACTCGTCGGAAAGGTAATATCAAGGGCTACAACTTTCGTGTTGAGTCGATCACCCAGATTTGGCCAGAATACCTCTGAAATTGGCCATGAAGGTCGCCGCGTGCAGAAATCAGATTTCTGCACGCATCTTAAGGCGAGATGAACGGCATCCGTTCATCTTCTTCCTTGCAACGACCTCGCATAAACTTCTCCAGAAATCACACCCAACTTTATTTCTCCTTTCAAGCCAAACCCTCAACGAAAACCCCTCTCATCTCCACTTTGAATGATGAGAAGGTTGAGGGAGACTAAGCATAGAAAACCTAGGCATGGCTTATCCTAAGAACTCTCCTCCTCACCATCAAGACTCTATGGAGTCGATGTCTCTTCTAAAATAACTATAGATCTAGCACCAAGGGAGAGGGGAGAAAGCTCACCTCAAGTCCAGCGGTACCACCATGGTCGGCCATGAGCCTCACACTCCTTCGCGGCGGCATTGTTTTTCCCTTGACGGCGGCGGCGTTTCGATTCCTCCAAGGATGGCTCCGGCAAGCTCTTCCTCCTCCAGCCAAGAGAACTCCCTCAGAAATTTCGGGGCTGAAGAAAGGGGATGAAATGCTAGGGTTTCACAACTTTTTCCTTTTTATACACCGCTGACACGGGTAGGCACACGGCCGTGTTCCTACCCGTGTTCAGGTGACACAGCCGTGTCGCCTGCCGTGTTTAGGGCCGTGTTCATCCCAGAACATCTTTCTGCCGGGTCAGGGATGCGGCACACGGGTAGAGACACGGCCGTGTCTCGACCCGTGTCCTTGGCACACGGGTAGGGACACGCCCGTGTCCCAATACCCGTGTACCTCTCTGACTGGAAACTTAATATTGGCATGAGGCACACGGGTATGGACACGGCCGTGTCCATACCCGTGTCGGCCAAAACCACCGTTTTGCCTTGTTTTCCTCATTTCCCATACGTTCGCACCTGTTCACCCACACCCCCATTGGGCTCACCACAGCCCCCTTGACTCAAATACGCAATCAAGGGGCCTAGCGCGAATTGGGACGTTACATGAGGTAGGTGGTTATTTAGCAACTGAGTTTTAGGGCCTTGTGCCCAAGGAGTAAGTCTTCGAGGAGACTGAGAGGTCCTGTGGGATTGAGTTGTAAGCTCATAAGGAGCCAAGTTCTGGGGGAAGAGCCTGATCTAACACACTGTTAGAAAGGCGCATAGGGACATTGGGCATACCCAAGATCGGGGAACCACTATAAACAGCTTTGTAGTCTGTGATTTATCTTGAAAGCTAAAACTAACCTAATCATTAAGTACAGCTATTGGGTAAAAGTTAAAAGGGCTTGAAGTATGACCAAAAAACTATTCACCCACCTCTAGCTGTTTAGCTCACCTTGAAAATAAGACTTTCAAATGTGCTCAGCCAGAATGCTTCCACTACAGGAAGATCAGCCATATTAGAAGCCAGTTCCCTAAGTACCTAAAGGAACAGAACAAGAAATGACACAAAGGGAAGGAACAGAAGAAATTTCCAAAATCTTCAACGTGGGATGACTCTCATCCAAGGCATCAAGTGATACTAAAACAAGCAATGAAGATGAGGCCAATATGTGCCTTATGGGGAATCAGGACATGACATCTAATGACGAGTGCAGTTTACAAAGCGACACTAAGGTACTACCCTCTTCTTATGATGATTTATGTATTAAGTATGTAAAAATCTGCAATTTTTTGATAAAAGTATAAAAGAAATTGATTTGTTAAAATCCAAAAATAAAATTATTTAATAAAAGCAAAAAATAACTAAGTGAAAATTCTTAGGAAAGAGGTGTCTTGCTAAGAATGTTATCATTCATTGGAAAGAATAAAAGAACTCGAAGATGCCCTCTCTAAGGCCCACTCTGATGTGAAATATCTCAAACATCAAAATGGGGACTTAAAGAAAGGACTCAAAACTTCTCTCTCTAAAATTGATCTCGGAAAGAAAAACTCTGCAAATCGGTGTGGAATCCTAGTTGGACAAAACATTGCCTTAAAAATCCAAGTCAATGAGTTAACCATGGCCATAATTTTTTTTGGAATTGGTCAAAAACACTGGGCATGATCTTAACAAACTAACACCATGGAAATACAAAATTTTGACTTGGTTATAGTCTCTATCACTATTACCCGATGGTAATATCTACCGTTGGCGATAGCAACAGAAATAATAACCAGCCATCTAAAAATTTGTCTTATAATTATGATTATCCCTTGTCCTCCAACACAAATCCAAGCATCAAAAGGGTCTCAACCCCCTTAATTTTTTGTACCAAATGCCTACGCTTTTGTCACACTTTTGGATCATGTAGGAGAATGGATCATTACCCTCTAAAGCAAATCAGCGTGTCTAAGGTTTCCACCTACACTATGGGAAGAACTACTTGGGTATCAAGATTTTTACTCTCATCTTCTTGTTGGATGCATTGCCAGGCTAAGAACATAAGAGACATGTGGTACTTGGATTCTTGAAGCTCTAAACACACGATAGGCGATAAATCAAAGTTCCTTAGCCTGACGAAAAGGAATGGTGGGATGGTGACATTAAACAATAATGGAAAGGGATGGATCATGGGATCTAGTATAGTGGGTAACGACTCTTTCACTCTCAAAAATGTTTTGTATGTAAAAGGAGTAAAACATAATTTAATATCTAATAGCCAACTATGCAATAAACGCTTAAACATTTTTTTTTGGGTTGTCAAGCAATCTTTGCAAAATTATAAATCCAAAATCTAATGATGTTGTATTCACTGCACCTAGATCACATAACGTATATATGATATCTTTTCATGATCTTTCACTTGCTATCTTAAATTGCTTGATTTCAAAAAATGATAAACTTGAATTATGGCATAGGCGACTTAGCCACACTAGCGCCAAATTAATCGTAAAATTCTCTAAAGATAAACTAATAAGAGGTTTACCAACACTACAATGAAATTTATCTTCTCCTTGCACTCCATGTCAAAAAGGAAAATTATAAAAAAAATCTTACAAAAATAAAAAAAGAGATTTCTACATCTAGACCACTTCAACTAATTCACATGGATCTGTTTGGGCCTATAAACACTTCTAGTCTAGATTGTAGAAAATATACATATGTTTTGATAGATGATTATTCTATATTTTGTTGGACATTATTTTTTACCTCCATGACAGATGCATTTACTGAATTTTCAAAATTCTATAATCAAATTCAAAATGAACTTGACTTAAAAAAAATGTATCTGATCAGATCATGAAGGAGAATTTGAAAATGAAAATTTTACAAACTTTTGCGACAACCTAGGGATTAGGCATGTGTTATCCGCTCCATGCACCTGATAATTAAATGGTGTAGTGGAGAGGAAAAATAGAATACTTCAAGTATTAGCTAGAACTATGCTATTCGAGTCTGGGTTGCCTCGATCTTTTTGGGCTGAAGCAGTAAATACTGCCGTTATATAATAAATCGAGTCATGCTTCGACCAATTCTAAAACTAACACCATATGAGCTTTATTGTAAGAGGAAACCTAAGGTATCATATTTTTATGTTTTTTGATGTAAATGTTTTATTTTAAATACTAAATATGCACTAGGAAAATATTCGATGAAAAATCTGATGAAGAAATATTTCTGGGATATTCTTTAAATAGTAAAGCATATAAAATATATAATAAAAGGTAAAAATGGTTGAAGAATCTATTCATTTTAAATTTGATGAACTTATTCCATGTGTAGATCCTATAATGACATAAAATGATGATGAAACCTCTTTGCCGTTGGAGCACGAGGACGATGCACCACTTGACACCGATAAAGAGGAAGTAGAAGTTTGAGATGAGTATGTGCCACCAAGTGTACTCAAATTCTTGAAGGACCATCTAAGAGAAATTGTCATTATAGAACCATCAAAAGGGTAACGACTCACTCCTCTCTGCATGAAACTTTTTCAAATTTGTGCTTTGTATCATAAATTTAACCGAAAAATGTTTCTACCATCTTAAATGATGAATTTTGGTATATAGTTATAAATGAGGAATTAAATTAATTTTAGCAAAATAGGGTGTAGAAACTAGTTGAAAGACCATTTAATCATCCAGTAGTGAACGTAAAATGAATTTTTAAAAATATACTTGATGGTGAATCTCGAATTACTAGAAACAAAGCTAGGTTGTGGCATAATATTTTTCTCAAATCCAGGGGGGTAGATTTTTATGAAACTTTTGCACTTGTTGCTCGCATAGAATCATTTTGATTTTCACTAGCTTTCGCGAATTATAAGAGATTTAAACTATTTCAAATAGATGTAAAAAGTGCTTTTTTAAATAAGATAATAAAAGAAGAAGTTTATGTTGAGCAACCCCCTGGCTTTATAAATGAAAAATATCATAATATTGTATATAAATTGGAGAATGTTCTTTATGGCCTGAAATAAGCGTTGTATGCTTTGTATGAATGACTAACATCTTTTTTTTTATTAAAACACAAATATGAAATGGAAGTGTCGACACCACACTCTTCATTAAGCATAATAATCATGATTTTTTTATTTGAAATTTATGTTGATGACATTATTTTTGGAGACACTAATGAAAAGTTTTATAATGAGGTAATTATAGTATTGAAAAAAGAATTTGAGATGTGTCTAGTTGATGAACTAACTTATTTTTTAGGATTTCAAATCAAAAAAAGAAAGGATGGAATTTTTGTTTGTCAAACTAAATATGTTCATGAAATGCTAA